>CM050171.1:31444624-32122124 GCA_027410445.1 Discoglossus pictus
GGTTGAGGATGAGGAGGGAGGTTGAGGATGAGGAGGGAGGATTAGGAGTGGGGTTGAGGAGGGTGATAAGGGAGGGGGAAGAGACACAGGGAAGGGAGAGGTTGGAAGAGACACAGGGAAGGGAGAGGGGAGAAGAGACACAGGGAAGGGAGAGGGGAGAAGAGACACGGGAGAGAGAGTGGGACACAAGAGGGGGACACAGAGGGCACAAGAGGGACACAGGGGGTAGCACATTTCCCACCCTCGGCTAATACTCTAGTCACTCATTTTACCCAGTATTTTGTGGTAAAATAGGTGCCTCAGCTTATACTCGGGTCGGCTTATACTCAAGTATATACGGTAATTAATAACTAATCTGCATTTTGCAGATCAGAGGAGATCTTAACAGGTTGAACTTGATGGACTAAAAGTCTTTTTTAAACCTTAATTACTATGTAACTATGAAATAAATGGATAAACTTGCAAACTACCTCTCTCCAAACTCTCCTACTCTCTCTCAAATTAGAACCTGACCACCAACTCCGGATCCTGCATTCTACTTCGAAAGAAAATACAACACAGTCAACGCATGGGCGGGTGGGACGCAAATGTATAATCTCCCTCTGTCAATCATCTTTGGCTAGACCACTTTTTTTGGGCTGAGAGGCATGTGTCACACTATGTTATACCACAATTGGTTACTGGCGGCCAATCTCGGCTCGTACGGACCCTTAACAGCTTGCGTGCGCGGAAAGTATTTAAGGGCTTGCACTCAAGCCCGTAACTTGCGCCATGGTCTAATTTAATAGCTCTGTAACAGCCGAATTTCAAGCCGCAGCCATTGCGGGTCTCATGTTGCCGCTACCTGCTTTGAATTTAATTTGGCTGATGGTAAAGTGTATATATAAAATAGTTTATTTGACACTAACAAGTATTGCACTTACAAGAGGGTGTAGAAATTTGCACCTGTGGTGGTCTATTACTGTGGTGAGGGTCCTATAGACTTCCACCTACTGAGTACCTTTGGCTTGTGGTGTATGTATTCAACCTTAACACTAATTTATAATAATCATATAGCAATTTTTATTATACTTCAATCACACAATGCTGACACTAAATATGAGCCTCATTCAATTCCCTATATCACAAAGTTAAAAAAGATTGAGAAATAAACACACCATAAGATATAGAGGGGAAAGAAGTTATATCTAGCAAAAACAGAGAAGGGTATGCAAAAAAAAGAAAAGAAAATACAATTAAATCTGCCCTTACGGGCAATTAAACATTTACCTTCTCCAGCAACACCACCACAACGTGTCCTTTACGGCTTTAGGCCAAAATTGTATTGTAATAAAAGATATTGACATTTTTTTATTAAATATTTCTAGTCTTGTACTACAAGATAGTAAATACAATTCAAAAGTGAGAAAAACAGACAAACCAGAGGCAGTGCTTTACTTGTTTGCAATAAAACCTGGTATTTCAAATGCTTGCCGACATTCCCATGATGTCAGCCATTCAAATAAGATGTTGGTGTTTGGTCAAGAAGAATCCTGGTGTAGATGCTGCATGGGCCCGAATATATCTTTGATAAAGTTATAGGACACAGATGACTTCCATACTACGATCAACTTGACTTTGTGTATTGATTTCTGTATTTTTTGTCGTAATATATAAATAAACATCTCCTTGTTGTTTTCTGTACAAAAATCATACATTGTAACAATAAACAGTCCTGGACTAGCAGTGGCGGAGCTATGGAATCAAGAGCGCTAATGCAAGACTATTTTGAGGGGGCTCCAGGAACCAATTTACATGGTAATATTTTTTCCCATTTCATCCATTACTTCTATCCCAATTCTATTCCATTTCTTCAGTATTTCTACTCTAATCTTCTATTTCACTCTCAAGTCCCCATTCCTTCTCTTGGTCTTCCTTCATTATTTTCTTCTCTCTCCACTATACCACCACTGTCATTCCGCTCACTCCATTCTTTTAATTCCATTTCAATTCTACTCTGCCAGGGTCAGTTGTGAGGCGGAAAGCACAAATCAATGCCAGACAATAAGTATACAATTAAACATATCATACCAAACTGACATTCATTTGTTTTTTAAGTGTCAATTAAACATGTCACAGTAATTTTCCCCTAAATTCCTCCATTTGACCACCACCAAAACTTCATCACACACACCCATCTCAACATACTCTATTAAAGTGGACTTCGATGTTCTACTTTGTATATTACATATAACTTAAGTTATAAAACACAGAGATGCAATTTGACACATTCCAATGTAAACGTTAACACTGTTTGTTAAACATACTAAGGAAATGATCTGCATGATACAGCAGTGATACATGAAAACACTTACCCTTCCTGTTTTTGTAACAATCGCATTTCATCTGTTTTTTAATTATTTGTCATTACAATTCAGACAATAGAGCTCCCACTGCGGTGTATAGCAGTTGGGTAACCTTTTTTCTGCCATGGACCATTTGAATATTAATGACATAATTGGCGGGCCATACATGTCTCTCTCTCTCTGTCATGCGTCTGTCTCTCTCTCTCTCTCAACGTGGTGTCTCTCCCTCTCCCAGCATTGTGTCTCTCGTCGTGCATGCGCTCTAGTGAACCAATTACAGTAAACCCCCCGTTATCCGGCACCTATGGGGACTCCCTATTGCCGGATAAGTGTAGTCTCCGGTTAACCAGGAGACCCCAAATTTAAGGGTCTAAATGACCCTTAAACCCACCAAAAACCCTCAAAATGCCTTTAAAAAGGCATTAGCACCAAAAACTGGGCCATTTAGGTCCCAAAAAAATATAATTAAAAAAGTTAGCATTTTTTATTTTGCAGTCTCGATCTCCAGATAGTGCCGGATAGTGCCGGATAGTGCCAGTTATTCCGGTTTAGCGGGAGTTTATTTAAAATAGGGAATTGATGCCGGTGCGGGTTGCTTGAAAATCACGGTTAGTTGAGTGCCGGATAACCGGTATTCTACTGTAAGTGTTAATGGTGTATGTGTATGATGTGTATGTGATGTATGTATGAGGTGTGTGTGTGTATATGTGTATATATATATATATATATATATATATATATATATATATATATATATATATATATATATATATATATATATATGTAACGGAACCCATCACTGTTTTACCCTGTTTTATGGTTATTTAATTCTTGGTTAAAATATGATCCTACTGTTATATTATATGTATGTTGGTTTATGCTCTGCAGAATATTAGCCAGACTATTGCAGACCTAGTCTAATAGATAATCCTATTATAGAGACTTCAGAGATAAGGGAGTCGATTGTATAAAGTGTTTTCATTCTCAGATAAGAACAAAGAAGGATGATCTAATTAATGTCTGATTATATCAAGTTGCCAGGGAGGTGTGACCCACCTATTGTTCTCTCTATGTGTATTGTGTGGCCAACTATGGGGGATGTGGATTGCCTGTGGGAAGAGATGTGTATAAATATTTCTGCACATAACAAAATAAAGTCAGTATTCATTTGACTCCCAAATTGTGTGTCGTATAATATGGGAGGTCGGGAATGGTGAGACTGTATTGCTTCTTGGATATTTTACCGTATACCAGCGGAGATATTAGATTCGTGTTTTAGCTCCATTACAATATATATATATATATATATATATATATATATATATATATATATATATATATGTATATATACAGTCAGGTCCATAAATATTGGGACATCAACACAATTCTAAACTTTTTGGCTCTATACACCACCACAATGGATTTGAAATGAAACTAACAAGATGTGCTTTAACTGCAGACTTTCAGCTTTAATTTGAGGGTATTTACATCCAAATCAGGTGAACGGTGTAGGAATTACAACAGTTTGTATATGTGCCTCCCCCTTTTTAAGGGACCAAAAGTAATGGGACAGATTAACAGTCATAAAACAAACTTTCACTTTTTAATACTTGGTTGCAAATCCTTTGCAGTCAATTACAGCCTGAAGTCTGGAACGCATAGACATCACCAGACGCTGGGTTTCATCCCTGGTGATGCTCTGCCAGACCTCTATTGCAACTGTCTTCAGATCCTGCTTGTTCTCTGGGCATTTTCCCTTCAGTTTTGTCTTCAGCAAGTGAAATGCATGCTCAATTGGATTCAGATCAGGTGATTGACTTGGCTATTGCATAACATTCCACTTCTTTCCCTTAAAAAACTCTTTGGTTGCTTTTGCAGTATGCTTCGGGTCATTGTCCATCTGCACTGTGAAGCGCCGTCCAATGAGTTCTGAAGCATTTGGCTGAATATGAGCAGATAATATTGCCGAAACACTTCAGAATTCATCCTGCTGCTTTTGTCAGCAGTCACATCATCAATAAATACAAGAGAACCAGTTCCATTGGCAGCCATACATGCCCACGCCATGACACTACCACCACCATGCTTCACTGATGAGGTGGTATGCTTTGGATCATGAGCAGTTCCTTTCCGTCTCCATACTCTTCTCTTCCCATCACTCTGGTACAAGTTGATCTTAGTCTCATCTGTCCATAGGATGTTGTTCCAGAACTGTGAAGGCTTTTTTAGGTGTTGTTTGGAAAACTCTAATCTGGCCTTCCTGTTTTTGAGGCTCACCAATGGTTTACATCTTGTGGTGAACCCTCTGTATTTACTTTGGTGAAGTCTTCTCTTGATTGTTGACTTTGACACACATACACCTACCTCCTGGAGAGTGTTCTTGATCTGGCCAACTGTTGTGAAGGGTGTTTTCTTCACCAGGGAAATAATTCTTCGGTCATCCACCACAGTTGTTTTCCGTGGTCTTCCGAGTCTTTTGGTGTTGCTGAGCTCACCAGTGCGTTCTTTCTTTTTAAGTATGTTCCAAAAAGTTGATTTGGCCACACCTAATGTTTTTGCTATCTCTCTGATGAGTTTGTTTTGTTTTTTCAGCCTAATAATGGCTTGCTTCACTGATAGTGACAGCTCTTTGGATCTCATTTTGAGAGTTAACAGCAACAAATGCAAATAGCACACTTGAAATGAACACTGGAGCTTGTATCTGCTCTTTGTAAATGGGATAATGAGGGAATAACACACACCTGGCCATGGAACAGCTGAGCAGCCAATTGTCCCATTACTTTTGGTCCCTTAAAAAGTGGGAGGCACATATACAAACTGTTGTAATTCCTACACCGTTCACCTGATTTGGATGTAAATACCCTCAAATTAAAGCTGAAAGTCTGCAGTTAAAGCACATTTTGTTAGTTTCATTTCAAATCCATTGTGGTGGTGTATAGAGCCAAAAAGTTTAGAATTGTGTCGATGTCCCAATATTTATGGACCTGACTGTATATATATATGTGTGTATAAATAATTATATGTGTGTGTATGTATGTGTATATATGTATCTGGTGTGTGTGTGTACGTACTGTCACATACTGCCCCCCAGAGGTGAGAGCAAGACACGTAATGAAGAGTTCTCTCCAGGAAAGAGAGAGTTAACTTACTGGAGCAGTGCTAAGCGACTAATTGAACCTGCAGGTGTTGTAAGCCTGTTAAAGGCACACACAGAGAGATGGGTGTGGTCCCCTGCAATTAGGCTCTGTTTGGCCTAGCAGAGTGGGGCCAGAGTCTCACTACAAGCTAAGAAGGATGCTTGTATGCATCAGCCAGTGAGAGCGAAGGCAGTTTTTTGTCTGCTGAAATCAGACATTGAGACCTGAAAGTTCATAGAGGAGACTCTTTGCTGCAGAGGATTTGTGCCACAAAGAGCCTTTACAGAGGAGACTGTTTGCTGCAGAGGAAGAAAGGGATTTGCAGAGGAGCTGCTGCAATGATTTGGCCACAGCAGTTATTACAGAGGAGACTGACTGGTGCTATCTCAGCAATTGAAGCAGAGGATCCATTACAGTTGAGAGAGACTGGATATATAGGTACAATTACAGAGTCTGATAATATACGCCAGGGAGAAGTCTGTGAAGTTAACAGATTTGTAGCCTTCACCAAAAGAGGGTGTTAATGGTCCCTGGAGTTTGGGGTATCTGGAGAGTAGGGCGGGCCAGAACCCCACCCTATGGTATAAAATTGAAAGATGACTGTCTGCAGAGAAAGGACGCTTTAAACTATTGAATATGGACTATTCAAAGACACCATGTTTTCACCTGAAGGCCGAGAAGCGGCTTCAGGGCTAGCGAGGGTCTTCCTGATAAGCCAGTGTATTTAAGTAGATGTTTATTTCATGCTGAAAATAAGCTATTTTTTTATGTTTGAAAACTTTTTATTAAAAGAGATAAAAAGTGCTTTGGGACTCGATTTGTTTATATGAAGTCACAGAAGAAACCAGTAGCCAAAGACAACATTGTCACAGTACGTATTATGTGTGTATGTATCTGGTGTGTGGGTGTATGTATGCGGTGTGTATGAATGTATATGTATGTGGTGTGTGTATGATGGATGTGTGTATATGTGTTGTGTGTGAGATGTGTATGTGCGCAATGTGGGATGTGCTGTGTGTTATCCATGTGTGAGTGAATGCTTATATACATCAAAGCAAAAATGGTAGTGCACACTACATGTACACAGGGGCACCTTAGAGTTCACTGCCCAGGGGCTCCAATTTTTTTTAATCTGGCCCTGAAAGTAAAGCACCTCTTATATCTCTGCTCTCATCTCAAAATACTCTCAAGCCACCCTCTTCACTCTGCTAATGACATTCTTTCCTCCTCTCTTATCCCCTCCTCTCATTCCCACCTTCAGGAATTTTCCTTTGCTGCCCCTGTTCTTTGGAACTCCTTGCCTCGCTCCACAAGACTATCCTCCTGCCTCAAATCCTTGAAAAATAATCACTAAAAACATATCTGTTTCATCACCTTCATCGTTGATATGCACAATGCATCTATTACCACTTTACTCCACCGGTACCCTTCAGATTGTACGTTTTAAATCTTGTTAGGTTCTTTAGGGAAAGCCCTGTGTAAATTTGATTTTAAAAATGATTTGATTTGTACTTAACCCCTGTATAGCAATACGGAATATGTTGGCACGTTACAAATAAATATAATAATAATGTCAGTGTGGGCTTCATGTGACAGCCTGGATATCTATGCATGCTTCATGTGAACGGAAGCTGAAGCTCTAAGGTCAGGAAGTGGGGCTGAACTGTGAGGGAGTTAGAGAAAAATAAAGGGACTAGATTGAGTAGCTTTGCAGGATGGCTGGGGGAAGTCTGCATGACTGAGAAGCTTTACCTCACAAGACTGACCCTTCTTACTGTGAGTATTGAGCCCCCTCCTACACAGACTGAGACTCTACATTGTAGAAAGAAAAAGAGCAGGGCCTCAGTGCATTGGACTAGGGCTGTATTTCTTTTTTTATGAAATCGTTATAGTTCTTTTGAGAATTTTCGTATTAGTTATTAGGTTCTTAGACAAAGTTTTTGAGCACTCCTACAGGTGAGGTGGTTGTGATTCGGGATTCACTAGGCATAAAACATCCCCCATTGCTATCATCACATCTTCATTCTGTAGTCACTTGCCTCATTGCACAGAGATGAAGGAGATGTTGACTCTTGCTACAAAACCTGCTAATATCACAAATAAAATAAGGTATCCAAGCGATGTGACTTGTTGACAGATTATCAGTGACAACAAAGGGAAGTTGATACTTTTTCTGAGCATAGTTTTAAAATTTCCATTAAAGTGACACTATAAGCACATTTCCTGCAGGGTCTTAATCATACACTGCATATTAATAGTTTTTGACTGTTTTAACTGTAAAATGTATATACAAAAAAGGTATATCACATATATACATATCGTCATGCGAGCCCCGCAACTGCGGCCCTCACAAAGCGATGGACAAAGGTGCAGGGGTGTAGGCCCGAGGGACTTAGCTGCAATGAGAGCTGAAGGCACTCATTGCAGGACTCGTGATGAGCGCAGTAGGCGCTCATCGCAATGCTGTGAGACTTAGGCTGCAATGAGCGCCGATACTTTACGGCCCACAATACTTTATCGGCCAAACGCATAACTCCAAAGACCCACAAAAAAAAAACAAATCCTATAAAAAACTAATTTATACACTCACAGACAACTCATGGGGGAGAGCCAGGGATCCTGTGAGGGAGCTAGCAAGATCATTTGAACCATATTTGGAGTTTTTGAACACTCTAAAATCGGCTAATCGAGAAAAAAACTTAAAAAGTCTAAACAGGTTGAAAACGAGGCTGAAGCATGTAACACTTACCCGAACAATGCAAGCCACGGCCGATCTACAAAATATATGATTACAAAGGCAGTAAATTGCTCGGGAGGCACGTAAGACATAGACAATAATCGCCATTTTAGTGTGAACAACAGAGTAACTTGCAAATCACACCATTACGAATTTAAAATGGTGGTTTTCCCGCCAAAAATAACAGCTTTGTCTCACGCACGCAGGTTATATATACTGCACATTTCTCACACTTTGTCCTCAGGTGATGAATAGTCTCACTGTTCACTTTCTGCTGCTGGAAAATCAAAAAAGATTTGTAGCTATTTAGAATATTGAAAACAAAGAAGCAATTTGCATATATGATATTGCTACAAAATAGAAGCGCTCTATATTTTACCTACTGTGTATACATATATATGTATGAACTATATTCGATGTGTTTACATACAGTTCCTCTAGAGAGATGCACAAATGGAAATTGGAGTGAATATCCATCCATACAAGTCCAAAACCACAATAATAGAGATGCCAGAGGTGTGCAGCTTCTTCACAGGACACCGTTTCCACCGTGTCCAAGTAACTGGTAAAGATAAAGAGGGGTAGGGGAAAGACAGCGCGCCACCTCCTAGTGCAACATGAGTGTATAATCACGTCAAAACAACAGTCATATATTGTTTCACTCACATGTGGTGACCCCAAGGTTATGAGGTATCTGTATGGTTTAAACAGGATAGCTCTGGAAGTACCCAATGTCCAATCCTTAGATCTCCATCCGTAGCTCAGGATACGATCCAGATGGTTTTATAGCAGGTACAGTTGGATCACCAATGCTATTTGGTACACTATTATATAGTGTCTATAGAATAAAATGTGATTCCAACTCCTTATGTCTACTATAGGAGACAATTGAAACACACTAATACAAACAATAGTGTGTTTATCATGTAATAGCGTGTACACATGATAAACACACTATTGTTTGTATTAGTGTGTTTCAATTGTCTCCTATAGTAGACATAAGGAGTTGGAATCACATTTTATTCTATAGACACTATATAATAGTGTACCAAATAGCATTGGTGATCCAACTGTACCTGCTATAAAACCATCTGGATCGTATCCTGAGCTACGGATGGAGATCTAAGGATTGGACATTGGGTACTTCCAGAGCTATCCTGTTTAAACCATACAGATACCTCATAACCTTGGGGTCACCACATGTGAGTGAAACAATATATGACTGTTGTTTTGACGTGATTATACACTCATGTTGCACTAGGAGGTGGTGCGCTGTCTTTCTCCTACCCCTCTTTTTATATTTAGAATATTGATTGCTGAATATTACAGACAAATAGTAAAAGTATATTTATTCATTTATTAATACAAAAAATGGAAAAAGTAAAATTATTATATTTTATACTGCTCACTTTACAAATAGATGCTTAGCTGTTTAGGTTTTGCATATATGAAAAATAAATATAATAGGTTTATTTATTCACTTAGTTTTTCTATAAATTAATAAAAATTAAATTACATTTTGTTAATTAGGACATTTCAGCAGGACGTCATTTTAAGGACAGCAGTAATATATGTTTAGCTCTTTAAGTTTGCCATGTATGCACTGTATTTTTGACATAAGAATTCAAAATGCTTTTCATGTCATTTTACAGTTTGCAGCTCTCAGAGAACACTGCACCTGGATGAACAGAGAGTGTGAGCTCTGCTGCATTTCAACTGCAATTATTTCAAGATTACAGGTATATCAAATTCTAGATTTCATGTTGCTCTTATTTATGAATACATGATTAGCTCTTTACGTTTTGGATTGATTAAAATTAAACATAATACATGACTTAATAAAAAATATTAATGTTCAAAGTTAACAAATCAAGCAGGATATTCTTTAAAAAAATATTAAAACAGTTTTTTTTTCTCATTTTACAATTTGCAGCTGTCTGTCAACACTCGACGTGGAAGAAGACACAGTTTGTGATCTGCAGCATTTAACCTGCAATTACTACAATACATCACAGGTATATTGAATACAAATATATATATATATATATATATATATATATATATATATATATATATATATATATATATATATATATATAATTACACAGATGAGAAAATAAGGAATTGGTGATTACTTCTGACACATTGGTTTCCTAAATAATTATTTATTTTTCTAATGCCCTCATTTATGATTAAATGTTTAGCTCTTTAGTTCTGGCATTTATGACAATTAAACATAATAGATAAAATAAAAATGCTTATAAATAAATTAATTGACAAAAATAATACAAATGAGTTCATAATAGATGTGAAAGATTATTCATATAATACTTTAGGATAGCATAGGTTGTCTTGAAAAATACACGTGGACTGAAATGCTCTTTACACAGATTAAATATATTAATTACATAGAAATACAACTTACATAAGCAGGTAAGCACAATGAAAAACAGTACTCATGTCATGTTTGCCATTGTTTGCTATATGATAAAACGTGAAATAAAAAAAAATAATATTAAAATATGTTTATTTACAATTACAAATTACAATGGCGGACAACGCAGAACAAAAAAAGAATACAAAAGGCAAGGGAATGGAAACAAAGATCGAGGGGCAAACAGTCGCCAGAGACTTCAAGAAGGATAAGAGAAGAAGACCGTCAGATTTGGCAACAAAAGAGCAATGACTGTAAAAGCACAAAATGAGCGTGAAGGAGCTACAAAGAAAAAAAAGTAAAATGCATCATACATGTGAAACATTGGTAAATGAGAGTAATGTGAATATAGAAAATAGTAGTAATATATGTTCTTATGATAGTCTCTTATTTACATCTATAGCCGTAGAAACACATTATTGTGGGTTACTAAATGTGGTTTGTCAATTTTGCGTATCATTTTGACAAAAAAAGACCAAGAGATGGTGAGTTTATTAGTTGCTGTCAAAAAGGAAAGGTAAGACTGCCAGAAAGACACACATTTCTACAATTCTTTGAAAGTATCATGACTGATTTAACATTTCCAAATTATAAAAATTTCAAACAAAACATCAGGTCTTATAACAGTGCCATTTCATTTGCTTCAATGGGTGCAACATTAGCACAAAATGTGCAAGGTCATGGACCTTACTGTTTTAAAGTACAAGGCCAAATTTATCACTGCACTTCATATTTACACCCAGAAGCAGGAGAGCAAAGGAAATTTGCAGTTATATGTCCTAGATACAATAGAAGCAGTTGAACAACGTATGACATTTCCTGAAAATGAAAAATGTTTAGCAACAGTTTTTAAAGAGCTTGATAAGATTATGAAGAACAACCCATATATTCAAGCATACAAAAAAGTAGCTTAAGTAGAAAGATAACAGATCCATGCTCAAATAAATCATTTGCCAATGCCAAGAGTAAATATGGTTCTTAAAAGAGATTGTCATATTGATCAAAGACGTTACAATTTACCAACATCGAATGAGGTTGCCATAGTGTTTCAAAATGATGAGAGTGAACCACCATTCGAGCGGGATATTAGAATATAGCCCAGAAATCCAGAACAACCTTTCATAAATCTACATATTTTAAGTACCAATTTAAATAGAATGACATATCCAATTTTTTTCCGAAACAGTGAGCAAGGATGGCAACCAAAATTACAAATGCAAAGTTATCTGAATAGTAAAGTTTGTGTCAGAAACAATATTTCTATGGTAGAAAATAAAGTGGCCCAAACTGCTATTTGTGATGAGTTTAATCCCGTTCTTTTGGGCGAAAAACTCACGGAACAATGGATCATTGATTCATATTTACAAGTTGAAGCCAATCATCTAAATTTGATCAAATTTCAACAAAATAAGCTTTGCGTAGAACAATATTCTGCACTGATGGATTATGTAGCTGAATTGGCTATAAACAGAGAACTTCCAGATGGCAGAGCGATCATTTTGCCCTCTTTTTTCCAAGGATCGCCTCGCAATATGCGAGAAAGATACAATGATGCAATGGCTATTGTCACTAAATTTGGCAAACCAGACCATTTTGACATGTAATCCCCAATTGCCAGATATAGTAGAAAACTTGCAACATGGACAAAGTACTTCTGATAGACCAGAATTAGTGGCAAGAGTATTTAAAATCAAACTAACAGCATTAATACATGATATCACCATCGCACACTTAGTTGGAAAATGTCTGGCTTTTGTTTATACCATTGAATTTCAAAAAAGAGGACTTCCACATGCACACCTACTTTTTTTACTCCAAGAAACAGATAAACTAAAAAGAGTGGAGAGGGTGGATTCACTGGTTAGTGCTGAACTTCCATGAAAGCGTAACACATCTCATGATTCATGGTCCATGCAGAGATATTAATCCCCAATCGCCATGTATGGAAAAAAATAAATGCACTAAAGAATTTCCAAAAGAATTTAGAGAGCAAACTTATGCTAACTGTGATGGATATCATTTGTATAAAAGAACAGAAGGACAAACTGCAATAATTTGTGGTAAAGTTGTAGATAATAGCTATGTGGTTCCATATAATCCACACTTGCTGATTAAGTACAAATGAACACATAAATGTGGAAGCTTGCACTTCAATCAAACCCATAAAATATGTGTACAAGTATATTTACAAAGGATATGATGTAGCAACTGTTGTTATGCAAGGTGCACAAAACCAAAAAGAAAATCCTATTTTACACAATGAACTTTTATCTTATCTAAATGCACACTATGTAAGTGCTCCTGAAGCAATGTGGCATCTTATTAAATTTGAAATGCATGATCACTCACTTGCTGTGTATCAATTAGTGGTACATTTGCCACAAAGACAATTAGTTTACTTTAATGCTGGAGATGAAAGAAACACTCTGGCTCAAAATGAAAATAGAGAAACAACACTTACTGCATGGTTTCAATTAAATTTACAGGACACAGAGGCAATAAAATGTTTATACATTGAGATTCCATATCATTATGTCTTCATAAATGGGGCATGGCAACAAAGAACAAGAAGTGGAAATAAAAGTATACCCAGAATGTATACTGTCAGTCCAAGAGACATTGAACGCTTTAGCTTAAGATTACTAGTTTTTTTTATTAAAGACATGTACATCATAGTTAAAATGTCTTTCAAATTAAAAAAAATCAAGAATATGGTTAAGTACATTTTTTTAAGTTTATATTCAGAAACTTGTAATAAAATTATAAATAAAAAACAAAATACTTTACATGTCTTTTGTCCTATTTATTTATTTATTTATTTATTTTGTTATCAAGAATTCTCAAACTTACTTCAAGTTCTAGCCAATAAACTGCTTCACACAGTTACATAAGATTACACAGTAAAGCAGATAGGTTATATAGAAAAACAATATTTATATAATAAATAAATAATTATATATATATATATATATATATATATATATATATATATATAAAATCCCATATTACAGCAAACAAAAAAAAATTTGTAAAAAAAAAATTGGCATTTAAATTTCCTCACTAAAACATTAAGCTAGAATATTTTTTATAAGGCATACCTAAACCAGATCATATTACCTCAAATTTCAGAGCTCAGATCTGAACTGGGTTCTATGTCATCCCAGTCTCCCACACCCCATCAGTTAGGTTAATGATGCGATTTATAATAGTTTTATATGAAGGATATGCTATCTGTAGTAGTTAATCAGGGTTCCCAGATTTGTATAAACAGGTGGCAAGTATCTTTCAGAATATGTGTCAGTCGTTCATTAATGGCTATATAGTTAATTTTGTTAATCACCTCCTTGAAGTGAAGTAAAGGGGGTTTCCAATTTTTGGCTATAACATTTTTTGTCGCTAACATAATTAGTTGGAACAATTTGTTTTCGGGCAGGGGGGGGGGGGAGTCAAATCAGTGTTGTGAATACAAAGAAGACAGTTTTCAATTGAGGGGTGTAGTGTAGTATTACATACTCTCGAGGTTAGCTGAACCAATTTAGTCTATAACCCCTGGACAAAAGGGCACTTCCACCAACTATGCACTTAGCATCCTCTAAAACAAGCCTTGCTTCCCTGTTTAGTAATTGTATGCAATCTTAAGGAAGTAAAATGCTCTCTATGTAAAATGTTAATGGAAGTCTCAAGAAGGTTATAACTCATGGATCCCTAGGACAGGTTGGAGCATGCTTCAGTCCACTTACCTGGGTCCCAAACCTGACCTAAATCATTTTCCCATTTAGATATTAAAGAAGGCTTTTGTTCAATAGTTGGTGTGTTAAGGTTATCATCTAGAGAACCAAGAGTCCCTTTTGTCGGGGGGGGGGGGGGGGGGATTTTGGCAGATAGTGGTTAACCAGGAAGATTTAGGAGGAGGGCCATGTGTTTTTGTTATTTTTGTTACCCAGTGTCGAATTTTAAGGTAATTGAAAAGTTCTTTAACAGGAATACACATTTCTCAATGCATCTGTGTTGCAGGGATAATCTGGTTGTTCCCAAACCAAGAACCTAGTCTATCTAACTTAGATATACTACTTTTAAATGTTCCAGGTGCAAGTTATGAACATTTACGTACAGTCAATTACATAGTTTATGGTATCAGACATAAAAACTTTCATAGCAGATGATACTGAATGGGAGAGATGTCTACACGAAGCAGTTTGCATTCATTTGCATCTTTTGTAATGCTCCTAATGTATTTGCTTTGTGGGAAACATTTAAATTAAATATGTTTAAAGACTTTTTGAAATGTTACAATGAGTCCATAGCTGAATTAAAAGCATTAATGGAAATGCAAGAAGTCTTTCTTTGTCATGGATTAAACTGTGCTAATTTAAATCTGCCAGATGCAGGACTGATTGATTAAATAAACTTTGAGGACTATGATGCTGATCTTGAACAATAAAAAACAGATGAAACAAAATAGCAACTTTAAATACATTGCAGTTGGAAGTATTTAACACTTTCCAAAAAGTAATAGATGATGACATGCTCAAAGAGCGGTATTTCTATCTAGATGGACCTGGAGGATTGAGGAAAACTTATCTATATAATTTACTGATGAGTTTCATTCAAGCTAAAGGTGAAATAGCTCTGGCCTTTGCAACAACTGGAATTGTGGCACTATAGTTAGAAGGTGGGAGTACTGTGCATTGCGGCTTTAAACTTCCAGTTCTTATTTTGGAAACATCAGTGTCAGATATTAGAATTAAATCATCTCAAGCTAAAAAAACTACAAAAAAAAACAAAATTATTTAAAATAGATGAAGCAACAATGATGTAGTGCCATGCCCGGCAATGTATTGATCGTTTGTTGCGTGAAGTCATGGCTACAGAATTGCCTTTTGGGGGAAAGGTGATGTTGTTAGGTGGAGATTTTAGGCAAATGTTACCTGTTGTTGTCCATGGAAATCGGACAAAGATTCTGGAAAAATGTATAAAGGCAAGTCCACTATGGAAAATATTTGCATATCTTAAATTAGAAAAAAATATGAGATCAGAGGGCCAAAATGATTTCAATGATTGGTTAATTAAGATTGGTGAAGTAAAAACACAGGTCATAAGTAATTTACCTGAAGATACTGTGGAAATACCACAGGAAATGATTTGTAAACAGTCACTAATATCAGCTATATTACAAAATGGAATAATTCACAATGAAGAATCAGACCTTGCACAAAAAGTAATATTAACATCCAAAAATAAAGAGGCATTGCATCTGAATAATGAAATGTTTAAATTAATCAATGCAACGCAGAAACATTATTACAGTGCAGATTTTGTTCTGCCTGATGACAAAGATAGTGAGGCCAACTTTACAACTTATCAATTCCTTAACACTATCTGGAGTGCCACCACATATTTTACAGCTACAAATAGGGGCAGTTATCATGTTACTGAGAAATATGAACCCAAAAAAATACTTTGTAATGGGACCAGTTTAATTGTACAGGATTTAAGAGATCTTTTCATACATGCAGAAATTCTGAATGGTACCCATAAAGGTGAACCAGTTTTCATACCAAGAATTGATTTGGCTCCAAGTGAGAGTGGTTTGCCTTTTTTCCTTCAAAGGAGACAATTTCCCATCATCATGGCATTTGCCATGACCATTAATAAATCACAAGGACAAACTTTTAAGTCCGTCGCACTCTTTCTAGAAGAATCAGTATTTGGCCATGATAACTCTATGTGGCATTTTCAAGATGAAAAAATCCTGAAAAACATTAAAGTTTTGTGGAAAAAAAACGATTTAGGGTGAGTTGTTAAATGATGGTAGCGTTTTCACTAAAAAATATAGTTTATTATTTAAAATGAACATTGACAAACTAGTCTGTTGGACTTTTTTTAGAGTAACCACTATTTGACCAGAGACAACTTGATGTCCCATTTTCACTACAAATTTATGTTTGGAAGTGAGCATCAGTTATGAAACCATGGAAAAGTGAAACACCATTTGCACCACAACATTTCAAGTTTAACAGTTAATAAAGGTTGTTACTGTTTGTAATGTAAATATTGTAGAAGATGTTGTAAGTTTAATAAAAATATTAAAACCATTATCCAGTGCTTCCCAAACAGGTTGGCAAAACACAGAAATGTAAACCACAATGTGTAAACATAGGTGAGGCACACACAGGCTAAATGTCCTGTGCATTACTCAGTTCACACAGTCTAACATTCCTATTAAGACATGTATGGGTACCATCGAAGGTAATTAGCACTTGCATTGTATTTACAGTGCATTGCAAAAGTATTCACCCCCCTTGGCATTTTACGTGTTTTGTTGCCTCACAACCTGGAATTAACATGGTTTGTTTGAGGATTTGCATCATTTAATATACAGAACATGCCCAAAACTTTGAAGATGTTTTTTTTTGTTCGTTTTTTTTTATTGTGATGCAAACAAAAAATAGGACAAAATTACAGAAAAAGTCAATGTGCACAACTATTCACCCCCTTAAAGTCAATACTTTGTAGAGCCACCTTTTGCAGCAATCACAGCTCCAAGTCGCTTTGGCTAAGTCTCTATGAGCTTGCCACATCTTACCACTGGGATTTTTGCCCATTCCTCCTTGCAAAACTGCTCCACCTCCTTCAAGTTGGATGGTTTGCGCTTGTGAACAGCAATCTTTAAGTCTGACCACAGATTTTCTATTGGATTGAGGTCTGGGCTTTGACTAGGCCATTCCAAAGCATTTACATGTTTCCCCTTAAACCACTCAAGTGTTGCTTTAGCAGTGTGTTTGGGGTCATTGTCCTGCTGGAAGGTGAACCTCTGTCCTAGCCTCAAATCACGCACAGAGTGGTACAGGTTTTGCTCAAGAATATCCCTGTATTTAGCACCATCCATCTTTCCCTCAACTCAGTTTCCCAGTCCTGGCTGCTGAAAAACATTCCCACAGCATGATGCTGCCACCACCATGTTTCACTGCGGGTATGGTGTTCTTTGGGTGATGTGATGTGCTGGGTTTGCGCCAGACATAGCGTTTTCTTTGATGGCTGAAAAATTCAATTTCAGTCCCATCAGACCAGAGCAATTTCCTCCATACATTTTGGGAGTCTTCCCACATGCCTTTTCGCAAACTCAAAACGTGCCATTTTGTTTTTTGCTGAAAGTAATGGCTTTCTTCTAGCCACTCTGCCATAAAGCCCAACTCTATGGAGCGTGCGGCTTATTGTCGTTCTATGTACAGATACTCAAGTCTCTGCTATGAACTCTGCAGCTCCTCCAGGTTTACCTTAGGTCTCTGTGCTGCCTCTCTGATTAATGCCCTCCTTGCCCAACCCGTGAGTTTTTGTGGGCGGCTGTCTCTTGGCAGGTTTGCTGTGGTGCCATGTTCTCTGTTTTCTTTATAACCTAATCCTGACTTGTACTTCTCAACAACATTGTCCCTTACTTGTTTGGGGAATTCCGTTTTCATGGCAGTGTTTGGTTAGTGGTGCCTCTTGCTCAGGTGTTGCAGCTTCTGGGGCCTTTCAAAAAGGGTGTGTATATGTAATAACAGATCATGTGACACTTAGATTGCACACAGGTGGACATCATTTCACTAATTATGTGACTTCTGAAGGTAATTTGTTGCACCAGAGCTTTTTATGGGCTTCATAACAAAGGGGGGGAATACATACGCACATGCCAATTTTCTGCTTTTTATTTCTAAAAAATAGTTTTATGTATATATTTTTCTCATTTCACTTCACCAACTTAGACTATTGTGATCTGATCCATCACATACAATTCAGATTAACAAAACATTGAATTTAAGGCTGTAATGTAACAAAATAGGTAAAAAGTCAAGGGAGTGAATACTTTGGCAAGGCACTGTAGAAATCGGTTTCAATGTATGGATTTTGGGGTTTAATGGGGTGTCAGTAGGGGGATTATTGCATTTCTTTGCGACTTCTAGTGTATAATTAAAGAGAAAATACTGATCCAGGGAGTAAGCCGCTCGCCAGTATCTGGGGTCAGGAAGGAATACATTTTGTTCCCAATTTGAGACAATTGGCTAAGTTTCACTTGTTTAATGTTTGCCTTCCTTTGGATTCAATATTGCAAATAAGTTATAAATTGTTTAAAAGAAATTGTACACATTCTTCAAATATTCATGTATACGTTAAAATAAAAAATTTTGCTAATTCACAAAACTATTGTTTTTGAGCTGAATAAAGATAGAAGTTGGATATTATAACAATAAATATATTGACTAATTATACAAATAATGGTTTTCCTTTTTTATACAAATGGAATAACACATGTAAAAATCCAGGTAATAACAATAAACAAAACAAAAAAAAAAGAAATTTACAAAAAAAAGTTAAATAAAAATATCATCATGATGGGGGGGGGGGGGGACACATTGGGTGCAAAATAGCATTCACTACATTCTCATTTTATTGCCGTAATTTTTTGACAGGCAAGTCGCTAGTATAAAATAAATATTTATTAAAATCTAATACATATTATTTATATATAAAATCTTTTATATGCCTATATTGCTATTGGAATACGTTGTTTAAATGGCCATTGTTTAGAATATCCTCTATTAAAGAACCTTTGAATGTGCAGGGATCTTCTATTTGCACAATGGGAATGTAGCATCTAAGCTGCCAGTGGTTTTATAATGTAGAACTCATTAGTTTACTATGATTGCTTACTGCACAGTTTTGTACAGCAGTGTATTATATGGGTAAAATGTTTATGTAAAGTATGTTATCTATATAATAAACTATATATGTCAAAGTAAACCCTCCTTAGAAATCTGCAAACAGAATCAGTTAAGAAAAGAAAATGGAACCCTACAGTACAAAATAATTGTAGATAGAAATTAAAAATATTAATTTAGAATTATTTGCCAATTTTCAAGTTTTAGATGTATATATATATATATATATATATATATATATATATATATTATAAACACTGACCATAGTGATTTTTCAAAGAATGTGGCTAAGCACATCTACATTGTTGCAATAGTCAAGGTGAGCAGGGGATATGGGGTTTTCATACTTCATATAAGATATGGATTCATGTAGCAAAAAAAGAATCAATATCAATTTATTTCTTATACATTTTATTTTTACTAATTGTTTTTATAGCCACAACATACTTTGTAGTGTGATTTTTCCCTTTAAGAGAGCAGCAGTAAAGCCGAGTCAGGCTTATCAACCAATGAGAGCTGCATACAGCTGTATACTCTGAGCATTTATTGAAAGCTACAAAAAGTTTATTAAAAAAAAAGAAATCGAACATTTTCATTGCTACATGACAAAAGTTATTAAAGGACCACTGCAGTGTAATATTTCTATTTTGCTCTTTTGAAGAACTTGACTTACTGATGCGCATACTGGTTTTAATCTGTTCAAAATAAGTTTACAGACTTTAATTTTTAATTATTGCGTTAAAAATGTTGGCCTTTTGGCCTTTTTAAAAGGATTAGACATCTGTGAGGAGTGGGAGGCACAACAGATGCAGATAAGATCTGTATTCATTCCTTTAGAAAAAAAAAGTCCTCTTCTTGACAATAGTAGTCAATGGCAGAATTAGGCCCCATAGGATGACCAGCATCCTCAAGTTACATACAGACTACTAGTCTAGGATAGATCTATCAACAGTCATCTAAATATAAAATTGTCTCTACAATGCTTTCATTTTCCTTCCTTGCATAGCCGCTATTATTATTAGTATGTAACATGTGTCTGTGTCGTTCAGTCGTGTCCGAATATCATTGACCTCATGGACCACAAAATACCATGCTAATCCACTTGGTTTTCATGGTAGAATGACTGTAGTAGGTTGCCAGTTAATTCTCCAGTGGGTCACATCATATAGCTTCTGGTATTCCTAGGTGGTCTCCCATGCAAGTACTGACTAGACCTAACCCTGCATGGCTTCAGGGTGGTGTGACCTCTTGGTTCCCTGACTGGAATCAAAATTTTCAACGCATATATACTCCAAGATTTGACATATCAAATCTTACATGATAATATTGGAATAGCCCTTCACCTGTTAGTACATCTGGCCCAAACTCCTTTAAGTGCATAATATTAAATATGTGAGTCCAAAGAAACCCCCCAAATTTTTTTATTTAATAGATATTTATGAGATGCCATTTTTAGAAGTATTTAATGTGCTAAAATAATTAATATTCTCATTGTGGGAAATTTATTTGGAAAGTGAGGACTGAAAGTTCTTAAAATTGGGTTTTTGTTGAATATTAACAGCGAGCAAAGAAACTTAAATATTCCATTAAAATGCAATCACAAAGAAGGCAATTACAATGATTAATTACTTATCGTTGAGGGATTATACATTTTTTCATATATTTAATTTAATCTTATGTCTCTTTGCAATCAGACAAAAGATCAGCGGAGCTCAGAGTAAGTTTTAGTTCTTTAATGCTTATTTTCTAAGAAATAATAAAAGTTTTATTACTAAAGGGAATCTATAATTATTTTTTCTATCCTTGGTGGCAGTAAAAGTATTTAAAAGGATCACAGTAGTTTGGGAAAAACATCATACGTTTGTGCAGTATGTTACAGATCAATATTCACAGCCATGTAAGCCAGGAGACTAAAAGCATTTTTGAGAAAATCTTAATTATAGGGGACTCCATTGGGTTCCTTGGTGGTCTAGTAGTTAGGATTCAGTGTTTTCACCACTGTGACCTGGGTTCGATTCCAGTCAGGGAACCAAGTGGTCACACCACCCTGAAGCCGAGCAGGTTTGGGCCTGGTCAGTACTTGGGTCGAAGACCACCTAGGAGCTGTATGCTGGGGAGAAGAAACTGGTAACCTACTCCAGTATCTCTGCCATTAGTGACCAGTGGATCAGCATGGTGATTATTTGTAAAAATTATATTTTTCCTTGTTCTTTTCCCCTGTATAGCGCTACGGAATATGTTGTTGCGTTACAAATAAAATAAATATTATTAATAATAATAATAAATGGTGTGTCGTGGTCCACAAGGTCAATAAGAGTCGGACACGACTGAAGAACGAAAACACATGGCCTCCATTCCTTGGCTCCCGTAAGAACTCTCGAAAGCTTGGAGCTACTGGAGTGTTAAAAAGCTGATTTCCAGAGCAATTCTATGGCTCATGAAAAGTAATTTCTGTCTAAACAAAGCAATATTGAATGTCAATTTTTTTTTTTTTACAAATAAACATTTTCTAACAGAATTGGTAAAGTTGCTGTGTCATTTTAAATGGACACAGCAAAGGTCCAGGTTATTGACTGTTATTGAACAATTGAGTTTGATAATCCAGAAGAGCATGCCCAATACACAAAACTAAGAACAATCACACAATCTTTAACAGTCTATTCTTTTTTTTTTTTTCATATTCCTTTTTTTATTGGTCCCTTAAAGGGAGGGAAAAAAAAATATTCCACGGCATATCAGTAAGCCATGATACGCAGATCAGGCAACATCATGCTATTTCACAACTTGTATAGGTGGAAATTTTAATTTAACCAGTCATGAGACCTCCTTAACACCTTTTTCCGTTTTCTAAACATTAAACATTAATAACTGTCGCTTTTAAAGACTGTTCAGTAACTATCACAGTAGTCCTTAGCTCGCAGGCTAGGATGGTGAGGCCTATGTTTCAATTGGTATATCATTGCCCAGGCCCATCAGGCCTTCTCAGCTATGACCTCTCCTCCCCCTTTCCTCCTATACACATACTAACTCTATCCCTTGGAGCTAGGGCACCTTGTAGAGATTAACTAAACAAATAACGAAGTGTAATATTGTCTAAAGATAGGGGAATGTTATCCTCTTTATTTCCTTAGAGTAGGATACTCTATGTGGGGGCTAGGGTCTTCTTTAATGAGCTTCTCAAGAAACTCCTGTACTAAAGGCCTAAACCTAATGGAACTCTAAACTTTACCCTTATCTTTCCTTGCCCTTTTCCATCCCCTTTGCAGTTAACCAAATCACCTTAAATAACACTTAAAACGTAACTTAGTTTGGTCATTTGAATCGATCTGAATGGAGGAGAAGACCAAATAACCTTCTTAATGTTGGCTTATTTTCTTACCTCCTTGCTGCGCCCAGGTTCCTCGTCGGCTCCCCCAACCTCCTCATCACCGTCCCCTCCTCCTCTACCTCTTCTTGCTTTCTCTTTCTCTTTGATTCTTTTTTTTTTTGCCTAAGTTTACCCAACCCTTTGTTACTTTAATTTATTCCCACGGGTTCCTCTCTATCTATGTTCCCACTGTTCGGGCCCCTGTTAACAAGCCACGGATCCCATATGTCCCTATACTTCTGAATAGCATCTGCTAGTATATGAGTCATGTGTTCGTTCACCGCTATATAATTTATTTTGTTCCTTATTGCCTGTAGTTCAAGTGTGTCTGACTTCCATTGCTTTGCAATGTGTGATTTGGTGGCTAAGTATATATATTGGAGAAGCTGGTTTTGAGAAGGGGATAACCCCAAATCTGGGATTCCTAATAAGCAGGTTTCCATTGTGCCCCCTACTCGTGTTCCCAATGTTTCCGAGGCAAGATCTGACACTTCTTTCCACATCTGTGAAACTTTGGGGCAGTCCCACCACATATGCTTAAAAGTTCCTAGAATGTGGCACCCTCTGGTACACATTCTCGCCCCTGTCTTGCTCCATTTTGTCAACCTCTCCGGGGTCAAGTATGTTCTATGCAAAACTTTAATGGCAGTTTCTAGGAGTGTTTGGTTTAGAGAGCCTTTGTATATGCTTTTCCACGCTTCCCCCCATCTCTCCTCATTCTATTGTTCACCCAGATCCTTCTCCCACTCCTCCATATATCTGTCCCTTGTTCCCTCCGGTGGTTCATTGTATATATCATAGATTCCCCCAATAATTCCCTTAGTTAAAGGGGCCCTCTGGCATATTACAGATAGCCAGGTTTTTTTGGGAGTCCCCAATGTTCTAGATATCTTGTTAACCAGGTGTTTGATTCTACAAAAGTTGAAATGTTGGCTAATGGGGATGTTATGATGGTATCTTAAAAATTCAAAAGTTATAGGGGTCTCAGTGCCCAGCCAAGCTCCCAATCTATCCAGTTTCCTAGATTTCCACCACCAGTTAGCTTCTGAACCTAGTCCCTGCGGCAGCCATGGATGGCAAAGGACCGACATCATTGGGGAGGGATGTTTGAAAAGGGATGTATACTTTAGTGCCCATTTCAAGCCTTGCACTGTGGTGGAAATAACCGGATGTCTAATCCCTCCTACTGTATCTGGAACTTTGTCTAGCCACACCATGTATCCCAGGTGTAAGGGTGTAGTATTTGATCCTCCATAGTCTTCCATAAAGGATGGTGGATCCCTGAGTGGCTTATAGGAATGAAAGCTAGCTGTGCTGCTCTATAATATTTCTTTAAGTCTGGGCATGACAGTCCTCCCTTATCCTTGTGTTTAAACATTATTTCCTTTTTAATTCTGGGGGGTTTACCCTTCCAAATGAAATGGGACACCTTTCTCTGGAATCCTTTCAGTTCAAGCTGAATGATAAGGACCGGCAAGGTCCTGAACAGGTACAAGAGCTTCGGAAGAACCGACATTTTAAAGGCATTAATTCTGCCCAACCAGGAAATAGGATATCTAGTCCATTTCAGCATATCCTCGCTTAGTTTTTTATAGATGGGAGGGTAGTTAGCCCTATATATGGAATCTGTAGACGACGTTAGTTTTATCCAAAGATATTGGATGTAGGCTTTAGCCCATTGCAATTTGAACCTTTCCGTTATTAATTCCTTTGTTTTGGCCTCTAAGTTTAATGCTAATGCTTCTGTTTTCTCAACATTTATAAGTAAGCCCGATCTCTGGCCAAATTCTGTTAGGGTGTCCAATAATAATGGGATTGATTTGTAAGGGTCTGTAATTGTGCATAACATGTCGTCTGCAAATAGGTTGATTTTAAAATGTTGCTGCCCTATTTTAAGCCCCTTAATTCCTGCGTTCGTCCTAATCACCTGAGCGAGAGGTTCAATCGCAATGGCAAACAGCAGGGGGGAAAGAGGACACCCCTGTCTAGTTTCCCTCTCTATTTTAATGGTCTGGTTGTATTTGCCCGGAAGTTTAAGTCGGGCTTCTGGGTTTTTATAGTATGTATTTATTAAGTTTAAGAAACTCCCCTTAAAACCAAATTTATTTAAGACCTCTTTAAGGTATGGCCACTCCAAAGAATCAAAGGCCTTTTCGATGTCTAGTGCTAACAAGCAGGCCGGGGTTTTGGTACTATTAGCGTGGTGTATTAGGTTCACCACCCTCCTAATATTATCTCTGGCTTGCTTATGGGGGATAAACCCCACCTGGTCCCTATGTATAATCCTTGGGAGAAATTTTGAAATTCTGTCCGCTATTATTTTTGCCAGTAATTTAATATCCCCATTTAGAAGGGAGATGGGTCTATAATTTTTAATTTTTGAGCTGTTCCTTCCCTTCTTTAGGAAATAGGGTAATTTCCGCTAAGTTCATTTCGGGAGGGATCTCCTGACCATCCAGGATATGATTATATAGTTTGGTTAGTCTAGGTGTCAATATATCCGTAAAGGTTTTATAATACATGTTCGTGAACCCGTCTATGCCCGGTGCCTTTCCCATTTTCATTGCCTGGATTCCCTTTCCTACTTCCTCCTGTGTGATCCTAGCATTAAGAGGTTTTACCTCCGATTCCTCCAAACAGGGCAAGTCAAATCTATCCAGCCAAACTCTGATACTGTATACGGTTTCTTTACTTGACGCTGAGTAGAGTTTTTGGTAAAAATTATAGAAAAGTTCTTGTATTTTGGTAGGATCTGCTGTTTTGATATTTTCTTTATTCTTTATGCAGTAAATTCTCGAGAGAGCTTGTTTAGATCTTAATTTTTTCGCTAACATCCTATCCGGTTTGTTCGCTTGGAGGTAAAATTTGTGTTGGGTTCTCCTAAGAATTTTCTCCACCCCTTCCGAATAAATCTTATCTAGTTCTACTCTCACGCTTTCTATTTCTCGCCTAATCTGAGTTTTAGGGTTTTGTTGATTTAATTTTTCTAATCTTCCTAATTCCTCTGTGAGTTTTATTTCCTCTCTGTTCTCGTCTGAACTTAGATGTCTCTTTCATACAAATGCCCCGGATGTATGCCTTATGAGCTGCCCAGACCAAGCCGGTCCCCACCCCAGGCGTCTCATTTCTTTCACAAAAAAATTCCAGTTCCTGGGCTATTCGTTTTTTAACTATCGGGATCGTCAGTATTCTTTCATTCAGTCTCCATTGATAAGGGGGTTTAGTCATGGATCCTAGGTTTATGGTCGCCTTCACCAGACTATGGTCTGACCAGGCACACAGTAAGATGTCCACGTTTTGAGAGTCATGTATAAAGGTAGGGTCGGTTAGCAAGTAGTCGATTCTGGAGTATGTTTTATGGGGGTAGGAATAGAAAGTAAATTCCCTGTGTCCTAAATGTCTTTCCCTCCAGAGATCCGCTAACTCGAGCTCTCTTAGCAGTCTGTTAATTTGTTTCAATCTTTTAGCGAACTTGTCTCCCAAGTCTTTCCCTGTTCTATCCTTTTTGACATCTAGTACCAAGTTAAGGTCCCCCCCCAGAATGATCCTACCCTGCTTTACCAATGACAAATGTTTCAATGCCCTGATGAGATGTTTGAGGAGAGACGGTAGGAGCATATATTACTGCTAGCGTGACCGGGATGTCTAGTACCCTTCCCATCAAAAAAAGATAGCTTCCCTGGCTATCTGTAATTTTTTTGTCCAGAGTGAAGGGAACGTTTTTGTGGAGTAGGATTGCCACCCCTTCCCTTTTGGCACTGCTACTTGTTGTGTGGAACGTAGGGAAATTCTTGTTCATAAATGTCGGGATTTGTTGATGCTTAAAGTGGGTTTCTTGAATAAAAATTACCGCAGGGTTAAGTGTTCTGTAAAATTGAAACGCCTTGTTCCTTTTAGTGGGGGAATTAAATCCTTTAACGTTATGTGTAATAAAAACGTATTCAGCTTCACCCATAATCTAAAGTGTCGTGTGTAGCTAATGTCTGCCGAGACTTACCCCTAGGGATAGAGGATTCGGAGTCAGCGCCCGAGGAGTAGGAAAGCCGGCGAGGAAGCCCCGCAGTCCTCCATCCGCCAATCTGGTTATGGATAGAATGAAGAGAGAAAAATTGATGACCAAACATATACAAATAAAACTTTTCGGACCCTTGGTCCCCCCCCCCCCCCCCCCCCCTTTCTTCTTCCTCATGTTTCCTTTCATCTTGAACCTATTGTGCCTAGGGAGTAGCCACTAAAAAACCCAGGATACTTCCCTAGAATGAGGAAATTCTCTTTCGTAGTCTAACCCGTTCCTAAAACTGAGCGAGTCGAAAAGTACTGAACTGGAGTGCTAACCCCCACCACATTGGAAGGAGCAACAAGTAATGTAAACTGCAACTAGTATTCTCTTATAAGAATCAGATATCGTGGATATTTTGGGAAACCTTACCCCAACTCTTACCTAAGTCTTATAATAGTAATTCCTGCGCTTTACAATAACGTCCATTAGTAAAGAATAACCTGATTGTCTCTGCAACCTTGGGAATCATCTTTAGAGAAAGTCAAACCCCTACTGGAGCATTCCCTTGTTCGGTTCTTACTGCTCCATCGCTCCGGTCCCTAAGCCCCTTGTTACTGTCATTCCTTTGCTTTTTCTTGGCAGAAACATCCATCCAGTCTCTAGTTGGTCTTTCCCTCGGCTTAGGCAATTGGACCATTAGATTAGAGCCTTCTGGGAGCAGTTGTAGGTGAATAAGCTTTTTTTGGAGCGCGCCCAGTGAATGAGCACCTCTCAACCGTACGTTATGCCTTCTGGATCTATTTTCCAGGTCTTCCAATTTATTTTCAAGAGCCTCTATACGAGTTGAGTTGGCACTGATATCAATTTTATCATCCTCTTGTGTAGAGATAATCATCTCGGTTCTTTTTTCTAGCTCGTGTGTTCTCTGTCCTATTGCACCGATCTCTTCTCTCATCTCCTTTAGTGCTAATGCAAGTTGAGTTTTCAGCATTAGTTCAAATTTCGCCATTGCCGAGACTGAGAAATCCACGTCAGTGATGGTGTTGGGCCTTTCCCCTTCATTCTCAGACATCTCAGATCTTTCTGGGGAGCTTTCCCCTGCTTTGGTTGCCGAACTGGACGCTGCTTGGAAATGCTCAGGGATGCCTCTGGAGGATGTGCTTCTCTTAGCCTTCTTCATCTTTCGCTCTGTTTCCTCCCTGGCTCTCTTGTCTCTAAGGCGGCCGCACTGGTAGAAGGGTATCTCCCCAATATTAGTTGTCTTGGCACCCAAAAAAGAACACTGAGTCCTGCTCTGGGAAGCGCCTGTGGAAAAATGTTATGGAAGGTGCTGCTCGAGTTGGGGCAATTTATAGTTTCATCTTTGTTTAGTCTTGCATTGTCAAAGCCTCAAGACTTTCTGCCTGTTGCTCCCCCTGTTGCTCTATCTTCTAGATTCCATCAATGAGACCCTTACAGAAAAAAAAGAAACAGTGGGGTGGGCGCTCACCCTCATGGTGGGATTCTCCACTAGGTAGCGCCGGAAACATGTGCCTGTCAGGCCAAAGTCCATCTGCTGCTTCTGTGCTCCAATATGGCCTCCTAAGTATGCATTTTATATAGATTTCAATTTGCTCTTAGCCCGTATCTTTTTTTTTTTTTTTTTTATTATATTTTTTCTTTTCCTCTTTTTTTTTTTTGTCTTTTATGGAGGGCTAGATACCTTAAAGCCAATTAGGCGCATGCAACTGGAGCCTAGGAGTATTCCCCTCCAATTTAGAGATCCAAAATGGCCTCCCTTCATCTGGGGGTATTTTTTGGCGCCAAATAGGCAGGAGAAAGAAGAAAAAATGGCTGCTCTGGGCTGGAAAATGGGGAAAGCTTCTTAGCAGCTCTACTGCTAACCCCAACTTCGCCCTGATCTTCTGGCACTTTTGGAGGGTATGTTGCGTGTATGCCAAAGCGGCACAAGCTGCTTGTCAGAGTCCCGTGGTCGCGGGGGGGGGGGGGGATGCTTTTCGGGCCTGTATCGGGCCCTTAGGGTGGGCGGGAAGCTTATCAGGCTGAATGCCTGTATGGTGATGTGAGTCCTGGCCTCCTACGAGGTAGCCTTTCCTCCCCTCGGTGGTATCCGTGTCCCTTACCCCACTCACCCTCCTTGGTGATTCCGTCACTCCGCGGTCTCTTCCGCTGTGCCGCTCCCCTTGCTGGGCGTCCCCCCCCGGGCCGCTCGGTCCTGTCCGACGCCACACTCCGGTGCTGCAATAGATCTCTCCTGCGCCACCGACGCAGGGGCAGACAAGGAGAGAGCCTTCCCCAGTAGCTGGTGTTCAAGCAGAGGGGTCACAGTCAGGCAGGGAAAAGATGGCGTTCCCGCACAGGCCTCTCCCTCATGGCGGGCTGATCTCAATAAATCCACAAACCACGGGTGTCTTTTTAATCAGCCTAATGAGCTGGGATAGATAAGACTATATTTGGCTGTGTAAAATTGCTTCTTAGAGAGTAAAAACCCCTATTATTGAAGCTGGGGAGCTCCAATCTTCCACGTCTACTCTCTTTGGCTGGTAACCACGCCCCTTTAACAGTCTATTCTGATTTAACCGTCTGGGCATGTTCTTCTGCTTAATCACCACCCATATACACACTGGTAGCTAATTAAATTATGCAATTTAAAAAATATATATTTTAAATACTTGATTTAGGTAATGCTAAATGTAATTAACAAAAATATTTTTATAGGTGAACTTATTGCGAGATATTTGCTGTGTCCAAGTGCAATGTTATTTCTTGATCCATATAGCCTGCGTCTTTGTATTTCAGCAACTAGGTCAGTGACTATTCTTTCTCTGTGTTCTCCCCCAGGGCTCCTGATCCTGTAACACGATGATGCTCAAAGTCATGGCCCATTTGGTCTCACTCAGCATCTGCCATCCTTAGACATAAAGTACAAGAACTGGGTGATTTCACTGTGAAATATGTGATCCCTGCAAATAAGTCAATTTGTGCAGAACGAGTGAGCAGAATAAGCTGTGAGTTTATACAGCGGTAAATAGCTGCACAGAAAGAGCGATGGCTGTACAGGGCAACGCCAGAAATAATCCATTTATAGGAAACAAGTTACTGATCACAATCTCTCCTTCTAGCGGTCACCTCTGACCTGTCACTGTATGTCACTCCGGGGTCACTGACCTTAATATACAGCAGGAAGATAATCGTATTAACCCTCCAGTCCAATATTCTCTAAAAAGAAAATCTCCCACCGGTCCAATATTCTGATGCTATATACAGAGGTTATTAAACTTTGCTAGGCTGTTTGTAGTTGAATGTTGAAAGTAATCAATAAAGATTATTAGCTATAGTAAATTGCGATTCGGCCAATTGAATAGGGCTCTATATAAGCACAGAGCATATTTCTCATAGTTTTAACTTAGTGAAGACCTTGCTTTTGGATTGAAGTTCACTAACTAAAAACTTCTGTAAAAAAATGCTTTGTGCTTATATAGAGCCCTATTCTATTGCCCGAATCACAATTTAATAAGGCTGTATATATATATATATATATATATATATATATATATATATATATATATATATATATATATATATATATATATATATATATATTAGTACATCTGTGTTCACATTTGAATGTCTAAAACAAGAAAAAAAAAAAAACTGCTTCCAGCTCAGAAGTCCGGGAAAAACAGTTATCACACTGCATTCTGGGAAGTTGAACTGGGACATGCAAATGTGCCCACAAATGCCTTGCTCATCAATCCATAGCCCATTTCAAACATGGCTTCCTTTAAGCTTATGCATGCTGTTTTACACAGCTTTTATGCAATGCCAAGGTTGGATTAAACACAAGCTGAGAATCCTATCCATGTACAGCTGTTTCAAGGTTACTCCCTATCATCAGCATGGAGCGGGATCTCAGCTTGTGTTGTGGACCTTATGTGTAGGTAGTTCACCACAACAATCATTTATAATATGGTGGGCAAAAGAGCGATCGAAGCCCTCCACCGTACAGTAGTACAGTAAATAAAAAGTACATCTGTGTTCACATTTGAATGTCTAAAACAAGTTAAAAAATTAAAAGAAATATGAGAAATACAGGACATGCAAATGTGCTCACAAAGGCTTTGCTCTTTAATCCAAAAGGCATTTCAGACTTGGCTCCTTTCAAGAATATGTCTGCTGTATTACACAGCTTTAAACAAAGCCCAGGTTGAATTAAGTACAAGCCAGAAGACCTACCCACAGACAGCACTGTTTAGAGGTTACTGACTCTAATTAGCATGGGGGCGTTTCCTAGACTGTGTAGTAGATTTTATGAGTAGGTAGTTCACCACAACAATCATTTAATTTATGGTGGGCAAAAGAGCGATAGAAGCCCTCCACCGTACAGTAGAACAGTAAATTAATAGTATTATTATTATAGTTTATTTATACCGCGCCAACATATTCCGTAGCGCTGAATATACATTTGTTTTCATATTTGAACGTCTAAAACAAGTTAAAAAACTTGTTTCCTGCTCCGAATTCCAATAAATACAGTAATTACACTGCATTCTGGGAAGCTGGACAGAGACATGCACGTGCCCACAAAGTCTTTGCTCTTTAATCCAAATACCATATCAAACATGGCTCCTTTTAAGCATATGCCTGCTCTCTAATAATACAATATGTCATTTTATTTGCATGTTTTTAAAAATGAATGAAAGTCATTCAACAGTTCTACATCTACATAGAAATTAGTCGCCCTACGCCAATTATAACCAACAACAATGTTTAAAAGTCTATTAATAACATTATTTATTTTCAGTAATAACTAAATTTGATGGTAAAGAAAAAATTAAATCACTGTGATGAAAGGATGATGAATTTTGCATCCAAAACACTAAAAAGAGTGATCCAGAAGGACATAACAACCTTTTACTAGTCTCCACAAATATCAAACTTTGAGGAGTACAGTATTTGATTTTTTTTCTGGTTGCTTGAGTTTTGCCTAACTGAGAGTCTACTGTGTATTTATATACTAGCTACTTGCTCGTCAAAAATGAAGGGAATAAAATTTGAATCCTGGCAAAGCGGTTTTCAAAGGTTTTCAATACCTCGTTGATAGAAATCATTTGGTGTAGACTCGAAAAATCTATCCAACCAAGCTCAGAACAACTGGATTCAACTGTAAGTGTTTATATTTGTTTTAAAACCTGCATGCCTGCTTGTTTGTATGAGGGAAGACATGTGGACATTAATACAGAGGAGTCGGGGAGTCGGAGTCAGAAGTACACAAAACTGAGGAGTCGGAGTCAAAAGTACACACAACTGAGGAGTCGGAGTCGGAGTCGGAGTCAGAAGTACACAAAACTGAGGAGTCGGAGTCGGAGTCTGAGTCAGAAGTACACAAAACTGAGGAGTCAGAGTCAAAAGTACACACAACTGAGGAGTCGGAGTCGGAGTCAGAAGTACACAAAACTGAGGAGTCGGAGTCGGAGTCTGAGTCAGAAGTACACAAAACTGAGGAGTCGGAGTCGGAGTCGGAGTCAGAAGTACACAAAACTGAGGAGTCGGAGTCAGAAGTACACAAAACTGAGGAGTCGGAGTCGGAGTCAGAAGTACACAAAACTGAGGAGTCGGAGTCGGAGTCTGAGTCAGAAGTACACAAAACTGAGGAGTCGGAGTCGGAGTCTGAGTCAGAAGTACACAAAACTGAGGAGTCGGAGTCGGAGTCTGAGTCAGAAGTACACAAAACTGAGGAGTCGGAGTCAGAAGTACACAAAACTGAGGAGTCGGAGTCTGAGTCAGAAGTACACAAAAACTGAGGAGTCGGAGTCAGAAGTACACAAAACTGAGGAGTCGGAGTCAGAAGTACACAAAACTGAGGAGTCGGAGTCAGAAGTACACAAAACTGAGGAGTCGGAGTCAGAAGTACACAAAACTGAGGAGTCGGAGTCTGAGTCAGAAGTACACAAAAACTGAGGAGTCGGAGTCAGAAGTACACAAAACTGAGGAGTCGGAGTCAGAAGTACACAAAACTGAGGAGTCGGAGTCAGAAGTACACAAAACTGAGGAGTCGGAGTCAGAAGTACACAAAACTGAGGAGTCGCAGTCAGAAGTACACAAAACTGAGGAGTCGGAGTCAGAAGTACACAAAACTGAGGAGTCGGAGTCAGAAGTACACAAAACTGAGGAGTCGGAGTCAGAAGTACACAAAACTGAGGAGTCGCAGTCAGAAGTACACAAAACTGAGGAGTCGGAGTCAGAAGTACACAAAACTGAGGAGTCGGAGTCAGAAGTACACAAAACTGAGGAGTCGGAGTCTGAGTCAGAAGTACACAAAAACTGAGGAGTCGGAGTCAGAAGTACACAAAACTGAGGAGTCGGAGTCAGAAGTACACAAAACTGAGGAGTCGGAGTCAGAAGTACACAAAACTGAGGAGTCGGAGTCAGAAGTACACAAAACTGAGGAGTCGCAGTCAGAAGTACACAAAACTGAGGAGTCGGAGTCAGAAGTACACAAAACTGAGGAGTCGGAGTCTGAGTCAGAAGTACACAAAAACTGAGGAGTCGGAGTCAGAAGTACACAAAACTGAGGAGTCGGAGTCAGAAGTACACAAAACTGAGGAGTCGGAGTCAGAAGTACACAAAACTGAGGAGTCGGAGTCAGAAGTACACAAAACTGAGGAGTCGCAGTCAGAAGTACACAAAACTGAGGAGTCGGAGTCAGAAGTACACAAAACTGAGGAGTCGGAGTCAGAAGTACACAAAACTGAGGAGTCGGAGTCAGAAGTACACAAAACTGAGGAGTCGCAGTCAGAAGTACACAAAACTGAGGAGTCGGAGTCAGAAGTACACAAAACTGAGGAGTCGGAGTCAGAAGTACACAAAACTGAGGAGTCGGAGTCTGAGTCAGAAGTACACAAAAACTGAGGAGTCGGAGTCAGAAGTACACAAAACTGAGGAGTCGGAGTCAGAAGTACACAAAACTGAGGAGTCGGAGTCAGAAGTACACAAAACTGAGGAGTCGGAGTCAGAAGTACACAAAACTGAGGAGTCGGAGTCAGAAGTACACAAAACTGAGGAGTCGCAGTCAGAAGTACACAAAACTGAGGAGTCGCAGTCAGAAGTACACAAAACTGAGGAGTCAGAGTCGGAGTCAGAAGTACACAAAACTGAGGAGTCGCAGTCAGAAGTACACAAAACTGAGGAGTCAGAGTCGGAGTCAGAAGTACACAAAACTGAGGAGTCGCAGTCAGAAGTACACAAAACTGAGGAGTCGGAGTCAGAAGTACACAAAACTGAGGAGTCGGAGTCGGAGTCAGAAGTACACAAAACTGAGGAGTCAGAGTCGGATTTGGAACATTTATCTACTGACTCCACAGCCCTGCTTTTGCAAGGCACTGTATATATATATATATATATATATATATATATATATATATATCTAGGCAGAACAGACCCCTGGAACCCTTTTTGCATTAAAACTGTATGTGCACTGTACCAGTCCTTTTTCTCGCCAACAAATCATGACTGAGAATGTCAGCATTGTTTGTGCAGCTCCTATGTGTGGCTTAAGGGGGAAAAACTGTGTGATAAATTTTGATTTGTCACCACAGAAACGAGCAGACAGTCATACTTATTAGCATATAAACAAACTAATTTGTATTCAGGAGCAGCTCATTTGCATAGTAATGCAATACAAACAATGCATAGTATCTCAGGAAGCCTCTGTGATCATTTATATCGAAATACAGACACCGCCCCTCCCTTTGTAATGCCCCTGCCAGTATCTCCTGTGTATGTAGTTATTTGGGAATAATCAAGGAATCCCTCGGTAGTTTAATAATTTTAATCAGATACAATAAGCAGACTAGATGTGCCAATTGTATGTGTTTGCTAGATCTGAATTGAAACTTCAATATCCTTCCAATGTGCACCTCCCCTGATATGTATAGGTCATTGCAAGGAGTCGGTGACACATAAAATGCCAACCATGGCTGCTGCATTTTATCTAAACTTAGCTCTGGCTGTATTTTAATCAGGACTAATGGAAAGCTCATTTACAAAGGCACACACTGCTGAGAAAGTAGCATACAGAATCAAATCAGAAACCCCACATAATTGTATAGAAAAAATACAATGAAAAGGTTGTGCTTATTTTATATATTTTTTGGTTTTCAAAGACATTTTCATGTTTATTTATTCAAAAGATCACGTCTTAATAACTGTTTCTGATAGCTTAATGTTTCTCTATAAAGACTTGTATCTGACACTTTAACCTTGAAATGGGCAGATCAATTACTATGTGAAGAAAGGAGTAAGTGAGGAAAAAACTGGATTTCCTCCCATGGGAAGCAGTCACTATTATTTAGTGCAAACAGCTTTTATGTCTGACCTTACAAAAGGGCCAAGATTTACTAATCTGCTTGGAGGAAACGTCACAAATGGGCCAGAGAGCTCAAATAACAAGGGATGAGAACATGGCATATCAGATAAGTAGACAAACCAGTGTACTAAAGCAAGGATATGTTCCAAAGTGACACAGCAGAGGTTCCAAAAATGGCGAAATGTAAAATTGTAGTTTTTAAGCTAAGTATTTAATTGAATGTTGTTGTTTTTTTAGAAAATCACGTTTTTCTTCAGTATTTGAACGATAAAGCTTGCCGTTTTTGAGCTGTTGGTCAACCCTTCTGATCCACCCGCAGAGACTGATATCTTTTGTCATTAATTACGGATTAGCCTCTGAGTTTATTGTCTAAAGTGTAGTCAGTTGTATATAAAACATGTTCAGACCCAGTTTACTGCACTCAAGACTTTGAACTAAAAATGTGAATGTGGCACCTAAAACTGGCAGTACTCCCATTAGGACTAATATAAAGCTCATTATTATACAGAGATGAGCTTTAGAGAACACTGTCTGGGCTGGTGCGTTAAAATGGAGGAAGTGAGTGAGGTGATACCACTCCAATCCCTGTGTTAATCTACGGAACAAATTGGAAAGATCTCCACAAACCTATACAGGGTGGTCCGTGCTAGTTTATGAATATAATTGCTTAAAAAACACCCGATTTTGATGTAAAACCCACATCATAGTAAATGTTCCTTTTTGGAGGGTTTAATGCTGCTTTAAATAATTACATAATAACATATATGTTTATAGCCAAACGCACATTACCATTGTAGATACTCTACCCCACGGGCTCTCAACCTTTTTAGAGCGGACCATGCCCCTAATAACACAAGGAGGAGTAGATACACTGTCCTGCTGGAGGGAAAAACAGACAATTTAAAAGCTAAGAAAAATATTTACTTTTACTTATTTTAAACTACATACTTTTTTTCAATTGTCTACTCCAGCAAACAAACACAAGCCTTTCTTGCAAATGCCATACAATGGTCTTTTAAGGTAAAATCAACTTTAATTTCGAGAGTTTAGTCTGTCAGTTGCTTCCAAGCCTGGTTTTATCATATATATATATATATATATATATATATATATATATATATATATATATATATATATATATATATACACGTGCAGACTGAATATGAGTTTCATAAATAGTTCCAATAAAAGTAGGTTAATTAAATGATTAAATGTTAAAAATAATATTGGGTGTATTGGGAGTATTGTTTTTGCCACCACCCAGAAAAATAAGCAGACTGTGATTCTAATTAGTACATCAAAAGTAGCTAATTAGCATTTGTAACCTGCTCATTTGTAAAAAAAAAATGTAGCAAAAACAATACTGAATTTCTCAGGAATGAACCTCTTTAGAAAAAATGTATAATAGAATGTATAATCAGTTTTTGTACCTTTAAATGTGATTTTATCATCAAAATGTATTATTTGTGCTATTTTTTCAGGAAAGTGTCCTAATGAGCTTTTTAGCTTACTCTGCATTCAAAGTCTTATATATATATATATATATACTAGCGAATTGCCCGTCAAAAAATGACGGCAAAAGAATTGTAAGTCAAGGAATGTTTGGCACAGACATTTTTTTTTATGGTGGTGTGAGATGTCGGCGCTGATTGCGAGGCTTGTGGTTGTTTTTTTTTTTTTATCAGAAGCGCTTTTGCTGTCATTGTAAAGTCGGCGCTGATCTGCTTTTTGCGCTTATTGCAAGGCTGTCCCATGGTGTAGTTTGTGTGCTATGAGCAGCGTTGGCGCTTGTTCTGATCTGCGCGGTGAATGTCTTTTGTGTTGATTGCAATATTTTTTTTTTTGTGTATATGTACTTTTGTATGCTAATTAAATAAGTAATAAATTAATAAGTGTAAGTAATAAATGCAGGAAGCATTGTGCTGAAGAGCTGACAATCTGTTTTGATGTTCTTGCAGCATACAATGTAGGTTTGCACTGTTGCGGAGCTGAGTTGTAAGTGTCAGCAATGTGTGCAGTGTGTAGTGTAAATAGGCTGCATGCGCGAGGTGGAGCCGTTTTTGTAGCTGGGTACTTCTGCATTCTGTAAGTTAGTGTTGTAAAATGGCGGCAAATGTGTATGTGGTAGGCGGGTCCTTGCTAATGGTGTATGTTGTAGGTCGTACAGGTTTTTGTAAAAGCTGTATCTGCTTTGTGGAATTTATCGGCGTTAGGGGTCGTGTAGCCTCATTTTCGTTTTTTTTCTGGCTGCCATTTTTTCTTTCGCTTAGGGGATTTTCGAGTGTGTAAACTTTGTAAATGTGCCAGAATTCAATGTTTAAGCAGTGTTGCAGAGGTCCTGGGTGTCCCCCCTTGGTGTCGGTAACCTTTTTTTTTTTTATATTTGTGTGTATTTGTGTGTTTTTTAAAGTTTGCCGGTGTGCGCAGGTTGTCCGTTAAGGTCGTATTTTTGCGAGTCCGTAAAGGATTTTTTCTAAGTCCCGCGGATCGTATTTTTTTGTGTAAGTCCGTAGTAAGTCATTGCGTGTTTATGTTTTTTTTTTCCACGTCCCGATTCTGTGGTCATTTGTAACCGGTTGTGAGGCGCCGTAGAGCCTCCACCTCCGCAAATGCGGCCCCACGCTTTGTGAGGGTCTGCATTTGCGGCCTGAAATGAAATGACTCATTGCAGCCGATGTGGGAGCATCCACCTCCGCAAATGCGGCGTGGGAAAGTCGTAGGGGGCTTCGGCGCTCCTTACCAGCAACTTGCGGCCATCGTTTCGCTTGCGTGCTACGCAAGCCCGCAAGCCTTAACAACAACCCTCTTGCTGACAACTATATATGTAATATATATATATACATACATACATACAGTATATATACACACACATACAGCGTTGAGTCACATTATTACGACCTCTGCCTACTTTTGACATCAGCAGCATGTAGCCAATGAAATACAGCATATGTCATGAGCTGGCTTGGTTGGCATATAAGATGACACCTAGGCATTCTGCAAACATATCAACCATCTCTGCCATGGGTAAAATGGGTGATTTATCCGACTTTGAAAAGGGTATGATCATTGTCTTTCTGGCCAAGGTTGGCAATATTTCTGAAACAGTGCAGTGTGTGAACTGTTCACATGCTGCTGTGGTCCAAGTGTACCATGACTGGACAAATGGCACCATTGCGAATAAACAACATGGAAACTGCGAAGGACCATGTGCCATTGATTTCAGAGGTGAATGTCGGCTGAAAAGGTGTGTGAGGGCCAACCGACACGCTACACCGTTCAAACAAACCAGGGGGCTACCAGATGTGCGTCTAAAACGACAGCGAACCCAATTGCGCATGGGGCTCTGAAGCAAATGGCTGGTCACTGCGCCCATGCTGACGAGGGTTCATCATCAGAAGCTGCTTCAATTTGCACAGTAACGAAATTGGACCTCTTCTGAATTGGAAAGGGTTGCCTACTCTGAGGATTCACGTTTGGTGCTCCATTGACATTGGCGTATCTGGCATTAAACCTCCGAGAACAAAAACTCTGCAACCATTGTTGGAAGAACACAAGCTGGTGGCAGCAGTGTTATGGTCTAATGAATGTTTTCTTGGCATTGTCTATGTCCACTTATACCTCTGGAAGACACTCTCAACCAATTGGGTTATTTATGCATCCTTGCACATCAAGTACACCCATACATGTTGACTGTCTTCCCTGGAGCAGATGGCATATTCCAGCAGGACAATGCAACATGTCATATGGCAAGAATTGTCCAGGAGTGATTGGAGGAGCACAACAAAGACTTCCTAGTACCTCCCTGGCCTCCAAATTCCCTAAACTTGAACCCCATGGAGCCTCTGTGGGAACACCTTGATTGCCTTGTTCGACGTATGGATCCTCCACCACACACTCTTCAGAGCTGTCGGATGCGTGCAGACACACAGCCTAAAGGGTATGGATGAGGTATCGATAGGTGAGATACAATATATTGAGCATAGTAAGGCTGAAGGTGATAGGTTTCTTTAAACAGATGTGTTTTTAGTCTAGTGTAGGGAGTTCCAAAGATATTTATACACACGCCACATGATGCCAAGCTTGGAATCCTTTCTCACAAAATGTAATAATGTTTTGGGAAAGGACAAGTCTAATGTGGCGAACTAATGCCATTCTTAGACACCCTTGGCAAGTCCTTTCCTGTTTCCCCAGATGTGACTGTAAGCTCCTAAGCTCAGGATTTGTGTGCAGGTTTTGTAGAGCACAGCATGTGAGAACATCAGAAACATCCCAGGGATCTAGCGGGCGGATTGAAGTTACTGCCGTTTTGCTGCCCACAGTGCTATGCAAATTCCCTGCCCTATATTTATCCATTTTCATATTTGTCCCTAGAAGCAGAATGTTTATAACACTTAACATCCAGCACATTCCAATAAAGAAATACTGTAATGCCCTAACAAGATGATCTAGCGGATTTAATTATGCATGATTAAAGGGCCACTTAATTCAGCACATTTGCACCACATCACAGTTAAGATCTCCTAAAAGCATGTTGAAATTCTTTTTGATTTTTTTAAAATATTGGGCATTTTTTACTGAGAAATCAAATCATATCTGTATTTACATGAATCAATGACTGCCCCAGCCAGACCCACAGCTACAGCTCAGTTTAGTGTAGCCTATGGTGCTCATCTCCAGGCCCGCAGACTTATTAGCTGCAATGAGCGCCAAAGCGAGGCCCCTAGGACAGGCTCCCCCTTCCCCACTGATGCTAGTGATGAGCGCCATAGGCGGTCATCGCGAGGCCCGCATTACAGCGGGCCACATCACCTTTCAGCTGCAGGATACCATCAATGCACGTACCTGGATGCAACCCTGCCAGCAGCGCCACACCATCGCGAAGCACGTACCTGGATGCAAAACTGCCAGCAGCGCCGCACTCACCATCTTCTCCTCTGCAGCTCTCGTCCGCTGGCCGGAACTACGTTCTGGATCAAGCAGCGCATTGCACAGGCGGGATGCCCATGTGCAATGCACGGCTTGATGCAGGAACTTGTTCGGGCTGGAGGTCGGGAGCGGCAGAGGAGAAGACGGTGAGTGCGGCGCTGCTGGCAGGATTGCATCCAGGGACGTGCTTTGCGATGGTGCGGCACTGCTGGCAGGGTTGCATCCAGTACGTGCATCGATGGTTGTTCCGGTTGAAGGACGGTTTGGCCAAGGCCAGCAATGAGCGGCAAAGTCAAGGCCTGTAAAGTAGATGCTGGGAGGGGCCCGCAAGTTACAGGGGGAGAGCCCAGCATTGTCTGGCAAACAGCATTGCCAGCCTTCAAACTTTATTGCTGTCATTTTTGACTGGCAAGTTGCTTGTATATACAGTATATATATATATATATATATATATATATATATATATACACTGTATATATTTATATATATATATATATATATATATATATATATATATATATATGTTTGAAGATTTTAGTTTCCTGGATTATGAATGCATCTGATATAGTAGCAGTAGTGAATGCAAACATTTGCATGAAAAAAATACCAAAATAATGTACAAACCCACCCTGATGTTTGCTAAATCTTTTGAGTTTGCAAGCAGCAGCTTTTGTTAGTTGATACCCCTGAAAATTCCTGCTAAGATTAGCATAACATTCATAATTAGCTTTCACCATCAGGAGAAAGCAGAGGCTAGCTGACACATTTGTGTCAAACCCTAGGGTTCCTGCGTTGCAAAGCAGCCTCGGATATGTAGTCTCTCTCTCTCTCTCTCCTTATGCTCCAATTCAGCTGTGAGCTCAGACACACCCAACCATGTGATTCTATTCTGCAGCAGTACTTCCAGTGGTTTCTACCGAAAAGGTCAAACTCAGTATCTGGCTGCTTCTCCGCTGTGTATTGGTTATGTAAGCTCCCTTTGGGTGTGCTAAGCAGGATTTTACTCTCCTGCCTATACATTTATAAGTACACTGAACTTTACTATATAACACATATTTTTCTGGTAATAACTGCCTGTTTCTTACCAAACATTTAAAACCCAGAAAACATATTTATACCTTTAATGATACAGGTGAAGTGTGTGTTTTAGGGGGCATTTACATTTGTTGAGCAGTGTTAATGCAATCTCTCTGCTTCTGTACCTGTTTAACGGGAAGGGATGCAGTGCAAATTTCAATCTGTTTCAGTCTATGTTCCTTTCTTTCCCATCCCTCCACAGACTGTTAAAACCACACACTCTCACGATTCAGCTCTCTGGAAATGATGTAACAAACACAAAATGGATTCTTATACTCATATACAATAATTCAGATTTTCTCCCCAAAATGTTTTTCTCTCTATGGCTTACAGAGTTAGTGTTTTGTTAGTATGTTACAAACTTGACAAACATTTTTTTTTCTTGAGCTACAGTGGCCCTTTAAGGTGATTTATATGATAAAAACAAGAAAAGACATATTTTGTGCTGGTGGCTACAGAGGTGTCAGGATGCAAAACAGAAAATAAATGTGAGCTCTCTCCTTCCCTCTAACAAAGACAAATGGGTTATTGATGTATAATTTAGATAACATACACGCATCAGCGGCAGGCCAGGAAATACACATGGCGCGCTTGGAAGAGCGAAGGGAAGCAGGATAGTAGGACAGAAAATAGCTGCTGCCCTTATTTATTTACAAATCTAATGGAATTTTTATTAAATAAATAAAGTCAATTTCCATACCATCTTGTGAAAGAATTGCATATAAAAATGAAAAATGGGTTCTACATATATTGGATTATATTACAATAATATAACACACAACACCTCTATTTGTCTCTATCCATGAAAATTAGTTATTATAAGATAATTGTATTTTTGTAGTTTGTGAAGTATGGAACAAACTAACATTAAAGCCGTGTAAGCCACTGTGTATACAGATAGTGCAAGTTAATTAAAAAAAATAATACCATTTGTTAATTTTTTATTACTATTTATGTATGGAACATTTCCATCTTGATTGTTAAATCATTGGAGAGTTTGATTTTTGACCTCACCCATTGAGTCATTTTATACATATACAGATTTTTCTTATTTAAAAATATACCGTATATACTCGAGTATAAGTCGAGTTTTTCAGCCCTTTTTTTTAAAGCAAAAGGGGCCCCCTCGGCTTATACTCTAGTCACCTCCGCCCCCCCCTGTGTCTCTCTAACCCCCCGTGTGTCTCTCTACCCCCCCGTGTCTCTTTCCCTCCCCCCTCCTCAATCTAAACTTCCCTCCTCAGCATAAACCCCCCTCCTACACCTAAACCCCCCTAAATACCTCCCTCCTCTCCCCTCACTTACCTGCTTGTGCTCCGGCCTCCGCTCCTTGACCCGGCGCCGGCGCTCATGTGATGTCACATGCGTGCCGCGTCATTAGCATATACCGGGTGAGCATATTAGCATATACCGGGGGAGGGGGGTTGAGGTTGAGGATGGGGGGTTGAGGAGGGGGGTTGAGGAGGGAGGTTGAGGATGGGGGGTTGAGGAGGAAGGTTGAGGATGGGGGGGTTGAGGATGAGGAGGGGGTTGAGGATGAGGAGGGAGGAGGGAGGTTGAGGATGAGGAGGGAGGTTGAGGATGAGGAGGGAGGTTGAGGATGAGGAGGGAGGTTGAGGATGAGGAGTGGGGTTGAGGAGGGAGGTTGAGAATGAGGAGGGAGTTGAGGAGGGTGATAAGGGAGGGGGGAAGAGACACAGGAAAGGGAGAAGAGACACAGGAGAGAGAGGGGGGACAGCACATTTCCCACCCTCGGCTTATACTCGAGTCACTCATTTTACCCAGTATTTTGTGGTAAAATGGGTGCCTCGGCTTATACTCGGGTCGGCTTATACTAGAGTATATACGGTAACTCATTTTCCACACCCCCAGAGCTGCTTACATAGGCACAGTGAACCTCCCAATAGAAACACTCCATCTGAGTACGGATTGTAACTCTTTACTAACATTCATGGCAGCAGCTCAATGCAGAAATCTACAGATCAGTGTCTGGTTCCCTTCTGCTTCCTTCTACCGGGAGACTACACATCCCATGATTCCTTCCTGCACAAACTGCCATCACTGATGGTTACAATTAATTAAAATGTATTAGCTGTTTGTGATTGGCCAAAACGAATTATGAATGTTATGCTAATTTTAGCAGGGATTTACAGGGGTGTTAACTAACAAAAGTAACTGCTTGCAAATTTAAGAGATTTAGCAAACATCATTGTGTGTTTGTAAATGTTCATGTTGGTCTTTTTTCATGCATAAAAATGTTTTCATACACTACTAAATCTTATTTATTAGATGCATTCATAATCCAGGAAACTTAAATATGCCTTTAATTAAAATCTAAGCTTATGACATTTTCCATGCCTAATTATAGCTCAAAGTTTTCACACAATATTTTTTGCATCATACTGTTGTCCTTTCAGCACAAACAGCAAAAGGTTCCAATTATTGTGTAATTAAAACATTTACAGCCTTATTAAATTGCGATTCGGCCAATTAAAAAGGGCTCCATATAAGCACAGACCAAATTTTTTTTACAGAAGTTTTTAGTTAGTGAACTTCTATCCAAAAGCAAGGTCTTCACTAACTAAAAACTTCTGTAAAAAAAATTTGCTATGTGCTTATATAGAGCCCTTTTTAATTGTCCAAATCGCAATTTAATTAGGCTGTTAAATAATTACAATTATTATCTCAAATTAATAATATTTAAAAAAATACACTTTATTATCTTATGCTGAAGTTTGCAATATTTAGTTGTCAATCAGTTTTACTGATCCATCCACCAAGGACTGACTGCACTGTCTGTTTAATGTGGCCAGTAATTACTTACTACCCCTTTAAAGGGATATGTAAGTGAGCTGCATTATGAATGCATCGGATAGAGGAGAATTAGTAGTGTATAAAAACATTGTATTGCATGAAAATATCCCAAAATAAACATTAATTAGCTTACCTTAAAGTTAGCAACATTTCCTGTTTTTTGGCATTTGCAGATTGTATACACCACTAGAAAACCCCACCTAAATTAGCATAACATTCAAATTCAGAATCATGCTAATACATTGTATCATTCCTCACCTCGTTTCTGGTATGTGCTCAGTACAAGAACTGCAACAGTTACTTCCTGTGTTCTGTACCAGAAAGGTCAAAATATGTATCTTGCTGTATTTCCTGTGTATACCCAGCTTATGTAAGCATCCTGTGGGTGTAAAAAGCTGGATTTGACTTTTGTGCAAATAACTTTGTAAGTAAACTGAACTTTTCTATATAACACATGTTTTCATACACTACTAATTCTCCTCTATCAGATGCATTCATAATCCAGCTCACATACATATCCCTTTAAGTTCTATACTCGTTATCTTCAATGAGTAACTAGACTGATTACAAAGAAAATTGGAGATCTGAGCATGAGTAGTCTTTTGTACAGTCAGTCCTTGGTGGGAGGATCAGAAGGGCTGATTGACAGCCAAATATTGCAAACTTCAATGTAAGATTACTGTAAGAAAATGCATTTTACTTGTTATAACCTATTTTTCCCATTATATCACATTTGGAACCTTTGCTGTGTCACTTTAAAATCAAGTGGATCAGCATGACCATGGACATGAAGATGTGCCTTGTGTGTTACGGTCCATGAGGTCATGGAGAGTCAGAAACAACTGAACAACACACACAAAAATTAACACCTTGGGTCCGGGATCAGAAATAACATTTAAATGTTTTTTTTTTAATTGCATATTTGTGGGTTTGACTGTTGTGCAATTAATTCTAATGTCTTTCCATGCCTTCCTGTGCTTTTAAAGTACAGTATTGCGTGTTTAATTGCCGTTACAGCTCTAATAAGTGTTTGAAAAAGCCCTTGCGAGTCCTATATAGTACTTGTATTATTTTTGACAGAAACGTGATACTTTTTTCAGTTGCAGGTTAGACTTTATTTGCAATGTAGCTCTACGGGTCTAATAGAATATCGATTTTGTGTAACTTTAATTACTTAAAACTTGTAATATTTGAGCTGTGCTAAAACCAATGGAGTTCTAATGCCAAATGCGCGTCTTTGGCTTGCCTGTAGTGATTGTGGGTAGGTAACTTGTAGTCGGATTGTGAGTAGCTAATAGAATATGTGGCAATACAGCTTAGTCTTTCATATTAGAACCACATCATATCCAGTACATTTATAAAATAGGAAATGTGCAGGCCCTTCTTTTTAATTTTAAAGAGTACAGATAAAAAAATCATACACCAAGATGGTATCCTAGCCTTTATCTCCCACCCTATGCACTTTGACAGTATATATTCAAAGAAGACACATTGTTGAAGCTCGTCGATTGAAGGGTGACAGGTCTGGAACATATATTGTTGCAAAGTATAAATTGGGAGGTGTCAGTTTTGGAAGACATATTGTCGAAACATTTAGATTGGGAGGTGTCAGTTTATTAGAAATAGTAAGGCCAGGTGGCATTATCTATTATTATGAAGGTGAGGACACTTATGCCACAGGTTACCAAATCAATCTAACCTCAATATACTTAAAATGATCAAGAAGTGAACCTTTTTTAGGAGATGAATGAGCCACCAGGTATGTGATGTGCTGAACTTTGGGATATCTTGGGGTTTCCTGTAACAATCAATGTTGGTGGATTCATTCCTGGTTCAGAAGTAACAGAAGAAACTAGGAACTTGTGTCGCAATTCAGAATATCATTTCTTTAATATGATGATTTAAGTTTCATCTTCCTAAGCAAATAACTTGGTATATTTTACATTTTATTTTCCTATTAAACTTTGATAAAAAAAGGGAAAACTTTTAAAACTTACAATAAAAAAAAGCCTGGAAAACAGCTTGAAGGCCATATCACCAACATCCTGTTTGTATGTGTTAGGGGTACCAGCCAGTTTCTTTCATATCGGTAACCTACCAATGCTCATGCATAGAAACAGGAAGCGAATGGGCAGGGCTTGAAGCCAAAAGCATACCAGGCTATCATCTTTTTCCAAATACAAAGATTTCTCTTTTTTTAAATTAAAATTATGTGGTACGATTTGCAATAATACATTTACTACCAGTGTGAATCAGTCATAATAGTATCTGATAGAAAGAACACATTTGTGGGAATCTTTCTTGGTCTGCTCTAAATTCATATTATAAATGTATGTCGCCACTCTCATATTCAAGATTTATATCTTGGGACTCTGTTTCCAGTTCATACAGCCTCAGGGGTCACAACATTTTTTTTTAAAATAAGAAAAGCATATGGGATAGCACTCTATCATGATTTAACTTTAAATAAGCCCCTGTTGCCCTATATTTAAAAAAAATATATATATTTTGATTTGCTCCTCAAATCCTTTGAATTTTTCATGGTTTTCTTGGTAACTTTATTTGAGCTTCTGGTGGGTCTTCTCTGCCTTTGCTCCAGGATTACTGTATTACTACTAAAACGTTCTCATTCACAAATATCAATGGAAATGAGCTATTGACACAATGGTTTTAGATAAGTTTTCTTTTAGACATTTAATTTTCTTGGCCATATCCTCTGGGCAGTCAACAATAGAGAATACTGTGAATCCCCTCATTTCTTGATTCCTAAACAATATGTGCGTCAGATCTCAAAAAGTTCAACAGGAGAGTTTGCTTCTTCATGAGAAGGACACCTGGCCAGCTGAGGAGTAATATCCACAATTATCCGACGAAAACCTCTCAGAAAGATGAACCTCGTTCAGATCCAGTTCCCCAAACTTGAAATCACCAAAAAGCTGCAAAACAAAATCATGTAGATGAATGAAAATCAGAGAAATATCAAGTTTTCTAGCACAAGATCAATATTCCAGTTTAGGTTATCATACAGAGGTTGGGTGGTATCCTATAGGTTGCTAAACATCTGACCTTGAGGACGAGTATTTCCTGAGATTTTTTGTGCTTTATTATAGGGCAGACACTTAGGCATTTTTTACTTAAAGGACCACAAAAGTCCTCTATATGTGCTCTGTGTACTGTGAAAAAAGGGTTTACATTTTCAAATGTGATGCTTAATTGATGGAGTTGTGATCAATTGAAGACAGGCTATTTCAGTGAGTTGCCTCTGCCTAAATGAGTAATAAACTATTTTAATAAAAAAATATTTAGAATCAGGTGCAGAAGTTTTCAGTTATTGAATTAGGCAGTGATTGTGTCTTTGTAACCACTTCACTATATTCTAGCAGCTAATGCAAGTTGGTTACATAATTTAGTAAGTAATGCAGCTGCCTGTGGATCTAAAGGTCCTGAGTTAAAATTCCCCCAAAGATTAGAAATATGTTCTGTAGGTTATAAAATAAAGCATATGTCAAAATGAGGTACTGTTGTGTTGTATTTTTTGTTGCTTATGTGATTAATCCTGTGAACTACTTATTATTTAAAAATATATGTACACACATTATATATATATATATATATATATATATATATATATATATATATATATATATATATATATATATATATATATATTAAAACTATATATAGCACCTCTATTGTTGGTCTTGCTTATGCAAATTGCCAGGCTTTGTCTCCCCAAGGGTGATAGTGAACTCCAGATGTGGACCCCTTGCTGACTGTTACTTAGGGAGTTATCAGCTACACCCTACTGACCCAATTAAGGCTAAAACGTTTGTCTAGGGTTTGCTGTTTCTCCTCTCCAGGGTAGAATTGCCGGGTATTTGGGGGCTGGATCACTCTTTTTTAGTGAGACTAGACTGATATACTACAGGATATTTCCCCCTGTGAAGGCACAAGTGACTATTAAGGATAGTTTGTACCCTGTCTGGGCACCTCTATTGTTGGTATTGTCTGATCAGAATTCAGAGAAATACAATTATTACACTGCACTCTGGGAAGCTGAGCAGGGACGTGCAAATGTGCCCACAAATGCTTCGCTCTTCAATCCATAACTGTTTTAAACATGGCTTCCTTTAAGCTTACAATTCAATAGCTGAATTTAGTTAAATATATATATATATATATATATATATATATATATATATATATATATATATATATATGTACATTTTAAAATAAAAAATAAAAAAAACAAGTGGAAGGCAGGGGAATTAAACCCATGACTTAGCAATGAAATAACCTTAAAAGCAGATTGCTTACCACTGAACCACCATATTTTGCTTATAAACACAGTGTACATCCCTAATACAATGTATAACAGTAACTGACTCCAGCTTTTATATTTATGCAGGTTCTTATGGGAGGCCTTCAATGACTAAACTAAAATTACAATATCTAAGTACATTTTTGTATTTTTTCAAAAATCTAAACACATTTTCCACATTACTTTTCACCCTCTAAAGTATGGCGCAGTGCACATATGGCGACTTTTGTGGCCCTGCATGAGAAAATACACAGGATCTATTTATGTTTTATGTCCCAAATCTATCTGTTCTAAAATATTGAAATCGTATTTGTCCCATGTTCAGGATAATTCCAGTTTATATATACACAGTTATGTTTGGTTGATCAAATTTCCTATATAATGAGTTATCTACCTATGTTTGTCTGCCTATCTATCTACAGCTACCCATATCTGTCAGCCCATGTCTACCTACCCATATCTACCTACCCACCCATATCTATCTATCTATCTATCTATCCATATTTTGTGTCTCTGTATATTCATGTTGCATTCAGGCTCTAAACACTTAGACAGTTAAATATTTACACAACCCCTTCACTGCCAGTTGCTAAACCCTGCAGGAGATTTGTTTAAGTTCATTGCTTGTTCGATTCAGTCATTAATTTTATGTAATCAAGAGAACTTTAGGATTCATTTTCCTGTGGGGAAATGTAAAATATTAATTGGCTGTTTGCATGTTAATCAGCACAATGCTCAGCGCCTCTGTTCTATGATGATTTGGGGATATCTTTGGATAGGGTTATTAAATTCAGCATTTGCAGCGAGCAAACCTTCAATTGCTGACTCTCTGTTATCATGTCAATTTACTATGCTGGACTTGTTAGGGCCAATAAATAGGAATATTATTCACTATATAATGTTGCCGTAACCCTATAGTTACCCAGAGCACAAAGCTTCCACTGCATCGATAAATCTGGGTAAATTGGCCCATTATCTCCATACAGCACTTCCACTTCAGTCAGGGATTCAGCGCAATAACTTACCTTAACCCATAATCCTACAGCAAATAGGCTAACGCCGCAGCAAGGGTAAAAAGCCGCATTTGCCCATAACCACATTGCATACAGAACTAACACTAAAGCAATGGATTCTAGGTAATAACCTGCCTTACTACATAATCACAAAGTATATAGCGCTAACATCACAGCCAGGTATTCTGGGTAATATTCCATCTTAGCTCTGTATGCAGTGTGATTATGGAGTTAAACTGCAGCTATGGATCCTGGGTAATAACCTGCCTTATTCCATAATCACACAGCATATAGGGCTAACACTGCAGCTAGGGATTCTGGGTAATAACCTGCCTTATTCCATAATCACACAGCATATAGGGCTAACACTGCAGCTAGGGATTCTGGGCCATATCCCGTCTTACCACATAATCACATAGCATAGAGAGCTAACACTACAGCTGGGGATTCTGGGCCATATCCCGTCTTACCACATAATCACATAGCATAGAGAGCTAACACTACAGCTGGGGATTCTGGGTAATAACCCACCTTATTCCATAATCACACAGCATATAGGGCTAACACTGCAGCTGCGGATTCTGGGTAATAACCTGCCTTATTCCACAATCACACACAGCATATAGGGCTAACACTGCAGCTAGGGATTCTGGGTAATAACCTGCCTTATTCCACAATCACACACAGCATATAGGGCTAACACTGCAGCTAGGGATTCTGGGCCATATCCCGTCTTACCACATAATCACATAGCATAGAGAGCTAACACTACAGCTGGGGATTCTGGGTAATAACCCACCTTATTCCATAATCACACAGCATATAGGGCTAACACTGCAGCTGCGGATTCTGGGTAATAACCTGCCTTATTCCACAATCACACACAGCATATAGGGCTAACACTGCAGCTGCGGATTCTGGGTAATAACCCACGTTATTCCACAATCACACACAGCATATAGGGCTAACACTGCAGCTAGGGATTCTGGGCCATATCCCGTCTTACCACATAATCACATAGCATAGAGAGCTAACACTACAGCTGGGGATTCTGGGTAATAACCCACGTTATTCCACAATCACACACAGCATATAGAGCCAACACTGCAGCTAGGGATTCTGGGCCATATCCCGTCTTACCACATAATCACATAGCATAGAGAGCTAACACTACAGCTGGGGATTCTGGGTAATAACCCACCTTATTCCACAATAACACACAGCATATAGAGCCAACACTGCAGCTAGGGATTCTGGGCCATATCCCGTCTTACCACATAATCACATAGCATAGAGAGATAACACTACAGCTGGGGATTCTGGGTAATAACCCACGTTATTCCACAATCACACACAGCATATAGAGCCAACACTGCAGCTAGGGATTCTGGGCCATATCCCGTCTTACCACATAATCACATAGCATAGAGAGCTAACACTACAGCTGGGGATTCTGGGTAATAACCCACCTTATTCCACAATAACACACAGCATATAGAGCCAACATTGCAGCTAGGGATTCTGGGCCATATCCCGTCTTACCACATAATCACATAGCATAGAGAGCTAACACTACAGCTGGGGATTCTGGGTAATAACCCACCTTATTCCACAATAACACACAGCATATAGAGCCAACATTGCAGCTAGGGATTCTGGGCCATATCCCGTCTTACCACATAATCACATAGCATAGAGAGCTAACACTACAGCTGGGGATTCTGGGTAATAACCCACGTTATTCCACAATCACACACAGCATATAGAGCCAACACTGCAGCTAGGGATTCTGGGCCATATCCCGTCTTACCACATAATCACATAGCATAGAGAGCTAACACTACAGCTGGGGATTCTGGGTAATAACCCACCTTATTCCACAATAACACACAGCATATAGAGCCAACATTGCAGCTAGGGATTCTGGGCCATATCCCGTCTTACCACATAATCACATAGCATAGAGAGCTAACACTACAGCTGGGGATTCTGGGTAATAACCCACGTTATTCCACAATCACACACAGCATATAGAGCCAACACTGCAGCTAGGGATTCTGGGCCATATCCCGTCTTACCACATAATCACATAGCATAGAGAGCTAACACTACAGCTGGGGATTCTGGGTAATAACCCACCTTATTCCACAATAACACACAGCATATAGACCCAACACTGCAGCTAGGGATTCTGGGCCATATCCCGTCTTACCACATAATCACATAGCATACAGCGCTAACACTACAGCTGGGGATTCTGGGTAATATCCTATCACATAATCGCATAGCATACAGAACTAACATGCAGAGATTCTGGGAAATAAACTTACCAAATAAGCACACAGCCTACAGAACTAACACTGCAGCCAAGGATTCTGGGTAAATAACCTGCCTTATCCCGTATCACACAGCATACAGAGCTATAACACTGCAGCCAAGGATTCTGGGTAAATAACCTGCCTTATCCCATATCACACAGCATACAGAGCTATAACACTGCAGCCAGGGTTTTGGGGTAATAACCTATGTTAAAGGGACTCTTTATGCAAAACATTTATATACAATTTTAACTGCGCTGCGGAATATGTTGGCGCGTTATAAATAAAGGATAATAATAACTGGGTTTATTTAGTTATTTTGATCTTCTTCAGTGTAATTTGCATATAAAATGTACTCTCAGAGAGACCCACAGAATAATAGTTTCTTAATTTCTGAAACCATCCCCTTTCTCTTTTTGCTCCTTCCTGTTGGCAGACTTCTTGCTCACCTGTGACTTGCAGCACTGTATGTTGTGAGCTAAGGACATGGCCACAGAGGATGAAATTCACACTTACTGTGTCAATGCTGTTAGCGAGCAATCAAAATATGTAACCATGTATAATAACAAATTGCTGGCATAGATTGTTAAATGAAATTTTTTTATAACATGTTCCCTCCCCTGTGGGACTCTCCTTAGCTCACAAAATGCATTGCTGAAGATCACAGGTTACCAGGATGGCAACCTGCAAGAGAGAATACAGGAAGAAAGGGGGAGGATCCAAAAACTGAGAAACTGTTTCTTTGTGGTGTCTGTGACAAGTAAGGGAGTGTGAATTGCATATTAAAATAAATTATAATGAATTAATAAATGTATCTAAAATGAAAAACTTGGCCCAAAGAGTCGCTTTAATAACACTGCATATAGTTATTTTGCGCCTATAGATAGCGGCTAGTGACCAACCAGAGCGTTCTAGATAAGTTAGATAGAAGGAGACAGATAAGAGACCAGATAAGGGACTCACAAAGAAACAAGCAAAACAAAGAAAGCAAAGAGATCGACGGAAAACTGCCAGTGTCAGACGCAGTTTATTTTTATCTTGAGTGTTTATTTATATTGCACAGTTATGAATTATATATGAAGATAAGTGTTTGCAAGCTGCCTGGCTCCCATCATCAAAGAGTGATTAAAGGCTTTAAAATGCACATATTCAGCATAATGTGAAATAGTCTCCTTACTCTGGAGGATTTTACGTTGAATAGTTGTAAAATAATTAACTAAGATTTACACAGTGCATATATAATTCTGATGATTGTGTTTGTGATGGAGACCCTACAAGTGTTCACCTAACGTGGATAAATGGGTGAAAGGGTAATGACGAAACGGCTTCTCCAAGCTATCAATCACCAACAATGACTGTAAAATCTCTTTAAAGGTCATTCACACCCGAAAAACTATAATAAAGCATGACAATTTAATATATAACTAGCTGATTACACAGGATATAATAATAAATTAATAATAAATCAATACCTTAAGTATATTTAGTACAACTAATTATTATTAAAATAAAATAACAAAAGAGCCCCACACATTAGTTATAGTTACTAGGCTGAGGAATAGGCAGGTGAATAAGATGGTATTGGCAAGCACTCAGCTGGCACCCCTCATCTTCTATCTGATCCACAAAGCAAGACAAAGAGCTGTTCTCTTATTGTAACATTTTAAATCTGCTGATATAACCAAAACCTACATTTCTGGCCTCACTTTTTAACTGTTTCTAAAATAATGCCGCATGTCCCAATTTTGAGATACTCATAAATCATACCAAACAATCAACTCCAGTATGTATGGATAGATCCCACCTTATACAACCTAACATTCCTTATTCACAGAAAACAAAAAGTAGTTATCATTATGAAACCTCTTAACCACCCCACTGCAGAAATATTTAACCTCTTCGCAACTTGTAAAATTAAACTTGTGTTACTTTAATCATAACATTAATTTAATGACGACCTTTAACCTATGTTGACCAATAAATCACTATAAAAAAAAGAAAGAAAAAGAAAAAACATGACATGTTGATAATCTATAATTGTAATTTTCTATTTCTGGTTTGTGGGCCTGCAAGTATATTTTCTTAATTTTGTTCAATATTTTTAAATGAAATAACATGACAACATTAAAAAGGTAATAACTGCTTTATCAATATAATTTCATTAAAAATAAATTACCTTAATTTTTGCTATTTTATTCCGAGGCACTCAGCATTTCAAATCAACCAACCAATCATTGTCTGTTATCTTATTCTGATGAATTTTTGAAAATAATGGCTAATTACCTAATTCTGTGTCTGGCTGTACTGACTTCAATTTCAAGCAATATGAAACAGAAAAGACTGAGTTTATATGGCACCCAGGGAGAAATTAAGATGTTTATGCGAATTACTCCCTGGGGTCTGCACATGATTAGTCTTTTTAAGTTACTAAAGTATTAGATTTGAAAATAATAAAGCCACTGGATATTTAGAAATTAGTGGCAATTATAAACCATATCACACTATGCTTGGTAGATGTATCAGAAAGCTTATTGGCAGGTAAAATTGTAAACTTACCGTAAGTGAAAATAAGGTACACAGAACTACATGGTGGGGGGCCTTAACATAGTTACAAAGTGATTGAGGTTGAAAAAATACTTTTAGTCCATCAAGTTTAACCTTTTTAGTTCTCCTCTGATCTGCAATATACTGATTCATTGTTAATTGTTAATTGATCCGGAGGAAGGCAAACAGAAAAAAAGCCTCAAATGAATCTTGCCAATTGTCTCAAAAGGGGGAAAAAATTCCTTCCTGCTCCCAGATACTGGCGATCGGACTCCTCCCTGGATCAATTCTGCCTCTCTAATTATCCAGGATAACACTGAATGCCCTTTTTATTTTAAAATATATCCAAATCCTTTTTTATGTTATCAACTGAATTAGATGTAACCGCCTTCTTTGGTAGAGAATTCCACAGTTTAACCACTATTACTGTGAAGAACTGTTTTCTTTCTTTAATGTGAAATCTTTTTACTTCTAACCTCAAAGGTGTCCTCTTATCAGCTGAAAACCTCTTAGCACAAAAAGTTCACTTAACAAATCCTTATATTGACCCTGGATGTATTTATATAAGGTAATCATATCCCCTCTTAGTTGCCATTTTTCTAGAGAAAAAAAGTTTAATTTGGTTAATATTTCTTCATAACTTAGCCCCTCCATTCCCCTTATTAGTTTTGTTGCCAATCTCTGCACTTCTTCCAGCTCAAAAATGTCATTTTTATGAAGTGATGCCAAAAATTGTAATCTATATTCCAAATGAGGGCGTACTAGAGATTTGTATAGTGGCAGAATTATAGGACCTTGCTTATTATCCTTGTGCAACATGTGTGCGCACTGTCGAGCGTAAGGGAAGCTGTGACAGTCTCTGTTGTGTTAGATGGATTACAGCAGTTAGCAGCATATATATAAGCAATGATATAGAAAAAGTGTTATACAGACAATGGACCTGGGGGGGGGGGGGTGGGACACCATATATATAAGCAAGGATATAGAAAGGGTGTTATACAGACAGGGGGACCTGGGGGGGGGGCTAGGCGATCTGAATGGGGCACCTTTGGGTGGTCGGGGGTAGGAGATCAGAATGGGGGGCCTGTGGGTGGTGGGAGATTAGAATGGGGGGCTTTGGGGTCCCCCATTCTGATTTCCTACCCCCCCCCCCCAGGTACCCGCGTCTGTATAACACTCTTTCTATATCACTGCTCATACAGTATATATGGTGTGTCCTCCCCCCAGGTCCCCCCCATCTGTATAACACTATCACATATATAGTTGTGAGCGTACGAGTCGTTGCTCACGCTTGCGGGCTCGCGTAGCGAGCCCGCGGCCCTCGCGTAGCGAGCCGCGGCCCTCGCGTAGCGAGGTCACTGGGCAAGGGCCTCAGTTGCTGGCATGGAGCGCCGAAGGCGCTCCATGCCAGCAACTGAGGCCCCTCGTGAAGCGAGGGCCTCAGTTGCTGGCGAGGTCACTGGGCACGGGTCTCAGTTGCTGGCATGGAGCGCCGAAGGCGCTCCATGTCAGCAACTGAGGCCCCTCGCGAAGCGAGGGCCTTAGTTGCTGGCGAGGTCACTGGGCAAGGGCCTCAGTTGCTGGCATGGAGCGCCGAAGGCGCTCCATGCCAGCAACTGAGGCCCCTCGCGAAGCGAGGGACTCAGTTGCTGGCGAGGTCACTGGGCAAGGGCCTCAAACCCTCGCAAAATTCACGTCGCTACTCAAAAAACACGACACACAAATTACGACACTCGCTAAATTTTACGAGGCACGCAAACAACGTACGAAACACGTTACCACACATTACGACCTCGCAAACATCGGACGCAACACGCCGACATACAAACATTTAAAACACAATACATACACACAGCACATACATAAAAAACTTACCTACACCAAGAGGGAGCACCCAGGACCTCAAAAATGCAACTTACACCTCGATTTTACTCGAAATAAAACAGTTTAGAGACTAAAAAAAAAACGAAGCGAGAGAAAAAATGGCCGCCGAACAAAACGAAAACGAGGCTACAGCACTCTAAACTCGCAAAACACCACAAGAAACTCGCAAAACACCACAAAACACCTACGGATATTCCGATACAGACCTATACCACACATTACTCGCCATTTTACACCAATGCGGAAGTACACGACTACGCTAACGGTTTGGTCTCGCGCACGCACAGTGTTACACTGCACACATTCAGCATGCTTATACAGCAGCTCCACACCACTAATGCTGCAGCAGCATCAACACAGATTGCCAGCTCTTCATCACAATGCTTCAAAATAGGTACAATATATTCATTTACTAATTTAGCTACCTTACAATTTCATTGCCGTCATTTTTTGACGGGCAATTCGCTAGTTTCTATATAATTGCTTATATATATATGCTGCTAACTGCAGTAACCCACCTTACCACAACAGAGACTATGACAGCTTCCCTCACTCCTGACAGTGCAAGGACACGTTACGCAAGGGTAATAAGCAAGGTCCGAATTATATTTATTTCCCTTGCTTCTACACCTTCTTATAATATGTTACTTGCCTTTGCAGCTGCTGCTTGGCATTGAGCACTGTTATCTAGGTGGTTCTCCACAAGTACTCCCAAATCTCTTTCAATATCTGATGCCCCTAGATTTGCCATTACGATTACAAATTGCATAGCTATTTTTCCTTCCCAGATGCATAACTTTACATTTATTTGTATTACATGTCATCTGCTATTTAGTTGCCCATCTCTCTAATTTAGTAATAATTAAGTACATTGTTTTCTGATTGAATTACCTTGCACAAATTAGTGTTGGCAGCAAAAATGGAGACAATACTTTCCAGTCTTATTTCTAAGTAATTAATAAATATGTTAAAAAGGAGAGGACCTAATATTGAGCCCTGAGGCACCCCATTTACCACATTAGTCAAATCTGAGTATGTTCCCTTTGCAACAACCCTTTGCTTCCTGTCTTTCAGTCAGCTCTCAATCCATGCGCAGATATTTTTTGCAATTCCTGAATCCTTTAGTTTGCACAATAGTCTTCCATGTGGCACTGTATCAAAAGCCTCTGCAAAATCCTAAAATACTACATCCACAGAGTTTCCTTGATCCAAGTTCCTACAAAACTAATTAGATTTGTTTGACATAACATGTTGACTCCTACTTATAATCCAGTTCAAACAGTCATATCCTTGTATACTATCCCTTATTAGCCCTTCTAAAAGCTTTCCCACTACAGAAGTGAGGCTTACAGGTCTATAATTTCCCGGAATTGCTCTTGCAATATAGATATCACATCTGCTTTTCACCAGTCATCTGGTAGCGACCCTGTGTTGAGTAAATCTTGAGAAATTAGATATAGTACCCTTGGATGTATTCCATCAGGACCTGGGGCTTTATTAACATTTATTTTTTCCAACTTCTTTTCGATTTTTTCCAGCGTTAACCAACTGACCCCTTTCTCATAGGTGTTTATTCCATGCCTACAGGTTGGGCCTGACCTTGTGAGGAATTCCACCAATCCGTCTTTTCTGCATGTCCTCATACATTTATTTAAATTAGAAGTGGCTCTAGTCTGAAGGGATTTAGTATCTAGACCCCCTGTGGTTTAGGGGGGTACTGTTGATAAGTAGCTATCTTATGCTTGGCAACCCCTGCAGACAATTTAGCTCCTTTCACTCTCTTTAGTCCGGTGTCCTCACAAAACAACCTAGCCAAGATTAATTAATCTACTTGATTGCTTGGATCATGCCTCCCAATCTCCAGATCAGTCCCATAGTAATCTATGCAGTCCATCAATTATTATTATTATTTTTTATTTGTATTGCGCCAACATATTCCGTAGCGCTGTACAGGGGAGAAGAACAATAAAATATACAATATGTAATATTGACAATGGCAGAAAATGGCGGGCCCTGTTTTGAGCTTCAAGTCGTGTAAAAAGTGCTTTTTTCCCAAAGCACCCTACAAGATTAGAAAGTCGCCACTAACAATCTAAGGGTAACGGACCTTGGAAAGAGTAGATAAGGATTAGCAAGGTTAAGAAGGAAGTGAGAGATACATAGGAAGAAAGTTGTGTAAAGTAGAAAGTTATGCATTAGTTGGCGAGGAAAGGGATCTAAGGTAAAGTGAATGGCACTATTATGTAAAAAGGTATCTGCCCCATGTGGACAGATAATGTATTCTGCAGATGGGAAGGTCAGGAGACACATAGTTTAACCACAGCTTGAGTAAGATAAGCTCATGAGTGAATAAAAGAGGAGAGAAGGACATGAGAGGTGAGATGGGTATGTTGGAGACAAAAAGGGGAGAAGTAAAGAAGAGTATGAGGAAAAGGCAGGGGTATATGAGGAAGAAGGCAAGAGGAAACATAGTGTAAAGGGTTAATAGGAATTGTTAGCAGATGCTGTTAAATGGTCAGGTGTAGTAGATCTGTGTGACTCCATCAAGTATATTAAGCCTATAAATGTCACTCAGTTTAAAATAATACCATACTTTGAATCTCTGGGGTGTCCATTTGAAGGATTTCCAAACAATATAAGAACATTATTGTTACTTAGACTTTCCATTTCTTGAATTAAGTCAATACAATTTCCGCAATGTGCACTACATGAATCCAGCACTAAGTTTAGCATGGGCTTTCAAAAGCACACCACTGATTTTAATTTGTGTAATTATGTATGTTGCCTTTAAACATCTGCGATAGACTACTGATTGTAAGCTTCGACAACGATCCAGGAACAGAACAAAAACACGGCAGCTACCATACTGATGTGATTGAGCTACAGAACATTTCATTTTTGTTTCTGTTTGCTCATAGTTACATAGCAGTTGAGCTTGAAAAATACAAAAAAAAACAAAGTTTAACCTTTTTGAAATCTATGTTTTATGTGAATTGATCCAGACACAAAACAATCCTTTTAGAACATTGCCTATTGTCTCATTCTGGAAAAAAAAAATTCTGCTTCCCTTAAAAAAATGGAAATCACGTTATTTCCTAGATAAATATTCTAAAAACTCTGTGTTGTCACAATCATGTGTTTTCATATCGACATCTACTCAACCCCTTGTTTGTTGGAGGTGAAATCTCCAAAATGGCCTTGTGTCCACTAACTAATTTAAGTATCCCCTGAGAAAACCTTATATTTTACCTTGGATGTATCACATGTGTCTTTTTTTTTTTTTTAAATACAAAAGAACTCTGAATTGGTTAGCCTTAATTACTCCACAATCCTTATTAAAGGAACTCCTTTGGCATTTTTTTATTTTATATAAATGTTTTAACTCGATTAACTGAATTCTCAATATATTTAAGATATACAATTTACACTTCACCTACTTCTAAGAAGCCAACTGAGTAATGATTCTTACCTTCTGGAGTCTCCCCCTTTCTTCTTGTTTTCCGTCACAAGAGCTCCCATCTTGCACAGCTGTGACCTATAGACATGGCCACAGCGGAGGGTCTTCACTCTACCAGTTGTCTCATTCTGCTAACAGACAATGACATGCTTTGTATCGGAGCAGCATGGAACACTGGTACTGTGAAGCCTGCCACTGTGGTGATGGCTTTATATCACAGGTATACAAGATGGCACCTCTCATGAAGAAGAACAGGAAGAAAGAGGGAGGTTCCATAAGGCAAGAATCTGTTTCTCTGGCAGTCTCTTAGAAGTAAGTGCAATGTAAATCATAATTTAGAGAAGAACATCATCTAAATGTCCCAGTACACAATGCACCATGGTGTTGTCATGTGTGTATGTGTATATATTATATTACTATATATATTAGCATATATATAGCCAAAGAGCAGAAGACAATATCGCAAATTAGATCAAGTATATTAAGGAACTCACAATCCTTTATTACTGCGGTGGTTCAATTGATCCCAAATCCTTGACAGCTGTTCCAATTCTCTTGCCTTATCTCATATATAGTGTGGAGACACCTCGGCAAGGCACTCTCGATATTATTATTTCGCGTCAGGAGAATTTCCTCTTTGCTCAGTCTATGGGCGCTCTTCCTTGAATGCTTTATGGATGTTTCCAGTCTGTAGCAGCAAATCAATCAAACTCTGACATGTTCTCTAAGCGTTTCTTACTTGGAGTCTAGTGAAATATTACAAAGACATTAGAAGCTGCATGCACTTGGAGAAAGGGATCTCCCTAAAGAATTGTAATCCTTTCCATATATGGAAAGGGTTAATGATTACAGTATTAAATTCCCTCTGTTTTTCTCATATCATAGATTTACACAATAGATCAATATTACAATTATATACAATATCATACAATACCAGAACTGTCATGAGCAATAATCTAGATCACAATTCATGAGCCGACAGTAATGAGCAGTCCATTCCAAGGAAACTCTACTCCCCCCGGGTTACTGGCTCACCAGTCTCAAGACCAATAAATGCCATTACACATGAGAAATAAAATAGCATTGAGTTATTGTGGAATCCATTTTGTTCAGTGTTTCTATATTTTGAAGGTTTGTGTGATAGGAGTCAGTTGGGGGATTTGAGAAAGGGGATGGGTCTGTGAAGGAGTGTACGAAAACATTGATAAAAATTAGGAATGCATGTACTTCCTTTTATGGCTATTATCAGGTATTCTACTATATAGTTGTACACTATAAAACCCCATGGAGTGTCACCTGTTTGCGCCAGATTTGGGGAAAAACAGAATTTTTGAAAATTCGGGGTACAGGAATCCATTTTGTGTTTGTGATATCACTTACATAGAGCTGGGTCATGAGGGTGTAGTTTTTTTTAACTATTAGTCAAGGGATAGGTTGGTAAGGATGATACAGGGTAAAGACAGGAGGTTTTGTTAGTTAAGTGAATAAGATTGAAATTGACACCACTTCCCTTCCTCCTCACAGGCCCAAACACAGGCAGATTGCATAAATAGATGCAATCACAGTTCTCCAGAAGTATTACGCCCCTCTTCTCAAACACACAACTTCCACCAAACATTATGGTTTCATTCAGGGTCCTCCAGAGGTCTCAACATTTATAATTTTCAAATGAACAAACTAGCTATATGATTTTTTCCTTAATTATCTTCTTTGTCAATATTACATTTTTCAAATATATATTTTTTCATTGTACAGTGGTCATTCAAATGATTTGCAGCATGGACTTTGTCAGTTACCAAACCAGAAACCCTCAAATCACTTACTGAATATGATATTTATACATGTAAGTCTAAGCTTCTTAATGTAACCTGGATATATCGTCACTGGTGCTTAGGTCCATATGACTTTGAAGCTTCCATTGTGTTTGAGATTGGTTGATTGTAAGAGAAAGTAAGTTACGATTTTATCTTATTTATATGGGTTCCCTAGTGGTACAGTGGTTAGGATTTTGTGCTTTTACCACTGCGACCTCTGTTCGATTCCAGTCAGGGAAGTGAGAGGTCACACCACCCTAAAGCAGGGTGCCCTGTCAGTACTTGGATGGGAGACCACCTGGGAATGCCAGAAGCTATAGGCTGTGGCCCACTGTAGAAGGAACTGGCAATCCACTCCAGGATCTCTGCCATGAATACCAAGTAGATCAGCATGGTGTGTTACGGTCCCAACACACACAAAACACCTTATTTATATTTAACAGTGATCTTATTCATGTTAACATTTAATAAATAAGTATGACTAGTTTTCTTTTAAAAAAAATATAGACATATGTAAATAGAAAAATATATGAATAACGTAGAAGTGTTGAAAAGTCAATGTACTTCAAGAAAAAATGGCACTTGTTTGTGAAGTATGGGCATAAAATATTTTTAGAGAAACTCAGAATTTCTGAAGATTATGTTAATGAGTAGAGGAATCATTTTGTCCCTGTTATATCACTTCCTCAGAGCTGGATCATACTAGTGTGCTTTTTTTATCTATATGTGGATGGGAATCATAGCTTATTGAGTGGTCAGAAGGCTATATTTGATCACTAGTAACTTGCCCGTCATAAATTATGGTATTATAGAATGTTATCTTGAATTGTCTGTGCTCTCTCTCACTCTCTGAGCGCTCTCTGTCTGTGTACTTTCTCTGAGAGCTCTCTCTCCCTCTCTGTGTGGGCTGCCAGCTCTATACCCATCCCTCTCTGTCTCTCTATCTCTCTGTGTGCGCTTTCTCTCTCTGTGCATTCCCTCTCTGCTCTCTCTGTGCGTCTGTATACTCTCTGTCTTCGTGCGCTCTCGCTCTGTACCCCTCTCTCTCTCTCTCTGTGTCTCTCACTCTGTCACTTTGCTGTCTGTCTCTCTGTACCTCACTCCCTCTCTCAGGTCTGTGTCTATCTGTGATGTGTTATCTCTATACTGTCTTTCAATGCATCATGGCTGCTTGCTGCTATCAAGTCCTGCTTTAGGCCCCACCCAATGATGTCATGGCCAAGCCCCTTGACACCATCATCGTTACCCACTATGAAAACTATTATATGTGATTGGATCCTACCAAAATTGACACCGCTCCCCATCTCCATTCCAGGCCAAGAGGCAGTCCATTTGTATCAGGAAATGCAAGCACTGTTCTCTAGAAATATACACACCTCTCCCCTACACACAACTTCCACCAACAAGTACATGAAGGCATCAAAATCGTTTTTTTTTTGTTCGAAAAATACGGTAAAAAGATCCCAGCATACATGGAATATAAATACAGATGCCATAGGTATTTATTAAGCCCAACACTTTTGGGTAGATGGCATGGCCAGAGTAGGTGGACCTATTGGATGTAATTTGCTATCAAATCTAATATTTTATGTTTCTATGTCAGTGTCAGGTAAAAAAGCAAAAAACATCCTGGTTTATATCTTGTAAGTGATAAATGCTCTGAATGTGCATAAAACTTAATCTCAAAATGACATAGTGGAGGTTCCAAATATGGTATAATTTGCAAATATAGTACTTTATCAGTTGGATATTATTAAAAAAAAATGCATTTCCCTTCAGTAAATGTAACACTGACTGGCATTTTCGACAAATCAGTCAGGATTTCTGATCCACTCACAAATCAATAGTCTTATCTTTGCTAATCAGGGATCAATGACATATATGAAAATGCAAAACATTGGAATGATAAAGTACTTGTAATTACCAGGGTTTTAAATGATACCATATTTGGAAGCTCCAATGTGCCACTGTCACTAAAACCTCTAGGGATAAGTGTAAAGGACAGATAAAGTGCTCTCTGGAGCATGGATAAAAATATTTGAATACCCGAGTTTCGAAACGGCACCCTAAAAATTAGGAGCTTTATAGGCATACAATATTGCCTTTATTAGGTTCCTGGTCTTCAAACTGACTCGGTCTGACCAAGTGCCTGACGCCATTTCTTCCTTACATGCTGTTGAATATACAGCTTTCCAAGTAGGTTCTTACCCCTACAGAACAAACCAACTACAGGTTTATTACTTGTAAGACTGAGCACCTATGACCATTTAATAGAATACACCTGATCAATTCTCCTATAAGCTATGATTTTCTGAAATACTTTATGTATGTGGTAAATCTGCACTAGAGCATGAACCATTAGTATGATTATGTCAATGAGTCATGCATGTTCATGCAAGATCAGCTAGTTTAATTATTTCTATTATTCTATTATTTATACATTGTTCACGTCTGAGCACAAATAGTTTCTACAGCCTTAATTAAGCTGTACTCCCAGTGGTTGTGATTTGGTGCTTTCACCGCTGAGACCTGGGTTGATTCTAGTCAAAGAAACCAAGAGGTAACACCAACCTGAAGCTGGGCAGGGTTGGGAATGGGATACCTTTGGCCCACTGGAGAAGTAACTGGCAACCCACTCCAGTATCTCTACTATGAATACCAAGTGGATCAGCATGGGCATGAAGTCGGACACGACAGAATGATGCAAACGCACACATTCAGTTTAACCTTAAAATATAAGTATACCCATATTTATTGTATGTGATCTTTAATAACATATCCTGGTATTAGATAGCATAGATTTAGAAAGGTGATTTTCCAGGTAAGCAAAACAATTGGATTTTTAATGTTAATTAATGGTGAACTAAATATAGATTTATCATGAAAACAGCTTACGCTGGCCCTTTAATGTACGTTCTCTCCTCGTTTAATATGGCACCGTCGCCGTTCCCCACCATCACACACAACCTTGTGATACCAGGCAATTTCAATACTCTGGGACTCCGTAATAAGATTTGAATTAGCTTGGCTGCCAAATATGATAACAGCCCCGGCCTGTTTCATTAGACATTCAGTTGACTTGGTCACGAGAGACAAGTGCACGACTTTAGAGGGTATTGCATTTAATCTTCAGGAACGCCAAGGAGAGGGCTGGCCGCTGGACGGTTTCCCATTACTGTCTGACATTTAGGAAACTTTCTTTTCTGATAACAAAGACAGAAATCTCACTAAAAAGCTCCCTCGATGCGCAACTCGAGCCTTTGGCCTTTCCATAATGGGCTGAGCCTCTCCTCCACTGTTGGTTTCCACAGGTTGTGGAGGTTGAGTCGAGCAGCAGCCGTCTGGGCTCAGGTTGCAGCAATAAATTTGAGCTGAATGCACTGCATTCAGTGATGAAAGAGGTAATGTATATCCCAGATATCAACTTAGTATTAACTAGATAAGAGCCACAACAAACCTACTATGGATGTAAGTTTCACCTAATCCCAAGCTGCTCTTACATGAAAGCGATCACTTATAGAAGCTGAAATATATGTGTAAAAGTTTTAGCACCTGTCTTTTATTGCTGTTTTTGTGTCGTAACTCCGGTCATGACAGTAATACTTCCTTTCAAAGCACAAGGGGGATGATATAGATCAAGGCTTGCAAGAATAATTGCAAGCTCCCTCTACTGAGCTTATGTGAGAGAGAAGGTGTCCAACATAGATATCTTATCTGAATCCATCAAGTGGTCAACAAATACTCCTAACTCTACATTCCCTCCTACTACCACTCTTGAATAAATAATAATAATTACTCACTGGGTCTCAAAGCCAACAGCTGCATGTTGTTTTATAACAAGTGTATTTTTTCTTGAACTACAGTGGTCTTTTAAGATATATTATTTATTATCTGTTGGCATTTTCATAATAATTGCAAGCTCTCAAGGAGATAAGAGATCATTTTCCAGTGAGACACTAGAGCTGTGCACAGATTTTCTCTCATTTCAAGCTAACTACTTACTCATGTGAGAAAATGCATTTTCTAGCAGTGAGACGAAGCATGATATAATATTCCTAACTCATTGTCTATGCAACCAAGACAAAGCTGCACAGGATTCTGGGTACACAGATAAGAAAACGACTTGTAGATAAAGTGCAGTCTTACATGATCTTGATCAGAAATCTTTGATACATAAAGCTGTATTTAATTTTTGAAAAAAATAGCAAAGACAGATATATAAGTACAGTGTAAAATATACAATTCTTTTTAGTGCAGTGTAAATTGGAAAAATGTTTTCAGGTCTCAGAGCATAATAAAATGATTTAAATATGTAACTGCTTTGAGAGTCCTATCGCTGGCAGCCAATGAGCAGTAATATAGATATATAAGTGCAGTGTAAAAAGTAAAACATTTTTAGTGTAGTGGAAAGTATACATTTTTATTTTCCATTACTAATTAATACTTATTAAATTAATGTACGTTAATAATTAATTAGGAATGAATAAATGTATTAGGAAGTGCGAAGCATTAATGTATTCATAAAGTAACGGCAGTGTAAAATATGCTATTTAGCATTTTTTTATATATATATTTGTTATAATAATAATTAATTACTTAATAAATTAATATACTTTACCTATTTTAATTAATGTATCCAGCAATCAATATCCTGAAGAGCTAACAATCTCTTTTTATTTTCCTGCAGCATACAATGTACATTTGGACTGTTGCTGCCCTGAGGAGAAAGTGTCATCAATGTGCCAAGTGTGCAGTAGAAATAGGCTGCGTGCGCGAGGCCAAAGTGTTTGTTTAGTCGTGTAAAGTGGCTCGCAAGCATTTTCTGTCCTTTCTAATAGTGTATTTATTACCTCGTACGTTCCTGGGTAAAAGTGGTACGCGGCTGGCGGTGTTTTGCACGGTTCAGGGTTATGTAGCCTAGTTTTCATTTTTTTTCTCGCTTAGTCGATTTTCGAGTGACGAAACTCGGCAAATTCGGGTTAAATTTGCGTGCAACCTCACTCTTAGACGTCCTGGCTGTCCCCCAGTGCTGTGTGTGAGTTTTTTTTGTGTTTTTCGATTTGCGCGGTTCAGCTGTTAACTTTGTATTTTTCCGACCTCGTAATTTTAAAGTAAAGTAAAGTTCCGCGCCTCGCATTTTTTTTTCTAAGTCCCGCTTTTTTTCAACTGCTTGCAGGCTAAGGCAATCCCGCATTTCCTAACTGCTTGGAGGCCAAGTCCCGCATTTTTCAATGCCTCAACGGCTCGCCTCACAAGGCTCGCAGGAGAGCCTTTGGCGGTCATTTCTGCCTACGTGCTTCAATGCCTCAACTGCTTACCTCGCTTTGCGAGGCTCATAGGCAAGGAGCGCGTCTAAGTGCTCCGAGTTTCAATGGCTTGTAGCCGGTGAGCGCCGCTCAGTGCTCCGAGCTTGGAAGACTTCTGTCCTTCAAGGCTCGCCAACGTGACGACAAATCGCAGTTTGACAATTATAATATGTGATATGAGTTGTAAATAATGTCAGTCTGTGTTGATTTAACCAGCTGGGCATGCTCTTCCTGTTTATCACTTCCCAATGTTAATTAGTCACATTAGTTACAGTTGGTAACAGAGAAGGAATTCTTATGATAGTTTTGCTCCAATATCACTTCCAACAAAACTTTTAACAGCAGTTTTCTCCAACAGCACAATTTAAAGGTGTCAATTCTACAGCGCTCAGCCTCCTTATGACACTACTGGAAATACCAACTAACTATACAGATCTTTGTTTATAGCATAATGTCTTTGCTTTTTAATAGCTTGTCCAGACTTGCCTTAGCTTTCCCCTGTTTTTTCCCCTGTTTTTGAGCTTATAATCTTGCATATTGAGTACTTTTTCAAGCATCCTATACCATTAAAAACTCCCAAACTTACAATTTATGGGATCTGGAAGGTGAAAGATACATAGGGCATGTTAACTATGAAATGATACCATATATTATTCTATTGTAGATTATATTCAGGGCTGGATCAGGGTGTATCATGCTGTTATGCTCAGAAGTGAAATCCTCTGACACACAACAAGCCCCCGTCCCATAGTGCCCGTCACTGCCGCTAGTCCTGACATGTTTATGATGTATCCTGTTTGGGGTAGTTCAGTTTGTGTCTAACTAACTCCTCTGGACTCCCCGGGTGCTTCATTTATATTTCTACAGCTCAGCATCATATTCCAAAGATAAAACAAAAGAAAAATAACAAAGAAGAATTTATTGCAGGTAAAACAACTTGTGTCAAAATGAAGTCCCGATTGATGCTGCATAAAGGACGGACACTGCAGAGATAAATCTTATGGAAGCGCAGTGTCAGTGTGTGTAGGGAGCACTGATCAGACCGTAGGTTTTATACATCAGGTTCTCGTGTCTACTAATAAGGAGGGGGTAAAGTCCAATCCGTAGCACTGTAAATGCGCATATACACACACCACTGTGTGATATAAGTTATCTGAAGCCTTTTCCGGTCCCTTTACATTCAAAATGTAGAATCATATGTTAAAAGGTGTGTTTCTCAGATGATATAAAAAACTATCTTCTGTGCAACCTTAGCTCAGTCCTTAGGTAATTATTTAATCTATGCAGATGAGGATGTTTTGCAACATAACTACATTACCAAGGCGACATAGCCCTATAGAAGAAGCGCTATTGTGGGTGAAACGCGTAGATATATTGCTACAAATACTGCTACTGTGTCTCCTTGTAACACCAACACAAGCATCAGCAGAGACCAAGAGCTGCAGTTACCAACTAACATTTACACAGTCTAGGATTATCTGGAGTATCCTTGCTTTGTACAAAAGATTGTTTTTTTTAAATATTATCTGAGAAACAACAGATTAATATATTAATCTGCATTATGAATACAAGGCAAGCCCCATAACTTTTATATAGATATTCTCTAATATATCTCTTTAAGAAAACAGTTTGGGTTAGTGTTTTAGTATATATAAAAACTTTCAATTGTTTTTACATCCATCCATTCATATTGGATATGTCCCCCAAAACTTCTGGTGAGTGCATCATATGTGGCGTATGAAACCAGCTTTCCTCCCAGCTATATTCACATTGTTGTGGATTTCTGACCACCACACTCAGTCGTTGTAACTTTCTGATTCGGCATTTATTGAGTTTAATGGTACGTTAGTCAGAACCTTTAATTAATTTTATGCTCTGATATTGCCCTTTTCTGCCTTGCTATTCTGTTTTTGTTGCACTATTATGTGATGGGAATTGCTAATTATTCTAAACCATTAGCCTGACCGCAACCTAGACATACCCGCAAGCATTTTACTTTCCTTAATTTTAATTCTCGAAGTGTGAAATAGACTGCCAGCCCAAAATTACTTAAAGGAGAAATTACACCTACACAGAAGATACATTTACCTGAAAGAGTAAACTAAAAGACATCTATTGGCCACTGTATGATTAATCATCACTAATATAGTTTGTGAAGTGTGCGTAGCGCTCCAGGGGAGAGTATGCGCACTTCACAAACTATTTGTATGGATTTCTGTACATGAGCAGTGCGCAAAGAGCAACACCAGCCGCGCATGCGCACCGCACAAGGAACAGAGGGGGGTAAAGAGATGCAGGGGAGGGAGCTGGGGGGGAAGAGACACAGGGGAAAGGGAGAGGGACACAGGGGAGGGAGGAGGGGGGAAAGAAACAGAGGGAAAGGGAGAAAGGGAAAGAGACAGAGGGGAAAGGGAGAAAGAGAAAGTGGGGGAAAGGGACACAGGGGAGGGAGGAGGGGGAAAAGGGGGAAAGAGAAACGGGAAGGAGAGGAGGAAAAGAGACACAGGGCAGGGAGAGGGGGGAAAGAGACACAAAGGAGGGAGGGGGGACAGTCACAGGGGAGGGAAGGGGGGAGAGTCACAGGGAGGTGGGGGCGAGTCACAGTGGAGGGAGGGGGGAAGAGTCAGAGGGGAGGGAGTTGGGGGAAGAGTCGGGGAGGGAGTGGGGGGGGAAGAGTCGGGGAGGGAGTGGGGGGGGAAGAGTCACAGGGGAGGGAGTGGGGGGGGAAGAGTCACAGGGGAGGGAGTGGGGGGGGAAGTCACAGGGGAGGGAGTGGGGGGGAAGAGTCACAGGGGAGGGAGTGGGGGGGAAGAGTCACAGGGGAGGGAGTGGGGGGGGGGAAGAGTCACAGGGGAGGGAGTGGGGGGGAAGAGTCACAGGGAAGTGAGGGGGGAAGAGTCACAGGGAAGGGAGGGGGAAGAGTCACAGGGGAGGGAGGGGGGAAGAGTCACAGGGGAGGGAAGGGGGGAAGAGTCACAGGGGAGGGAGGGGGGAGAGACACATGTAATATTATACCGTCATTTATGATGGGTAAACGACTAGTACATAAATAATTAAGCAAGAATATGTTGTCGCTTTATAAAAAAAAACTGTAATAATAATAATAATAAGAAAAATGAGGGAAAGCTACTTTCATTTAAAATAAAATTATACCACTGCTGGAGCTTGGAGGCATTCATGATACTTTAGTGAAGGTTCTGGGTGTGTGAGGGGTGCATTTACATTTTTAAAAGACAGTGCTTGCATTTATTGATGCAGGTTTCTGAGAATTACTTAGTAAATCCTCCTCCCCTATGTCCCGGTATTCAGTAAATTAAAACTGCCTTAAGGCTCAAAGCTGTCAGTCAAGTCAGACAAGATGAAAGAGTTCTATATGTAAACAGAACCTTCAAGAGATAAGATTGTCTCTGTCCATTGATTATACATCTCTAATGTTAATAGTGTGTTATACATTTCACAAACATAAGAGGATTTTCTAAGCACACAGTGGCACTTTAAATATGAATGTAAAATGATTTCACCTCTTGGATTTTGAGACCAAAATTCTAATATGGCACCAAAAACATGTGGGAAAAAATATGGTGGCTACCTGTCTTTTCAACCATTTAGAAATAAAAGGCAAATTAGATAATTTCCCTAAATTACATAATAATTCTAATTCTAATGAAATTAAATGCACTTAAGTGTTTCCTTTTGATATATTAAAGATATAAAATATAAATATTTAGGTTTAATTAATTAATTTAATAACTTTCAAATAAAAATAATTCACACTACTCATTAGAGACCCAATAGTAGCAGCTTCTGGAACCTTCCCCTTTTCTCCCTGTATTCTCTCCGGCAGGCTGTTTTTTGTGAGCTAATCACCACAGTGTTGAGCTGTCAGACAACAATCAGACAGTGACATGCTGTGTGTTAGAAGTTGCTAAAACACTAAACTAAGAAGATGTTCAATTATAATCCTGATACATAATCATTTAAAATAACACATTGTTGATAAAGAATGTAAAATATGGAAATCCTTTTAATAGCATGACACTGGTAGTGTGATCCCCCCTCCCCTGTAGGGGTATCCTTAGTGCACAAAATGCATTGTGCAAGTCACAGATAAGCACGATGGCAGCCGGCATGAGAGGAAAAATGTGGAAGGGGAGGATCCACAAACTAAGAAACTGTTACTGTGTGGGTAACTTACAAGCATGTCAAGTGGGAATTTTTTAAGAAGACTAAATAGTGTTGGACCAAATTAATTAATTAAACTTAGTTAACGGTCCTTATCTATTCAGTGAGCCAGGTTCACTGTGAAAGACTGCAAAAGTTTGTGTCAATTAAAAGGGAGCAGCAACCCACACAATATTCACTAAGACTGTGTTAGAGTGTTTCAGACTCTCCGTGACCTCATGGACCATAACACCAGGCACACCTTTATCTCCATGGTCATGCTGATCCACTTGGGTTTCATGGCAGAGATACTGGAGTGGGTTCCCAGTTCCTACTCCAGTTCTCATAGCATACAGCTCCTGGTGTTCCTAAGTGGTCTCCCGTCTTCAATGTGGTGTGACCTCTTGAATGCCTGACTGGAATCGAACCCAGGTCGCAACGGTGAAAGCGATGGACAATCAAGGAACAGTGAATGTTATTTACATATTTGCATTTTCAGTAAACTTACTTTAATGTCTGACAATCAGCCCTTATGATCATTCCACCAAGCCATCACTTTTATCAATTTTATCAAAAAACTACTCCCTGGTAATTTGCACCTACTCAGATTCACATAATGAAATGGCAATTGAAACGTTAGACATTGTTCTCATCCCAAAAGCAATTGCTAGAATTAATCTAAGCATGTGCAGAACCACAGAGAGTAAGTAGCAATTATTACTCTAACAAAAACATCTAAGCAAGGATGAGCTGATAGCAAAGCATTACAAATATAATTTGCCATAAGAAAAAGCTATTTAAATAACAATTAATTAATTAGAGAGGGAGTATTGATCCAGGGAGGAATCCGATCTCCAGTATCTGGGGTCAGGAAGGAATTTTATTTTTTTGCCCCTTTTGAAAAAATTGGCAAGGTCCACTGTTTTTTTTTCTATTTGCCTTTCTCAGGATTAATTAACAATTAGTCTGCATGCTGCATGTCAAAGGGGATCGAAAAAGGTTGAACTTGATGAACTAAAGGGATTTTTCAACCTCAATTACTATGTAACTATTGATATTTTATTACTACCTAACAATTTTTCTTTGTTAAATGTACATTTTGTCCTCCTCTTAATAACTGTCATATAAAATTTACATTTCACTAATTTCATAGGAGCCTACAACTAAGCTCATCCCCTGTGGGTGTGGTTTTAGGTCACAGCTGTGAAACATGGCAACCTACATAACAAAAAGAAAGGGAGAGTGAGGATCTGTTACTCTGGGGGGTTCTTAGAAGTAAAGTGTACATTTTTTATGACAATTATATTGTGGAGGATACTTCTAATTATTAAAACATTTATATAAAACAGAAGCAAAAAAATATCCATTTAAATGAAGTGTAACCTCCGCTTTGACTTTTTATTATAATTTCACTGTACCCACCTACTAATCATTCTTTCCATCAGAATAAAACCTAAGATATTGTGAAATATGCCCAAACCGAACATGACAACTTCTCAATGCTACTTCAGTCAGCCTGAAAACAATATGGTTTTGTTCTATTATATTTTTAGCAAAGATAACTACTCCAGATGGGTTTTTATAGCACATTCTTCAGTTCTTTCATTGCCAGGCTGGTTCTCCGCTGCAGTTCTTTCATTTTTTTGTCTTTAGAACTCAAGAGGTGAATTAGTGATTCAGGTTTATATATAGAACAGGTCTCAGGATCTGCGGTTATCATTATACAGAGCATTACGAGAGATCAAATCATAGCAATGGGAAGGTATGAGAGGTGGCTTTTCTTGTTCTTTGGATCATAGGATTATATTGTGGCTTCTGCTTAAAATGTGAGCTGATTGGGATTGTCTGAGAACTTACATGACAATTCATTTATGTATTGCATCTGAAAGAGGGTGCACTTAAAAGGATCTCACTTACACTATAACTGTATAGCTGACATTACAATTTAATCGATGGCCTGGGGTATACATGTTAGGCATTCCTCAGTACTAGAAGTAACTAGGGGCTTCATAGTATTTTCTCTGCAAAAAAAATGCTTGCAAGGCAAAGGCTCCCACAAAAAACAAAGAAAAACAAACTAAATGTTATGGACTTGAAAATATGTAGTTCCTACACTGGTAACCTGTCTATCCAATACAGGTAGGAGACTATAAATCTGATAATCATAGTGTCTATAGCAATGCAACCTACTAATTAACATGAAATTAATGTGGGGAGGGGGTTATGGCACTCTCCTTCTATGTCCAGCTAACCCCTTATCAATAAATAAACTTTGGGGTCTCCTGTTACTCTTCTACACCATTTTTCCCCCGTTGTTCAGTCGTTTCCGAGTCTCTGTGACTTCATGTACCGTAACACACCAGGAAATATTTATATATCCATGGTCATGCTGATCCACTTGGTATTCAAGGCAGAGATACTGTAGTGGGTTGCCACTTCCTTCTCCAGTGCGCCACAGCATACAGATCCTGGTATTCCTAGGTGGTCTCCTATCCAAGTATTGTCCAGGCCCAACCCTAAATGGCTTCAGAGTGGTGTAACCTCTTGGTTCCCAGACTGGAATCAAACCCAGGTTGCAGTGGTGAGAGCAACAAATCCTAACCATTGGACCACCAAGGAACCCCCTCTACACCATAGAGCCCCTCTATTCCAGCCATTGCATACTGCTTTGATGTGTCACATGATGTTTCAAATTATTAGATCCCATTAGGATCACTATGGACCCGATGGCCGGATTACCCATTAGGCCAACTAGGCAGCCGCCAGGGGCACTTCCCTGTAAGGTGTGCTAATTCATAAACAAAATGGTTCCTGGCTTTAAAAAAATGAAATGTTGCAGTTCATACACTGGATACTAGGGGGAACCCGGCTAGAACAAGAAAATGCCAACAGGAAAGGGAACTTACACGTACAGAAAATACACAAATGCATCTGTGCATACCTTGCGTACTCACTCGCAGGGGCTCCAACAGGGTTGATACAGCCCCGATGTCCACTAACAAATGCATGTTCTCCAGTTATACTGTACTTGGAGTGGGAGGAGACGAGGACAATTAATTGTGTACAGCTCCATTTACACAACTGCCTGTGTGCTTTATAGAATAATCTCAAAAGATATTCAGTTGGTACTTCCGCCTTGGTGGAAATGGGCTGCTTCTACCTGTATGCCACATTTAAAAGACCACCTGCAATGCCCTAGCAAGTGAAGCTAGTTTATGGTTTAATTACCAAAAGATCATTCATACAATTCATATTTAATAAAATAAATGTTTAATATTAAACTCATTTTCAAAGATTAGAGTATAAAACCTCCAGCTCAGTATTTGACTGGGGCCTTTATAAGGCCATTAAGTAGGTTGTGGGATGGCTGAGAGACAAGTCTAACAGGTTTTAAGTTTGGTAGTAGGATAAACAGTGGTACACAGGCTGCCCACACAGCAAATGCTTGTTGACAAGGGAAACCTCTTTAATACAATGTCTACAGCTAATGGAGATGGTTTTGTTGGTCCACTTTGTGTCTGAGAAATTTGCCACTGCCTGCTATAAAACCTGCCCCCCTCATTGACAACCACGATTATCATAGATTGCATTTATTATGCATACCAGATTTCCTCGAACATGCTCCGTAGTAGAAGAGGGCTATGACTGCAATGTGTTTGTCATCTGGTTGATGGTGTCCAGGACCGGGATGGGATGGGGAAGGAGTGAAGCAGCGGCTATGCTTGAGGGGAACTATGTTTTAAGATATATTTTCTTGATAAAGCTTTTGTTTGCGGCATATATATTTTATTATTAATTAATGGTGAAGTAAAAAATAGATCCCCTTCTGGATTGCTACCTTGTCATGGTGAAGGAGCTTGTGTACTTCAATGAAGCTGTGACCATTTTAGGGTCCCCCAAGAAGTGCAGGTCATAGCGGAGAGCTCAGCGGATTGTGGTCCACTGGAGAAACAACTGCTAACCCACTACAGTATCTTCGCCAAGAAAACCATATGGATAAGCGCAACCAGAACACAGACAGGTGTGCATCCATATGGTCACTGAGAGTTGGACATGACTGAAGATCTCGACAAGAAATAACAACAAAAAATATATGCATCTTGAGAACATTTTAATTTTATCTCAGACAGTCAGGAGACATTTGCAGATATTGATATGTTAAGCATGTTGATTTTTTGCTACAGTAACCTTTTTTTCTAATTTGATGCAATTTAATATATTATTAAATGCTATATTAACCCATGCAGCTTGTTTGTACTGATAATGAGATGCCTATTTCTCTCCTGTGATCACTCACCATATATACCCTAAATACAGAGTACTGGAGATGTTTGCTTCCACATTACAATGAAAGATAACCAGTGGCAGATACTACAACCAGATGTCACCCGCAAAAGACACTATAACCAGGTGCTACGCTATAATCCAATTACCGTACAAAGAGTAGATGATTACAAGAGTGTGAGAATTTCAGTCAAATAATCAATGATGAATGTTCACGGTAAGGAGTATTTGAGGTCCTGTCTAATTTGCTTTGAGCTTCAAATCCCTGTGGCTCCAAACGGAAATAGCCACCGTATAATTGGGACATGATGATTTGCTGCTTCTGTGTGTTGAGCAAACCATCTACAACAATGCAAACATGTCACTGTACTGATGCCGTCCTCTGCAGCAAGACGCAGGAAATGTAGATGGGCTCTCACAATACAAATGAGAATAAACAAGAGCCCATATTGCACATCCAGACTGAGCCTTTCAATATCTCTTTGCCATCATTTGCATCAAATATAATTAAACCAAGAGCTTTGTTGCATATGTCTGAGAGTGTTAGAGGAGATTATGATTATTAAATCAGATTTGGTGTATTAGGAAAAAGTGACACAACCAGATATGGATTGACAATCACATTATAAATACACCGGGTCTGGTATCATAAGGGAATATACACAAAGCCTTAGAATAAATCTGGATATGCAATGTGTTGTTTTAAAGGGACTCTGTCACCCAAAATCATTTTTTTTTAGTTTTTTTTTTAATGAGCATGAAAACTGAGTATATGTTATGTTATCCATTTTTTCTAAAGTGAATTAGGCCTGGGAAAATCCATATTGTTGTTGCTATATTTATATGCAAATGACTGGCTCACACATGTTAATTTTCTGCATTGATGTGCTAATTAGGATTACAGTTTGCTCGTCTGTCTCAGTAGTGGTCAAAATAAAGACCTGCAATTTTATGTGTCAGTTAGGCCCCTCTTCCACCTTTATCAAGTACTCTGAGATGCACATTAGCATACTGAGATGCACATTAGCATACTGAGATGCACATTAGCATACTGAGAAGCACATGAGCATACTGAGAAGCACATTAGCATACTGAGAAGCACATTAGCATACTGAGAAGCACATTAGCATACTGAGAAGTACATTAGCATACTGAGAAGCACATTAGCATACTGAGAAGCACATTAGCATACTGAGTTGCACATTAGCATACTGAGCCATACATTAGCTTACTGAGAAGCACATTAGCATACTGAGAAGCACATTAGCATACTGAGAAGCACATTAGCATACTGAGCCATACATTAGCTTACTGAGCCATACATTAGCTTACTGAGAAGCACATTAGCATACTTAGAAGCACATTAACATACGGAGAAGCACATTAGCATACTGAAATGCACATTAGCATACTGAGCCATACATTAGCTTACTGAGCCATACATTAGCTTACTGAGAAGCACATAAGCATACTGAGAAGCACATTAGCATACTGAGAAGCACATTAGCATACTGAGAAGCACATTAGCATACTGAGAAGTACATTAGCATACTGAGAAGCACATTAGCATACTGAGAAGCACATTAGCATACTGAGTTGCACATTAGCATACTGAGCCATACATTAGCTTACTGAGAAGCACATTAGCATACTGAGAAGCACATTAGCATACTGAGAAGCACATTAGCATACTGAGAAGCACATTAGCATACTGAGAAGCACATTAGCATACTGAGCCATACATTAGCTTACTGAGCCATACATTAGCTTACTGAGAAGCACATTAGCATACTTAGAAGCACATTAACATACGGAGAAGCACATTAGCATACTGAAATGCACATTAGCATACTGAGCCATACATTAGCTTACTGAGCCATACATTAGCTTACTGAGAAGCACATTAGCATACTGAGATGCACATTAGCATACTGAGATGCACATTAGCATACTGAGCCATACATTAGCTTACTGAGCCATACATTAGCTTACTGAGAAGCACATTAGCTTACTGAGAAGCACATTTGCATACTGAGAAGCACATTAGCATACTAAGCTGCACATTAGCATACTGAGATGTAAATTAGCATACTGAGAAGCCCATTAGCATACTGAGACGCACATTAGCATGCTGAGCTGTACATTAGCATGCTGAGCCGTACATTAGCATGCTGAGCCGTACATTAGCATACTGAGATGCACATTAGCATACTGAGAAGCACATTAGCATACTGAGAAGCACGTTAGCATACTGAGCTGCACGTTAGCATACTGAACTATACATTAGCATACTGAGATGCACATTAGCATACTGGGATCCACATTAGCAAACTGAGCTGCACATTAGCATACTGAGAAGCACATTAGAATACTGAGCCGTACATTAGCATACTGAGATGCAAATTAGCATACTGAGAAGCACATTAGCATACTGAGAAGCACATTACATTGGCAAACTGAGCTGCACATTAGCATACTGAGCTGCACATTAGCTTACTGAGAAGCCCATTAGCATACGGTGAAGCCCATTAGCATACTGAGACGTACATTGAAAAAACTGAGCTGCACATTAGCATACTGAGCAGCACATTAGCATACTGAGCAGCACATTAGCATACTGAGCAGCACATTAGCATACTGAGCAGTACATTAGCATACTGAGCCATACATTTGCATACTGAGAAGCACATTAGCATACTGAGAAGCACATTAGATTTGCAAACTGAGCTGCACATTAGCATACTGAGCTGCACATTAGCTTACTGAGAAGCCAATTAGCATACCGAGAAGTCCATTAGCATACTGAGACGTACATTAGCATACTGAGCTGCACATTAGCATACAGAGCTGCACATTAGCATACAGAGCTGCACATTAGCATACTGAGCCATACATTTGCATACTGAGCCATACATTTGCATACTGAGAAGCACATTAGCATACTGAGCTGCACATTAGCATACTGAGAAGCACATTAGCATACTAAGCTGTACATTTGCATACTGAGAAGCACATTAGCATACTGAGCTGCACATTAGCATACTGAGAAGCACATTAGCATACTAAGCTGCACATTAGCATACTGAGCTGCACATTGGCATACTGAAATGTACATTAGCATACTGAGAAGCTCATTAGCATACTGAGATGCACATTAGCATGCTGAGCCGTACATTAGCATACCGAGAAGCACGTTAGCATACTGAGCTGAACGTTAGCATACTGAACCATACATTAGCATGCTGAGACGCACATTAGCATACTGGGATGCACATTAGCAAACTGAGCTGCACATTAGCATACTGAGAAGCACATTAGCATACTGAGATACACATTAGCATATTGTGAAGCACATTAGCATACTGAGCTGCACATTAGAATACTGAGCCGCACATTAGCATACTGAGATGCACATTAGCACACAAGAGGCACAAAATCTATTATAAATATTTCAAGAATGATGTACTGTAAAGAAAAATATGCTAGTACGATGTATAGCCAGTTTTGAATGAAATCAACTTCATGTTGGGGTGACAGAGTCCCTTTATATAGGTTCCAAGTTTTTTATCAATAAAATCAGCAAAATCTATCAAATAAAACCAGAGTATTCCTTCTCTCCACTCCCACTGGTATTTTAAGTTCTGGTTATATGCCTTTTTGGCTGCACCAGCTGAGTTATTGAGGTATATGTAGTAACTCACCCTTTTCTAGTTTGAGTAAATTAACTCTGCATAGAAATCCATACTGAATTCTGAAGCCTATTACTAGCTACCTTAAATAAAACATTTTCTACAAGGGCCTGGGGAACAAAGCAGAAATGTGAACATAGATAATCGAGTTTAAAGAGCAGCTGACAGCATCATTTAATTCAACATAGTTATAAGTATTTATTGAAGCAGCAAACAGAGAGATTTTGCTTAAAAAAAGTCATTTGAAAAAGTATATAGACAGTACAGCAGGTCTCATCTCTTAAAAATTGTGGACTATGAGACCCAATGATGAGGCCATTGACCAAAAAAAATATTTATGAATGACTGACAAGAGGTCATATGCAACTCATTTTTCATGTCCTCAGTAGTTATGGTTAGCATTAAATACTTATCTAAGTTTCCTGGGTTATGAATGCATCTGATAGAGGAGAATCAGTAATGTATGCATAAAAAAAAAAAAACATTTACAAACTCATCCTGAGGTTTGATAAACCTTTTCTGTTTGCAAGCAGCAGCTTATGATAGTTGACACCCCTGAAAATCCCTGCTAAGATTAGCATAAAATTCATAATTTGTTTTGGCCAATCAGGAAAAAGCGGAGGTTAGTGGAAACATTTGTATAAAACTCTGTGGTTCCTGTGTTGCAAAGCAGCCTGGGATATGTCGTCTCTCTCTCCGATTCAGCTGTGAGCCCAGCCAACCATGGGACTCCATTCTGCAGCAGTACTTCCTTTGGTCTCTACAAGAAAGGTCAAACTCTGTACCTGGCTGCTCTTTTCGGTGTACATGGTTATGTAAGCTCCCTGTGGGTGTGCAAAGCTGCATTTAACTTTGTAAGTACACTGACATTTTCTATAAAACACATATTTTTCTGATAATCAATGCCTGATTCTTACCAGAAATATAAAACCCAGGAAACTTATATATACCTTTAATTAAATATTTTTAGGGAAAGTGGTTAAATCCTTGGAGTGTGAGACCTGCTTTTAAATAATTTACACCAATCACCTTACCCTGCACATGGTCAGGAGCATACCGATGCAAAATAAATTGCAAACCTGCTCCCGCATATATGTAAACCTCCCTCTCACACACAGCCTTCACATTTAGTTATGTTTTTTTCTAATAAAAAAATAGTTTTATCACCTTTTCCCTGCCTAATTATGACCACGGTGAACCATTAAGTTAGACTGAGCTCTGTCTGTTTCAGTGTATCTTGTCACACAACATATGAGCCTCCCCAGGCTTCTGAAGGCATTTAGCATCTGATAACCCCGCTAGCCGTCATTGAGAAGACTTTATTCATTGCAAAGTGATCTCAGACCATAGCCTACAAAATAGTGTTATTTATTTATGTTCTTCAGAATAATGCTGAGCACTATTGATTTTCCTTGTAATGTAGCTGATGCTCTTTAAAAGGTTTCAAGCTTTTCTACTGCCACAGCCACTAATTTTCTATTTACATGGCGAATACCAGGATCCCAGGAGACAAGAATATTCAGGGACTTGGAATAAGAGCCTTGCGGCTCCTGCAGGCAGAGCATTCACACATTATTATTTCAAGCCTACATTTTACAGCAATGTTCTGCGGCACAGGAGGAGGCACAATCATGTGGTCATTAGCAAACTCTAAAGGCTTGTATTGGTCTTATTGATCGGCAGTAGCAGAACTCTCATAGACTTTAATACAGTACAATATGGGAAATGCTTATCCAAATCGCACTAAATTAGGTATTTAAAGGATTACTGTTGTACTCATACAATAATATTTTATGTTTCCTAAAAATGTCTTTAGACAATGTTTTTGCTGTATATAAATGTTTAACTATGTTAATTGACTGGATCCTCCTCAATGTAATCATCATATAAAATATAAACTTCACTTATTTGAAGCAAGCCCCTAGTGTAACCGTTTCTCACCTTCTGGGACCTCATCCTGTCTTCCTGTTTACTCTCATGTGGGATGCCATCTTTCACAATGGCAAATTAAGGTTACACCCACAGGGAAGGGCTTTACATTACCAGCATCTCATATTGATGCAAGAAATGGAAAGAGACCCAATTCAACTTGGATCAAAAAAGAGTTACCTTTTTTTGCTGGTATTATGTAATAAATCTTATACTTTAATACAGGGAGGACAGTCAATTATACTGTTGGCACCAGCAATTAATGAGTATTCAAGGAACTTTGTAACCAAGAAAAAATAATATCAATTACAAAATTAACTTTTCTTTACACTTTTAAAAACCTATAGAAATTGCGATGAGATCTTAAAAATACGTCATATATAGGTTGGTCGATACCAGATTGGGAAAGCTCCGGTATCAATGACAAGTACTCAGCAGGCTGGAGTTACAACAGATAATATTTTCAATCTTGCTCTCAATAAAGCTTTTTCAATATGTAATTGGTTATTAGACCAGTATTAGAGACAAAATTCACTTATTATAGAGTTCAATCAACTCCAAGTATTGTCAGGATTCTCCATGACAATAATAGAAGATAAAATAGACATTGCTGGTCACTAAAAAAAGGACAAACCCCTTGGCAGATCTTGCCCACCTCCTCAATTAATGCCAATTTGTTGAGGTGTAAAAAGATGAAAGTGTATTAGTTTCAAACAATTTGCTCTGTTCCATCTTCTATATTGGTGAATAATAATTCAGTGATCCGCACCATGCCACTGTGGTAAGTTGTAGTTACCTCATAATTATAAATGTGTATCAGCCTAATTAGCGAGGGCATCTGGGTTGTGAGCTGTGTTAATTGCCACTTACACTTTACACTAAAGTGCATATAACAGATGCTTTTATGTATAAAGTATGTGGTATGTCTAAATGGACTGCACAGTCTGAATCTGCATACATGACTATTCAACGTTCATATGTCTCTGTGGTGGCCAAGACAATGACCCTCAATGTTATTATGCAGTTATAGCATAATGAGTAGGGTACCATTGAGGAACATATCTAATAAACCTTAAAACTGAACAAAAATCTGGTTTAATATAAGACTGTGGAGGTTGCCAAGTGTCAGAGATGGAGAAATCCAACATATTCCAGCAAAGCAGCCTCCAGCAATCAATGCATGTCCTGAGGGATCGGTCAGGGCTGTCTTTCTAGGCTTGTTCAGAATAGCAGCAATAAATCACAGAGACATCTATGATAGGGCAGGAGGAGAATGTTTCCGCTCCAGCAGTGAAAGGGCAGAAGTAATAACCACAGCACTTACTGGTGTTTTCATTTCTACAAATCTCATGTTTAACCAGCAGTACAAATGGTGCTTGTGTAAGAGGCATGTCCTGTAACCAGCATGGAGAGTTTGGGGGTGGTGAGTCCCGCAGAGCGTAGCTGGACACTAAGAACTAATGCTCTGCCACGTGAGACACAGAGAGATGGAGCTGCCAGAGGGGATTTGTAAGGATCAGCCGGGTCTTGCACAAAACTGAACTACAGGCCAAGAGGTGGAAACAGGAACAAGGGGCACTAATGTGGGTGAATTTGAGTCACGTCCCAGTGGATGCAACTTCAGGACTTTAAAGGGGCATGGAATGTATGTTTTCTAGCATACATTTACTAGGTTGAATTTTAAGATTATCAATTATTTGTGATGTGCCATCATCTTCCATAGTGCAACACAGCTGGTATAGTGCATAAAAAAAAAATAGTTTCAATAGTTTTAGTAGTTTTTCCACTTGAAAGTTTTTTTAAAATGTTCAAATGCAGGGGAACTGCAAATAGTAGAAGCCATTGGAATTCAGAATAGGAAGCCCATCTGAAACTGAACTTCCAATGATGAGCCCCCCAAATATAAAAAGGTTAAAAAAAATAAAAAAAACACAAATGCTACAACATTAGTACCATTATATCCATACAATTAGGGCACTGCGCACCAACCCACTTTATAAGTCTCCTGACTATTTTGTTAGAGAGTTAAAAAAATGACACTGGTTTCCTTTAGCCAATCACCGGTGTACAGTATAGCCCAATTGTCCAGATTAAAAAGCAAGAGCCTTTAATTTAGTAATGTTGGACAGTGTAACCACATTTTATCTCCCCACCATGACAACATGATGTCATATTTTTCTAAAATTGATCAGGTCTATCTTCAAACAGTATGTAGTGTGTTGTGTGTTCAAATCTATGATTTGTTTAAAGGTTATTTGCATAAGAGAAAATAACATTTAGACACCTAGCAATAGATTAGGTAAGTGGATGAAATTGAGAGAGGATTTAAGAAAAGAAGGGAGCGAAGACTAATTTAGCCGACCTAAGCAAACTTTCACCCTCTTCCTGACCATTGCTATTCCTTACCTTTTTTTCCCAGGTTTCTGCCTCTTTCATCCCCTTTAGATTGTAAGTAGCGAGTTTCCAGTCTTGCAGGGTGCTTTAGGAAAAAAGCACTTTCTACAAAGATTCTAAGATCAAAACAGGGCCCTCCATTTTCTTCAGTTGTTAATATTGTATTTTTCCCTGTTCTCTTCCCTGTACAGCACTATGGAATATGTTGGCGGGTTACAAATAAAAGTTAATAATAATAATTTAAGAGGAAGATAAATGTATGCTTTAGTTGTTGTCATGACTGACTTTTGGGGCCAGGGTGGGACTCCCCTGAACCCCACTAGCAAGGGCCCTGTAGAGCCCCAAACCGTATGGTCACAGCCCCCCGAACTCATGGATTCTGCTATTTGGGACCCTAGCCAATGTGGGCTATTAGAATGAACATGAGATCTTTTTTTAATGACTGTAACAATTGGACTTCTATTTATATACAAAATTTAATAATTTATGTGTGTTCAGAATGTGCTCTGTGATAGTGATTTGTTTCAGTGGCAATGACTGTAAGTTTTTTATCTTCACTAGTTAGTTAGTAACTGCAAAGATGTTATTTTAAAAGTGACTGTCTTTGCTTATTTCATTTGTGTATTCATTTGCTACCATGGTTTATTGTGTAAAATATAGTGGGTATAAGAGAATGAGTGAACTTTTAACTCCCATGGTCCCAGAAAGAGCAGAATATTTCAGATAACAAAAGTATCATAAAATGTGAGGTTGGATAGTTCATTGCTCCCACTAGAGATAAGGGACATAATACGCAGATAAGGAACAGACAGAGAGACACCTGAGCCCCTAACCCCTAACCAGTTGTGAGCAGGAAAATACCAGAAGAGTTCTAAGAGAGACAAATGACAGGGGGCACCAGCCTGTCAATCAAAATCAGATGGTTGGAATCAGACCAGCTATTAGTAATTGGCTGAAAAGTGGGTTGTCTAGTCGGGGGGCGTTGGCTGAAAAATGGGTTGTCTTGTCGGGGATTGTGGGGGATTGTGTCTTTGTACTGTTTAAAAACATATGTGCAAAAAAATAAATAAAGTGAGTCTGTCGATACACTAAACCAATGGTGAATGTTTTCTTCTTGAATTATGCTCTGTCTCGAGTACAATAGGATAGGTAGGGGAAGAAAGGAATTTATTTATTTTAACAAGCCAGTAAGGGCAAAGATAAACCTGTAACTTTTTGTATCCTGAAACTCTGGATCCTGTGATTTTGATATTCTGATTTTGTTAGACATGTTCCTGAGTCTGAGCTGGGCACTGAGATAACCCCAAATTCTCACAATCCAAGGGTGTTCCTGAAGCAGAAGACAGGAGGGTTTGGGGTGAATATGGTCTTCTAACCCCTGGGTTGTGACAGTTTTGCTGGAAGGAAGTTGTTTATGCTGTTACTGAGAGAGAGTAGAGATCTGTCATAGAAACACAGTCAATTCATAAAAAATAAAACTTCTCAAGCTCATGAACTATGGAGCGAAAAAAAAACATTAGCAGATATGAAAGACAGGAACATGGAAGCTTTGTTAGAGAAAATCTTAAATTTAGATGAGGGATTTCAGCTTATATTAGTAGACTGTCTGTAGCTTGAGGGGCAGGGGTAATTTATGGGGGCTTACTCTTCCACTGATTTCAAATGTCAAGGATAATCTTCAGATAGTCTTCAATAGAACTTAAAATATATTTTAACTGTTATCACAGTCCATCCAAATACTCCAGGTTTCTAGTCCTTTTATGAACAAAGACAAAATGTCTGTCATTATTAAAGCAAAAACTGAACCCAACAGTTTCAATTCAAGCTCTTTATAACAGCATATTACAAATATGATACATCAATATCCTTTATGGGGGACAAGAATTGGACAGTAATATGCAGTTTATCTACACCTACAGCACACTGCAAGTCATAGAGCGACCCAATCCTACATGGGTTGACAGCAGCCCAGGATTTGAATCTCTCTTATTCTATCCCATTTCTCTCGGCTTCAGCACAATCAAGTTGCTCCATTTCATTCAGATTTTTCCACTAGGGCTTATGCCTGGACTGTTGACGGCCCTCATAGGACTGAGTTGTCCACCACAGCCATAGAGAGAAGAGCACTGTTTCTGAAAATCCCTTTACAGAGATCTACATTAGAGAATATATTGGTTTTCGGTATCTTTGCAAATTTCCTATATTCATTTTATAATGCGCAGAAACTTTAAGCAAAAAGCAGCCTGGATGCAAAGGGGAATCCAGCGGTAAGAAGGGAGCTAAGGTCGATAATAAAGTATGATCTGAGTAAGCCTGGCCCAAATCACTAAGCTATGGTCCACAAAGGTCTACTCAGCCTACCCATAGCCTTTATACTAATTGCTTGCATCAGGGCATGGATTCAGGGGAAATCTAGCCAGTCAATAGTTGGTTTCACCAAGTTCAGCAAAGCTGAACTCTCTAGCTTTTTTCTATATAGGTGACTCAGCAATTGGTACAGTATGGAAAGAAAATGGTGAGCAAAATCAGCATAACATTGTATTTCAAACTTCCGGTAGCTCTCAGATTTATAGGGGATGATGCAGAAACATATTCATCCCACACTTAGAGAGACATAGAGCCAAGCAGAAACTGTGTGTATACATGAAAGAGTGCACAAGAGTGAGTATACAACAGAGCATGTATTTTGAGTGATTGTGTGCAAGTGCAAAATTTCCAAATATCTTGAGTATGAACAGGCATTACTGTCAGAATATATACATTACGACAAGGGATACCGTGTACCTAATTGTGAATGGCTCCCTCATGACCATACTGACGTGCTATCTCCGATACCGTCCCATTATTAGTCATGAAGGCTAAGCACTAGCCCATAACTCAGACATACTGACACCACCTATTGTCTATGCATTCCCTATTGGTTAAGACCAAGGAGTGACCAACTTGCCATTGGCTAGAAACACTTCCATGCACCAAACATTACGTGGTCGTCAGCTGGACATGGTGGTTCCCAGTTGGGCAACAGTATTTTAAAACATCCAACCTAATGTTTACTTTATGTTATAGTTTAACCTTACCGATTGTAAAAAATATGTTTATACAAATTAAATCTTAATGAATACACGCCTCAAACTATATTTTGATCTAAAAGGTGAATTCTATCCAGGAAAGTCTATACCTCTCCCTGTCTCATACCCTCTCAAGTGCTGCAGAGGATAAGTATTTAGGTCAGAGAGAACCCGGAGATCCAGAATCACCACCTAACCTTTGGGATCCCTTGCAGTGGCCATTCCAGCTTGTGATATTCCGTAACACTTGCCCTATAAGTCCTATTGTGAATTGGCAGTCTTTCAAAAGAAATACATTGTGATGTTATCATTATCTTTGATTAGATTTAACCGGGCCCTCATCTGATCCTGTACCAATGTGTATATATAAAATGTGCTGTCTTTTAGACACTGTGTATGTACCCTAGCACCACAAAAGCTTCTGGCACTGCACAAATAAAATATAATATTAATATAATCCTACTGGAAACAAAAACAGGTCTACCCCATTAAAGCAAAATATCAAGTCAAATATAAAACTCTTAAACGGTTTTCAATATAAGCCTTATATCTATATTCCACATCTTACAGATCTCCAAATACAGATTACAAGAAAATTCCAAGTAACCAACAAAAGAATGAAGAAAACTCTAAGATAGACAGACGGCTCTTTAAAATTCCAGTCGCACCTGAAGAAAAATCTATAAAGGGACAAAATGTACACACAGTTGATCAGCGTTAACTTTCAGAAAGTACTTTTTTAATATTACCATAATCCAAATTTAACAGAGTTACTTCTAAAGTGGTCTGAGTCAGCAGAGAATTCCAAACCTGTGAAAAAAATCTAACTACTATAGCCTGAGGGATGAAACCTCATAGATTAACAGGAACAAAACAGACCCAGGTGACTAGCACAGAGAAGAAGACTGGATAAATTATCATGTCATTAGCCTGTGGCCTCTCAACCCTGCAGAAACAGCACATTTATAGCACTCACAAACCGCTCTTTAGATGAGCCATGTCTGCCAGAGGCTCTTCAGGGAGTGGAAGCATATGGAGATAAGAACCAAATAATTAAAAAGTCAAATTAGTACTGGAACATAAACATCTTCTCTGACGAACACAGCATCAGTAAACACCAGACAGTTGTGCTGATCCTGAGGGGATGCTCTAGGTTCTTAAATTAAAGGACCATTGCAGTTTACAAAAAAAAGATGTTTGTTAAGTATGTACCAAACTAACAATATTACCAGCTGTGCAAGCCAAGGTCATAAACATTTTTTGGGGGGGAATTAAAATTTGGTGGACTTTTTATGAGTACAGGAATCCATTTTGTGTTTGTTACATCAATTCTTCAGAGCTGAATCATGATGGTATGTGTGGAGAGAGCAGCGGGAAAGGAGGTAACAGAGAACTTTGTTAAGATAATTAGATAAGATTGAAATTGACATCACACCGCTTAACCCACAGGGGCCTAGAACCGGACTAATTTCTTCACAAAATATTACCATATCACTTTAGAAATATAAATAACCTCTCACAAATACAAGGTCCACCTTCCGTATCATGGATTCTCTCAGGGCCCAGCAGAGGCTTCAACATTATTTTTTATCTAATTAAATCAGTCTCGTCACTGCGAATTGGAGAAGCTTGGTTGCCCACATTCTGCCGTTTGACTACGGCCCATGTTGACTTTCCCCCTACAAAGACATGGAAGCCATGCTTCATTTGGTCAGAAAGGACTGTGATCTAACTTTTGAACCACTGGACCAATTTGTATCATTTTGACACATGTTTGTATTTGGAGTATGCTGATTCTGAAAATGTATGTTTTATGTGAATGTGATGCATACTTTTAAAGTTATGAAAAATGTGTAGAAATGTGTTACAGATTCTGACCATCCCCCCATTAGGTAAACACAGGGTGTCGCCAGGACTTGAACAAAGGGCCAGTACATAGTCCAGGAGGAAACAGGAAGTGTCCACGGGGACAGTCTGGGTGAGAATGAGCATAGTAGCCACGCCTGGGGGTGGCCCATGGGAGGAGTCTCATGGTTCCTACGTAGGGACCCTGTCTGATTGGCCATAGGTAATTAGGGGTTGACCAAAGGTAGTCACTGCCCCTACGGTGTATGTGTAAATGGTTTTTATATATGTCTTTGTTTTAATAAAGGAGAGAGTTCACTGCTTGACCCTCAAACACAGAGCTTATGTCTCATGCTTGGGGGAATTCATGGGATGCTGTTGCAGACTGACTGCCAGGAGTGTGGGCATCTTGGGGGTGCTTTTCCTGTTCAGCTGCTAGCGGCTATTCGTGAGGTTCCAGTTCAAGGCTTGCAGTATATTCCCCTTGGATCCGTTCTTGGGGGATTGGGTGTCTTGCAGTAGCTGTCCCTATAGCACTGGACGGGCGGATCGGCTAAAACGGCCTGGGCGCCCCCTTCTATGTGTGGGGGGTACCGTTACACTAAGTTTCCCTGTTTTTATCTTTTTCTAATCTAGCGCATGATGCTTATATCAGATGCCCACATTACATGGAGCAATTCTATACACATACAGATTAATTTTATTTACAAATTAAACTTGTTTTCCACCCCCCCCCCCCAGAGCTGCTTACATAGGCACAGTGAACCTCCCATTAGTAACACTGTATTTGGGTACAGATTTGAACCCTTTACTAAACTTCAAGCCAGCAGCAGCTCAATGCAGAGATCTGCAGATCAGTTTCTGTCTCCTCCTGCTTTCTTCTACAAGATGACTACACATCCCATGATACCTTCCTGCGCAAACTGCAGGAACAACTGTAACTGATTGTTTCAATGTATTAAAATGTATTAGCTGCCTGTGATTGCCCAAATCAAATTATAAATTTTATGCTAATTTTAGCAGATATATCCAGGGGTGTTAACTAAGTAAGTAACATTTGTAAGTAACAAACTAGTAACGGTAAAAGTAGTACACTTCTAGATAGGGTGGATGCAGAGAGCAAGTTGTTATTAACCACTGATGGTACAGAGAGGGGTGGTTCAGAAGCAGGGAGCTCACAACAATAACTGCAAACACCTCTCTCATATATGCAACCTTCTCTAAAATGTCATGGAAGCATCTAGGGACCAACAGAGGCATAATCATTCCTTTTGCCTGATCAGAAACTATGATATTTTTTGCATTATTGTCCTTGATTCAAATTGTTTATACATAAATATATTTTTCATCATACAATTGCTTTAAGGGATGCCAGGAATTGACATTTTATGTAAGTAGAAACATATGGCAAACAGCTAAGGGGACCTCAACACAAGCTGCTAAGGGATCTCTCAGAATATACTCGTAGACCTAAAAGAGCATATTTTATATAACCAAAACATTTTTTTAAATGAAAAATAAGTAATTTTAAGTTAAGAAAATTAACACTAGAGCAACGCAGAAATGGATGAACAGCTGTCTAGTAAAACAAAGCAAATGTAGGAGGAAGACTTATTCAGTAAGCCACTTATCTGTGTCTGACTGTTGTTATAGTCATTCAGTTGTGTCTGACTCTCCACGACCCTATGGACTGCAGAACGCCAGGTTCATCTCTCAGTCACTGCCCCTCTTTCCATTAAGTTCATGTTCATTGCTTCATTGACCTCATCTATCCATCCCCTTCTTGTGCCTTTAATCTTTTCCAGTATCAGAGTCTTCTCTAGGGAATCCTGCCGTCTCATGATATTGCCAGAATATGTGAGTTTCAGCCTCATGATGATACCTTCTAGTTAACAGTTTGTCGTGATTTCTTGAAGTACTGATTTATTGGGTCTTCTTGCAGTTCATGACACTCTAAGTAGTTTTTGCCAACAACACAATTCAAAGGCATCAATTCTACGGGGCTCAGATTTCTTTATCGTCCAACTCTCACATCTGTATGTTACTACTGAGAATACTATACTATGTGAACTTTTGTTGATAGTTGAATATCTTTACTTTTTACTAGCTTGTCCAAGCTTGCCATAGCTATTTTCCCCAGAAGGAAATGTCTTGGATCCCAGGAAAATAAAAGTTGTCACTGCCTCCACTTCTTCCCCGTCTATTTGCCAGGAACTGAGATTGCCGTTTGCCATGATCTTTGTCTTTTTAACGTTGAGCAGCAGACCAGCTTTGCACTCTCTTCTTTTACCCTCATCAATAGGTCATTTAGTTCCTCCTCACTTTCAGCCATCAGAGTAGTATCAACCGCGTATCTGAGGTTGTTATTCCTTCCGGCAATATTGATTCCGGCTTTGGATTCATCCCGTCCAGCCTTTTGCATGATGTACTCTGCATATAAGTTGAATAAATAAGGTGACAATATACAACCTTGTCGCACACCTTTTCCAATCTTGAACCATTTTGTAGTCCCATGTTTAGTGGCTTCTTGGTCCACATACAGATTCCTTAGGAGGAGGATGAGATGAGCTGGTACCATTTATTTAAGAACATGCCACATTTTGTTGTGATTCATACAGTTAAAGGTTTTAGAATAGTGTATAAAGCAGAATGATATGTTTTTTTCTGGAACTCTCTTGCTTTCTCTATTATCCATCGGACATTGCCAATTTGATCTCTTGTTCCTCTTCCTCAGCGGTACCCGGGTGGCACATCTGGTAGCTCCTGGTCCATATATTGTTGGAGTCGAGCTTGAAGGATCTTAAGCATTGCCTTGCTGGCATGTGAAATGAGTGCAATTGTTTGATAATTGTAGCACTCTTTAACACTGCCTTTTTTGGGGGATTGGGATGTAGACTGACCTTTTCCAGTTTATTGGCCAATGTTGAGTTTTCCAAATTTGTTGGCATAAGGCAAGCAAAACTTTCACAGCAGCAGAATTTTGAATAGTTTAATTGGATTAATATAATGGCATACACAACCTCACAGTTTTACATAATTGGGGAGATCCGGAGAAGGAACACTATTTCTTGTATGTTTTTATTGAATTTTAATAGTTACAGTCAATTGTATAAGGCAACAGAGATCTGGAATAAGCAAGCCAAATGTGGCTTGCAATCTGTCTATTACAACCCATACCATTAAGGCCACTTAACGTGTATATTTTTCAAAATTGGATGAAATACAGATATTAGGAAAGTAACATTGTTTGAGATTCATTAATATGTAAATGAGGGGATCCTGAATACTTATTAGCTGTTTTCATGTGCTGATTAGTATCATGGTTTGTGGCCGAAACCACGTCCCCAGTGTTATCATGCAGTTATGCCCCAACCTCCCAAACCTATCAAGCAAATTAGCATAATTCAGATGCACATTTGCATAAGGGAGCCTCACAGACAATGTTGTAAATCTCAGTAATGATTCATGTTGATAAAAATTGCTAATGCAATGTACAAACAATTTTATATTTTCTTTAAGGTGAAACACTTTTTTTTCGAGATGACAATGTCCCTTGCATACAAAATATGGTGTCTATAAAAGAATAAGTTATTGTTGAAGCTATAATGTATTATTAGTAGTTAGTTAGGTAAAAAACATAAAAAAAAAGTTATTTTTTGGCAAAAAAATTGTTTTTAAATTGTATCTACCCAGTTTAGCGCTATGGAATATGTTGGCGAGTTGCAAATAAAAGATAATAATAAACAGAGGTTGCTTGATGATCGACGTGCTGACTACAGCTCTTTCATCACTGTAAAACTATGTAGCATAAAATTGTGCAGGTATGACAAGGTCACATACTTAATCATTTATATTCATTAAACGTGATGAGATTTTTCATGGGGAAGGGTAGGGAAATTTATATGAATATTAAAACAAAATTTGTACAGAACATTTGTTACAGCCAAATAAATGTGCCAGTCAGTCTACTACAAGAACGCCCCAGAATATCATTAAATACAAATCTTCGTAATAAACCTGATCAAGATAAGCCATCCATACTAATGTGTAGGATACAGATGAAAAGGGAACAGTACCAGAAGAGAGTGGACCAAAAAAAGTATTGCAGAGATATGGATGTGGGTGCTACAAGGTAGTCATGTCACCACAATAAGATGTGATCCCTTTAAAGGAATATGGAAGGTTCCTGGATTTTACTAGGTATATAATATACATTTGTATCTATTTTATTTTATGTACTTTATTTTATCAAGAAGTGCTTAAAAGCTCTGTTTGTACTGTCTAAAATTATACACATAGTCCCTGCTTTGGTCTGGCCTCTACAGCTCATGAAGGCATAGACTTTGCTGTACTTGCTATGCTGTGTCTCATACGAACCAATCAGTGACTATACCTAAGAAACACGCTGCTGAGACATGATTCCTGATAGGCTAGGACACCACACATCCAGCCCTACCGAGTCTGTCTGCATAAACTGTTGTGGGCAGACCCATACAGGGACTATTAGTGTGATTTGAATCACTTCTTAATAAAACAAAGAGCATAAAAGAAAAATATAAATAAATATTACTGTATATACCGAGCACAATCCAGGAACCTTCCATATCCTTTTAAATAGCATTATAACTGGGTATATATATTGTACTAACTATATTATTCAGGAGCAGTGGTTCTCAATCATTTTGATCTGGGGACAGGCTGATTACCTGGTTTAAATATGAACTGGGTGATATTACTATGTAACTTAGTTTTGTATTTATTTGAATGCAGTATATTTTCAATGCATAATAACCTATAACTCTCACTAATGGTTGATTTGCGGTTAAAGTGTTGGGACTCTCCTCATCCCTCTCTGCTCTAAGTAGCAAAACTGGTCGTTGAGAACATTGTTCTAGAGTAGGGGTAGTCAACCTTTTAACACGCCTCACTCCTTACTTTTTATTGGGTTCCGATGAGCAAACTGCTCATCTCTGCCCCTGAAGCATGTCTTCCAGCAGTAAAGTGACCGGCATATGCTAATGACGTGATGTCATAAGCGTGTCACGTCATTAGCATATATTGGTCAGTTCACTGCCAAAGGCATGCTCCGGGGGGGGGGGGGGGGGGGGAGATAAGCAGGCAGCTCATCGGAACCCAATAAAAAGTAAGGAGTGAGGGGGGATAGGGACTGGAGAGGGGGAAGTGAGGAGGAGGTTAGGGGGAAGGAGGAGGATGATCAGGGGGGAAGGAGGAGGAAGATGATCAGGGGGAGGATGATGATAACGGGGGAAGAAGGAAGAGGATGGAGGACGAGGAATGGTGAGCTGAGGGGGCCCAGGCAATTTTGGCAGCACTAGGCCCTCTGCAGTAGCCCCGAGCATGGCTCGTGGTTACTGATTTAGGAAGAGAAAATTAACCTTGAGCCACGCTCGAGATTACCTCTTAAGCAGTTAATACCTACCACCCATTTTTGAAAGTAAAATTTCCTTACCCCCCACCGGTACCGCAGTAACTTAATTTACCATATTTAATTTCTGGTTACATAGATCATATTAACCTTGCTTTGGATCGCCCTGTACCTACTAGATAGTGATCCGGTCCTGACTGCTGTCCCTAGGCTCTCTCACCAGCCAAGCGTGGTGCTACGGGTCACCGGCGTGTGACGTCACTTGTCAGTGATGCCCCCCTATCACTTACCCTGTTGCCCACCATGAAAGCTTGCATCGCCCACTAATGGGCGGGAGGGACCAAGTTGACTATTACTGTTCTCAAATATATTTGTTGAATTTATATATCCTTTCACTGTATGAACCTATATGCTAAATGTATAGCACAGTTTAGTTAGTGAAAAAAGGAAGCTTATACCTATGCAGGTTTTGGGGTGGAGGGGCTTTTAAGCTACACACCCATCATATAAACATTTACAGTCATGTGTTCACCCCGTTTAAGGCAATCACTTGACATCTATATACCTATATAAGAGCCATCTCATACTATGGCCCTCATTCGATTGCAATTTGGCCAATTGAATAGGGGTCTAAATAAGCACATAACATATTTTTTTAAAGAAGTTTTTAGTTAGTAAATATCTATCTAAAAGCAAGGTTTTCACTAACTAAAAAAATATTTAAAAAAAAATATGTTATGTGCTTATTTAGAGCACTATTCAATTGGCCAAATTGAAATTGAATGAGGCTCTATATATGGATTTTACAGCTCATACACATAGCTTCTATTGGTACTAGATGTACTAGCCACACAGACTGTGATTGGTTAGTACATCTAGTATATACAGATACACTGTGTGCATGAGTTAAAAGGGGCTGACCTTTGTAGGGACTATTTGGAAGGATTCAGTGAGTGAAAACAGATTTTAAACACTTGTTAATAAAATTATGTTTAGATATGCAAAAATGTAGGTAATTTATTTTAATCTTAAAAACAGGGAAAAGTCCATATTCCTTTAATTAAGTGTGAATTATGCTGTAACTATGTGTTGTTCTCCACACTCCAGGAGGGTAACTGAATACCACTCCCACAAGTCCTCCCCATCTTATAAACATTCAAAGTTCCCTTCCCACTGTCAACACAGAGGCTGCAATGGCAGTTACTGTTCAGAAAACATGTGTTAAAATACATTTTTTAATATATTATCAAGTCTAGTTCTTCAAACCCCTTCTGGATCGCTACCTTGTCGTGATGAAGGGGTTTGTGTACTTCAATGAAGCTGCGAGCTATGTAGGGTCCCCCCAAGATGGGCAGGTCAAAACAGAGAGGTCAGACAAATCACAATCCTCTGGAGAAGGAACTGGCAACCCACTCAGGTATCATTGCAATGAAAACCACATGGATAAACACAACCAGAAACACAGACAGATGTGGCTGGCGTGCCGCTTTCATATGGTCACAGAGAGTCGGACACAACTGAAGGGCAGAATAACAACAAAGTTCTTCAAATTACATTCCATGTAAGCTAAATGAGGAACAATTTTCTTGCCATTGTGCTCTTTGGAGGCCGGTGTTTATTCCTGAATATGAAGCCTCGCTTACCCATTCAATCTGTGCACAAACGATTAGTTAAATGTGCAGGGAGCTCAATTCAAAGAAAGCTGGAAAAGTCAAAGTAAAATATGAAACTAATAAAAAAGAAAGCATTTTTCCCCCAAAAAATTAAACTTGACTGAAAAGTGGAGTTTTTTTAAAAAATTTGTGTATTTCTGCTTTTGTGCTGCGCTACAAAATGATAAATCAAGGAACCATTACTATTATTTAGGCAAAATACAACACTGTTTTTGAAACTAATGTGCGGCCCGATATGCTAATTTGTGGCTCTTCGTACTTGATAAGAGTGGGAGTGGCTCTAACTGAATTACAACATTGGGGGCATTGTTTTGCCTTTGGGGGCATTGATTTTAGAAAGTTTAAATTAAATTATTGTAGCCTGTAATTTTTAACTATTGTAATCAATTTTGCTTTTGAGGCATTTGCTTTGGTTCTTAAGTGGATTAGGTGCCTGGAGAGAATGAAGGACCTGTAGATTCTGATAAGACGCTATTCCAGTGGTTCTCAAACCTCTGAAGACCCACCAAACAGGCCACGATTTGGGTCCATTACTGTGTGAATAAACATGTGAAGCAACGTGAGGCTCAACAGCCTGTTGACTATTGGTTGCCTCCCCTTTGTTCACACAGTGTTTGACCTAAATCATGGCCTGACTGGTGGGTCTTGAGGAGGTGTTTGGGAACCACTGCTCTATTCAGTTGCTGCCACTATGAAGAACCACTTGACAACAGTACTAAATAGAAGAGCAACTATAGAATAACCCTTCCACTTTGGCTACAGACAAATAAGTAGTCCAAGGTGGAAGTTTTACAATAATAAGCAGACAGCTAATTGCAAGATTTAATAGACAAATTCTGGATCACAAACTTGGCATGGTGAAGGGGTTTGTGTTCTTCAAAGAAGCTGTGATCTATACCATGTAGGGTTACCCAAGATGGGTAGGTCATAGCAGAGAGGTCAGACAAATCACAGAAGGAAGTGGCAACCCACTCCAATATCTTTGCCATGAAAACCTTATGGATAAGCACAACCAGAGACACAGACAGATGTGTCTGGCGTGCAGTGTCCATATGGTCACCAAGAGTCGGACACGACAACAAATAGATAAATACTTTTACTCACTTGGTTTAAAAATCTACTAATGTTATTATTCTGCAATGTAATTTATAACCATGTGAAGTTGTTCCCAAACTGCATCTTTAAATAACCTTTGTAGTGTTTATACAATAGTGTTTCATTCAATTATTTAATTGCTAAATACATCTGTATTTGTAGAAGAAAATCAATGCAGCTTTTAATCCTTAAATAGGAAGTTTGGTGTTCCAGGCTTCAGCTGCTCTCCACCCTTTATCAGGTTTTAAGGGGGAGGAGCTACAGGATCTGCCGGATAATATTGTTTATTTGTGTACTTCCTTGTAGTGGCTATTAAAAAAGATAAACAGACTAAGAAAGATCTTCTTTCACCTCCTGTGGGCGGAGACAGACAGATCTGCTGGAAGCTACCATGCTCATTTCAAATGTCAGTTTCAATTACAATGTTTTTTTTATCTTCAAATGCTGAATTTTCAGAGAATAAGAAACTAAATAAACAAATGAAACCTTATTGCATGAGCACTATAGTGACCCTGTCCTCGTACTTTGGTGTGATGCCCAATTGGAGGCCCTGTCTGCCATCTGGCACCTCATATCCTGCAGTTCATTACCACTGAGGAGCACAGACATTTATTTTCATACGTTTGTTACTAAAAAGGTACAAAAGCAATTTCAGCTCCAAATCAGAGCACATCTCCACTGATATACAAAGTGCAGCATCTCCAGCTGCTGTTCTGCAAAGTAACCAAATTACTGAGTGTTCCCGCTCAGGATGGGGCTATAACAGATATTGTCCGACTGCTTCATTGAAGTGACATCCGAGAATCCAAATATAGTATAATATAAAACTGTAGTTAATAACAAGTATTTTGTCAATTGAATGTACATCAAAATGCATTTCCTTACATTAAACTTACATTGCGTTTGCTATTTTTATCTGTCAATCAGCCTGATTCCCCAACTAAGAACATACTGATATATTTTACTAAACCTAGGCACCTTGTACTAACCAATAGAAAAACTGCATTCAAGTACAATTTTTTTTATCCTTATACTAACCTTCCAGCCATTAGCCTCACATTGCAGGAATCCAGAGCAGCACTGCCTGAGCTGCTGGTGAGTCATGGGAACAAAAGACTACACATCCCCTGATGCTTTGCTGCAGATACTGAATACCCATACTGCTATAATGTTGTAGCTGACTCTAAATGGGCACAACAAATTATTCATTTTATGCTAATTTAGCTTTAGGGTAAGTTTATTAATGTTTATTTTATTTTTTAATGCAAACAATGTTTGCATACACAACTGATTATCCATAAGACATGGAGCTTCCATATACCTTTACATGTGAAAAAAATACTTGCATACTCAGATTCCTGGGAGGAATTTATCTAATCAGTGTAGGGTCTGAGCAAGCCCAGCCCCTGCTACAAATCTTAGAACACAGTAGACAGACAGGAATCAAATCCGCACCATTACTTACAGACACCCAACAGCTTAGCACATAGACAGTGAAAGTGAAAGTAATATCAGTGAAAGGGAAGGGGTGGATTATACCCTCAGTCCACAATGAACTAGCTTTCATCTTGCATACGCGATCATCTAGAGAATATAAGGATGATGAATGTCCTATCATACAAACTCAATTTCCTGGAAATCCATCTATTTCGCAGCTTGGTAACTATACTTGATGTTCGTGTTTTTTTCCTGTTTTTATTTTAATGATAATACAAAGAAAGGGGGTGGGAGGAGAGGGGGAGTGTACCACCCAAATCCAGTGCAATAAAATGAATGCAATAGAATTAATATAACAATATAATAGTATATACTCACATTTAAATACCTTAACTCATGAGGTTTGAATAATCATATGGATATCGGTCACCACTATTCCTGTATCGGAGTACATATACAACACTGTGCATGGTAATGATAATTCATTGTACTAAATATACTTTGCCTTATTTGAAGCTTCGGTTGGTGACATGTTGGGTCACATTAAAGGAGGAAAAAGTTCTGAAATGATTTATCTTTGTCCAATTTTTTTTACAGCACAGAAACCTAACATTTTAACAGGGGAGTGTAGACTTTTTATATCCACTGTAGATAGATATGTTTAAATAAATATATATATATATATATATATATATATATATATATATATATATATATAAAGATTGAGGTAGCCGTGAGTGTCCATTAATACAGTTGAATAATCAGAATGTTGCAGTAAATAGTGATACCTTGTTTATTGGACAAACTTATTCATAATATAGCGACAAGCTTTCGAGAGAAGATCCTCTCTTTATCAAGTCAAAAAGTTTTGCTTTTTGACTTGATAAAGAGAGGATCTTCTCTGGAAAGCGTGTCGCTATATTATGAATAAGTTTGTCCAATAAACAAGGTATCACTATTTACTGCAATACTCTGATTATTCAACTATATATATATATATATATATATATATATATATATATAATCATACACTGGTGCTTTAATGATCTTTTAACTACCTGATACAGTAACTCAGAGTACCATGTGCCTGTAATATTTAGATATTCTTTCTCTCTCGTACTCCAAGTTATACAGTAACAAACACACTAATAACACTGCTTGTTGACCAGCTGCAGCAGTGTCAGCTCGCAGTGTGATCATTCAGCGCTCGCCAGCTGCGCCATTCTGTACCTTGGTTAGATGTGACTTTTATTCATGTCTTCAGGATGTTTTAAAAGGTCATAATCAACTGGAAAATGTCACATCCGTGGAAAATGACTTTTTGGGTACCACATTTTTCATTAGGCTCTACACAAATCAATACTGCTGACTCTGGCTTAGAATAATATCTTTTGTAGAAAAATACAGATCGCTGTAGGAAAGCAACTTGGCTTTAGTTTGTGATATATTTTATAGAAACTACAGGAAAATAATTTGTGGGTGAGTTTTTGGAATACCAACACATTTTGTCTAGAAGTTTCATAAAACTATGTTTTTGTTACACCGGTTCTATCATATGTGAAGTAGATAAGTAACTATAATAATTACATCTGTAGTGGGGGCAGACTATCAATGATTGTTTATTCTCATTAAATCAAATTATTCTTAAAATACTTTAGATATTTGTCTAAAAAACGCAACCTCCCCTTAATAAAAATATCAGGGTGGAGACAAACAATTGGCTGAAGGCTGATACTTATCTATGAGAATGAATGTAATATTGAATATTGCTATAATATATTATTTAAAATTAACTGTATGAATAGTCAATATATGATTAAAATAAGTAGCATTTCATCCTAGGGCATTACAGTGGTAATAACTAGAATTAATATAGACTAAAATTACTTTAAACAGAAACAAATATTAAATATTCAACTTTTATGTGCAAGCATTGTTTCCATTTTTAAACAGCTATCTTTGGAGTGCATGCCCATGTAAACTAACGCACTCTCTATAAGTCCTATTAAGAGAACTGGATTATTTAGCTGCCACATTACCAGTGTCGTAGATAGAAACGTCTTCTGCATCTCGAACCTCAGGAAATACAGTGCCTTGCAAAAGTATTGACCCCCCCTTGACTTTTTACGTGTTTTGTTAAATTACAGCCTTAAATTCAATGTTTTGGTAATCTGAATTTTATGTGATGGATCAGAACACAATAGTCTAAGTTGGTGAAGTGATATCAGAAAAATATATACATAAAACTATTTTTTAGAAATAGAAAACAGAAAAGTGGCATGTTTGTATGTATTCACCCCCTTTGTTATAAAGCCCATAAAAAGCTCTGGTGCAACCAATTACCTTCAGAAGTCACATAATTAGTGAAATGATGTCCACCTATGTGCAAACTAAGTGTCACATGATCTTTCATTACATATACACACCTTTTTTGAAAAGCCCCAGGTGCTGCAACACCTAAGCAAGAGGCACCACTAACCAAACACTGCCATGAAGACCAAGGAACTCTCCAAACAAGTAAGGGACAATGTTGTTGAGAAGTACAAGTCAGGGTTAGGTTATAAACAAATATCCAAACTTAGATGATCCCCAGGAGCACAATCAAATCTATCATAACCAAATGGAAAGAACATGGCACAACAGCAAACCTGCCAAGAGACGCCGCCACCAAAACTCACGGACCGGGCATGGAAGCAGCACAGAGACCTAAGGTAACCCTGAAGGAGCTGCATAGTTCCACAGCAGAGACTGGAGTATCTGTACATAGGACGACAATAAGCCGTACGCTCCATAGAGTTGAGCTTTATGGCAGAGTGGCCAGAAGAAAGCCATTACTTTCAGCAAAAAACAAAATGGCACGTTTTGAGTTTGCGAAAAGGCATGCGGGAGACTCCCAAAATGTATAGAGGAAGGTGCTCTGGTCTGATGAGACTAAAATTGAACTTTTCAACCATCAAAGAAAACGCTATGTCTGGCGCAAACCCAACACATCACATCACCCAAAGAATACCATCCCCACAGTGAAACATGGTGGTGGCAGCATCATGCTGTGGGGATGTTTTTCAGCAGCCGGGACTGGGAAACTGGTCAGAGTTGAGGGAAAGATGGATGGTGCTAAATCACATATATAGTTGTGAGCGTACGAGTCGTTGCTCACGCTTGCGGGCTCGCGTAGCGAGCCCGCAAGAACTGCGTCCCTCGCGAAGCGAGGGACGCAGTTCGCCGCAAATGCGGGTCCTCGCAAAGCGAGGGCCCGCATTTGCGGTTGTGGAGGCTCAACGTCGGCTGTGTTAACATACACACACACGACTTTTTTAACAGAATAAACCCAACCGCCCAGCCAACAAAAACCCAAGTCGTTGCTCACGCTTGCGGGCTCGCGTAGCGAGCCCGCAAGAAACTGCGTCCCTCGCAAAGCGAGGGACGCAGTTCGCCGCAAATGCGGGTCCTCGCGAAGCGAGGGCCCACATTTGCGGTTGTGGAGGCTCAACGTCGGCTGTGTTAACACACACATACACACACACGACTTTTTTAACAGAATAAACCCAACCGCCCAGCCAACAAAAACCAAACAACGTCCCCGCAAATGCGGATCCTCGCGAAGCGAGGGTCCGCATTTGCGGTGGTGGGAGCATCCCAACATCGGCTGTGTTAACACACACATACACACACACACAACTTCATAACAAAAAAAAACTCAAAGTCGCCTCACACCCGCTTACACCCAGACACACAGACGCAAGACTTAACAAAAAAACAGTAAAAAAGGACCTTCACACGCTCTTAACACACATACGCACGACTTAGAAACAAATACACTGCGTCGTACACGTAAAAGCTAACTGCGTATATCGCAAAAAAATACGGCAACATCGCAACAAAATACGGCCGCATCGGAAAAAAATATGGCCGCGAAAGACCCATTCCAACCGCCGCGCATCAAAACATCACAAACACAAGAAATAAACACAACAAACACATAAAAAGCTTACTTACAGCACGGGGGGGCATCCAGCACCTCCAAAACTTCATTTACACGTCCATTTAAGTCAAAACAAAGAGTTTAAACGACCGAAAATCGGCTAAGCGAGAGAAAAAATGGCCGCCGAACAAAACGAAAACGAGGCTCCAGACGTAACTACACTACACTTACTCGCAATAATGAAACACATACTATGCGGAACGGATCACACTCATATTAAACACCATTTTAACCACTACTACGCACAAAATGGCGGATGGAACGCAAATTGTAAGCTGGAACGCAAATAGCGCATGCGTATTACGTTCTAACGGTCTAACTTTCCAGAATGTTCTACAAGTTTATAAATACTGTCTATTTGACAGAGAAAAATACATTTCTCCTCAGGTGATGAACAGAGTGACTTCGGAGATAACTGCTGCTAAAACTTGAGAAGATAATTCTTTCCTAATTTACTACTTTACATTGTGCAAATTACAACTGAGAGGTAAGCTATAATATATTACTTATTTTCAAGACAGGACATCAAAAAAAAAAATTAAAGAAGACAAAGAGGTTTATGTATACTGACAAGTGACACGCACATATATGCGTATAATGTATACTGACAAGTGACACGCACATTTATGCGTATAATGTATACTGACAAGTGACACGCACATTTATGCGTATAATGTATACTGACAAGTGACACGCACATTTATGTGTATAATGTATACTGACAAGTGACACGCACATTTATGCGTATAATGTATACTGACAAGTGACACGCACATTTATGCGTATAATGTATACTGACAAGTGACACGCACATTTATGTGTATAATGTATAGTGACATGTGACACGCACATATATGCGTATAATGTATAGTGACATGTCACACGCACATTTATGTGTATAATGTATAGTGACATGTTACATGCACATTTATGTGTATTGCCCCTGCAACAAACTAATTAAACAACTACATTTAAATTACATTACAAAAAAATAAGTTGGGACTATTAAAATACTATTAAAATATGAGTCATGTATACTGATATGTGACACGCACATATATGTGTATCATCTATAGTCACATGTCACACACACATTTATGTATGTTGGCCAAAAATAAAAATAAGGTTAATTTAACAATTAAAATATGATTCATGTATAGTGATATGTCACACGCACACAAAAAAATTACTTTCAACTATGGAAATGTGCTTCATGTATGTGACATATATGTGTGTAGACCCCACCAAAAAATAATGTTAATTCAAATTAATTACAGAAGTATATTTCAATGAAATTAATTTACTGAAATTTAATAGATCACCTAAAACTCAATCTTTCTACTTTTTTTAATATTCAAACAGACTCTGCATCAACAGCGTCTCTCAACAATTTGCACTGTGCACTGTGAAGCACAATCCCTTTTAAAGAACACCAACAAAGAACAAGAGGTAAGATACAAAAATACTTTAAATGCTGAAAAGGCCATGGTTTGTTAAATACAAATAAAAAATTCTATAATTCACTATTTCACTTTATTTTTCAAACAGACACTACAAGAAGACCGGCGGATTAAGATTGGCAGGAGGGGACCCTCTGTCATTCCACACTTCAATCAAGGTAAAGTATTAAGTATAAAAAAGAACCGAACCATGAGCCTTATTCAATTCTGAGTTGGCTAATTGAATAGGGCTTTATATAAGCACATAATAGGTCTTCACTAACTAAAAACTTCTGTCCAAAAAAATTTTATGTGCTTATATAGAGCCCTATTCAATTGGTCAAAACGCAATTGATTCAGGACCTAAATATGTTTAATGGCCGAGGGCCTCATTCAAATGTGATTTGACCATTTCAATAGGGCTCTATATAAGCACATTTGGCTCAATTTAACTAAAAACTTCTGTTCAAAAATATGCTCTGTGCTTATATAGAGCCCTATTGAAAAACAAAATTCAATGAGGCCCTCACAATATAACAAATCCAGCAAACAAAGGCCCTCATTCAATTGATATTTTGGACAATTCAATAGGGCTCCAAATAAGCACATTTAGAACCCTATTGAATTGGCCAAACTGCAATTGAATGAGGGCCAAAGTATGCAACATATGGTACACACAAACTGGTACACACAAAACAGGATTGTAACAAACACATAGCAAACTAAATTTATATTCTTTTTGTTTAACAACCTATAACCATTAGAAAAAACACTACATAAGTATAACAAAAGTGGTGCCCATCAAACAGGATTGTACGAAAACTCACACAAACACATAGCAAACTACATTTAAATTCTTATTTTAATGTTTAACAACCTATAAGCCTTAGAAAGAAGCCTAAATAAGCATACCAACATTGGTGCCCACCAAACAGGATTGTATGAAAACTCACACAAACACATAGCAAACTACATTTAGATTCTTATTTTATGTTTAACAACCTATTAGCATTACAAAACTACATTAATAAGCATACCAACAGTGGTGCGCATCAAACAGGATTGTATGAAAACTCACACAAACACATAGCAAACTACATTTAGATTCTTATTTAATGTTTAACAACCTATAAGCCTTAGAAAGAAGCCTAAATAAGCATACCAACAGTGGTGCGCACCAAACAGGATTGTATGAAAACTCACACAAACACATAGCAAACTACATTTTGATTCTTATTTTATGTTTAACAACCTATTAGCATTACAAAACAACATTAATAAGCATACCATCAGCGGTGCGCATCAAACAGGATTGTATGAAAACTCACACAAACACATAGCAAACTACTTTTACATTCTTTTTTTATGTTTAACAACCTATAAGCCTTAGAAAGAAGCCTAAATAAGCATACCAACAGTGGTGCGCACCAAACAGGATTGTATGAAAACTCACACAAACACATACCAAAGTACATTTAGATACTTATTTTATGTTTAACAATCTATAAGCCTTAGAAAAAGGCCTAAATAAGCATACCAAAAGTGGTGGACACCAAACGGGATTGTAGAAAAACAAAGAAATAATGTAATTTTTTAGTTCATACAAATACATTAAAATAATATTACATTTTCATTTTTATTTTATATCAGATACTGCGTCAAGAACATCGGACCAGGAGTTTCAACTGAGGACCACACCAGCGGACGAGGACTTTCAACAGAGGACCAGACCATTGGACGAGGACTTTCAACAGAGGACTACACCATCGGACGAGGACTTTCAACAGAGGACCAGACGATTGGACGAGGACTTTCAACACAGGACCAGACCATCAGACGAAGGCTTTCAACACAGGACCAACAAAGATTCTGCTTCAAATCAAACTTCAACCAAGGTACAGTATAACAAGTAAAAAAAGAGAAAAATTAATTAATATTCTTCTTTAATGTTTAACCACCTATAAGCCTTAGAAAATAGCCTACAGAAGCATACCAAAATTGTGGCGCACCAAAAAGGATTGTAGAAAAACACAGAAATAATGCCATTTTTTCATTCATACAAAGACATTCAAATAACATAACATTTTCATTTTTATTTTATAACAGATACTGCGTCAAGAACATCGGAACAGGAGTTGGAACTGAGGACCACACCAGAGGACGAGGACTTTCAACAGAGGACTACACCATCGGACGAGGACTTTCAACACAGGACCAGACCATCGGACGAAGGCTTTCAACACAGGACCAACAAAGAATTTTGCTTGAAATCAAACTTCAACCAAGGTACAGTATAAAAAGTAATATCTATCATCTATTTCTTATTTGTGTTTTAGGGCCAATAATCTTTAACAATAAATACAAACTTCAATGTAAACTTAAAAAATAAATTGGCATAGTCCAAAAAAGTCTAAAAACACAGAATCTATACAATTTGTCATTGTAACATTCCAGTCCTAAACCCTAATTTAATTGCCATTTGACAAATTGAATAGTGCTGTAAATAAGGACATAACATCTTTTTGAAAATACCTTTTTAGTTACTGAAACACTTGCTTTTGGATACATGTTTAATAAATAAAAATTTCTTTAAATAATTATCTGATGGCCTTATTTAGACTTTTATTCAATTGACCGCATTGAAATTGATTAAGTATAAAATGTTAACACACTATTGATAACTATTTGTCATGAAAAACAACTTAACATCTCAAAATAAACTAATGGTACATTATTTTATTTTTACAGATTAACATGGCTGATAACGAGAGTAAACAAGAAAAGAAAAGACGCCAAGCTAGAGAACGACGACAGAGAGCAGACAGCCAGCAGACACCGGAGAAGAAGGAAATTCGACGAGAAAAAGAACGCAAAAGAATTGCAAGCAAAAGACTGTCACTTGCAGAAATTAAAGATATGTAAAAAAAAACAACAAAGAAAATAAAGCATTTACAACCTGTTGCTCAAACATCAGATGACATTTTACCAGAAAAAATACAAGAGATACCAAAAAAAGCAACAAAGAAAACAAAGCATTTAGAACCGTTTCATGAAACATTACATGACATTTTACCTCAAGCAATACAACATATACCAAGAAAAGCAACGAAAAAAACAAAACATTTAGAACCTGTTGTTGAAACATTATATGACATTTCACCTGATGAATATGAAAGTCAAAATCCTATATGCTTTGCAAATTGTCCTCTACTCAAGTCTTTAGCAGTAGAGGTTCATAGTTGTGGGGACATGACTACTCAATGTCAGTTTTGTGAGGCTTATTATTTTAAACAGGAGAGACCCAGAGATGGACAATTTATTAGTTGTTGTCAAAAAGGCAAGTTCAAACTTCCAGAAAGGAAAGAATTTCCAATTTATTTACAAAATATTATGACTGAACCTACTTTTCCAAACTACAAAAATTTTAAGACAAACATAAGATCCTACAATAGTGCCATATCCTTTGCATCCATGGGGGCAACATTAGCTGCTAATGTACCAGGACATGGTCCTTACTGTTTTAAAGTCCAAGGACAAATTTATCATCGCACTTCCCATTTACATCCAGAGGAAGGAAATAAAAGAAAATTCGCTCAACTATATGTCCTAGATACAATGGAAGCTGTTGACCAACGTATGCAGATGGAAGAAAATAAAAAATGCTTACCCACTGTTTTCATAGAGCTAAATAACATTATGGACAACAATCCTTACAGTAAAGCGTATAAAAAATTGGCAGAAGTAGAAAATGAACAACTACTTCATTCACAAACACATCAATTACCAATGCCGAAGGTTAATATGGTGCTTAAAAGAGACAGACATACTGATAAACGTCGTTATAACTTGCCAACAACAAATGAGGTTGCAATGGTGTTTCACAATGATGAAGGAGAACCACCATTTCAAAGAGACATTCGAATATATCCTAGAAATGAGGACCAACCGTTTATTAATATGAGTATCTTAAGACCAAATTTAGATCCAATGACATATCCCATCTTTTTCCCACACGGAGAAGCAGGTTGGCAACCAAAATTAACTCTTCCCAGTTACCCAAATGCTAAAGCCAGAATCCGAAATAATGTTTCTATGCTTGAATTTAAAGTAGCTCAAATTGCCATTCGCAATGTATTTAATCCAATTTTATGTGGTGGGAAACTAACACAACAATGGATTATTGATTCATATTTGCAAGTTGAGGCAAATAATTTAAACTTTATCAAATATCAACAAGATAAACTCCGTGTAGAACAATATTCTGGACTCATGGACTATGTTGCTGACGTGGCTACAAGCAGAGACATGACAGCTGGCAAAGCCATCATTTTACCATCTTCCTTTCAAGGATCTCCTCGGAATATGAGAGAAAGATACAATGATGCTATGGCTATTGTGACAAAATTTGGCAAACCCGATCTATTTGTGACATTTACATGTAATCCACAATGGCCAGAAATTACACTAAATCTACTTCTTGGACAAACTGCTTCAGATCGACCAGATTTAGTAGCCAGAGTTTTTAAGATTAAATTAAATGAATTAATACGTGACTTCACTATAAATCAGTTATTTGGCAAATGTCTTGCTTATGTATATACCATTGAATTTCAAAAAAGAGGCCTTCCACATGCACATCTTCTAATAATACTTCAAGAAAAAGATAAATTAGATACTTCAGACAAAGTGGATGCAGTCATTGTTGCTGAACTACCAGATCCAGAACTATATGGTAGACTATATGAGATTGTTACTCATCGCATGATTCATGGACCCTGTGGTGACCTTAATCCACAATCACCATGTATGGAAAATAATAAATGTTCCAAAGAATTTCCAAAAGATTATAGAGACAAAACCTATGCCAATTGTGATGGATATCCACTTTATAAAAGAAGAGAAGGAGATAGTGCCATTATTCGTGGAAAAAAAGTGGACAATAGATATGTAGTACCCTACAATCCACATTTACTCATGAAGTACAACGCCCACATCAACGTAGAAGCCTGCACTTCCATCAAATCCATTAAATATGTCTACAAATATATTTACAAAGGTTACGATGCAGCTACTGTAGTCGTCAAAAGTGCAGACAACCCTGAAAGTAGTGAGTTAGTACATGATGAACTTGCATCTCATGTAGATGCTCGCTATGTCAGTGCGCCAGAAGCTATGTGGCGGCTTTTAAAATTTGAAATGCATGATAGATCACATGCAGTATATAGGTTAGCAGTACATTTGCCACAACGACATTTAGTCTATTTCCATGCTGGAAATGAAATGAATGCATTGGCCCAAAGTGAAGATCGTCACACTACACTAACTGCATGGTTTGCATTAAATTCCACTGATGCTGAAGCAACACAATACTTATATATTGAAATTCCATATCACTATGTTTTTGTGAATGGATTATGGAGACCAAGAAAAACCAGAGGCAATAAAATTATTCCAAGAATTTACACAGTCAGTCCAAGAGATGTGGAACGTTTTTGCTTACGGATATTACTTTTAAATGTTCCTGGAGCACAAAGTTTTGAACACTTAAGAACTGTTAATGACATTGTATATGAATCCTTCCATTTAGCTGCAAGACATAGAAACTTACTCGCTGATGATACAGAGTGGGAAAGATGTTTAGAAGAAGCAGCACAATGTCAAATGCCACGACAGATGAGAGAACAATTTGCTTTTATTTGTATCTTCTCAAATGCTCCAAATGCATTAGCTTTGTGGGAGACTTTTAAAAGTAATATGGCTGAAGACTTTATGCGACGATACAATGAACCCATTGCACACTTAAAAGCGTTAATGGAAATCCAAGAAGTCTTTTTAACTCATGGATTAAGTTGTGCAAGTTTTAATTTGCCTGATCCAGGTCTTATAGATGACATTAACTTTGAAGACTATGACATTCAACTACAAGCAGAAAGAACAGAAGAAAGACTTGCAACTTTAAATACACTACAATTGCAAGCATTTCATGCCATTAAAAATGCTATAGATGATGACATGGTGACAGAGCGTTATTTCTATCTTGATGGACCTGGCGGATCAGGAAAAACATATTTGTACAATTTATTAATGAGTTCAGTACGAGCCCAAGGAAAAATAGCAATGGCGTTTGCCACTACTGGAATTGCTGCACTTTTATTAGAAGGTGGAAGAACTGTTCATAGTGGATTTAAACTGCCAGTGCCTATTTTAGAAAATTCTGTGTCAGATATTCGCATGACATCCTTACAAGCAAAGAAATTGAAGAAATGTAAATTAATTATAATAGATGAGGCCACAATGATGTCATGCTATGCTCTCCAATGTATTGACCGTTTGCTTCGTGAAGTCATGGAGAATACTTTTCCATTTGGTGGAAAGGTAATGTTGTTGGGTGGCGATTTCAGACAAACATTACCTGTCGTTGTACATGGAAATCGAACTGACATTATCGAAACATGTATAAAGTCAAGTATAGTATGGAAACATTTTACCCATCTTCAACTGCAACAAAATATGAGATCAGAAGGCCAAACTGATTTCAATGATTGGCTTATTAAAATTGGAGAAGGCAGAACAGAAAAAATACTACATTTACCTGATGACACTGTAGAGATCCCACCTCATATGATTTGTCAACAAGATATTATATCGGCTATATTTGAAGGGAGCATAAATAACGAAGAATATTCCGAGCTTGCCAACCAAGTCATACTGACGTGTAAAAATAAAGATGCATTAATCCTCAATAATGAAATCTTAAAAAAAATTTATGCACCACAAAGAAATTATCACAGTGCTGATTCTGTACTTGCTGATGACAATGAAAGTCAGGCTAACTTTTCAACTGAATTCATAAACTCTTTAACTCCTTCTGGAATGCCACCACATATTTTGCAGCTAAAGAAAGGTGCAATTATCATGTTACTGCGAAATATGAACCCCAAAAAAGGCCTATGCAATGGCACAAGATTAATTGTTCAACAATTAAAGGACCATTTTATAGATGCTGAAATTTTAACTGGGACCCATAAAGGAGAGAGAGTTTTCATACCAAGAATAGATTTAGCACCAAGTGAAAGTAGTCTCCCTTTTATACTTCAAAGAAGACAATTTCCCATTATTATGGCATTTGCCATGACCATTAATAAATCACAAGGTCAAACTTTCAAATCTGTGGGTATTTTCTTGGAAGAACCAGTTTTTGCACATGGTCAATTGTACGTTGCGTTGTCACGGTGCAAAAATCCACAGGCTATTAAAGTTTACATTGAAAACAATGAAAGTCAAGGTGATTTATTAGAAGATGGACGTATTTTTACTAAAAACATTGTCTACTATGAAGTACTATAACTTTGAAGGATACAAATTAACGATGCCAAGATTTTTTTAAAGCATTGCAAAATACATAACAATTGGTTGTTTAATTCAGTCATAATTAATGGAAGTCATGTTTATGAATGATTTGCCTCACAAAATACTTGCCTTGCATTGTTAGTAAAAATTATGTTAAAATGTTAAGTCACTATGTTAATGTTTCTAATGTTACAAGTTTAAAAAATATATTTTCAAGTTATTTCATTCAACAGATTACAAAGTGGATGTTAACAGGTCAAGCACCTTTTAAGTCACAATGTAAATATTGTCTGTTATCTTAAGATTACTACCTACATTAATGTTTATCGCCAGTTTATGTGCTCAGTAATAAATTACTTTAATTACGTACGTTTTAAGAAGAGTTTTACTGTATGCCTTCCTCTACATTCAATGTATATTCAAGTTAACAATTATTGTGATAGAAATTGAATTTTAATACTGATTAATTTAAATGTCAATTGTTTTTACATTCAAATGTTAATACTTTTAATAAAAAATTAGGTTACAATATGTATTCACTATGTTCCTGTTTATAATGTTCAAAATTATACAAATGTTTTGTTAACTTCTAAACTTACATAAAAAATAAAGTTCAAGTTTAAAAATATATACTTTGATGGTTATTGCTTACATATAGTTTAAACTTCATGTTAAAATTCGCAACGTTTAAAGAAGGGTTTTTACTTTTTGCTTTCCTATTCATTCAATGTATATTAAAGTTAACAATTCTTCAGATACTAATTACATTTTAAAAAACCATTACATCAACATTTTACAAAAATACACGTTCATATTAAAATACTTACAAGTGTCAAAAATATATGTTAATAACTAAACAACTTGACAAACATATACATCACATTGCCGTCATTTTTTGACGGGCAAGTCGCTAGTACAGGGATATTCTTGAGCAAAACCTGTACTACTCTGTGCGTGATTTGAGACTAGGACGGAAGTTCACCTTCCAGCAGGACAATGACCCCAAACACACTGCTAAAGCAACACTTGAGTGGTTTAAGGGGAAACATGTAAATGTGTTGGAATGGCCTAGTCAAAGCCCAGACCTCAATCCAATAGAAAAGCTGTAGTCAGACTTAAAGATTGCTGTTCACAAGCGCAAACCATCCAATTTGAAGGAGCTGGAGCAGTTTTTCAAGGAGGAATGTGCAAAAATCCTAGTGGTAAGATGTGGCAAGCTCATAGAGACTTATCCAAAGCGACTTGGAGCTGTGATTGCCGCAAAAGGTGGCTCTACAAAGTATTGACTCTAGGGGGGTGAATAGTTATGCACATTGACATTTTGTCCTATTTGTTGTTTGCTTCACAATAAATAAAAAAAACTCTTCAAAGTTGTGGACATGTTCTGTAAATTAAATGATGCAAATCCTCAAACAATCCAAGCTAATTCCAGATTGTGAGGCAACAAAACACGAAAAATGCCAAGGGGGGTGAATGGTTTTGCAAGGCACTGTATATCAGAAGAATCAAAATGGTATATTCTATTCAAGAATGAGTGCATATAAAAGATAATAAATTAAAGGCTGTATTGATCTTTTTTTAAGATTCTAAAAATGTTTGCCCAATTTCAAGTATAGATCTTTAAAAGAAAGTAGTTTTAATAGAATATCAGCCTTATTAAATTGCAATTCGGCAAATTCTAAAGGGCTCTATTTAAGCACAGAGCATATTTTTTTTACAGGAGTTTTTAGTCCGTGAACTTCTATCCAAAAGCAAGGTCTTCACAAACTAAAAACTTCTGTAAAAAATATGCTATGTGCTTAAATAGAGCCCTTTAGAAGTTGCCAAATTGCAATTTAATAAGGCTGTATATGTTTAAATATAAAATAATGATATACATATTTGTTGTTTAGTCGTCTCAATGGTACGCAGCATACCAGGTACATCTCTCACTTACTGCCCCTCTGAGCTCCATCAAGTTCATGTTCATTGCTTCAGTGACATTATCTATCCATCTCCGCTTCTGTCATCCCCATCTTCCTGTGCCTTCAATCTTTCCCAGCATCAGAGTCTCCTCTAAGGAATCCTACCGTCTCATAACTTAGCTTCAGCCTCATGATCATACCTTCTAGTGAACAGTTTGTCTTGATCTCCTGAAGTATTGATTTATTGGATCTTCTTGCAGTCCAATGAACTCTAAGCAGTCTTCTCCAACACCACAATTCTAAGGCGTCAATTCTACAGCGCTCAGATTTCTTTATGGTCCAGCTCTCACATCCATATGTTATTACTGGGAATACCATAGTTTGAACTATGCAGACCTTTGTTGATAGTTTAGTATCTTTACTTTTTACAAGCTTGTCCAAGCTTGCCATAGCTTTCCTCTCCAGAAGCAGACGTCTTTTAATTTCATGACTACAATCACCATGTGAAGAGATCTTGGATCCCAGGAAAATAAAATCTGTCACTGCCTCCACTTCATCCCCGTCTATTTGCCAGGAAGTGAGATTGCTGTTTTCCATGATCTTCGTAAATCTTTTTAACGTTGAGCAGCAGGCCAACTTTTGCACTCTCTTCTTCTATACTCATCAATAGGTCCTTTAGTTCCTCCCCATTTTAAGCCATCAGAGTAGCATCATCAGCGTATCTGAGGTCGTTGATATTTCTTCCAGCAAGATTCTGGATATGGATTCATCCAGTCAAGCCTTACGCATAATGTACTCTGCATATAAGTTGAATAAATAAGGTGACAATATACAACCTTGTTGCAATGTTTTTCCTACATTGAACCATGCTGTTGTCCCATGTTTGGTTCTGACCGTGGCTTCTTGATCCACATGCAGATTCCTTAGGAGGAGGATAACATGGTCTGGTACTCCCACCTCTTTAAGAACTTGCAACAAGTTTTTGTGATCCACACAGTCAAAGGCTTTAGAATAGCCAATGAAGCTGAAGTAAATGTTTTTTTTGGAACTCTCTTGCTTTCTCTATTATCCAACAGACATTGGTACTTTGATCTCTTGTGCCTCTTCCTCTGCAGAACCAACTTGTAGAATCTTAAGCATTAACCTTGCTGATATGTGAAAAGTATATATACACATACAAAAACACGTATAGATAGATAGAGAGAGAGAGAGAGAGAGAGAGAGAGAGAGAGAGAGAGGAGAGAGACAGACAGGACAAAGATAGAAATAAACACACAGGAGGGAGGAGAGAGACAGGAGAGCACAGATAGAGAGCACACAGAGGGAGAGGGAGTCCATGGAAAGAGAGACAGGAGAGAGATGGGAGAGAGAGAGACAGAGACAGCAGACACAGGATATAGCGAGAGGGAGAGAGAGAGACAGGAGAGAGAGAAAGAGAGAAAGAGAGAGAGAGAGAGACAGACAAGAGAGAGAGGGAGAAAGTGAGGAGAGATAGGGAGAAAGTGAGGAGAGAGAGGGAGAAAGTGAGGAGAGAGAGGGATAACGTGAGGAGAGAGAAAGAGAGAGAGACAGGAGAGAGAGACAGACAAGAGGGAGAGAAAGAGAGGAGAGAGACAGGAGATTGAGAGAGGAGAGAGAGAGGCGAGAGAGAGACAGACACAGAGTATTTGAGGTTGAAAAAATACTTTTAGTCCATCAACTATAACCTTTTAAGATCTCATCTGATCTGCAATATGCAGATTAGTTCTTAATCCAGAGGAAGACAAACAAACAAAAAAAACCCTAGTGAAACATGGCCAAACATCTCAAAAGAGACCCCAGATAATGGTGATTAGATTCCACCATGGATCAATACTCTCTCTAACCAGGATAACCCTGAATCTCCTATTTAATTAAAAATATATCCATTTATTTTTTAAAGTTATTTATCAAATCCGCTGTCACTACCTCCTTTGGTAGAGAATTCCACAGACTAACCACCCATAATGCGAAAAAAACTTTTCTTTCTTTAATAGATAGATTAGATTAGATAGATAGCTAGGTAGCTAGATAGATAGCAGTTATACAAAACAGGAACATAAAATATCTTTTACAGAAATGTCATATATTTAGATGACTGTTTGTGTAATGGGGGATTCAATGTTGGACTGCTATGCTGCCTGTAACTTGAGGGGTAGGTTATTTTATGGAGGCTTGCAGTTCAATAGAGTTCTGTTATCAAGTGTGTTAGACAGCAATTTTCAAAATAACTGAATAGACAATTTATCTGAATCCACAATTTGTCCTATTCCTCCTAGTAAAAAAGACAAAAAGTCTATCATCACTAAAACAAAATTAGATTCAAGGATGTATTTTATTTGACACCTTGTAAAAACATTCTGGCCATGAAGCCAAATTCTTCAACAGAGAATAATATAAATATGACACATCAGTAATCCTTTAACATGGGAAAATAGTGATTTGTGTTTATCTCCTTGTCTGACTCAGGATGTTTTTTTTGGCTTTGAGATAATACACAGCTGGGCCCGACGCGCGTTTCTCTCAGCTTATTATACACTAATATTCATGAGTTATGATCCTAATTGAATGGGACAAGCAGCACAGCTTTCAATTTGTATTCCACATAGTCATTATAAAGGCATTAAATACATAACTGTTCATTTAGCTCTCATTTATTGATTACCTGGCTTCATCAAGATCATCCCGCTACTGTTGCTTCACTCCCCCTAAATATCCACCTGTTACACTCTCACTTTCAGGAATAAGGAGTTCTCTCCACCTTTTCCATTTAAATTAGTTTTAAAGGGATATTGAAGTTTCCCTGTTTTTAATACTTAAATAAGCTACCTAAGTGTTTGTTTGCATATATACACATAATTTTATTAACAGGTGCTTAAAAGCTCTGTTTTCACTCAAACTTCCCAAACAGTCCCTGCAAAGGTCTGCCCCCACACCCCATGCATACAATGTTTCTATTGGTAAAATATATACTAGATGTGGAGGCAGACCTGTGTAGAGACTGTTTGGAAGGTTGAGTTAGTGAAAATATAGCTTTTAAGCACTTTTTAATAAAATTCTGTTTAGATATGCAAACAAACACTTAGGTAGCTTATTTTATTATTATTATTATTATTTATTATTATTATTTATTAGTAAATGCTTTATTATATAAACAATACAAATATTATAAAGTTATTGTAAACTGACCATTCTGAGCATGTGCAAATGAATATTTAGACTAATCAGTCTATAATTCTCTGGGGGTCTGCACATGCTCACTTTTATCAGTTCTGAAAAGTGTTAAACTGAAAATGAGACACGAAGCTACTGGACTATGTGCATAAATTAGACGCCATGTGGAGCCAGTCTCCTATGTTTGTCTGCCACTCCCTGTCATTGTTGTGTTGTATACACCCCCATAAATATTTTTGAGTTTCCAAAAATAAATAAGTTGACTGCTGAGACATATAAAAATGGTATGTTATCTTATTTGCTCCTGGTTGCTACGATACTGATCCTATCTCCACCCTGCAAGTAACTTGTCCTGGTCACTATCAAAGGAAGGTTTACTGAGACTCCTGGAAGTGCTGATTCCTGATGGAGAGACCCTGACTGATACAGAAGCCAGATATCAGGGTGCTGGTGCCAAGATTTCCAAGAATCCAAATGGTCCTTGTGGGTAGTTAACCTGTAGTCTATAGCAGGTGGCCCTGGGCATTAATAGCGCAGTAATACACCTGGATCGTCACAGCATTATCTATTTTAATCTGCGTATTGTGTTTAATTGTCTCTGCCCAATGCATTACAGTGGTCCTTTAACTGGAACCATATAAACGGATGTTTAAATGCCTATTTAGAACTACTGCTGCTAGTTCATTATAGCGGTTCAGTAATATTATAATTTTATACCTTATTAATATTCATGTTTTTTCAAATCGGAATCAAATTCTAGGAACAAAATGCAAATTTTTATATAGATATGAAAATTATGTTGATGAATTTGACACCTTACCTTCCCCCACACTAAATTATTGTACTGGTAACCATAAATATTTTATTTATATTGGGGTAGTATCTGAATTATGTTTTTATGCAACTCCTATTTTATTTAAAAAAAAATTATAATCAGGATGTTCCAATCCAATATAAAATCTTTACAGAGCCAGGCTGTGTCCTTTATTTTCACATTTATCACAAATAAATGCATTTCATTTTTATAATGCCTACACTGCCAGATGGTGAATTTGTTCAAAATGCTGAATAAAGTAAATCGGAAATGTAATCAACAGATATGAAGTGGAAGTGTTCAGAGCCACCTACACTGTGCATAGCTCTTGAAGTCTGTATATATATTTATATATGTGTATTTGTGTGGTTCAGTTGTGTCCGACTCTCCGCAACCTCATGGACTGCAACACACCATGCTGATCCACTTGGTATTCATGGCAGAGATACTAGACTGGATTGCCAGCTCCTTCTCCAGTGGGCAAAAGCATACAGCTCCTGGTATTCATTGGTGGTCTCCCATCCAAGTAATGGCCAGGGCCAACTCTGCATGGCCTCAGGGTGGTGTGACCTCTGTACTTTTGGTCGTCTGAGCACCTTCGGTGCACATTGCAAGCACCTTCTGCGCTCATTGCGAGCCTCTCCCTTGTGTACTTTTGCTCCTCTGAGCACCCTCGGAGCTCATTGTGAGCTCAGCGCTGAGCGCATTTGGCAAAGCGAGTCTCTCCTCTGCTCTGTTTTTTTATATAAATATATTTTTTTATAATAATTAATTAATTAAATAATAAATTAATATACTTTACCTATTTGTAATGAATATATCCAGGAATCAATATGCTGAAGAGCTAACAATGGCTTTACGCGGGTCTCAAGCATCTTCCGTCCTTCCTAATAGTGTATTTTATACCACGTACGTTCCTGGGTAAAAGTTGTATGTGCCTGGTGGTGTTTGCGTGTTTAGGGGATCGTGTAGCCTCATTTTTGTTTCAGCAGCCATTTTTTCTCTCGCTTAAGCGATTTTCGAGTGACAAAACTCTGCAAATTCGACTTAAATTTGCGTGCAACCTCATTCCCAGAAATCCTGGCTGCGCCCCCCCCCCCCCCCCCCCTTGCTGTGTGTGATGTTTTTGGTATGTTATTTTTTTTGTGTGCGTGTTTTTGTATGTGCGTGGTTCGGCCGTTAAGTTCGTAGTTTTTGCGGGTCGTATTTTTTTTCTCTAATTGCCGGTTTCTCTTTCAAAGTGTTACGAGCCGTACTTTTTTTAGGTGATTTTTTTAAAAGTGCTACGGGTCTCGCACTGTGAATTGTGTATTTGAGTTTTATGTTATTCTTTAGTCCCGCGGGTCGTATGTTTGATGCTTAATGCGTGCGGGGTCGTAGGGATGGGCGTCTACTGACTCATCTCCACCAGCTCAGTGAGCGCCTTTAGCGCTCCCTGCCTAAATTGTACGGGGTCGTAGGGATGAGCGCCTATGGTGCTCATCTCCACAGGTGCTCCTTGCCTGGCCGCAACTGCCGCTTCACGAGGTCCAAGGTTGCAGCCCGCAACTGTGGCCCTCGCTTTGCGATTGCCGCAGTTGCAGCGGGTTCGCTTCACGAGCCCGCAGTTTTAACGTTGCGTTATCAACAGATTTTGGCAAGCCTGCACTGCTGAGAACTATATATGTGATTATATATATATATATATATATATATATATATATTAGAGAGAGAGAGAGACATATATACATTTAGAGAGATCAATGTCATTACTTACTGATTGAGTGAGTCAACAAACATGTTCCTTGGGTCTCTTTTTTTGTGTGCAGTCTGCACTTAAGAAAAATGAACTGAATGCTTTATGGGCCAATCCCTAATTTATGGCAATGATCCCTGATTATAAAAAAAAAAAAAACTTCTGTTTGTGGGTGAGTCAGAAAGGCCGTCTGACAGCTCAAAATGGCAAATTCACTGATAGTTTATTGTAGGAAAATAGTATTATTTAATGAAATAGAACTGATAAAGTACTTGTTATTGCCTATAATTTTTGATTGTATTATAATTGAAACCTTCTCTGTCACTTTAAAAGGACGTGGAATTCATTACTACTCTACATCATGAAACAGAGAACTGAAAATCAGGTGAAATAACTTTTTGAATTGTTAAAATTTCAGAAAATGTCACTGTTTTATAAGTTTGATTCCTCAAACAGTTCTCTGAAGTCTGGAGCTTCATTGCCTTGCAGGTTCAGGGAGGACCAAAAATCACAAGGACACAAATGGTAAGTCCCCAGGGAGTTATTACACCAAACTGACTAATTCTTCATTTATTTTATTAATGTTAGAGAGCTTTTATTTAACCTAGTTTTTCCTTCAACTGCCTGTCTCTCTGCAAGTGGGGCCCTATTAAATTCCAGTGGGCCCTATTATTCCAAGCCCATAGTGGCCGTCGTAAAGCCTGTATGTCTGCGGGCTTGAAATTTGCTGGAGTTACAGAGCAATTAATCCGTAAACCATGCTTTGGCACATAGCAAATTTTTCAAATTTCAATCACTTACGGTTTTGAAGTCTGAGTTGCGATCAAACCCGTACTCCAGAAATAATGCAATATGAAAAAATCAATAAATATAATATTCTAGTCCATGCGAGTTCTGTTACATGTATTAACACATTGATTGTCAGGATCAATATAAAACGGAAATGAAACATACATTTTTTTTGTATTGCAGATTTGCGTGCTTGAGAATGTTGTGCTATTTATTTTAACACCTTTCATCGTTTCAACTGTAATTTAAAATACAGTATTGGGTTTATATTATTTATATTATGCTAAGGACAGGAGTATAACCCCCTTGCGGGTCCTTTCTTGTACCCGTAGGATTTTTGGCTACATTTGCCATTTACGGTTGTGAAATAGTTGCGGATTTTGACAACCCGTAGGGATTTTCCGCCTGTAACCCCCAGATCATTTGAGGGTAACTAAAAGAGGGAAATTTAATAGCCGTAACGTTTGCGTGTTCCTTTATGGTCTGGTGGAACTGCGATTTGATTAATTTAATAGGGCACAGTGTGGCTACAGGTTCTGTATGGATCAACAATTGCAAGCACCCTGCAAATGACAACAAAAAAAATACCCATTGCTGCAACCAAAAAATATACCGTATTTACTCGAATCTAATGAGAGTTTTCAAGAAAAATTGTGTCCCAAATTTGGAGTGCGCATTAGAATCGAGGGCACACTAGATTCAATGTTTTAATGGGGTTAAAACATCAAATCTAGTGTGTCATCAATAACATTGCATTACCGGTCACAGCAGAAAGGAAAGCACAGACCAGGAGATACCAGTATACACCGCAACACCACCACCTCTCGCTTCCCGGCTCTATAGAGTGTGTGTGACTGAGGCTCTCAGATGGGCAGACGGTGGCAGGGGGCCTCGTTATCACCGTGGGAGGAAGTGGCATTAAGAATGTTGTGCACTTCCTGCAGAGACTGAGCCCGCCGCACACTGGCACGCAGAGCCCAGCACACAGAGAGCCCCGCGTACAGTGGCACGCAGAGCCTGGCACCCAGAGAGCCCCACGTACAGTGGCACGCAGAGCCTGGCACCCAGAGAGCCCCATGGACAGTGGCACGCAGAGCCTGGCACCCAGAGAGCCCCACGTACAGTGGCACGCAGAGCCTGGCACCCAGAGAGCCCCATGGACAGTGGCACGCAGAGCCTGGCACCCAGAGAGCCCCACGTACAGTGGCACGCAGAGCCTGGCACCCAGAGAGCCCCATGGACAGTGGCACGCAGAGCCTGGCACCCAGAGAGCCCCACGTACAGTGGCACGCAGAGCCTGGCACCCAGAGAGCCCCAGCACAGTGACACACTGTTCAGTACTTCTTGTACAAATGACAAATATGCATTACATTCGCCAGCAAAAACATTTTTGATTCATGGGTTCCAAATTTGGAGTGCGCACTAAATTCGCGTAAATACAATATAACCTTATCGCTCTAGGTTCGTTACACATTCTAATTTCAATGTGGAATTTATTCTTGTAGCAAAGACCAATATGTTTATTTAAAAAAGCGTCTAATTTTTTGTACATTCAGGACCTGATATAATGTGAATATAAACTAAATGATCTTTGTGGTGAAGACTCCTGCTTATGGTCGGGTTTTGGTCATAAACGCCATCAAGGCCGTATTTTTAAACAACTATAAAAAGGAGAAAAGAGCTTCAAATTATGTTTTTTACACAATTTCTGTTTGATTTTTGCTTCTCTATATGGTAGTGCAGTTTTGTTTTATTGACTTAAGTGGCGCTTTAAAAGAATGTTGATACGGGAAACCATATCTCCCAACTGACAATCTTTTAGAGGGGCTGTCCCTGTTTTCATTGAAAATGCTTCTGTTCCTTCTAAATCCCCAGAAATAAAGCCAAATGAAAATGGCAAGACTCCAGGGAATTACTACACCAATTAAACTAATTATTCATGTACATTTTTAACTAGATTAATTAATGTCTGCTTCTAAGCAGCATGATGCACTGGAGGTGAGAAGACCTTCCGCTGTGGGCATGACCTGAGGTCACAGCAATGGCTGCTCTCATGAGGGAAAACAGGAAGAAAGGAGGAGGATCCAGAACGTAAGAATTTTTTTTATATCACAGTTGCAATGAAAAGATAAAATAAATTAGGTAACCTAGTTAAAACATTTATATAAACCAAAAAAATGTCTGAAGTCCACTTAATATTTATTTCTGAAACAATCTTTCTTTAATCAGTGGCCAGGGAAGGAGATAGCTAATATATGATCAAGACTGAAATATATAACTGTACTGTTCTGACATAAGAGTGATGTAAATTGTGATTAAGAATTATTGTAAACAGACTTCAGTAATTGCTGTTTGTCTTCCTGATGACAGGATATGATTAATACATATGATGAGCCCATCTTACCATATTTTGGAGTCTCTCCAATGTGAAAACATGCTCACTATAAAATACAGAATATAGAGCCAATATGATGTTGGCTCTGGAATCTGGAATAGCTGCTTACCCATCACATGGTCTGTAATAATGAGTAAATCTGATTTATATCCAGGAAAGAGCTCTAGACAGATCCACTTATTTACTTCACAGCTTTCGTATTACGTGAACAAGCCAACAATAGAGGTTACTGTGACAGTGAGACTTTAGTGTTATTATAAAGGGCAATTTAAAGAATATTGAGTTAGGGCTTGATACGAAAAAAAAAAAACATTTAAACAATTATTTACTTTTGGAAATCATGCCCCAAGCTGTATAAACTCCAGATCTGTCCACCCTCTGAATGACTTATTGTGTCTAGAGTGGGGACCGCCCAGGGGGGAGTACCAAATTGAAAAACTTTTGAGACCACCCTGTAAAACATATATTAGTAAAAGGCAGTAGTGTAACATGAGATGCTAGCAATGTACGCAAATACACTTTCTAGTCACTTCCCACTATCATGCTGCAAGTATGGTATTCCCCTCTGGGCAGCTCCCACTTCAGAAACAATACATAATTACATTTTCAATATAAATTTTATAAAACATTAAAGTGGCCCTTTAAAGGGTCTCTTTAGGCATTTAGTTTTAGTATAAATGTTTTAACTAGATGATTACCAGTCCTTCATATTGCTCAGACACACAGCATGCCACTGTGTGTTTTCTTAGTAGCATGAGACACTGGTAGGGTAAAGTCCCTCTACAGTGAGAATGTCTTTAGCTTTGCAAGATGGTACCTCTCATTAGGGAGAACAGTAAGAAGGAGATTCCAGAAGAGGAAAATCTGTTGCTTCTCGGAAGTAAAGAAAGTGTACATATGGACACGGAGGAGGATACAATTAATGACATTTAAAAAAAAAAAAAAACTTGTAGCAGCTATCACAAGATGTTTAACATACCAATGTGATAATGTTTACCTGTATTATCTTTTGAATACCTAAACTAATTAATAGGTAAAATGTTTTTAGAAGGCAAACAATAAATACAATTTTTACATTTATAAAGGGACACTTCAGCCAATTTTTTTTACTACATTACTTAATTTTATCCTCTTTGAAAACTTCACATATTTCTAAGAAGTCTCCAGAGTAACAGATTCTTATGTTCTGGAAACTCCACCTTTCTTCGTGTTTTCCTTTTACACAGCTATGGCATGAAGTCACACCCACAGTGGGGGCTTCATAGTACCAGTGTACATGCTGCTAGCAAACAGAGAGTTACAGGCTGCGTATCTGAGCAGCATGAAATAATGGAAGTGTTACTCCCATCCTCCTTTGGGTGTGGCTTTAAGTCACAGCAGCAAAATCTGGCACCATACATGAAGGAGAAATGGGAGTAAGGGGGTGGATCTAGAAAGGGAGAGCAAGTTTTAACCATTACAAATTATCTTTTGCATAAAAAAATGTAAGTAAAATCTGTTTAAACGTAATTAAAACTAACAGGAAATGCACAGAGCATATATTAGTCTGTAGATGGCAAGGCCCTAAGAGTGATTAAACGTCTAAATACGTTTTTGTGCCTTAGACCTTTATTTGGAAAAAGAAAACACACCATGAAACATTATCAAAACCTATACATTTCAAACATAGCTTCACCTTTTCTGGTTTGGGAGCACTCAAGCCCTGGATAGTATGTATAAAATATATTTTATTAATATTTTTAAAATATTTTAACAAAAGATATTAACGCTGCATAATAAAATAATTGAGGGTAAATGTTAGCACTAATAAAGTATTATATTCAATACCAGAATAACGTTGTAGAGTCAGTATACTAGGAAGAGGGAAGTTAATACCCAAAACAATCCAAGATAATAAATGGGCATAGAGCAGGGGTGGGCAAGTTTGGTCCTGGAGGGGCTCATACATGCTGGGATTTGAAGATTTCCTTTCTGTGCACAGGTGAGTCAGGATGACTGAAGATGTGATTGACTCACCTATGTGCAGCAGGGATATCATCAAATACAGGCATGTATGTGGCTCCTCTTGCCCACCCCTGGCATAGAGTATATAACAAGGAAATTGATCTCTCAGCTACATGGCAATCCCAGGGTCAATTGTCCGACTTTCTATCAACCCCCTCCCCATATAGTATAGTATATATAGTATAGAATAAATCAAAAAAAGGTCCTGTGACCCTGTACTCTAGCAACATATATCATATAATACCTGTGATTCATAGGCATTACCAATCAACCCAGTGTTTATTGGTAATGCCTATGAATCACAGGTATTTTATGATATATGTTGCTAGAATACTAGGTCACAGGACCACTTTATGATTTATACTATATTTCATTACCTTAGTTTTAGAAGATAGTTCTTCCAGACTGTGGGCTGTGTTGCTGAAATTAGTGGTTGCGTATAGGGAAGCTGGGGAGGGCGTTGATATAAAGTCGGCCAACTGACCCTGGCATTGCCATATAGCTGAGGGATCCATGTCCTTGTTATATCCTCTATGTCCATTTATTATCTTGGATTGTTTTGGCTATTAACTCCCCTCTTCCTAGTATACAGACTGTGCAACTTTATTCTAGTATTGAATATGATACTATATAAGTGATAATATTTACCCTCAATTATTTTATTATATGGCATTAATATCTTTGGTTAAAATATTTTTAAAACATTAATAAAAGTTATATTTTATACATACTTTCCCGGGTTTGAGTGCTCCCAAACCAGAAAAGGTGAATCTATTTTTGAAATTTTTATGCGATTAAATATTCCCTGGAAAGGGACCTGTACAAACTAGCACATAAAACCCATAGGAAATGGTGTATTAGACTATTTTTTCTTTCTTCAAATAGGTAAAACATTATCAAAACCCTCTGATGCAACAAATACATATTCCCATGCCCCTTTAAGTAGATATCTTAGAATTGAATACAAACAATGAATAAATGTCACTTATTTTAGTTATTTAATGGAGTGTTTTATGTTTATATTGTTTTTTCCATCCCTTTCACTGTCCACTTAAATAAAAAAGATAAAGTGTATTCTGTTGTTGCAGTATAAACAAAAACAGCTATTTGATTTTGATAATAGCGACCCAAATATTCTGAAAGATCTTCCTGTCTCTGGGTGGTTTTGTTTTATTCATAGCTTGTCTGGATCAGGATTACGAGCACATAGATTTCGCAAATGAGCCACACAAAAGCACCTGTTTGCATAATATGGAGAGGAACAAAGAGGAGTTCAAAAACTGCTAATGCATATTTCACCCTATAAACTCATGCAAATGAGCATGAAACTGGTCTGCTGATGATTTTGTTTGTTCTGTCTGCATGCTGAATTATTGAACTATACATTTTATTTTACTGCTCCTATAACCTTGAAAGATGTTTTTTCTTCGAGGGAAATCATTGTAATGCCCTAATATAAGGAGTGAGATGTTTTAATTAAGCATTGACCATTGATACATTAATATTAAATCATTTAGCAAAGCAATATTCAGTTTTAAACTTACTTTAAAACACAAAGTTCTAAATCACCAGATGAGCTGCTTGTATCCACCACTTATGAGGTTATTGGTGGTAGCAACTCAGACTGGGCAATTATAAATACCGTATTTATCGGCGTATAACACGCACCTTTTCTCCCTGAAAATAGGGAGCAAATTATAGGTGCGTGTTATACGCCGATATTCATTCTAACCCCCACCCCTCAACCTAAACCCCCATAAATAACTCCCCCTCACTTATCTGCTTTTGTTCCGGCCTCCGCTGCGCTCTTGACCCGGCGAGCATGTGACGTCACATGTGCGCCACGTCATTAGGGTCAAGGAGCGGGTGGAGGCCGGAACAGAAGCAGGTAAGTGAGGGGAGTTATTTAGGGGGGTTTAGAATGAGGAGGTGGGTTGAGGTTGAGGAGGGGGTTGAGGAAGGAGGATGAGGATGGGGGGGTTGAGGGGGTTTGAGGATGGGGGGTTGAGGAGGGTGTTTGAGGATGGGGGGGTTGAGGAGGGGGTTTGAGGATGGGGGGTTGAGGATGGGGGGGTTGAGGAGGGGGTTTGAGAAGGGAGGTTGAGGAGGGGGTTGAGGATAGGGGAGTTGAGGAAGGAGGATGAGGATGGGGGGTTGAGGATGGGGGGGTTGAGGAAGGGGGGTTTGAGGATGGGGGGTTGAGGAAGGAGGATGAGGATGGGGGGGTTGAGGAAGGAGGATGAGGATGGGGGGGTTGAGGAGGGGGGTTGAGGGGGTTTGAGGATGGGGGGGTTGAGGAGTGGGTTTGAGGAGTGGGTTGAGGATAGGGGGGTTGAGGAAGGAGGATGAGGGGGGTTTGAGGATGGAGGGGTTGAGGAGGAGGTTGAGGAGGGGGTTGACGATGGGGGGGTGAGGAGGGAGGTTGAGGAGGGAGGTTGAGGAGGGGGTTGAGGATGAGGAGGGGGGTTGAGGATGAGGAGGGGGGTTGAGGATGAGGAGGGGGTTGAGGATGAGGAGGGAGGTTGAGGATGAGGAGGGGCGTTGAGGAGGGTGGTTGAGGAAGGAGGATGAGGATGGGGGGGTGGAGGAGGGGGTTGAAGATGGGGGGTTTGAGGAGGGGGTTGAGGAGGGAGGATGAGGAGGGAGGTTGAGGTTGAGGATTTAGACACAAAGTGTTACTTACTTCCCCATTAACCCCATCTGATTCATAACAATAAGTCAGAAATCTTGGCCTCCCACGTACTAAGTCTTTCTGCATATCTTGGCCAGCAGTCATTGTATAATTAATTGATTTACTGTTGATAAGAGGATCAGGTTGTCCACCCATTGTTAGACTCTGTGGAACCTAACCCAAGGGAAACCCTGTAACTATACCTCCTGTGTCCTATACTTGGAATATACTCCAATCACCAGTCAGGGATCACTGGGTGGGCACTGGTCCAAGGAACCAATCAGAACACCACCTACCAGATCCATCTGATCGGTTTCCAAATTATAGGGTTGCTCAACCATGTTAGTTTATATAAAAGCTACAACTATTGTATTGTGATAAACTGGGGTTATGGAAAATAAAGTTTTAGCACTCTTTCAACACGTAACCAAGGTATCTTTATTGAATAAATGTGTGGGACTACTTGTTTTAACTTGTATCCAGCCATTCTTATGAGGGGACATCAAACCGCGGAAGAAGGAGACCTAGAGTGTAGAACTGGTTGCTAAATTGATTCAAGCCAATCAGAATACTAGGCCATGAAAGGCATAAAGACATTTCTTGGGAAAATCAGATTTTTTTGAAGGCTGAGTACAAGGATCCATCATTTCTTTCATTGTACAGTGGTTCTTTAACTTTCCTTCTTTTGACCATTATTTTCCCCTCTTTCTCAAAATCACTCTCTCCCTCACCACACCTTATTCCACTCCTATTTTTGCCCTTTCTATGTCCCTATCTGCCCCTGAGTCATCTCCTCCCCTTTCCCCTAATTATATACTACCTTTTCCCCTCTCGCATAATCCTTTCTAATCTCAGTATCCAAGATCCTGGCAATCTCCCCATAGGCTGATGCTTAAACGGCTTAGGATGGCTGAGAGGTTAAATCCGGCCGTGAGTGAAGGCACACAACAATTTCATTGGACTGATGAGAAATACCATAAATTAATTAAAAGATGTGGAACGTAGACAAGAACTGTAAACAAAGACAGAAGGGCATTTGTCTGGGAGAATTTGAAGAGCTACGTTAAGGAAATGAGTCTGACAGAGCTGTCAGTTCTTCTAGACCAGCATTCACTTCTGAGTTTTTCTACGCTTCCATTTCTATTTTGTCCTCCAGATGCAAATACAAATGCCACTTGTAATATCCATAAACATGAGCATGAGACAGAATGTGCTGCCTGTTTTTGTAGCCGTGTTACATGCACCAAAGCAAAAAATGTGACACACTGATGCACTGTCTAGATTTACAGCTACAAGTTGCTCCTTGACTGCAAATTAAGTGAATATAATAACTTGACTTCTGTCTCGGAAATCAATGCAGTTCCCTTAAATCTGGGGTACTCAATAGTGACAGTACATTTTCTATTTAAAACCTCCATATCCTTAAAGGACCTCAGAATTTATTTTAGTTGATTCAAAATGAATTCATTAATTAAATATATTAAATATTTTAGGCTTAATTGCTTTATTTTGCCACTCATATTGATGAGCATAGGGACAGCCATTTTGTCCAGAAAACAAGCAGTTAACCATAGATTACATTGCCAGATGTTATATATATATATATATATATATATATATATATATATATATATATATATACTGTATATGTGCATGTTTACAAGAATGCCTACCTCTCCTACATTGTAGGGGAAGTAGGTAGCTTATCCAAATAGTGTTTAGCAGAAGAGGAATCCCAACGCCATAGGCTTGCTGTGATCCCATCCTCCCCAGAGCGACCCCCTCACCTACTGTCTCTTTGGGCGAGGTAGGTATTGTTGTAAATATATATTGTTGTTGTCTTTTAGTCGTTCAGTCATATTCAACTCTCTGGAAAGCTATGGACCGCAGTACGTCAGGTAAATTTTTCAGTCACTGTCCCTCTGAGCTCCATCAAGTTAATGTTCGTTGTTTCAGCGACTTAACTATCCATCTCTGCTTCTGTCATCCCTTTCTTTGTGTGCCTTCAATCTTTTCCAGTATCAGAGTCTTCTCTAGGGAATCCTGCCGTCTCATGATATAGCCAAAATATTTGAGCTTCAGCCTCATGATCATATCTTCCAATTAACAGTTTGTTTTGATTTCCTGTAGTACTGATTTATTGGATTTTCTTGCAGTCCAAGGGTAGTTTTTGCCAACACCACAATTCAAAGGCGTCAATTCTATGGTGCTCAGCCTTTTTTATGGTCCAGCATTCTTAGTATATGGGCCTTTGCTGATAATGTAATAGCATAGACTTGGATCACTGTGATGTGAAATATCTTGCCTTGAATTTGATTTGAAACCATTCTGTCATTTATTGGGTTGTAATCGAGCACTGCTTTGGCCACCCTTGATTGACTATGAGGGCTGCAGGATTCTTGACCACAATAGAAGAACTGGTAGTTGTCTGATGCAAAATGTCCCATTCCAGTCCATTTAAGTTCAGCAATTCCCAGGATATGAATGTTTAGCCTTGTCATCTCATTCTTGACCACATCTAGTTTGCCTTGGTTCATAGTTCTAACATTCCAGGTTCCTATGCTGAATTGGTCTTTGCAGCAGAGGACTTTACTTTCCCCTCCTGACACATCCAAAGCTGGGTGTACTTTCGGATTTGGCCCAACCACTTAATTAAACCTGGTGCTACTGGTACTTGCTCTTCCTCAGTAATGTAGTAGGCAGCTTCTGACCTAAGGTGCTAATCTTGTGGTGCCATAACATTATATGTATGGCTGTGCCTGTCCATATAGTTATCTTCGCCAAGTTACTGGAGTGGGTTGCAGGTTTATTCTCCAGTGGACCACAATTTGTCTTACCTCTGCTATAATCTGCCCATCTTGGTATAGCTCACAGCTTCACTGAAGTACACAAGCTCTTTTGCCACAATAAGGTAGCGATCCAGAAGAGAGGGAGAGGGAGAGAGAGAGAGAGAGAGACAGAGAGAGAGAGAAGAAGAGAGAGGGGAGTGGGAGAGAGGAGAGAGAGGAGGGGAGGGGGAGAGAGGAGGAGAGAGAGGGGAGGAGGAGAGAGAGAGAGGGGAGGGGGAGAGAGAGGGGAGGGGAGGGGTGAGGGAGAGAAAGAGGGGACGGGGAAAAAATAGTTTATATGTATGTCTTATGGTCCTGAGAGCATGTCTCCATAAATTCAATAAATTGTGAGAGGTAGCTAATTAACAGTTTGAGTGCTGTGCAAGCCACCAACCTAGCATTTAATAAACCACCCTTAAAGAGCTTTAAATTAAACATGTTTATACTTTTTCTTCTTGAATGTGACTGTATTATGGTGCAGTGCAGTTACATGAGTTCAGTGTCCTTTAATAAAATTATTATCTGCATTTACCTTTATATTATCTCTGGTCTCATGCCGACCTGTAATAAGCTACTAAAATGCCGGCTCCTTTATTGTCTTCTGCTTATTATGCAATAAGCCAATTTTAGGTCCTTACTTACAGTACAGTCTATTATTTTATACATTGTTTTTTAATGTTGTCCAGAGTTAATTAGTGCAAACCACAGCGGAGATCTGAATTACAGCTCTGCAGCTTCCACAATAAAAATGTGAAGTTAGATATAAATTAATTTCTATTATCTTATAATTTCTTACTTCTTCGGTAATAATTCTCTAAATGACTTCAATTGTGTGGACCTTGGTCGTTCGGATTTGGTACATTAGGGACCCCTTCAATTTTGTTTATTTTCATTAGCTAATTTCAGTCTGAATGGGGACTTGTGGAGCAATTTGCTTTTGTTTTGCTTCTGGCTTTAGAGTTGTAGCTTATTGAGTCTGTTTTCTGTAATTAAACAGACTAATTGGATATGGGGAAGAAAGAAATGTGCATTAAAAATGAATGTTTGAATGCTGAATGCCTAAGTATTAGTGCCGTTGGAAAAAAGCATTTGTATGTGTGGAGGAGGAAGGTAATTCTTAAAATTAGACCATATCCTTGGGAGATGTGTCTGCAGGGAAGTGCCTTCAGAACCACCACTCACAAGCTGGAAATCTTAGCCCCCAGCTATAGGCTTTATTCAGATCAGTAAGGATTATGTGATGATGTTTGCAGTGCTAAGCATGACAATTAATTATTAGCAAGCCTTGAGGCTACTATTATTATACTGTACCCAAAAAAGAAGACGTGTTGATCCTGACATTACTATCCACCCCCAACTAGAACTATCACATATTTATTATAGAACACTGAATTATTGCAACTCTGGACTAGTGTTAAAATCAGAAATGATGTATATGTGGCCAAAATATTATGTGATAGACTTATGAGATTGGCTTTAAATGAATATAGAAGGTTCCTGGATTTTACAAGATATATAATATACTATTTACTTTTATGTACTTTGTTTTAAGTGTTTCTAAACTCTTTTTTACTGCCTAAAATCAAACATATAGTCCCTGTATGGGTCTGCCCAGTGCAGGGTATGCAGACACAGACTCTGTAGGGGTGGATGTGCAGTGCAGTGTTGTATCCTATCGGGGAACACGTCTCAGGAGCATGATGTTGAGAGATGATCACCGATTGGTTTGTATGAGACACGGCACTGCAATTACAGAGTCTGTGTCTGCATACTCTACAGTTGGCAGACCCATACAAGGACTATTTGTTTGATTTTATTTATTTATTCTTGACCCTTGCAATCAGGCTTCCAGGCCCAACACTCTACACAAAAGGCATTAATGACTTGCTCACCACCAAGGGTCACTTCTCAATCCTAATTCTCCTGGATCTCTTTGCAGCCTTTGATACAGCTGCCCACCCTGTTCCCCCATCTACTTTGGTGCTTTGCAATGATCACCTTCGCGCTCATATTACGTGCCTCGCACTGAGTCCCGCTAATTCTCAATCCCTGCAATGAGAGCCTTCGGCGCTCATTGCAGCTAAGTCTCGCAGGCCTTGTAATGTTACAGTAATAAACCAGACATGTAAGAAAAAAATTAATAATCTTAATTAAATTATGACGCATATCTGAATTGCCATTAATAAGCTAAGTTACAAACCCTTGATATTCTGGTTAAAGTCATGGAAATCAAAATTGTGTTTATTACATCACTTCCTGAGAGCTGGATCATAGGGTATGTGTTGATCTATAAGTGAAGTGAGGTGATGGGGAAAAGTCAGAGCTTTGTTAGATTACTAGATCGGACTGAAATTGACACTAAACCCCTTCACAGTACCAGAAGAAGGAAGTTTCCATCAATAGATGCAACCACAGCTCTCCTGAAATGTAAATGTCCCTTGCACACACTATGTCCACCAATGTATCATGGAGGGCTCCAGGATCCAGCCGAGATTTCAAAATGTATTTATTTTTCCTTATTAAAAACAGGCTTACTTACCTTTTCCTGGCTTAATCATACTTAGTCCAACAAAGTTTTCAAACATATATTGTTTTCTTAGCACATTGTCCCAGGCTCTCTCACTAGTCATTTCTTACTGCCCACTTTATGTTGCAAGCACTTTTTATTGATGCAAAACAAACTTACAGCTCCGAGCGTTGAGATCCCACAGCATTGTAACAAGTTACTGCACCAGATCCCGAAAGACACATTTCCAACGGAAATTATTTAACTGCAAGTGTCAGACAATACAAGGTACCTGCAGCACAGAAAAGCCGCATCAAAGCTACTAAAAATGGTGATATTCCAATGAGTCCTCCTGAGAATAGCACAGCCAGTCTATGAATAACAGCATTATTTTGTGAGCCTCAAGGCAAAGAAAAGGCAGGAAATGTAATACAAATCTAAAAAAAAGTCAATATGTGGATTTTATTTTTTGTTCGGACGCCATGGAAGCAGCCAACGTTGTGGCCTGTTCTAGAACTTCATCAGATTCTACTTTATGGCTCTGATATGATCCAAGCAGGTAACTGACGTTTTTAATATACTTAAAATATACAAATGCAATATGTTTTTAGAATGTAAACAAAAAACACACAGGCTCCAATTTATTACTTTTTATATGCAATTATACTGCAGTGGAATCTATCATTATGGTTTCTCATTATCAGCTTCCTGAGGTGGGAGACGTCTTTGAATGCTCAGGACGTTTATGTCCGCACAATGGGAATTTGCAGCTGAAACAGGCAGTGCTTTCTACAGATTTGTCTCCACCCTGATAAGATCATTAAGGGAAGGTGGGGAGTTAGTTCTAAAAAGGTTTTAGGAACTTTAAAGGGCCACTGGACTCACTGTAAGTGCCCATAATGGTGTGAAAGAGCAGAGGATTGTTTGTTAAAACAATCTATATATTTTTTAATTACTTATATTTAATAGCAGCTAAAAAACTCTTACATTTGAAATCTTTGTTTACATACAGTCTATTCTGCTGTTTTATTAGTAATTAGCCAAGCTCTGAGTGCAGCTTGTGGCGCTTTGGGGGAAGGCTGTGATTGATAGCACGGCTTATCCATGGACTCAGATTGCACTGCACGAGCTTGTTAACTCATAGCTTTCCCGTTTTAGGGGAGTACCAGTCTTCCATGTCTGCACATATAGACGTGGTTGGAATCAAATGCACAGAACAATACTGCATGGATACCAAGTCACAGCTGAGTTTAAACTCTGACAATACATTTAATATTAAATAATATTTCTGTTAAAATGACTGAATATGCATTTTATTAATGACCAATGCCTAATTAAAACATATTATTATTATTATAGTTTATTTATAACACACAGACATATTCCGTAGCGCTGTCCATAAATTAGGTTCAGACAATGATAAATACAGATTAACATTTAGCAAAGGAAGGACGGCCCTGTCTTTGAGCTAGGAATCCAATGTCCATGGTGAATTCCCAAAGTACTTAGGATAGAAACTTGCAGACTTATAGCTCTACATTAGTATTTAAGAAGCAGAAGTACAGTTTACCAAGCTGTTCTCTAGAAAAAACAGGCCTCCTTAGTCTGTGCTCAGATTTATTTTTTCGCTATATTTGAGCAGATTCAAATTTCTCTGTGTATAAAATACACACGTGTGTCCTTCCAGTGATTATTTAAATAAATTGTGCTGTTTTATGGGACTATAGGGTGTGCTGGGAACACAGATTCTGGGCAGCCTTCGGTATATAGGAATATTGTTTATTTACACAGTCAGCACACAGGGATATATATATATATATATATATATATATATATATATATATATATATATACACACACGTGTTAGTTATGAATCAAAAAGAGACACTGGGAGATAGTAAAGAACCATATTAGTCTTTACCTGTTTGGATAAGCAGCAAATATTTATAGCATAACAGTTACTTCAAACCAGCAGCCAGAAGGGTGAAGGTTAAAAAGCAAGAGACAAAAACCAAGTGAAGAAAACAAAAAACTTCCTTCCTGTGAGTACCAACAAGTTCATATACATATATAAACAGTACTCTAAATTGTACAGCACCATCTACAGCTCAAGGGCATAGTGTATACATCTTATGCAGTACATGCTGTTTTCCCAACACCCCTTCTCAATGGCATGTGCATAATTACATGACATTCAGATTCTTTCGAGAATTGTTTATTCTGATGCTTCGCTTTCAGCAAAATAAACACTGCGACTTGTTGTCACCTTGTTGGTCTTTGGGTGAAGGATTCTATATCCTTCACTTTGTTTGCTGTAGCCCCCCAGAATCCCCTTTACTGCTTTGTTCTCCAACTTGTAACGTTCCTCACTTGGGACATGGGCATATGCTTTACAGCCGAACACTCTGATATGTCCTATACTGGATTTTGATCCATTCCACATTTGGTTTGGGGTACTTTAAATGTTTTTTGATGGTAACCTGTTCTTTAGGTATGTTGTAGTCATTATTTCTTCTCCACAGTACTTGTTAGGTAAGTTGGTAACTGAAAGCATGCATTTCGCCATTTCTGTGAGAGTGCAGTTTTTTCTTTCTGCTATGCCATTTTGTTCGGGAGTGTATGGTACAGTTGTTTGGTGTATAATAACTTTTTTCTTTAGATATGATTCCTCTTCCTTTCCCATATATTCCCCTCCACTGTCAGTGCGTATTATTCCTGGTTTCCCAGGAACTGTTTTGCTGGTCATAGCTACAAATTTTTTAAGTATATGTCTGATGTCTCGCTTTTTTGATTCAGTAGATATGTTGTTGTGTATCTAGAATATTTGTCAATGAAGGTCAGTAAATATCTGTTGGGTGTGTGGGTTTTCATTGGTCCACACACATCCCTGTGTTTGAGTTCCATGGGTGGAGTAGTCTTTGACTGGTCTGTGGAAGTGGTGTACGTTTCGCCTTCGCTTTGATACAACACATGCATTTCATGAGTGTGTGGCAAAGCAAAATTGTCATACTTTCTGACAGACCTCTCTTTTCAAAATCCTTTATGGCTTCTGAGTTTCGATGCCCCAATCTTCTTTGGCTTGTTCACTTGCAGTGATAACTGTGTACAGTGGCACAACTTCAGTGTGCGTGCTGAAATCGTGCCCACGTCAGGCTGCCAACAATTGCGCTGCAGACAAATGTGCGCTGGGGTAGAAGCGTGCACGGCCAATCTCGCGCCCCGACATACCAGTAATAAGGGAACAGTAATTTCCCTGACATCGGCTGCAGAAGAAGACACAACAAAATGTATTGTCCTCACACTCACCTCTATTGTCTGTATAATCGGGGTCCTTACCTGTATAATCAGGGTCCTTACTGGATCCTACCTCATCTCTGGAGTCATTTCCCAATGACGAGAGCTTCTCCTTCAACTTGTGGTGGGGCCGATGTCTCAGGCAATAGATGACCCCAGATCCTGTAAAGACCCAGATTATATAGGCAAGAACCCTGATTATACAGACAATAGAGATCAGTGTGAGGAGAATAATTTTTTGTTGTGTCTTCTTCTTAAATACACGTCTTGTCTGCTCACGTGTCCTGGTGGCGCACAGCCAATGTCGTGCCACGCGATCGGCTGTGCATGCTTCTACCCCAGAGCACATTTGTGTGTTGCGAAATTGTCTGCACCATTAATTTGTCGCGCCTTCACCTCAGGCTACATAGACGGTGTGCCGTTCGTACAGGTGTTCATTCAACCTTCCTTTTGCTAGGATTTGTTTTCTGTTTCGAATTGTGCATTCATTGCTTCGGAATTGGACTGGAAGTCCATTTTTAGCCAGGGTTTTCACTGATGGGAGGCTTCCTTCTAGGTATGGAACTTACAGAACTTTCTTTACAAGGATGCTTTGCTTACCCCCTGCCGGTGTGATGCAATTCAGGAACCCTTGACCGTTAACTTCCGCTGTGATACTTTTCCCATTTGCTAGGAAGACTTTGTCTTTTGCAATGTAGTTAATTTCTGTAAAAAAAGTTTCAGCACTTGTCATGTGACTTGTTGCCCCTGAGTCGATGCACCATCCATGTGATGTGCGATTCTGAGTTACTTTAAAGGTGCCACTCCATGATGCATGTGCGGTTTCCTTTTGTGGACGTTTTAACTCTTTCTCTCAGGGGTGGCTCAGCTGCTCAGCTTTCCAGATTGAGCAGTTCTTTTTCAGGTGACCAGCCTTTTTGCAACGAAAACATACCCTGGTTTCTTCGCTTTGTCTTGTGCCTTCATGCATCTTAAAAGATACCTCTGATCTCTCATTCTCTTCATTATGCATATTTTCCTTTTTTCTGTTGTATTCGTCAATTAATTTTCCTTTACCATATTCTAGTGTTGGTTCCTGCTCTGGTCTAGTTTCTAGAGCATTTATAAGGCTCTGGAAGGCTGTATAGTAATAATGCTACTATATGATTGTCTTTAATGTATTCACCTATCGCACTTTACTGTTCCACAATCTCTAGAATAGCATATACATGTTCGCGCATATCCTGACCATTGTCCAGCCTTATCTTATACAGTTTGCGCAGCAGATATAGTTTACTGTTTAAGTTTGTACGCTCATGCATTTTTTGTTATGCAGTCCACATACCTTTAGCTGTATTTTCTTTTCTTATATGAATGAGTTGATCATCCTCCACTAAAAGGCTTATAACTGCTTTTGCTTGCCTGTTCTTTTTGTCCCATTATTCAGGGTTGTTAGAGGGTCTGTTTGTATCCAGTACCTGCCATAAGTCATCTTTGGATAACAGCATTTCAAGCTTGAATTTCCACAGCTGGTAGTTGGTATTGTTGAGCTTTACTATTGGAAACTTCACATCTGAACCACTTGTCATATTTCAGTAAATTGGATGCAGCTCTCGTTTCCTCACTCAGTATTTACTGGGATCATAGATGCAACACTTATTTGTGGTTTTCCTTTAGTGTCTGGGCCTATAACCCATTAGTTATACATCAAAAAGAGACCCTTGTAGATAGTGAAGAAATACATTAGGTTTCACTTGTTTTGATAAAAAGCAAATATTTATAACATATCAGTTACTTGAAACAGCAGCAGCAGGGTGAAAGGTAAAAAGGAAGAGAAAGAAAAAAACTGAGTGAAGAAAACAAAGAACTTCCTCCCTGTGAGTACCAACAAGTTAAAAAACATGTATAAACAGTACTCTAAACTGCACAGCACCAGCTACAGCTCAAGATCAGAGTTAATACATATTATGCAGTACATGATGTTATATTTCCCAACAAGATCAATCTCACCCTGTAAGTCATGAGGTTCTTTGGAAAATCCCTGGTAGGAAGAATGAACCCAGCACAGTATATAACCACCAGTACCAAGGAAGCAGTTCAGCAGTACACTGTCAGTGAATCAGCAGTAAAGTATCAGACAGGGTCCATTGCAATAATTCCCTTGTGTAGAATTATTATCTTCTCAGAATAAACCATAGATGATGCTGATGCATGTTTAAACTGAACAACACTTTATTGATTGTAGGACCGCATATTTATCCACCATGCAGTTCCAACCATCTTCGCCAGCCCCCACCCTGACCCCCTGGGAGCTGCCCACCTTGTTAGCTCCACTGATCTCCTGGCATCTTTTAGTCCCCTACAGGAATCTTGTACCCTTTGCCCCACATCCACAAGAAAACCTAATAGGATAGTAGCATATTTTAGTTAACTCCCTGTGAAAATGAAGCATTTAGAAACCAAAACGGCTGGGTACCATCCATACATCAATAACTGTACAATATGGGAAACACATGGAATATGGCTCATTACACACACAAGATAGCTGGCACAAAAACATAGCACACAATAAAACAAAATTACCAACATCCCACACACAACTCCAAATGACAAACATGGCTTCCATAGTCACGAAAAGCCAGCGCAGAGGACAGCTGACAGAGAGAGCAGGAGAAATAGTGGCCCACTCTGGATGATTGAGGGCCCCCTAGCAGTCCAACAGTCCCATACGTAGTTTTAGGGTCTCCCTGGGCATAACAGTAGGCAGATCACTTTGTTTACTTAAATTGACACCATACCACTTCCCCCTCACAGGCCCAAAAGCAGACTGCTTGCATTAGGAAATGCAAGCATTGCTTTCAAAAGATATAAATGCCCCTATCACACACACACACAACTTTCTCCAACATATCAAAGATTCCTCCAGGTCCAGAAGATGCATAACATTTTTGTTCCAATATGCGCTTAGTAAGACTTTGTTTTCAAACACTTTTTTTTTCACTGTACAGCACAAACACTGCATTCAAGTATGTTTTTTAAACGTATACTAACCTTCAAGCCAACAGCAGCACAAAGCAGAGATCGGGAACGGTAATGTTGAATGCTTGTGGGTAGAGTTAAATAGCGGAGCAGAAAATTCCAAAAGAATATTAGTTGGAGTATGCTATAAACCCCCAAATATAGCTGAAAGTGAGGAAATACAATTATTGTTACTGATTGGAAATGCAGCTAAGCATGGGCAAGTTCTAATAATGGAAGATTGTAATTACCCTGAAATAAACTGGATAAAGGAGACCAGCAGTTCAGCTAAGGGGAGCAGGTTCTTGAGTACACTCAAGGATCATTATCTGGCCCAGGTTATACAAGAGCCTACTAGAAATGAGGCTATCACAAATATAATAATAAAGAAATGAGGCTATCACAAATAATATTGATATAGTGTCAAATTATGAAATAGGGCAACCTTTGGTAAACAGTGATCACAACACACTCTCATTTGAGATTGAATAAAAAAAAACTTTAAGGGGCCAACAAAAGTCTTAATTTATACGGGCAGATTTTAACGGTCTAAGGGCAGCAATACAAAGTGGGACAGAGAACTGATGGGTAAAAATACTGAACATAAATGGACAACATTTAAATCCTTACTAAATATACATACTAATCACCATATACCATGTGGGAATAAAAGTAAAAGGAGTAAATCACATCCAATGTGGCTTAACAATGATTTAAAGATCAAGATACAGAGTAAAAAAAGGCATTTAAATTATACAAACAAGAGTGGACAGAGACTGCTTTACGTAAGTACAAGGAAATCAACAAGGCTTGCAAAACAGCTATTAGACTGGCTAAAATTGAAAATGAAATATTAGCTGAAAAAAAGAGTAAGACTAACCCTAAAATAATTTTTAAGTATATTAATGGGAAGAAGGCAAGGAAGAAAGCTATAAGAACATTACAATCTGACACAGGCCGTCTGATAATTAGTGACCAGGAAAAGGCAGATGAGCTAAATAGGTTATTTTCTTCTGTATACACAAGGGAGGTACCAGTGGTTGGGGCACTGCAACATAATGGGGCTACACTACCTTTGGGGAATAATTGGTTAACGCAGGAAGTAATACAAAAGAGGTTGGAAAAATTAATGTTAATAAAGCCCCGGGTCCTGATGGAATACATCCAAGGGTACTGAGGGAACTGGGTTCTGTAAAAGCCAAACCATTATATTTAATTTTTCAAGATTCACTCAACACAGGGTCTCTACCAGATGACTGGAGAAAAGCAGATGTGATACCTATATTTAAAAAGGGAGCAAGAGCAATTCTGGGGAATTATAGACAAGTGAGCCTCACTTCTGAAGTGGGGAAGCTTTTAGAAGGGTTAATAAGGGATAGTATACAAGAATATATCTATTTGAAAAGGATTATAAGTAGGAGTCAACATGGATTTATGAGGGATAGGTCATGTCAAACAAATCTAATTAGTTTCTATGAGGAGGTTAGTAGGAACCTGGATCAAGGCAACTCAGTGAATGCAGTCTTTTTGGATTTTGCAAAGGCTTTTGGGAGACTAGTGTGCAAACTAAGGGATACAGGAATTGCAGTAAATATCTGCTCATGGATTGAGAGGTGGCAAAAAGACAGGAAGCAAAGGGTTTTTGTAAATGGAACATACTCAGATTGGACTAATGTGGTAAGTGGGGTTCCTCAGGGTTCAGTATTAGGTCCTCTCCTTTTTAACATATGTATTACTGGAAAGTAGTGTCTCCATTTTCGCTGATGACACAACGTTGTGCAAGGTAATTCAATCAGATAATGATGTACTTTCTCTCCATAGGGATTTACATAGAAATGGAGAATGGGCATCTAAATGGCAGATGAGATTTAATACGAATAAATGTAAAGTTATACATCTGAGAAGGAATTTATAATCTTAATGGAGCAAATATAGGGGTATCAGATATTGAAAGGTATTTGGGAGTGCTTGTGGACAACCACCTAGGTAACAGTGCTCAAAGCCAAGCAGCAGCTGCCAAGGCAAATAAAATGTTAGCATGTATTAGGAAGAGTATCGAAGCAAGGGAAGCCAATATCATTCTGCCACTATACAAATCACTAGTAGGCCCTCATTTAGAATATGGAGTACCACTTCATAAAAAGGACATTTTAGAGCTGGAAATGGTACAGAAAAGGGCAACAAAACTAATAACAGAAATGGAGGTCTTAGAGGAGATATGATTACCTTCTGTAAATACATCCAGGGTATTTCAACTGACAATAGGAAATTCCTTGAGGTGAGAAGTAAAAAGATTCCACCTTAAAGAAAGAAAAGGGTTCTACACAGTAAGGGTGGTTAATCTGTGGAATTCTCTACCAGAGGAGGTGGTGACAGCAGATTCGATAGCTAACTTTAAAAGGGGATTGGATTTATTTCTAATTAAAAAGGGCATTCAGAGCTATCCTGGATAATTAGAGAGAGTATTGATCCAGGGAGGAATCTGATCGCCAGTATCTCGGGTCAGGAAGGAATTTTTTTTTCCCTTTAAGACGGTTGGCTGAGTTTCACTTGGGTTTTTTTTCTGTTTGCTTTATTCTGGATTACCGTAATTTCAAATTAAAAATAAAATAAAATAAATAATTAAATAATTGATTAATAATTAATTAACAAGTAATTTATTCATATTTAATCTGCATATTGCAGATCAGAGGAGATCTTAAAAGGTTGAAGTTGATGGACTGAAAGTCTTTTTTCAACCTTAATTACTATGTAACTGTCTGCAGCCGTTTCCTTCCTTCCTTGTGGATCCCACATCCCATTATGCTTTGCTGCAGAGACCTCCGGACATTGCAATAACGTTATAGCCGTCTCTGATTGGCCACAACAAATTATAAATGTTATGTTAATTAAGTCTGGGTTTTCAGGAGAATCCTTTCTTAAAATCAACTGCCGGAAAACTGAAGACATTTGCAAACTCTACTGTAAGTTTATTAATGTTTATTTTGGTATTTTTTCATGCAAAAAAAAATATTTGCACCCATACCTTTAGGGTAATATTTTTATTTTAGCAGATTTTCCCTTGTGCTTGAAGCATGTGAGGGGTGCATACTTCACCTTTTCATTATTTCTTTTTTTGAATAGAAGAAGGAGAGAGGGGAATTGATCTTCTCATTAGTGAGTTCAAACAAGTTTTTCCAACTCCCTCTTCCGTGCAGTAAAAGGCATTTGCAAATAAAGTTGCAAACACTCCTTGTCCTGCTCTGTACCTAGACCCTTCATGCATTAAAATGGAAGTATCACTATCATGCACTAGCAGATACTGCTAAAATGAAGATTTTCTATGCAAATGCTTTTTTACTCATGGTTAAAGCAACTTGTTGCATAGTTCACAAACATATGAAGGTTTAGCTAGTCCACAGTGGTGCTTTAATACAATGCTTTTGGATTCTGAGAGGGTTAATGAGCAGGAACGTTGCAAAACTAGCACTGCTGTAGCAAAAAGGTTGAATGAGATCACAAGCCCCATAATTAAACATTGCATACTGTCTAGATTAATGTCAATCATAAACTGCTGTATAATAGATAATTAAAATTCTCCTGGTAGATAACTGACGGGTCAAGATGATGAAAACACACTCCTACAGCAATTAATCTTTCTAAAGTACATTCAAAGATGTGGAACCTCTCTTTCAGGGTCGCAGCCATCAACACGGACAATAACATTAAACTTGTTGGTGTTGATTACCTCCCTGTTAAATTGCCCCAGAAAAAAATACATGTATTGAAGAAATGGAAAGTGCACATAAAAAAAAAAACATAATAGTAAGTGGTTGTAAAATCAATACTCCCTCTCTAATTATCCAGGATAACCCTGAATGCCCTTTTTATGCAAAAATCTATCTATCTATCTATCTATCTATCTATCTAATCCCTTTTTCATTCTTTAAGGTGGAATCTTTTTACTTCTAACAACTTCTAAAAGGGTGTCCTCTTGTCAGTTGAAAACCTCTTAGCATAAAAAGGTCACTTGACAAAGCCTTGTAATGACCCTGGATGTATTTATATACGGTAATCATATCTCCTCTTAGACACCTTTTTTCTAGAGAAAATACGTTTCATTTGGTTAGTCTTTCTTCATAACGTAGCCCCTCCATTCCCCTTATTAGTTTTGTTTCCCTTCTCTGTACTTTTTCCAGCTCTAAAATGTCCTTTTTATGAAGTGGTGCCCAAAATTGTACTCCATATTCCAAATGAGGGCGTACTAGAGATTTGTAAAGTGGCAGAATAATATTTGCTTCCCTGGCTTCTATACCCTTCTTAATACATGCTAATATTTTATTTGCCTTTGCAGATGCTGCTTCGGTTTAAGCACTGTTACCTAGGTGGTTGTCCACAAGCACTCCCAAATCCCTTTCAATATCCGATAGACCTAGTTTTGATCCATTAAGATTACAAACGGCAACGGCGAGCCGTTAAGCCACTAAAACTCGCAGCAGTTGGACGATGAGCGCCAAAGGTGCTCATTGCCTGCGGGCCTCATAAAGCGAGACAAGCAGTGGAGGCAATGAAACATGCGGGACTTAGCCAGAAAGGAGCGCCAAAGGCGCTCCTACAAACCTTGCGAAACGAGTCGAGCTAATCACACATTGAAACAAGCAGGACTTAGCCTCCAAACACTTAGGAAACGCGGGATCGCCTTAGGCTGCAAGCAGTTGACGAACGCGGGACTTAAAAAAAAAATTATGAGACGCGGGACTTAGAAAAATAAACCACGACATAGGAAAAATACGAAGTTAATGGCCGAACCGTGCAAAGCAAAAAATATGAAAAATATATATGATACAAACAAATGTACACAAAAAACATCACACACAGCACAGGGGGACAGCCAGGACGTCTGGGAGTAAGGTGGAATGCGAATTTAAGTTGATTTTGGCGAGTTACAACACTCGAAAATCACCTAAGCAAGAAAAAAAATGGCAGCCAAACAAAATGAAAACAAGGCTACACGACCCTGGACCGCGCAAAACACCGCCAACTGCATACCACTTTCATCCAGGAACGTACGAGGTACAAAATACACTATTACATAGGACGGCAAATGCTCGCGAACCGTATAGCACATAGACAAACAACGCTATTTTACAACCCTAACTTGCAACTAACAACATTACACATCTAAAGTAGAGCATTACACAAATAAACCAACTGTTTGCCCTCGCGCACGCAGCCTATTTCTAATACACAGTTGTGACATTCATAAAACTATGTCCTCAGGCCAGCAGGTGTCCAACTGGACATGTTACCTCTTAAGGCTATGGATTCTTACATATGCTCCTTCGAAAACGGTAACTTATATAAATGTATTATTCAATTAATTCATTGATTAGTATTTAATAAAACATAGAGAGGAGCCAAAAGACACGTGAAGAGAGGCTCACAGTTAGCGCTGAAGGTCCTTAGAATATAAAAAGCTTAACATTATGTGTTAAACAGCATTGCTATGGCTTCAAATTTTATTGACCGTCATTTTTTGACGGGCAAGTTGCTAGCAATAATATAATACTGCATGAGCGAGCACACTCCTTTTTTCAATTATGACCCTTAGAAAGAAAAAATGTGTCTCAGAGATCAGCTATTGATAAATCTGTCATTACAAATATTTATACCAACTAGGCATACTTATCTTGTTCATCACCAACCATTGCTAAACTTAATTAACTATTTCTGATAGAACCATTAGCTAAGAAGTGAATCTTTCAGCTAACGTATAACTAATACCAAAAATCTAAATTCCATAGAAATTTCAATGAACTTCCACTTAGAATTTTTATTTATAACCAATTACAATAATGTTTATTTTAATGTGTACTTTTCATTTCTTCAATAGGTGCAACATTTTCTGTGTCACTTGTAAAATAAAAACTCCTAGTTCCGTGTTGACATAAAACTTGGCGGAAAAATGTTATTTTAAATCTTTTATCCAAAATTGACAAGACCGTAAACATGCCTGAAGTGAAATAGTATTAGGCCCTTATCCAAAAAATACATTTTACTCAACCATCCTTTTTGAACATTCCACCTCTATCTACCTTGCCCCAAACGCACCTCTTTGTCCATTAACCATTAGCATATTATTTGCATTAATATTTCTAATACACAGAAAGTGACTTAAAGGGATGAGGAAGGTTCCTGGATTTGACAAGGCATACAATATAACTGTCACAACCCAGTGACTGTTGGACTTTAGACCTGGCAACAGGAACTAGCTATGGTGACCATGTGAACCAAAGGTTATTATAATGGCCATAAAGACGTTTATAGTAAAGGACTATATTACTTTGTTAGGGCTATAGGACCGAAGTATAATTGTTAACTGGTTGTGTTTTCTGATGTTTCCCCAAGACCAGGTTAAATGCCATGGACCCCCCTCCTCCAAGAAAAATTCTCACCAGGTCAACCACGCCTAGAGTGCTTTGGGTTGATTTTACATGTTTATGTTTTTCAGGGTGTATATATTGCATTGAGCCAATAAAACTATTTTGAAGGTAGTATTACTTTAAGGGCAACCAGTAGTCACTACCACTAGCCAGCCGCGATACCCAGATTACTCCAAGTCCCAGGACAGGGAGATAGGCTGGCACAGTGCCCTTGCTGGCACAATTGTGGAACAATTAGACACCAAAAAGTGCTAACTTGTAATTGTTCAGGGCACTTTAACCTTTGTTGTATTGTGGCAAAATTAATAAAAAAATGTGTACTGGAAAATACATTTTATTCTCTGTTTGGGATAGATATGCACAGTGCGTTTCATTTAGAGGGAAAGATTTTTTTTTTTATTCAAGAATAATTTCTGCAACTTGTCCTAGAACCGGGTAACCTTGCCTAAGAATCTGCAACTTGTCCTAGAATCCTGCTAAACCGTCCTGTGTGAGGTCAACCTGCGGGTCGGATGGGTGTAGCGACCATTTAAAGCCAAACAAAGAGCGGGTTGTGACAATATCTGGCTCCTGAAAGGCTAGGACACACTGCACATCCAGCCCTACAGAGTCTGTGTGCTATTTCATTGGTTTTAGGCAGTAAACACAGAGCTTACAAGTGCTTCTTAATAAAATAAAGTACATAAAAGTAGATACACAGGAATATTATATACCTAAATAAAAAAAGGAAAGTAGTATGCTGGTAGTATGTATTAAATATAATTTTTTAATACAGAGAGGATAAAATATCCCACTGTTGCGACCAGCAATTAATGAATATTCAAGGGACTTGAGAACCAAGAAAAAATAATATCAATTGCAAATTAACTTATTTACACTTTTAAAATATATATAAATTGCTACAAGAACTTAAAAATGCGTCATGTATACAGGTTGGTCGATACCAGATTATCACTAAGTTTTGTGAAAGCTCCTGTATCAATGACAAGCCTTAGTACACAGAAGCTTGGAGATACAACAATATAATATTTTCAAACCTGCTCTCAATAAAGCTTTTTCATATGTAATTGGTTATTAGACCAGTGCTAGAGACAAATACACTTATTATAGAGTTCAATCAACTCCGCGTATTGTTCGGATTCTTCATGACATAACATGAGTTTCCGAATATGGAGTTTATTGCAGTGTCTGTTATGTGATTGAGGATCCTTCAAATCCTGAGAAACAATTACCCTGATTTTATTTAAGGTCTCATCACAATGTAAATCATTTTTAATTGATATTATTTTTTCTTAATTTACAAGTCCCTAAAATATGCATTAATTGCTAGTCTTAACAGTATGTTTTACTATCCTTTCTGTACTGAAATACAGTTGGCTCTCAGTTATCCGGGGATTGATAGATGCCAGATGAATGTAGTTTCTGGTTGATTGAGAGTCACTATTAAAAGAGGCTTATATTAGCTGCACATAGGATGCTCTGCTAAGTATATGTGTCAGTGAGGGCTGTTCTAGCAGCAGCAGCTTTCACTCCTCACTTACACACAGATACGTTCGTCTGGAGGGTGCGGTGTCGAGCCGAGGAATGTAACGCCAACACTGCCCTGTCTCAGTCACTAATGGCTGTCTGCTTTCAGGCAACAATGAATTGCAGAGACGTACAGTGGATGAAATCTAGGTGCCTCTAAGCATTTTGTGGCATGCCAACCTGGCTCCTGGCATTTGTTGAGGCCTGTACATTTTATTTTTTGTTTAATGTACAGTATTCAAATTTTTTACTAGGTGCTTGAAAGTTCTGGTTTCTTGAGTTCCGGTTAACGGAGAGTCTACTGTATATTATGATATACCTAGTAAAAGGCAGGAGCCTTCCATATCCCTTTAATGCAATGGATTCCACACTCTCTTTTTGTAAAATAAAAAAAGAGAAATGGTGAGTTCTGCCTTCCTATAACTTTATCATACAGTTATGCGGCTTGTAGCCAAAGGATTGTCACTGAGTGATTTATTTTCACTGCTCACCAAACTCTCAATCACTGAGGTCCCTAAAATACAAGTAATTTAGTTTTTATGTCTCCCTATGGTCAGACTTGTAGATCTACCCTTGTGCATTCTGCTGGTGGAACTTAAGCCCTTGCTGTGTAATAAATTAGTCACTGTACGGTGGCTGTTTTTGCTATTTATAAAAATCAATAAAAGAGAATCTATGAAAGGAATGATTTATGTGAAGCAGAATTTAAAATAATCCAGAGGCTTAGTGGCCAACTTCAGTTCAGAAAAAAACATCATATGTTTGTGAAGTACATAACAAATAAGAAGCTGTGTAATTATGAGCAATTTTTTTTTTCCCATCGTAATTGTTGAAGACTTTAAAAGGTTCCAAATATGTTATTCTTATTTATTAGCAGAGGGAGGTGTGGAGAAATAAGGAGAAAATTGAACACCTACCCACTTTGTCTGAACATGCTCAGTAGCAGAAAATCACAACAATAACTGCAAGCTCTGCTCCTATAGAAATGTAAATGCACCTATCACACACGGCCCTTTCCGAAGTATATCTGGGGAACAGGGGCACCACAAAAAGTTTAAAAACTAGTGTTATTGCATTTTACTTGAGCAGTAATAATTATGTTGTTGTTTAGGCATGTCCGACACATCTGTCAGCCTTTCTCCACTAAGCTCCATCAGGTTCATTTCCATTGCTTTAATGACCACATCTATCATCTCCGCTTCTGCCATTACCTTCTTTGCATGCCTTCAATCTTTCTCAGCATCAGTCTTTTCAAGGAAATCCTGTCTTCTCATGATACAGCCAAAATATTTGAGTTTTAGTCTCATGATCACACCTTCCAGTGAACTGTTTGGCTTAATTTCATGTAGTATTGATTGATTGGATCTTCTTGCAGTCCAAGGGACTCTAAGCAGTTTTCTCTAACACCACAATTCAAAGATGTCAACACTACGAAGCTCAGTCTTTTTTATGGTCCAGCTCTCAATTACATATGTTACTACTGGGAATGCCATAGTTCTAACTATGTGGACCTTTGAGAGGTAACTGGACACATATGGTATTCTTTTTTTTAAGGTTTTTAATCAATCACGATTACTGTACTCCTGTTTTGTGGAACAACCCAATTGCAACCTATATCAACAAAAACTACGTACTACTATAGGGTCTCTATAATATATATTTTTTATACATAATGTTTTTGTAATTGTCATTTAAAAGTTACAATTCACTTACTTTTAAGAAGTCCCACAGTTTCTCAAAATCAAAAACCTCCACTTTTCTTCATGTTGTCTTAAGACTACACCCACATGAAAGAGCTACACACTGTCAGTGTTATAGGATGATCAGAAACACAGCATGTCACTGTATGCTTGCAGCAAAGCAGCATGATACATTGGTAGTATAAAACCCTTCCCTATCATGAGCAAGAACAGGAAAACATGGGCAGGCTCCAGAAATGGTTAATCCAGGAGATTCTTAGAAGTAAGTGAAATATACAGTTTGTATGACCATTACATTAATGATTATAAAAAATAATTAAGTCACATACTTAAATATTTATATAAAGCAATAATAATGCTTATGAGAGTCACTTTAACACAATAAATTGCACAACATATTTTCATTGGTCAATTCAGGCCCTGCTGTGTAATAAATTAGTAATTGTTCAGTGTTTTTGATATTTATTAAAATCAATACAACATAGATGGAAGGAATGATCAGTAGGAAGCATTTAGAGCTGAAAATAATCCTTGGGCTTAAAACCAATTGTTTTGCAAGTTCCAACATCCCCTGGAGGGATTTAATACTTACAGTTTGTTAATTTAAATATAAAACATAATTTGATCATTACAATGCAGTAGATTCTATAAATGTCATATGTGGCCCTGGTGCATAATCCTTTCAGATCCTGTCTAGCTCTGAATATTATCTGCCTTTTTATAAGAACACAGAAAAGTCTGCCATTCACTGATCTTGTTTTTAGAAAAAAATAGCAATATGTTTTATAAGCCAACGTTAATCAAACTGGATTTTACTTAATTTATATTTCCCTGCACAGTGTGTATCTCCCTCTTCGCTATTTCTATTTAAAGGTCTACTTTATAATAATATTGATTATATGTATATATATATATATACCGTATATATATATATATATATATATATATATATATATATATATATATATATATATATACAGGGGGTCCACAAATTAAGGACAGGATACGGTTCTCAGAACATCTTTAAACCATATTTGTATATAACTCAGATCCCTAATAAATAATAATAATAATACTATAATGGCTCATTTATTTACTGTACTACTGTACAGTTGAGGGCTTCTATAGATCTTTTGGCCACCATATAATAAATTATTGTTGTGGTGAACTACCTACTCATAATATCCACTACACAAACTAGGGAACTGGCCCCACGCTGATGATAAGCAGTAACCTTGAAACAGCTGTATGTGGGTGGGATTCCTAGCTTGTGTATAATTCAACCCTAGCTTTCCTCAAAGCTGTTTGATACAGCAGACATATGCTTAAGGGAAACCATGTTTCATATGGTTGTGGATTGCAAGAGTGAAGCCTTTGTGGGCACATTTACATGTCCCTGCCTAGGGTCCCAGAACGCAGTGTAATAACTGTATTTCTCTGAAGTTTCTGTTTTCTATTTCTGAAAAATAGTTTTATGTATATATTTTTTTTCAATTCACTTCACCAACTTAGACTATTGTGTTCTGACCAATCATATTTTATTCAGATTAACAAAACATTGAGAATCAAAGAGAAAAAAAGGTATCCTTTTATATAATAGTGCAATTGATTTATTCTATAGTGCACTAATTCACAATATACGTTTAATAATGAGATTAAAATAACTGGTTAAAATCATGGAACGGACGTCATGCAAAGAGTAGTGGACATGGAAAAGACTTCAAAGCTACGGGCTCCTAGCAGCCTGCGCGTCGCCTATGACGTCATAGGTCGTCGTAGCATAGCGTGCAACCCGACGCACGTTTCTAAAATATTTCATATGGGGTTCTTTTAGAAACGTGCGTCGGGTTGCACTCTATGATACGTCGCAACGCCGACCTATGACGTAATTTTTACGAGCAAAGGCGACCCGCGGGCTGCTAGGAGCCTCGGTGTTCACTCATACAGGCCCACTACCTAGTTTATCTAATACAGTGACCCTTATCTCCTATACTCAGCAATGTTGCTATATTTATTATTCAATACTAGGGATAGGGTTATATTCGCTGAGGCTCCTTCTGATGAGTGTTTGAAGTGGTTATAATTATTCAAGTTATTTCTAATCTTATACCATTATCCATCATTTTTTCTATTGGTCCTTATATTTGCACATTTAGCACTAGCACTTTGTTATATCAAACATTCTCTTTGATACCTCAGCAATTGGCACTTTACTTCTGTTTCCATTATATGTGATCCAATACGATTATTATTGTTAGCACTTGGCACTTTTGTCACTCAGTGCAATAAATATAGGTATATTGCCACCAATTGTTTTGTTTTAAAGCACTATTACACTTATAGGATCCAATATTGCAAGGATTTATAATTATATGGTAGCTTTGAAGTCTTTTCCACGTCCCACTACTCTTTTCATGATGTCAGAGTTCCATGATTTTAACCAGTTATTTTAATCTCATTATTAAACGTTAAGTTTTAATATTTGTTTCATCTGTATATTGTGAATTAGGCAGAGGGTGTGCACGGTTATATAAAAGGATACCTTTTTTTTCTCTTTGATTCTTAATACATTTTTTTTCCTTAGTAGCACCCCTTTTCTCCCAGGATTTTGTTATACCATGAGCCACCTGATTTTGCTGCTTTTCTATCCTTAACAAAACATTGAACTTAATTACGTGATTATATTTGAATGTCTAAAAAAATATATATATAAATATACATATATATGCCTTGCAAAAGTATTCACCCCCTTTGACTTTTTACCTATTTTGTTACATTACAGCCTTAAGTTCAATGTTTTGGTAATCTGAATTATGTGATGGATCAGAACACAATAGTCACAATATATACATAAAAAGCTCTGGTGCAACCAATTACCTTCAGAAGTCACATACTTAGTGAAATGATGTCCACCTGTGTGCAGTCTAAGTGTCACATGATCTGTCATTACATATACACACCTATTTTGTATTATTTTTTTTAAAGTCCCCAGCGGCTGCAACACCTAGGCAAGGGGCACCACTAGCCAACACTGCCATGAAGACCAATGAACTCTCCAAACAAGTAAGGGACAATGTTGTTGAAGTCAGGGTTAGGTTATAAAAAAATATCCAAGTCTGTGATGATCCCCAGGAGCACCATCAAATCTATCATAACCAAATGGAAAGAACATGGCACAACAGCGAACCAGCCAAGAGACGGCCGCCCACCAAAACTCACGGACCGGGCAAGGAGGGCATTAATCAGAGAGGCAGCACAGAGACTTAAGGTAACCCTGGAGGAGCTACAGAGTTCCACAGCAGAGACTAGAGTATCTGTACATAGGACGACAATAAGCCGTACACTCCATAGAGTTGGGCCTTATGGCAGAGTGGCCCAGAAGAAAGCCATTACTTTCATCAAAGAACTGAATGGTAAGGTTTGAGTTTGCAAAAAGGCATGTGGGAGACTCCCAAAATGTATGGAGGAAGGTGCTCTGGTCTGATGATACTAATATTGAACTTTTCCGCCATCAAAGAAAACGCTATGTCTGGCGCAAACCCAACACATCACATCACCAAAAGAACACCATCCCCACAGTGAAACATGGTGGTGGCAGCATCATGTTGTGGGATGGTTTTCAGCAGCCGGGACTGGGACACTGGTCAGAGTTGAGCGAAAGATGGATGTTGCTAAATACAGGGATATTCTTGAGCAAAACCTAAACAACTCGTGTGCGTGATTTGAGGCTAGGACGGAGGTTCACCTTCCAGCAGGACAATGACCCCAAACCCACTGCTAAAGCAACACTTGAGTGGTTTAAGGGGGAACATGTCAGACTTAAAGATTGATAGATAGATAGATAGATAGATAGATAGATAGATAGATAGATAGATAGATAAAACAAATCTTTAACAATACCTCTTCTCCTCTCCCTCTTCCCTCCCTTCACTGATAGAACAACAATCTCTGAGAGTCTGGGCTATAAGTAAGTGTTTAACCAGACAAGATGGAGCATTCGATAGAAAGACAGATTCTTAAAAAAATCTGATTTAATCTATATATGTATTTATGTTCCAAGCTTGTACATGCTTCACACACAAATCTAGTGTCCTTTAAATTAGATTTTAACTACAGTGTGTTTTCTTGTTTCTAAGAACAAATCATGCCCAGTGTGTATCTCCCCCTTAGCTTTTTCTAAGTGTTTTTGTTAAGACAAGTTATGTGGAGCTGAAATATTTGGCACAGCATGCCTCCCTACTCCATATTTTAAATAAACAAAAAGCACTTGAGATAGAACTGTGAAAATGCCAACAATGAGATACACACTGTGCAACCAAAAACAAGGTATTTCAAATCCAATTCAAACATGTTTCTAAAATATCTTAACAAAGCAGCTTATTCCAATAATGGTGTTTCTGGCTCCATTTAAAGTTCATTTTAATATGTTTTGATTAGTACCAATGTACAAAAACAAATGGAGGTAAAGAGTTGGGTGTGGCACCTACCAGACACTCCATCACAAGGTCTCTGTAGGCCTCTATTGGCTTGAGGCATGGTGGGTTACTTTGGGGGTTACCCAGGAATGTGTGCTTTTTAACCCCTACACTCATAGAGAACTTTGTATGGGTTAGTCCACCTAATCATGTCACCCACATATCTATACTAAGATGCCCCCAGAGTAATAGATTTGTCTGCCTCTCTCTTCTAACCTATTCTTTCTCGTGAGAGGTGACATCTTACACAGCTGTAACAGGGGCTTTGCATCTACTGGTGTCATGCTGTAGTAAGAGGCCACACAGCATATCAATGTCTGCTCGAAGCATTAATATATTTGTAATGTAAAGTCCCACCCCTCTAAGCTACAGCTGTGCAAAATGTGACCTTTTATGAGAGAAAGCAGAAAGACTGGTGGAGGCTACAGAAGGTGAGCATTTGTTACTCTGTGGGCTATTTTGAAGTAAGTGAAGTGTGGGGTGCCATATTTCACCTAAAGCCACTCCCATATGGTAGGGGCCACACAATATCAATCATGCTGCACAGTTAAACATCATATCATTGCCTACTTGTTAGCACTATGAGACAACCCAGCAGTGTGAAGCCCAGCCAATGTGAGCCAGATTTCAGGTCACATCTGTGACACATAGCACCCTACATGAGAGATAACAGGAAGAAATAGGAAGGCTTCAGAAGGTGAAAAACTGTTAAACTGGAAACTTGTAGAATGTAACTTTCATATGACCATTACTTTGAGGATACAATTAATGAATTAATTAGCTATAATATATTTATATAAAAGAGAGTAAACATCTAGTTTTAATGTAAATACTTTTGTTCCATTATAGACAGATAGATAAATAGATAGATAGATAGATAGATAGATCGATCGATCGATCTGGATCGCTACCTTGTTGTCGTCACCCAAGATGGACAGGTCATAGCAGAGAGGTCAAATCACAGTCCACTGAAGAGGGAACTGGCAAGCCACTCCAGGTTTTTTTTTTGCCAAGATAACCTTATGGATCATCACAACTAGAGACATAATGGTTCCTGGTGTGCTGCGGTCCATAGGGTCACAGAGAGTCAGACACTACTAAATGACTGAACAAAAACATATATGGCATATATAACAACAGGAAGGAAAAAGTATGATCTCTATCTATTATATCCTTGGTGCTTAACACCACTATGGTCTGGAAAAAAAAAACTTTAATGGGATATTTTATATCCGGAAATAACGCCACTTAAAAGTAATAAAATTAGTGCACTATAGAATAAATCAATGGTATAAGTATGAGGATAAATCAGTATAACCACCAATGTAAAGCTCTAATCATGAAAGGTACCCTAAACAAAGGGTTAGAGTATTCAAACTGATCCAAACAAAAACAAAAAATATAGAGTGAAACAGAGATCACATATAACAGTATAGTGTATTGGCAAAACGTTGCCACACTTAGTATACTTGCTGTTCAATTGCTACGCTTTATGTGCATCTATATGGCTTGTCCCATCAATTGACTGTGTCTGGTTTGTCCTCCAGTGGTCTCTGTCCTCTATAACTACTGATGTCAGTGCCAACGAGCCGTTTCGTCCATCCTCGTGGACTTTCTCTAAGGAAAAGTTATGTTCTATGCTGGACTCTCTGCCTTATAAAGCCAGTTTATTTCCGGGTTCAATGATGTGTATTGCGTTATTGCGTCTTTGACGCAATGACGTCACTCAATTGGCGTGACCGCGTTATTGCGCTATTTTACAACTGTGTAGCTTTATTCAAACTAACAGTGACCATTTTCAAAAGACAACTACCTTTATTTTCCCGATGTTGTCAGGGGCTAACAAAAGCAAAATTCAATAGTTTACTGAATATATAGATCTGAAGATCAGAATTCTAAATAAAATCTCTAATTAATCACAAAACTAAAATAAAGAAGGAGATATAACTCCTATTATAAATGGTATAGTGATATTAAGTCTAAAATAACTGTCATTGTAAAATGGACAACTCAAGTCCTATTTTGACAAGTAGTCAGCTATTAAGTTATTAGTGAATAATGTGGTACTAAAGTTTCCTATTATGACAATAAGTGATTTAAAATATGACTCTGAATAAAGTAAATGTATGGTGTATGATTATATACTTCCTTATAATAATAATAATAAAGATGTTGAATACTTGTGAATTGTTTGGTCTAAAGCGTGTGTAAAGTGCTTTAGTGAATGTCTGTATTGAAGGGAAAAAAGAGTGAATAAAAAACTAATGATACTAATGTGTCTAATAAGTGAAATATATATTTAATAAAAAAGATAAATTTAAAAGAAAGAATACAAGAGATACTAGAGTTTGTTGTAATATCCCTGCTACTCTGAACATGTAATTTCTTATCTTTTTGTACTAACCCATATTCTAAAGCCCTTTTTCCAATTTAAAGAAAGGCTGTGTAGGAGTATCCCTCATTTAACCCATTCGGATATTTACTATCAAGTGTAAAGATCCATTTGCTTTCTGCTTGCAGAAGTCTCCTATCTATATCACCACTTCTTGGTCCTTCAAACAATCTTTCTAAGACTTGAAATGTCATAGCTTCCGGTTGATTTCTATGAAAGAATTTTATGTGCCTCGAGACGGAGGTATCAAGTTGTTTTTTGATAGAGTATGCATGTTCTAATATTCTCCTTCGTAGCTGACGGAATGTTTTTCCTACGTAATATTTTTTACAAGTGCATGTCATGACATATATAAGATGAGTGGTCTCACAATTTATTAGACTCTTCACTTGATATTTAATTCCTGTATTAATATCTGTAAAGTCTTTACAAGGTTTGATATATTTACATGCCTTGCAGTGGCCACACTTGAAGAGGCCTTTTGTAGACGTTAACCAGTTTTCTGGTCTTTTTGGGGGATTGAAAAAACTTCTGACCAGGATATCTTTAACACTGCTATTCCTTCTATATGTGATTGAAGGTTCTTCTGTTATGAAGTCTTTCAAGGTTATGTCCTCTCTCAAGATATACCAATGTTTTTTTAGAATATTTCTAATGGCTTTCCAATACAGCGTATTGTCTGCTCTGTATCTTTTCCTTCAGATTTCACCTTATATAATAGGTCTTCGCTTTTGCTTATCAGTGCTCTTTTATATGCCCTTTTTAGAACACGATTTGGGTAACCCCGTTGTTTAAATCTTGTTCTCAAATCTTTGGCCTTTTCTTTGAAATCCGTTATATCGTCACAGTTTCTTTTTAATCTCAAATACTGTCCCATAGGTATTCCAGATTTTAATGTGATAGGGTGCTGGCTTGACCAATGCAGCAAAGCATTTGAGGCTGTGGATTTCCGAAATACAGTATGTATGGATATGGATATTTCCTTTGTCGTCTTTTGTCAAGACCAGATTTAGAAATTCCACTTTTTGATTGTCTAGCGAGTATGTGAATTTCAGCCCCCAATCATTCTTGTTCAAAACTCCTATGAATTTTACAAATTCATTTTCAGTGGCAGTCCAGAAAATCAATATGTCATCGATAAAACGTTGCCATAATATTATGTTTTTTGTGTATTCACGCATTCTTTCTCCAAACACTTCCATTTTTTCCCAGTGTCCCAGGTACAAATTTGCATAACTTGGGGCACAGGCAGTCCCCATTGCCGTACCCTTATTTTGTTGATACCACCGGTTGTTAAACAAAAAATAATTCTTTGTTAGTATGAATTTTAATAATCTGATAATGAATTAATTGAATTCTATATCCTTAATGCTTTGCATGCTTAGAAAATGTTCCACTGCTGCAATGCCTTTTTCATGTGGTATCGATGAATATAATTGTTCAACGTCAATAGTAATCAATATGGTTGCTTCTGGTACTGAAATACCATCCATTTGTTTTAAAACATCCAAGGTATCCTGTAAATATGATGGCAGTGTTTTCACTATCTCTTTGAGATGACCATCTATAAACATACTTATTTTTTCCGTTAAACAGTTGTTACTAGAGACAATGGGACGGCCTGGTACTGGGACTACTTGTTTTTGTATTTTCGGTAGCGTATAGAAAGTAGCTTTTGTAATTTATTTTGGCATCAAAAAATCATATGTATCTTGATCTACTAATTTTCTCTCTTTTGCATATATTAATATTTCTCGTAATTCCTTCTTAAATTTCATTGTTGGATCTTCTTTTAAGATTTCTTATGTAGTCTTATCCTATAACACCCCACTGCACATCTGGAGGTAATCTGTTTCGTTCATCAATACTACATTACCCCCCTTGTCAGTGGGTTTAATAACCACTTTGCTATTGCTCAATTCTTTTAGAGCTTTTCTCTCTTGGCTGCTGATATTTTGTTTGGAGTTCTATTCCAACTCATATTCCTTTGTTGTTTCCATATATTCTTTTAGATCTTTTTCAACCATGTTGAGAAAAAATTGTATATTGCTAAACATGGATAGATCTGGGGTGAATTTACTCTTTGTCTTTTTGTTTCTTTGTGGTGTTTTTCCTTGCATATATTCTTTTTGTTCATCCAGTAAGCCCATCAATGCTTTGAAGGCTTCTGCTTGATCTTTATCCACTCCTAGTTGGTTTAATTCTCGTTCTTCTTTATTCAGAAACCATTTTTTCAGCGCCAATTTTCTAGCAAAGAGATTGATATGTTTGATATTCTCCAACAGGTTGGAATCTTTGGTTGGTACAAATGACAAACCTTTTTTCAATATTGACTCATGTCCTTCTTTTAGCATGAAATCAGAAAGATCTATGATGCTTGTTTCTTTCGGAGTAGCAGTTCTAATCCGATCATCTAGGTTTTTATTTTTATTAGTTTGTTTATTTAGTGCATTATCGTTATTTTGTATAAAAGAATCTGTGGCCATTCTATGAAAGATTGCTTGACTGTTGTTATCCATACTTGATGGTCTATCTTTTGTTTTTATTAATTATTTATCCACGTCTTCGGCTTCTTTACTAAGTATCTCCACTGATTCTTTGTATATTTCCCTTCTTTAACTAATTGTTGTTGTTTTTCTTGTATCTTTGTCTTGTTCCATGCCACTTGTTTTGGACGTGCCCCTTGGCTAAAAAGTGCTGGTGTTCCAGAGTCGTTTGATTTAATAAAGATCTGGTAATAGGACCTTGGGCTGATTGTTGTGTATTCTGCAGAATTGCAGGGCTGGTTATTTTGCCCGTTGTTTGATCTTCCTTGTCTGACTGTTCATAATCTGATGAACTTGCTTCTTCTTGTATTCTTCTTAAGACTGGTCTTAAAAATTTGTATACCCTTCCTGTTTGATAATCTTGAGAATCTCTAATAAACTTTCTTTTTTCCTCAAAATGAGTTCTTTCTTAAATGTCTCTATATTGTTGACTAATTTTGTATTTAAATCTTCAAATTCCAATACATCTTTGAATTTTTCCACACTTTTTTCTTGTTCTATAACTTTTATATTCAATATCTCAAGATTGCTCAGCTCTTCTTCTAAAATAAGTTTCATTAAGTCTGCTGAGCATTTGTGATGTCTGTCCAGGTTTTAATAAATTTGTCACTAAGTAAATGTGCTGCAGGTGCTAATTGAATTCTGAGCCCTCGTGGGATCATTTTTTTTAATGTAATTTTTTATACTTGAAACTTCCCATATTGCCCTGATTTGTTTCTTTAAGATTTTCAACATTTCTTTAGTAGCTAGGGTAACATTATCTTTAAATCCTATTTGTTGTCCATTTCTTTCTGTTATTGTAAATGTATCTTCTGCTTCTAACATTAAATTAGAAATGATCCATCTTTCCGGTTGATAAGTTGCCATATTTTTGTAGTAGTATTACACAATACTGATCATTCGTTTTGGATTAAACCAAGATTAATTCTTAAAAAGAAGGAAAAAGTATGATCTATATCTATTATATCCTTGGTGCTTAACACCACTATTGTCTGGAAAAAATAACTTTAATGGGATATTTTATATCCAGAAATAACGCCACTTAAAAGTAATAAAATGAGTGCACTATATAGAATAAATCAATTTTATAAGTATGAGGATAAATCAGTATAATCAGCAATGTAAAGCTCTAATCATGAAAGGTACCCTAACCAAAGGGTTAGAGTATTCAAATTGATCAATTATGTCAATTATTGCGATTAATCCTCATATATCAGAATAAACTGATGTACCTGAAAAAAATCAGGATATACTGATAATCATAGGATTGTGCTATATAAAAAGCACTATTAAAAAAACTTATGTTTAAAAAAAAAAAAATATATATATATATATATATATATATATATATATATATATATATAGTGAAACAGAGACCATAAATAAACTGGAAGTATCTATATATATTTATGTCAAAGACACTTGGGACAACATAGCATCAAAAATAATAAATGATACCAAAAGCTGCAGATAACATATAATATAATATATAACAACAACATATTGCAAAAACACATTTTTAACTTATATAACAACACCTTGCAACACCATAGAAGAGGTCATAACAGACGTGTCTACTGTTCACTTGAATACCTTTCTCCTGATTTTTGGAACCAGAAATAGAGGCAAACTTTCCAAGGGCTCACAATTAAGCCAGGTGGTTAATGATCTCATTGCAATATATTGGCAGCTACGTTTGCAATACTCAGCTGTCAGTGACACACAGACATCATTGGATCCAACATCTATGTGGGCAAACCTGAGGCAACTGTACCTTTACTTATAATAGTACTTATTTCCAGATTTCCCTTAAATAAGGAAAGTATTATTATTTTGGTGTACAGATGCATTGATTCTTTTAGTTCAAGACTATATATATGGTGATGGACTGGCCAAGCATGTCACCAGACCTAAACCATATTGAGAACCTGTGGGGCATCCTCAAATGGAAGGTGGGGGAGTGCAAGGTCTCTAACATCCACTAGCTCTGTGATCTCATCATGGAGGAGTGGAAGAGGACTTCAGTGACAACCTGTGAAGCTCTGGTGAGCTCTATGCCCATTCAGGTTAAGGCAGTGCTGAATAATAATGTTGGTCACACAAAATATTGACACTTTGGGCCCAATTCTGACAATTCCACTTAGGGGTCTATTCACTTTTATTACCAACGGATTTAGATGTTGAGTTATTTTGAGGGGACAGCAAATTTACACTGTTATAGTAAGGCTGTACACTTACTACTTTACATTGTAGCAGAATGTCATTTTTGCAGTGTTGTTACATGAAAAGATATAATAAAATATTTACAAAAATGTGAGGGGTGTACTCTCTTTTGTCAGCTACTGTATGTATATATATATATATACACTGGTTACGGTCATGGTGCTCTTGAATTAAATCCTTTCAGCACCTCTTTAAGCAAATGTCTGTGTTTTATATTAATATTTTAACTAGGTTAATTCGTCAATGTAATAGTCACATAAAATTTACTCTTCATTTACCTCCAGAGTGACAGATTCTGGAGCCTTCATCTTTCTTCCTGTTCTCTATCATGTAAGGTGCCATGTTTCATTGCTGTGACCAAAATCACACTAACAGAGGAAGAGTTTCACACCACCGTGTGTCTTAACAGCATAAGACAGTGGTTTGTGAAGCTCTTCCCTTGCTCCTTCCCTTGGCCTGAAACAAAGCATTTACATAAGAGAGAACAGGAAGTAAGGAGTAGGAGAAGCAGATAATCTGTTACTCTGGATGCCACTTAAAATTTAGTGAAGAGTACATTTTATTTGACAGGATTCAATAAATTAAAATGCTCAATTAAAACATTCACATAAAACAAACAAGACTGTCTAGAGAATATCTTTAACAGTGATATGTGCCAGAAGACCTCAATTTACTACTTTCTTCAGAGATTTGGCCATAGATAACCACTATGACACACAAAGAAGATAATTCAAAATAATACAAGATTTCAGTAATGACAAATGTAATTATTTTTGGTATTTCTCAATTTTTTGTTTAAATTGCTGCATTAGTAAGATTTCAATATACACTGCTATCTCACAGCAAGGACGGTGCTTACCTTCAGCACATTCCTGGCATCAAATGACTCTCGGTCTCGTGGACCTGCCCTCCCAGAAGTTGTGCTGCTTCTCTCTTCAGCTGTTAGAGGAGAAACAAATGAGCAGGTAAAAAACTATTCAAAAGTAGGTTGCTCTTAATGCTTACAGTTGTTATATACCAAATTACAGGTCCAGATTGCAATTAAACTGAAAGGTGAACTCAGACAGATTACATCAGTCTGAAACCTCTCCACTATTTAGCTTAACTTGGTCCCAGTTCATTGGAAAAGATAAGAAAAATACTGTATTTAAGAAAGATCACTACAGAACATATTGAAAAAGGATGTGTTGTTAAATGGTATTTATATGATGTACTGTGAGTTGATTTGTAAAAAATAAAGTAGACTTATACCACTATGGATTTGAAGCTCACTGAGATGCCCATAGGAGTGTTCCCCGTTTGCTCTCCTTCTTCAGACTTCATACACACGTCTATTTTACCACAGCTTCCAGACAATTGGATTATATGTTAATGTTGGTGCGTTTTACTATATGAGCATTAGCGAGTATAAGACATTTGCCTGATCACTCCTCCAATATGAGAAAAGCTCCAGCTGAAAATCCAAGAGAGGTGCTCTTACTAGTAGAAGTTCTGAATTAGCATCCAGGTTTCCCAATAGTTCTGCACAGTCTTCTCCGTTATTCTACATGTTAGTATTCCTCTTTATTTCTAGTCTGGCAGTGGGAATTCAATAGAAGGTGGAAACCAGAGGAATGTTGCAATGGATAAATAGGTGCTATGTAATGACATAGGCCTTGGATTTTTTTTACCTAATTTACCTCATTATTAAGCCCTTTTGAAAATATGTTCTCAATACTGATGATCATAGGCATTACATTTTTCACACTTCTTTGCCCATTATGGTGATGAAGGGTGGGTGTATAGTTCCTCAGAATGTCATATACTTTAGAGTTTTGGGTAAAGCTCTAGGTCTAGTTCATGAATAAGCAAAGAAGGAAATAGACAGGACCGTGAAGGAGAGTATGGGATACATCTATTAATATTATCAATTCATTTTTGTAGAGGAGGATAAAAGGAAGAAGAGGGATGTGTTAATAATGGCTCTGAGAAGGGAAGATTAGGTTATTGCTATGTGGAGCAGAATCAATAGGAGGGGCACCACAAAGGGGCCATGTACTGCCATGAATATAAAAAGGCAAAGTTAAAATAAAATAAAAAAATAAAAAAAAGAAACACACTCATCACTCATTTACATATGAGCTTACCACCAGGAAGAGAAGGAGGAAGGAGAGAGTGAAGGGACAGAGAGAGAATGGACAGAGAGAGAAGGGGAGGGAGAGAGAGAAGTGGGGAGAGAGAGAGGGGACAGAGAGAGAGAGAATGGGGATAGAGTGAAGGTGGAAGAGAGAGAGAAGGAGGGAGAGAGAGAACATTTGTAATAGTTTGTGTTTAATTTTGTATAACTAATTCCTAACTAATTGCACCATATATATTTATACGGAATTATGGTTTGACTTGGGGAGCCTTGGAAAATTCTTGAAACATTAATTGTGCATTGAACCGAAAAAGTTTGGAAACAACTGGTATAAACCATTGTCGACCTCTATCAGCATCAGACCGTGAATATCATACAGGATATTAATAGGACACACAGATTAAATACTTTTCCCAATTCTATATTAGCACTAGACATTTCTGCTTAATGTATTAACCCATTTCTCCCTCTTAGTGCCCTAACAAAGCAAACATTCCAGTGTGAAATAAACGATCTTGGTCATGTTTGAAATCTGTTTGATTATCTGAGGGGGCATAAATCCATCTAAATTCTTGCAGAAACTTTGGGTTAACCCTTTGCTGTCACACTAACAAACATGGGGTGCTTACAGCATGGCACAGAAACAGGAAAGTGTATCTCTGTTAGTTGTCGGTAAAATCACATTAATAAAGTGCTACTAGCTTCTTTATAAAATATACACATTCAACCAGTAATATTAAGCAAGTCACTAGCACAGAGCACATTATGAACACATATTGCACATAAATGAAAGACAAATTGTGTCCTTAAAACACATCTCATGTCCATTTTGATAGCCTACAGGGCTGTGACAGTTCAGTTCTGGGGAGTTTCACCCTGGCCCCCAAAAGTCAGTCATGACAGCTGGTCCCCCTTTTCAAATGCAGCATCCCAGTGAGCATCTCTATAATATGTTCGCTGGCATGCTGCGGCATAGAGATACAATCCCAGGGGAAGCACAGAGTCTCAGTATGGCCGCACATTTTCCTGTGGCCGCTGGGAGAAACAAGAAGTAGGGGTGCTGGAAAAAGCATCCCGGTGGACCACTATTTGTAATCCAAGGAACGTGATACATCCAGGCTAGCAGGCATCCTGATGGGTCAAATAACTTTATAAATTCCCCAATCCCGAACAGTAACTTAATTTGCCCAGCTGAAACAGGATAGTCAGACAACTCCATTGGGGCAAATGTGGAAAACAGTTCCCTCAGTACTCCCCCTGCACAGAGCCTCTTCCTGGGTGTGCAGGACAGATTTTTGTCATTATTACTCTGTACAAAACCCAGAGGATAAAGCAGTTCAGGGGTGACCCCTGTGCATCCCCTGCTAACACAAACCTCACAGGCCAGGGCAAGTGCCTACACCTGGCTATTAGACCAGGAGCAAAATCATATTCTTTTGTAGCAAAAACAAACAATAATCCCAGTTGGTTCTCTGCTAGATGGATCTGCTGGCTGGCATCAGAGATCCCTTGGCTGTAGCCTCCATCCCCTGTATTGACACACAGGCTAGGCATTGCACCATGGTCACTGTGTCCACTGGCAGGACCTCACTGCTCTCTCCAGCTGTTAACTCTTGGTCTTCAGATATTTCCGGTATTGAAGCAGCGTAACCCTTTTCTTCCAGGGGTCGGTGGGCATGACTGCTCCCATCCAGATTTCCTCTTGGGTCATCAATTTGACAGACATTCTCTGTCTTCCCCACTGCCTTGTTGTTAGCAATGGGGCCTCAGCCATTTGCGTATAGCTGGTTCCCTTGGTCCCTGGCACATAATCTTCCCTCCCCTACGCAACTGGCAGGGTTTTCCCCAACTTGTGGCCAAAGCCTATCCATGGTAGCCTCATCCAGAAGAAGTATCTACTCTGCCTCTAGATGTAACTCATGTTGGACCAGAGGCACTAGTACTAGAGCCTCATTGGACCAAGACATTATTCCCAGTGACTGGCAACATGTTTCTATTAGGTTAAGTTGTCACTGGAAAGTCCACAAGCTGTTGTCCAGATAACCATAAACAAGGGCCCAGAGGCATCCTCCACCCTAATGGTTAATAGGGCTACACCTTTTGGGGAAGGTACCCCACAGACCCATATCGGTAAACTAAATCAATTTGTTGTCATACCAGGTCCAAAATCCAGTCATTCAGCTCATGACGCAGCCACAATCCCAGGAATGCCTTCCACTATGCTAGAAGGGCCACTTTCCTACATTTCCTGGAGTGTATATTGCTGGACCTCTGCTGCTCCCTCTGCCATGCCTTCAGATGCTCTCCTACCTCCTCTGGGATAGGGGTTCCCCTGTCCAGGCTGCTGTTAGTTACTGCTACTGAGATCCCCCTGCCTGCCACCAAGTTGTCAGATCCCTTTAGTTAGGATAGCACAGAAGGCAAGAAATAGAAGCACACACCTTTGCTTAGTGTATCAGATATAGACTCTAAGTTCATTCTTCTCACACAGATATTTAACAAAAACAAAAAAAGAAACATCCCCCACTATAGGCCAGTCCTTATTTTGCAACCAAGGCTTGTGTGATCTCCCCCCACGGTTTCCAGGTGGCTTGGACGGCTCTGGTTCCCTTGCAATTCCATTTTACCTAGTATTCTTACCTTTATTTGTGACGCGCCAACATATTCTGTAGCGCTATACAGGGGTAAGTTCAAGTAAAAACAATATTACAAAATTAAGAAAAAAAAGAAAGAAGAAGAAAAGAATGGAGGGCCCTGTCTTTCAGTTTACAATCAAGTGTATACAGTGCTTTACCTAAAGCACATAAGATTGAAAACTTGCAGACTTACAATTGGGTATGGAAGAGCTATAGAAAGATAATAGATGTGATGTGTATATTAGGGCTGAAGGTGATAAGCTTCTTTAAACAGATTAGTTTTTAGTGAGTGTTTGAAGGATTTGAGGCAAGAGGATAGTCTAGTGGAGCGAGGCAAGAAGTTCCAAAGAATAGGGGCAGCACAAGAAAAGTCCTGAAGACGGGAGTGTGAGGAGGTGATAGGAGAGAATGAAAGAAGAAGGTTGTTAGCAGAGCGAAGAGGGCAGTTGGGGATGTACTTAGGGCAGAGAAGAGTGTTGAATGTGGCAAACAAACATTTAAGATTGGAGGATAGATTAGATATTAAAGATGAAAATTAGTGTTGTTTGGCAAGAGGATAGTCTAGTGGAGCGAGGCAAGAAGTTCCAAAGAATAGGGGCAGCACAAGAAAAGTCCTGAAGACGGGAGTGTGAGGAGGTGATAGGAGAGAATGAAAGAAGAAGGTTGTTAGCAGAGCGAAGAGGGCAGTTGGGGATGTACTTAGGGCAGAGAAGAGTGTTGAATGTGGCAAACAAACATTTAAGATTGGAGGATAGATTAGATATTAAAGATGAAAATTAGTGTTGTTTGGCAAGATTAAGGGCAGAGAAGTAGGAACACAGAATAAACTTCTAAAGGAGGAAGTCAGCAGAGATGCAAGATTTCCTCCATTGTCATTCAGCAGTGCGGAAACACCTCTGGGTGTAGAGTGTTAGTGTAGTACATCATGGTTGAGGATGGGAGTTAGGGCACTTGCCTGTGGTTGTGGGGGCCAGGGTGTCAAATGTGGAAGATAGAATCATGCTGTATTGCGAGGTGGCAGTGTTAGGGCAGGTGAGGGGACAGAGAAGGGGTTGTAGCACAATGGAAAGGTGTTGCGGGTCCAGTCCTTGCAGGTTTCTGTGAGTTTTGGGTGCAGGGAGTGTAGAAGGGCAGTGCTTAGGGCAGGTAAGGAGGTGGTGGCCATATAAAGGGAGTGGAGTAATGACAGGATTGGATTTTGTACAGAGATTGGTGAAAATAAGGTCAAGGGAGTGTCCATCACGGTGAGTTGGGGATTCTGTCCATTGTGAGAGACAGAGGGAAGAGGTGAGTGAAAGACATTTTTTGGCTGTTGGGGAGGTAGGTTTGTCAGTGGCGATATTAAAGTCTCCAAGAATGAGTGAAGGTACGTTGGATGAGAGAAAGTGAGGAAGCCAGAAATTGAGAGGGTGGCCTAGGTGGGCGATAGATTACAGCTTTTCACAGAGAGATGGGTGAGAGGAGACGGACAGTGTGAACTTCAAAAGAGAAATTAAGAAAGGGGACTGGTTATATGCAGTTTAAAGTGAAGCGAGAGGCAAGTAGTAAGCCCTCACCTCCATATAGCTTGTTACCAGGCCTAGGAGTGTGACTGAAGTGTAGGCCACCGTATGAGGGTGCAGCAGGGGAGACAGAGTCAGATAGAGTGAGCCAGGTATCGGTGATAGCCAGTAGACTGAGGGAGTGATAAATGAATAGGTCATGAATGAAAGTAAGTTTGTTACAAACAGACCTTGCATACTACAGGGCAAAGTAGATGGTTTGTAACAGGTAATAGGGATTAAGTTGTGGGTATTTTCAGAGTCAGATAGCCCGGTGGCTGTACATGGCTGGTAGCAGGAGGAAATAAGTGAGGGCCCAGGGTTAGGGGATATATTGCCAGCAGCCATTCGAATAAGGATAGAGAGTGACAATAGATAGGAATGTGACTTTCTGCGTCTGTACCTTAGAAGAGGGAGGAGATAAAGTCTGGAGGAAGGAGAAAAGCTCATGGGAGCAGAGGAGAGGGGAGTAGAGATGGTGAGATTTTTATATTATTGGCGACATAATGTGAAGAAACGGGGGAAAAGAGTCTGGAAAAGAGGCAGGATGTTACAACGGGAGAAAGTGTGAGAATATTGTGTAGCAGCATGTAAGCAAAAACAAAAAGAATAAATGAAAAGTGGAAATAAGGTTTGCTTGCCTATATTGTTCCTGTCAGTGGCAACATTCAGTGTAAGTGTGTTCAATTATATTTAATGAATGTGTAATTCCACTTGCAGGTGCAGATGTGTGGGGGGAGGTTGATCAGGGTGGCCATAGTGGGTAGTAGTAATGTACAAGGTGAATTGTTAGCAGGTGTTGCTGTCTTTATCTCTGTTTCTTGTCTGTTCATCCACTCTTGACAACATCTGGGGAGAGCAATTAATTACAGGGTTTGGTATCACTCCTACATCCCAACCTGGGGGGTGGGCGAACGGAATTCCTAATATAATAATATATCGTATAAACCATTGTTGACCTCTGTACACATCAGACAGTGAATATCATACAGAATATTAATGAGACACACAAATTAAATACTTTCCCCAATTGTATATTAGCACTAGAAGTTTCTGCTTAATATATTAACCCATTTCTCCCCCTTAGTGCCCTCTCTGACAAGGCAAACATTCCAGGGGGTAATACACTGTCTTGGTCTTGTTTGCAATCTTTAGGTTTATTGGAGGGGCCATATATCTGTCTAAATTATTGCAAAAACTTTGGTTTAACCCTTCCTTATCACATTAACAAACATGCAGTGCTTACAACATGGCACAGAATCAGTAGCGTGTATCTCAGTTAGTTAGATTGTAAGACTGTGAGTTTTCAATCTTATGTGCTTTATGGAAAGCACTGTGTACACTTGATTTTAAGCTCAAAGACAGGGCTCTCCATTCTGTTCTTGTTTTTTTTTCCCTTTATTTTGTAATATTGTTTTGACTTGACCTTAACCCTGTACAGCGCTACGGAATGTGTTGGCGAATTGCAAATAAAGGAAATGATAATAATTAATGAAAGACAAATTGTCACAGTCCTTAAAACACATCTCATGTCCATTTAGATAGCATTCAGGGCTGTGACACTTCTGTCTTGCACAATAAAGGGTCCTTGCTTTTGAGGTTTACAATAGTCCAACCCTTGCCCTCAAAAGTCAGTTCTGACAGTAACTGCCATATAACATTAACAGTTCACTAACTTCTACGAACCTCCCAGCTTCTCACCTTCTGGGATATCCCCAGTCTCTCTGTTCTCTCTTCTATATGTTGTCATTTTTTACACTATCAGTGCTGCATGCTGCTTTGCTATAAACAGGCAGGGACATGCTGTGTGTCTGAGTATTGTGAGTCACTGATAATGTGAAGTCTCTCAACGTCAAGTTGGCTTTAGGTCACAGTAATGAAATATGGCACCGTACCTGAGAGAGTACATGAGGACAGGGTTAGGTTCCAGAGGAGAAACTGTTAATCTGGGGCTCCTTAGAAGTTAATGTAATCTTAATTTTAAATGACAATTACAATGAAGTAGATGACATTAATAAAGTCACCTAGTTAAAACATTTATATATATAAAAAAAACACTTGCCTAAAGAGCCTGTTTAAATTTATAGTGGCAAAAATAGTGAAATAAATCATCTCTCTGTTGTGTAAAATAATTTTGTAAATAATGCACTCATATCTTTCAAACTAGGCCAGAATTCCGGTTTAAAGTTTGTTGGACTTAGTTGGAATATGATTTTTTTTTTTCTTTATTCACGTTCCGTTATGTGGTGTTTTTATTCATAGACAATTATTTGCAAGGTTTAGGGTATGTCACACTAGGTGACAGCATTCCAGGTAGGAGGTCCCCTTTTAGGCACAGGGCCACTTTTGGGATTTATATATGTACTAGCGACTTGCCCGTCAAAAAATTACGGTCAATAAAATTTGAAGCCATGGGAATGCTGTTTGAGACATAATTGAAACCGTTTTGTACTGTGAGGACCTTCAATGCTCATTGCGAGGCTTGCACCGAGTGCTTTCTGCGCTCATCGCATGCCTCGCAATGAGCGCCTTTGACGCTCATTGCGAGCCTCTCATGTTGTGTACTTTTGGTCCTCTGAGAGAGATATATATTTCTATGTATATGTAGTTAAGTAACAATTGATGATTTATTCAATTCATTAATTAATTATTTATGCAATAAATTAATATACTTTATTTATAATTGACATTTGCAGCGAGCAATAGGCTGAAGAGCTAACAATCTGTTTGTATTTTGCGTCTGCATAGAATATACATTGTGAGTGTTGGTGCCCTGCTTCTAAAGTGTAATGAATGTTTGAAGTGTTCATTCTAAATAGTCTGCGTGCGCGAGGTAAAGCCGTTGGTTTATTGTGTAAAGCGGCATTGTATAGTCGTAATGTTATTAATGTGGTACGCGTCTCGTGAGCATTTTCCTGCTTTTCTAAAAGTGTATGTTGTAGGTCGTAGTGTGATGTGTAAAGTGCTAACACATAGACAATCGCAGCCATTTTACAACACTAACTTGAAACTACTAACATTACCATTATAAAATGTCGATTTACACAACAAAACAAGCACTTTGCCCTCGCGCAAGCAGCCTATTTATACTGCACACTTGACACATTGATAACACTTTCTCCTCAGGTCACCAACAGTACAAATGTACATTGTGAGCTGCAGGAAAATACAAACAGATTGTTAGCGCTTCAGGATATTGATTGCTGCATATATTAATTAGAAAAAGGTAAAGTATATTAATTTATTATTTAATTAATTATTATTAATATATATATGTATATAAAAAAAAGAGCAGGGGAGAGGCTCACAATGAGCGCCGAGGTTGCTCAGAGGAGCACAAATACACAAGGGGAGAGGCTCGCAATGAGCGCCGAAGGTTCTCAGAGGACTAAAAGCCTTACATTATGTGTCAAACAGCATTACCTGCCTTACTATTTTATTGCCATCATTTTTTGACGGGTAAGTTGCTAGTGTGTATATATATATATATATATATATATATATATACATATATATATATATATATATATATATATATATATACATATATACATATATATATATATATATATATAAATATATAAATATATATATATATATATATATATATATATACATACATATATACATATCAAGCACTTTGTTTCCCATGATTCATTTATAATTAATAAAGATTGCCCTATTTGTAAATATTGTGTTGATTAGTAGTAAGTGTTAATTAAGTGTTAAAAAAGTGTCATGTGTAAAATGTGATCTTTTTAAATACATGTTAGAAAATTTCAGAATACAGTGTACAGTGGCCCTTTAATTACAATTTGGAATGCAGACATGCAATCAGATTCACTGCATGAGTAAGTGATGAGTCCCACAAGGATGAAAGGGTCTGTCTTTGGGTGCTGTGCTTACAAGTTGTGGAGGGCACAAGCTGTAAAGGGGACTATTCTATCATCAATAGTTTGAATCTAAGCGTAAAGTCACAGTATGGCCTCTCTCGCATATCCCTACCAATATTTCCAAGATTGCAGTAGAGACATCATATTTACTGGAATTATGTGCTGGACATATGTTTTCTGTGCTGTTTTAGACACATAAATGAACACAAAGTTAAGCAAAGATATATATATAGAAAAATAAGAGCAGTCACAATACAAATAAATCTTATATAGCACAAACACATTTTGTTTTCTCAGTCTGGCACTTGCCTAAGGGGTCTCTTCTGAACAGAGTATTCATGACAGTAGCGTGCAGTTTCACCCTGTCCCATTCTTTCAGCATCAAGCCCGAGCCCACGAATCTCTGCATGAGGCGATCCGCTATGAGCTGTAATCTGAGCAGGAGAGAAAAATCAACATTGTTATGCAAAGACAGAGTAATAAGGAATAGAAAATATATGGGTCTCACTAATCCCCCAGCCTATTCTCTGGGGTAGGGCAGTGCACTCCCATAAAACAATATATTTCTAAAATAAGCAAACAATATCCAATTGTTATCCTAAATACTTGTCCTCAATATCTATACCTATTATCAATTCATTCCTTTTCTTAAAGCACTGTGAGACACTTTTAAGGTTGCAGGGGTTGCATATGAGGCCCTTCAATTAAAATAGGTTGCCAGTCACTGCACTAAGGTATGGGGAGATACATTTTTTTTTTTAACAAAACAAATTATGGTCCAAATATTTTTATGAAAAGCAAGCTAAGTTTCTTCTGGATCGCTACCTTGTGGAGAAGGGGCTTGTGTTCCTCAATGAAGCTGCAAGCTAAACCAAAAAGTGTGGTCCACTGGTAAAGGAACTGGCAAACCATTCCAGTATATTTGCCATAAAAATCTTGTAGACTAGCTGGGAAGCTGCAGTACATTGGGTCACGGAGAGTCGGAAATGACTGACAGACTGAACAACAACAAAGGCTAAAGCTAAAAATTTATATTTTTGCAGACACATATAACATACTGTATTTCAAAATGCACATTATGAAGATTTATATGGTGAATAAGACAAAAAAAGAGGTTTAGCTGGTAGTTTTTTTCTTGTATGTTTTTTAAAGGGTTCTTTCGGCAGTTTGTTTTTGTTTTATGTAAATGTTTTAAACTAGGTGACATTTTTATCCTTCTCAATGTAATTGTCTTAGAAAATGTACACTTTGCTTACTAATAATAAGCCCCCGAGTAAGGGATTCTCACCATCTGGAACTTCCCCCATGGGATCATAAAAGACCGGCTTCACACTATCACTGCAATGCTGCTGCACACAGTAACACATCATGTCACTACATTCTTCCGGCAGCATGAGACACTGGTAGTGTGATACTTTCTTGAGATGGGATTCTTACTGGGTACAACCCATAAAGGCCCACTGTAGTGCATTTGCAAGTAAAGCTCCTATGCTTGGGTGTTGGGCAGAGATTATTAAAAAATAGTATGATGATTACGATAAATAAAAGTTAATATTTGTCTTACTTTTAAATTGTCAGCTTTCTCCTCAAACAGAGCTGCTTTTCTCCACCTCCCTGGTTACATGGCAAGTCTGCCTGGGGCCAGGATTATCATTGATCTTGAAAATAGGCTGGGCTATGATGTCACTGGCTCCACTCGTGGTATAATTAGCTCCTCCTCTACTGCCTATACAGAGTTAACAGCTATATTGTAACCTGCTTGCAGCTCCCTTATATACACTGCCAAGTGACAGTGCATGAGCCATCATAGCCCACTCTCTTTATTGAGCATGCTCAGTCTGAAGCAGAGTTTGACTGGGCAGCCTTTTTTGTATTCCACCGGATAGGCAGAGCTAGCCACACCCCCTGATAGACACAAGTATGAGGAGATAACCAGCTCAGTTTGAGGGGAAAACTGACACAGTTAATAGTAGTTAAATATACATAGCATACTGTTTAAATAGTCTATGCCCTACAAATTAACATATGACCTTTACTTGTAAATGCGATACAGTGGTCCTTTAAAGTTCGCTAAATGCAGTGTAATGAACTGACAGAAGCTAAATGTTTAATTAAACATTAATCATTAATAACATTCATGTTCAATGATTTAAAAAAACAAAAAAACAGAACTGAATAGCAAAGAAAAAGTCTCAGCTGAAGCTCGTCACCACCCAGTATAAACTCAACAGGGGAATGAAGGAGACGAGAGACTGGTTAAAATGGTCTCCTTTGGCAGAGAGGCCTGGCTGGGAAGCAGCCTATGAACAACTGTCTAGACTCAGATGGGTCTCTGTGGTATTGGATGCCTATTTAAGCCCTTAAGGCCTGTTTCTGAGATGCCCCCTGCCCATTGCCCATATAAAAGTTGAGACCAAAATCACAACCTGTGGCTGATATTCTAATTTTTCAAAGCATGTTTAATATTGAATATCGCATTTTGATAAATCATTTTTATCAGTTCTATAGTCACTCTTTATCAGGGGTCTAGCATACCTTTAGATAACTCACATTTCAGTGCTAGCTTACATAATAATATGGTACAATGTATTTATATAAAACCACAAACTCTACTTAACAGTTCAAAGCAATGAAAATTTCCAGCATAAACTCTTTCAAAAAATTAAGGCTTACGAGTTATAGAATTATTAATGTTCCCACTAAACATGAAAGGTTCTCTGACTTATTGACAGTTTTTGGTAAAGTGGAGAACAGGAAATCTATATAAGGGATACAATAAATGTGAGCAATCCATTTCCAATTAGGGTTTAATTTATCGGACAGAACATAATGAGCACATGCATGGCTGCACGTCACTAATGATATAGAGAATTACTATACAAATACACGAGGGAAAACAAAGAGAAACCCAACCTAGGTTTCAATACATGCAAAGGTTTAAAAGGACACTGAAAGTACATTAAAATGTCTTAATGATTTATATGTGTGTGTGTGTGTATATATATATATATATATATATATATATATATATATATATGTATATGGTTAATACATTTTACATCTGTGTTCACATTTAAATGTCTTAAGAAGGTTAAAAAACCTGCTTACAGCTCAGAATTTAGTGAAAAACATTTATTACACTGCATTCTGGGAAGCTGAGCTGGGACATGCAAATGTGCCCAGAAATGCCTCGCTCTTCAATCCATAGCCATTATCAAACACGGCTTCCTTTAAGCTTATGCCCGCTGCATTACACAGCTTTAATGCAAAGCCAAGGTTGGATTAAACACAAGTTGAGTATCCAATCCATGTACAGCTGTTTCAAGCTTACTGGCTATCATCAGCATGGAGCGGGATCTCAGCTTGTGTTGTGGATCTTATGAGTAGGTAGTTCACCACAACAATCATTTATAATATAGTGGGCAAAAGAGCGATAGAAGCCTCTACCGTACAGTAGTACAGTAAATAAATAGTACATCTGTGTTCACATTTGAATGTCTTTATATATATATATATATATATATATATATATACACACACAATTATCAAATAACGTCCCTAATTTCACGGACCAGCCAAGGTAATGCGTAAGATCTTGCAAGCTGGGCTCCAGCTAGCCGGTTTTCTCAAAGGCACAAGAGATCAAATTGCCAATGCCCTCTGGATAATAGAGAAAGCAAGATAATTCTAGAAAAAACATTTAGTTCTGCTTCACAGATTATTCTAAAGCTTTTGACAGGGTGGATCACAACAAAATCAGGATTTTAAAGAGATTAAGTTACTAGACCATCTCATCCACCTCCTGAGGAATGTGTATGTGGACCAAGAAACCACGGTCAGAATAGAACATAAAAACAAGTGAATGGTTAAGGATTGGAAATGTAGTGCAAACAGTTTGTATATTTGTCACCTTATTTATTCAAATCATATGTGGAGTACATCATGTGTAAGGCTGGACTTAAAGCAGGAATTCATATTGTTAGGAGAAATATCAACAACTTCAGATACATGGATGATACTACTCTGATGGCTGAAATTGAGGGAGAAATAAAGGGCTGATGAGGATGAAAGAAGAGAGTGCAAAAGCTGGGCTGCTGGTCAATGTAAAAAAGACGTTGGCAAACAGCAATTTCAATTCCTGGCACATAGATGGGAAATCAGTGGAGGAACAGACAGATATTAATTTTCCTGGGCTCCAAGATCTCTGCAGCCGTAAAATTAAAAGACAATTGCTTCTGGGGAGGAAAGCTATGGCAAGTCGGGACAACCTATTAAAAAGTAAAGATATTACACCATAAACAAAAGGTCTATAAAGTTAGAACGATTTTATTCTCAGTAGTAACATTTCTCAGATCACCCCCTGCTGGCCAAGAACCTGGCTGAGTAATCCTCTCTTTGTTCCCAGCCTCCCAGGGTGTCATCAGTCAGAACAATGGCAGTTAATCCTATCTCACCACCCCATTCATAACTGAATGTTCATTGTTCTCTGGTGCCTGCCAGTCCTTCATTTGGTCACACCGGACCCTCTTAATCGAGTACCCTATAACTTGTGACCCCCTTCCCCAAGAAACCCTGATACTATTAAAATCCCTGGGGGAAAACACATTTTAACACTAAACATAATGGAGTACCATTCATACACCAATAATTACATACAGGAACAGACAAATACATACTAACTCAATAACAAGGAACCTAGTTAAACAATATAGCTGTCATAGTCCAAGTAAACAGGCAGGTAGGATATCTTCCTGGAGAAAGGGGAAACATTTGCACAGTTAATCCATGTCAGTCCAGGACCCACCACAGTTCAATAGGCCCAGAAGTCTTATGGTCCCCTTGGACCCATACCTACCATCTTGCTGCAATACCTTTTTTTATTGGACAAATGTTGTATTTATATGCTGAGCTTTCCAGAGGTTTGATCTCCCTTTATAAAGTCTGAACAATACTGACCAGAACTGGTACTCTCAGTTTGAATTTAAAAGTGATGTAGAGAGATTGGAAACAGTGTTTTACATTGGATATAGATATATCTATGTGTATATATATATATATATATATATATATATATATATATATATATATATATATATATATATATATGGGAATCAACATAATATACTATAGAAAACATGCACACACATACTGTGAACACACGTACATGAATATATACATGAAAAATCAGAGTATTGCATTTTACAGTGATACCCTTCCTATTGGATAAACCCTTCACTAAGAGTGACAAGCCTTTTATAGTGAAGCAAAAAAAAAAAAAAGAACACATAAGAAAGAGAGAGACAGAATCATAAGAAATTGTGCTAATGTGTCAGAAACAAAGTTTATGTTAAGTCCTATATCTATTGAAGAATGTGATCACCTTCTTTTCAAATGCTTTTCTCTCCTAGATGTTAAAATTTCCTGTGAGAATTTTAATTTTCAGGTTTTGGATGGAGTGATCATTCTGGGTGCGCAATAACGGTCTTTATTGTACTTTTTAATACAATATCTGTGCAGATTTATTCTGAGGTGCAGTTTTTGGCTGGTTTGCCCAATGTAATAGCCTACTGCACATATATTACATTGTGTTATGTAATCCACATTGGAGGATGTGCATGTATATGACTCTTTGATATTATAGGTCTTGATATTGTGTTTGACTGTGTCATAAGTTAAATGTACAAATTTACAGAGACCTCTGTTACAAGGTTATCAGATATTGCCAATAACGGATGTGAGCTTTACACCGAGGTATCTGTATTCGTTTTTATGCTTATTTATTTTGTAATATTGTGATCTCTTATTGGATAGTTATTGAATGAGAGTTTATTCACTAATGTCTTATTGATAAAAAAAACAACATTGTAGTGTTTGTAAGCAAAAAGTTGAAACTAGCAGAATTCATATTTAATTATGTCATATGATCTACCCTCCTTGACTGCTGTATGCAGTTGGATGGTCTGTAAAAGTTTGTAAAGTACCAAAAATCAAAAGCACCCTGCAAATGCCCATACACTGGTACAACATAAAAATGTCATCATTTCCCAATGCTTTGTCAAGACATACAAACTCTAAAGCAAAAAAATAAAACAAAACGGAAATGCATTATTCCACCAAACAGATTATACAATATAAGCACAAGGGGGCTTGTAATGTGTGGTCCCGTCAGGCTTTCAGAGCTTCCTTTTTTATTATATCCTATAAGCGTAATACCTCAGATGGCGAGGCTACAGTGCAGATAATACCAAGATAATTAAAACACATGGGCCCTCATTCAATTGCGATTTTGCCAATTGAATAGGGCTCTAAATAAGCACATAACATATATTTTTTAAAGAAGTTTTTAGTTAGTGAAAACCTTGCTTTTGGATAGATGCTTAATAACTAAAAACTTATTTAAAAAAAATATGTTATGTGCTTATTTAGACCCCTATTCAATTGGCAAAATTGCAATTGAATGAGGGCCATGGATTTTAAAAGCTAAAAAGCACAAACATAAGTGAAAAGTGGCATCAAATGCATTTCTACAGCTTCTCCACTCCATTTTGACTGCTCTACAAATAGAAAAGAGCATTAAGCTAGTTAAGGTTTTATTTTCATCACTATACGGATCCTTTATATATTAAAGTAACATGTGAGATGCTTCCAGTCCTCAAGTTCGGTTTATTCTAATATACCTTGGAAGGAGGTCACCTGAAATACACCCGAGCAGCTGACATTACAATGGATGTTCACCCGGCCAGCAATAATGCAGGTATTTAATTCAAATGACTCATTGCTTTATCAGGGAAACTCAAAGCATTACACAGTTACAGCCTGTGCTGCAATCTCTGCCACTTGGCAATGGGGGACATTAAATCATCATCACTTTCTATACTGTATAAAATAATATATAATAATCTTACGTGGTCATAAACAAAGGTGAATATTTACCAGGAGCCAGTTTGGACAGTCTAATTTTATTTCTATGAAGAACTTTTTTTTTTTTTTAAGAAATAGTCTGTCTGGCTCTGGCTCCTATAAGGTCTTTCTGGCTCCTAACATTATTACACCTCACTGGTCAAATCTTGCAAACAAAATCTTCATTATTATATCATCATATATGTACTGTTTCTTTAGGGCTATAATTATTTTGAGATTTAGAACAATGTGCGCTACAAGATAAGCATGCCCTGTAGCAGTGGTGGGCAACTATGTACTACAGACAGTCCAGCATTTTTGGTTCTTTCTGCTTTTGTATTCAAGTTTATACTCTCTTTATTAGCATACTAGAGTTACTCAATTTCACTGATTCTCATTGTATGTTCTAAGGTAGAGAAATCCTGAAATCCTGACTGTTGACGGCCCTCGTAGGACTGAGTTGACTGTCACTACCCTTTTGGATCAATAATGATAATAGTCTCAGAGATTTTTAAAAGTTAAATGTTTTTAGTTATTCCTATAATAGTTTTCATAGTGAGTAGCGCATACGCAATGATGAGTGACATGATGAGTGAAACGTGCACATTGTGCAACATGAGTAGCATGGATAAAAAAAATAATGTTTGAAATGGTATAAGATTAAAGAGTGAAGCCTTTGTGGTCACATTTGCATGTCCCTGCCCAGGTTCCCAGAATGCAGTGCAATAACGGTTTGTTTTTTGTTTTTTAATTCTGAGCAGGAAAAAGTCTTTTAACTTATTTTAGACCTTCAAACGTAAGCACAAATGTACTATTTATTTACTATATATAGTACATAAATAGTACATCTGTGTTCACATTTAAATGTCTAAAGCAAGTTTAAAAACTTGCTTCCAGCTCAGAATTCCAAGAAACAGTTATTACACTGCATTCTGGGAAGTTGAGCTGGGACATGCAAATGTGCCCACAAATGCCTCGCTCTACAATCCTTAGCCATTATCAAACATGGCTTCCTTTAAGCTTATGCATGATATATATATATATGGTATATATATATATATATATATATATATATATATATATATATATATATATTATATATATATATGTACTTTTTACGGTGGAGGGCTTCTATCACTCTTAGCCCACCATATGTGAAACAATTGCTATATATATATATATATATATATATATATATATATATATATATATATATATATACACACACACATACACCACTGGTCACAGTGTCGTGTTATAATGTAGCAACCTCTGCGAAAACAGGGGGCACCAACTAGTAGATGTTAGGGGCTGGGTGGGATGGGTTGGCTGGGCTCTTTAGCCTTGGTTGGCTGACAGTATAAGAGAAGGAAATCTCTGATTTCAAACCCAGGCAGATGTCGCTCGTCAGACCTGTCAGGAGAAACATCTAAGAGAAAGACACTCCAATATAAAACCTACAAATCGAGGACCTCACTGTCACCGTCCCAGCTTGCTAGGCCATGACAGATGAACCCTGAGTGTAAAGGGTGGGACCAGTACTGCGCACACTGCATCTCACCTAAAAACTCTATTCTACATCTAGACAAGCAAAATTTTCAAACCCTGCTGCGATGGGTAAGGGGCGAAATGTCAGGTGGAAGATGTCACTGGAAGCTGCAGTCTCAATTCTGCATGCAGGCGGATCAGCAGTATGGGTTGCTGACCCAGAGGACAACGGCATAATTACGAAGCACCCTGAACGACCAAGCAGCCTTCTCTAGAGACAGCACTGCTTGCTCCACATGGAGAGGGCGCGAGAAAAGGTGGCCTAAAGAAAGCTTGTCTCCACTTCCCCCAGTTGGCTAGCCGCGGTCAACGGCATCTTCAAATGCGGTTAAAACTCATCAAAGAAGAAAAGGCTCATACCTGCCTCACAAGGTGTCAGTAGTCCTCCCAGAGCAATTGAGGCACGCAGGACTTATGCTGCAATGAGCGCCAGACGCTCATTGCACTGTGAGCTTTGCAAAGCGAGGCAAGCAGCTGAGGCACGCAGTTGGTTCAAACACATAACTCAAAAACACAGAAGAACCAACAAAATATAAAAAAAAATAATAACACACTCACACACAGCACGGGAGAGAGCCAGGAAACCTGGGAGTGAAGTAGCCATATTTCGGGGCTCGAAAATCGACTAAGCGAGGGAAAAAATGGAGGCCGAAAAAACATAAAAATTCTGAAACAGGATGAAAACTAGGCTCAGCAACACCAGGCATGCAGCACTTAGAAGATACACAACAGCGAAAACAATAACACTTATACTAACAATGCCAGGCACGCAGGACTTTGAAAATAAAACCAACGCAGGTGCTCAGAGGAGCAAAAGCCTCACATTGTATGGCAAACAGCATTGCCAGCCTTACAATTTTATTCCCGTAATTTTTTGACGGGCAATTTCCTAGTGTGTATATATACAGGGAGTGCAGAATTATTAGGCAAGTTGTATTTTTGAGGATTAATTTTATTATTGAACAACAACCATGTTCTCAATGAACCCAAAAAACTCATTAATATCAAAGCTGAATATTTTTGGAAGTAGTTTTTAGTTTGTTTTTAGTTTTAGCTATTTTAGGGGGATATCTGTGTGTGCAGGTGACTATTACTGTGCATAATTATTAGGCAACTTAACAAAAAACAAATATATACCCATTTCAATTATTTATTTTTACCAGTGAAACCAATATAACATCTCAACATTCACAAATATAAATTTCTGACATTCAAAAACAAAACAAAAACAAATCAGTGACCAATATAGCCACCTTTCTTTGCAAGGACACTCAAAAGACTGCTATCCATGGATTCTGTCAGTGTTTTGACCTGTTCACCATCAACATTGCGTGCAGCAGCAACCATAGCCTCCCAGACACTGTTCAGAGAGGTGTACTGTTTTCCCTCCTTTAAATCTCACATTTGATGATGGACCACAGGTTCTCAATGGGGTTCAGATCAGGTGAACAAGGAGGCCATGTCATTAGATTTTCTTCTTTTATACCCTTTCTTGCCAGCCACGCTGTGGAGTACTTGGACGCGTGTGATGGAGCATTGTCCTGCATGAAAATCATTTTTTCTTGAAGGATGCAGACTTCTTCCTGTACCACTGCTTGAAGAAGGTGTCTTCCAGGAACTGGCAGTAGGACTGGGAGTTGAGCTTGACTCCATCCTCAACCCGAAAAGGCCCCACAAGCTCATCTTTGATGATACCAGCCCAAACCAGTACTCCACCTCCACTTTGCTGGCGTCTGAGTCGGACTGGAGCTCTCTGCCCTTTACCAATCCAGCCACGGGCCCATTCATCTGGCCCATCAAGACTCACTCTCATTTTATCAGTCCATAAAACCTTAGAAAAATCAGTCTTGAGATATTTCTTGGCCCAGTCTTGACGTTTCAGCTTGTGTGTCTTGTTCAGTGGTGGTCATCTTTCAGCCTTTCTTACCTTGGCCATGTCTCTGAGTATTGCACACCTTGTGCTTTTGGGCACTCCAGTGATGTTGCAGCTCTGAAATATGGCCAAACTGGTGGCAAGTGGCATCGTGGCAGCTGCACGCTTGACTTTTCTCAGTTCATGGGCAGTTATTTTGCGCCTTGGCTTTTCCACACGCTTCTTGCGACCCTGTTGACTATTTTGAATGAAACGCTTGATTGTTCGATGATCACGCTTCAGAATCTTTGCAATTTTAAAAGTGCTGTATCCTTCTGCAAGATATCTCACTATTTTTGACTTTTCTGAGCCTGTCAAGTCCTTCTTTTGACCAATTTTGCCAAAGGAAAGGAAGTTGCCTAATAATTATGCACACCTGATATAGGGTGTTGATGTCATTAGACCACACCCCTTCTCATTACAGAGATGCACATCACCTAATATGCTTAATTGGTAGTAGGCTTTCGAGCCTATAAAGCTTGGAGTAAGACAACATGCATAAAGAGGATGATGTGGTCAAAATACTCATTTGCCTAATAATTCTGCACTCCCTGTATATATATATATATATATATATATATATATATATATATATATATAAATATATATATATATATATATACACATATATACACACAGTTGTGCTCAAAAGTTTTAATACCCTTGGCGAATTGATAATACCTGTACAATTTTTAAAGAAAACATGGAAAACATGAATGAGCAGGCAAAACACATTTCTTGTATTTCTTATGGGATTCATATTCAACTGTAGGTTATAACAGAATGGCACAATCATAAAACAAAACATGGCAACAAAATAAAAAAATGAAATGACCCTGTTTAAAAACTTGCATAGCCTTAGTGCAGTCTTTTAGTTGTCTATGAGGCCCCTAATTTTGCAGGTGGTAGAGCTGCCCATTCGTTTTGGCAAAATGCCTCCAGGTCATGCAAAGTCTTTGGTCGTCTTGCATGAACTGCACGTTTGAGATCTCCCCAGAGTGGCTTGATGATATTAAGGTCAGGAGACTGTGATGGCAACTACACAACCTTCACCTTTACCCCCCCCCCTCCCCTCCCCAACCCCAAAAGCATCAGTGAGCCACCACCATGCTTCAGAGTGGGGATGATATTCTTTTCACTATAGGCCTTGTTGACCCCTCTCCAAACATAGCGATTATGGTTGTGACCATAAAGCTCTATTTTGGTCTTGTCACTCCAAATGACAGTGTGCCAGAAGCTGTGAGAAGTGTCGAGGTGTTGTCAGGCATATTGTAACCAGGATTTTTTGTGGCATTGGCGCAGTAAAGGCTTCTTTCTGGCAACTCGACCAAGCAGCTAATTTTTGTTTAAGTATTGTTGTATTGTGCTGCTTGAAACAACCACACTGTCTTTTTCCAGAGCAGCCTGTATGTCACGGACCCCTTTCCAGGCCCTGAGACTTGGCCCATTAAAGGAAAGACTGCTTGGCTCCAGCCACTGGATTATGTACGTAAACACCTCCATTGTATTTGCAATCTGTTTTGTCCCAGGTTAAGCTTATTGCTCTCAGGTAGCTACTGCCCCATATGGGGTCATCTCCTGTAATTGTCTGCCACACCCTATCTTTGTTACATTGTGTACACCCCCTCTGCTATAAATATTGCTGACTTTTCTTAAATAAAACAGTTCAATTCTGGAGACATATAGAAATTGTATGTCTCTTATTTTGCTCCTGTTTTCCTGGATGGCTGCAGGGAGGTCCTGGGAGACTCTGTAGGTTCTTGCTGGGGTAGGTTTGACTGTAACAAGTCTTATCAAGCCCCCTAAGAAGAAGCAGATCTGGAGTCTCTTGGTAGCCTGGAAGTGCTGATTTCTGATGCAAGGACCCTGACTAATCCAGAAGACAGATACCAGGGTGCTGGTGCCTAGATTTCCAATAACCCCACGGACCTTGTGGCTCGTAAACCAGTAGTCTATAGCAGGTGGAACTGGGCTTGTAAACCCTTGGATTGTCACACTGTATTTATCCTGAGGTTACCTGTGGGTTTTTCTTTGTATTCCGAACAATTCTTCTGGCAGTTGTAGTTGACATTTTTCTTGGTCTACCTGACCTTGGTTTGGGATCAAGAGATCCCGGAGTTTCCCACTTCATATTAAGTGATTGAACATTACTGACTGTCAATTTCGAAGGCTTTGGATATCTTTATATATACTTTTCCATCTTTATGAAGTTCTATTGCCTTGTTACACAGGTCTTTTGACAGTTATTTCCCATGGCTCAGTATCTAGCCTACTCAGTGCATCCACGTGAGAGCTAACAAACTCATTGACTATTTATACACAGATACTAATTGCAATTTAAAAAGCCACAGGTGTGGAGAATGAATCTTTATTTGCAATTTTAACCTGTATGTCACAATGTATTTGTCTGTAACAAGGCCAAACATTCAAGGTTATGTACGTGACTGGTTCGAGGGGGGAGAAGCTCCAAACGGCTTACGAGTTACAGGCTTCAAAAAAATTACGGGTTTAACGGCCGCCATTTTTTTCAAGCCCGTAAATCGGAAGCCATTGGGAGGCCGCCCAAAATATACCAATTTATTACAAAATTAACTTACAACCTCATGCACAGCACAGGAGGAGAGGCAGGGAGCTTGTAAGTGAGGTTGCAAGTTAATTTGCTATTTAATTGGCATTTTTTGGAGGTATCAGAATGACTAAGCGAGGAAAAAAATGGCAGCCGTAAAGCCGTCATTTTTTTCAAGCCTGTAAATAGGAAACACATTTAGGGCGTGGGGAAAATGATCAATTTCCCAAGCCTGCATTGGTTTCACACCCGTAAATGCAAACAGGAGCATAGAGGAGGGAGGGGGGCAGGAAAGAGACACTGGGGAGGGAGATAAGGGGGGAAAACTCCCAGGGGAGGGAGAGGGGCAAAGAAACAAGGGAGGGAGAGAGGGGGGAAACAGACACAGGGTGAGAGAGTGGGGAGAGGCTTGCAATGAGCGATGAAGGCGCTCATTGCGGAGCTCACGATGATTGCCCAAGGTTGAACGAAAGCTGCGGGTTGGCTCATTGTGGGGTTTGCGATTAGGCGCTCATTGCAAGACCTGTAAAGTAGAGGGGGGAGAGGCATGCAATGAGCACCAAAGGCACTGATTGCGAAGCCCGCGATGAGCTCCAAAGGCGCTCATCATGAGGCCCGCAAGTTACAGGGAGGAGTGCCTTGCATTGTGTGGCAAATAGCTTTGCCAGGCTTCAAATTGTATTGCAGTCATTTTTGATTGGCAAGTCGCTAGTAAAATGTGATATTAGTTCTTCTGATGTAACATCTCTCTAAAAAGCCTGTACATATTTAGATATATCATTTTATTTTTATTTTATAAAGGGCCAGTGTTGTCCAAAGCTTTCGGTCATGCTATCATAGATCATGTTTTTTACACATTTCAAAAGTTTTTCCACATGGAAATGTATAATTATATAATAAAATTATTAAATTATACTAAATGAAGAAAGCCTAAATCAACAGATAAACCAATGTTTGATCTGCCTTTATCTTACCAAGAAGTAAAGGTATATGAAAGGGTCCTGGATTTTACAAGGTCTATGATATACCTGTGTATCTACTTTCTTTTATGTATATTATTTTATGAGGATGTGTCATAAACTCTAATTTTACTGCCTAAAATCTTGCAAATAGTCCCTGTATGCGGCGTATGCAGACACACATTCTGTAGGGCTCGATGTGAAGTGCAGTGCCCTAGCCAATTTTGGACCACGAAGCATGTTGCAAAAAGCTGCTGAGAGATGGTCACTGATTGCTTAGTATGAGACACTGCATAGCAAGTACAATAGAGTCTGTGTCTTCATGACCTGCAGAGGGCGGACACAAGCAGATAATATTTGTTTGATTTTAGGCATTAACAACAGAGGTTATAAACACTTCTGAATAACATAAAGTACATAAAAGTAAATAGATACACAGATACACATATGTTTGGTAAACTATTTTGTTGTTGTTCAGTCCTTCAGTCGGGTTCGACTCTTGGTGACAATATGGCCACAGCATGCTAGGCATATCTGTCTGTGTTTCTGGTGTTGCTCATTCATATGGTTTTCTTGGCAAATATACTGGAGTGGGTTGCCGGTTCCTTCTCCAGTGGAACGCGATTTGCTTGACCTCTCTGCTATGACCTGCCCATCTTGGGTGACCTTACATGGTAGAGCTCTAAGCTTCATTGAGATATACAAGCCCCTTCACCACGACAGGGTAGCGATCCAGAAGGGGAGTATGAGTATTTAGTGATATCCAGAAACCTCCCATATCCCTTTAAGAGGAAGTGTAAACAAGGACTCATTGAGACTCTCTTAATTGTGCTTTTGTATGTGATTTACATTCAAATCAATGGAAACAAATTTGTTGCCATTCAGACATCCATAAGGCTCACTACACCTCTGTTTCCTGTAACATATCAGGACAGAGAAGGATAAAACAATCCCAGAATATACATTTTTCTACACTACAGATCAATTATTTCTCATAGAAGAGAAAAAAACTTTTTGTAATTTTTGAATTGTTATCTCTTAAAAGAATGCTAGAATTTTTGGGTTACATTGGCACTTTAATTTTAACATAAAATATAAACAAACACTATTAGCGGATATAAAAAGAATAAGCACTTGTTCTGTGATTAACTCCATTCTCTAACAGCACACGTTATTAAATGCAGCATAAAGAGACTAGAACAAAATTATGTATTCCAAAAATAGATGCACCAATTCATGATGTATTAATATCTGCTGCATGAGGGCTTTGGCTGAAATAATACAGTCTAAATTTAATCCCATCTCTATATGACTGTTACAAGATCAGTCCTTCAGTATATAAAATTAAATATTGTCTTGTTCTCCAGTGTTTTATTGCAACGTATACTTTAATAAGACGAAGATCAGAGATCAGAACAGAGATCTCAATTCCTGGCACGTGGATGGGAAAGAAGTGGAGGCAGTGACAGAATTTATTTTCCTGGGCTACAAGATCTCGTCAGATGGCGACTGAAGCCACAAAATTAGAAGACATTTGTTTCTGGTAAGCTTAGTAAAAATATAAAAAATATAAAATATAAAAAAAATCAACAAAGATCTGCATAGTTAGAACTATGGTATTCCCAGTAGTAACATACAGAAGTGAGAGCTGGACCATAAAGAAGTCTGAGCGCTGTACAATTCATTCCTTTGTATTGTGGTGCTGGAGATAACTGCTTAGAGTCCCTTAAGCTTCAAGAAGATCTAATAAATCGAGTGCAGGAAATTAAGCCAATCTGTTCACTGGAAGGTTTGATCATGAGGCTGAAGCTCAAATATTTTGGCCATATCAGGAGAAGGCAGGATTCCCTAGCGAAGGCTCTGATGCTGGGAAAAGTTTAAGATGCACAAAGAAGGGGACGGCAGAGACTGAGATGGATAGATGAGGTCAATGAAGATTATAATGAACATGATCTTGAGGTAGCACAGAGGGGTAATGACGGACAGATGTTTCGGGCTTGCTACGGTCCTTGGAGAGACTCAACAACTAAACAAAAAATACATTTTTAATCTATGTGAGCAGTGCATAAGCTTTTACTGCATGGGAAATAAATTATCTGTAGTTCAGAAAGTTGAGTAAGAATTGATTTGTTCTTTGGGTTTTATGACTAATTCTACTTCTCAGAAATGTTTCTAGATTCTCTGTCTTAATGAAACACATAAGTCCATTTTCTTTTCAACTCTATATTCTCAGTTGATACAGCCACAGTTCAGCAGAATACACGAAACTGGCAGGAAATCAGGGATTGTACAATGATATTGTTCTCGCTCGCAAATTGATTTTCCTTGTCAGATGATGTCAGCAGGTTGTATATTGGCAGGCTTACAGTTGCACAAAGTTTTAAAAGGTTTAAGGGACATAAAATTGTTCTTTCATGAATTTAAAAGATCATGTTTTTAACATTATAAATATATATTTCTCCATGAAAAAATATTTAGTAATATGTGTTTAAACTTATTGCAAACAAACAGGAAATGCTACAGGAAATATCTCAATGTGAGCAAAGAGTCTGCACAACTCTATAATCTCACTCACAGGAACTTATGACTCATACAGATCTATTGCTGCCCATTGGTTGGCAGGGACAAACCCTCAAAACATTCAACGCACTACAGGAGGGTCACTTTCAAAAAGGACCATACTGTTCAACAGTATGAAAATACCCACATTTAGATGCAACAAAGATGCTGAAGGCAGCTTCTCCACAATTAGGCACTGTTCACATGAGTGCCAATAAGTATGAAACAAAAGAATTGGAATATTGGAATATTTATTAGACATAAAATATATATTGCACTCATATTTGACAAACTCAGCTTGGTGGGGTACGTATGCAGCCTTGAAAAGTCTCCAGAGAAACTTGTTTCGGAAGATCTCATAACATTAAATATACATAAAGAACTAAACTGCAAAGATGCCAATATAGATTCCTCATGAACTGTTTTGAATGAAATTGAAGAAGAACAAATTATCAGATTTGTCATACAACGCTACAATCCAAGTCTGTCTATTATCCTATTCAATCACAAGGGAATTATATTCCTGTTTTTAGAAAATTATGTTAAAAGGAATTGACAAAATATGCTTAAAAAAACTTGTCCCCAAAAATTCCAATTTTACTGTGAAAGACAAAAAGGCATTAAAAGAGCTGGAAATCCATCAGATGTCATCCATCAACTCCATCAATCACTAGACAAGCGGACAGTTCGCATTACATTAAGAAAGCACATAACCTCATTGATGACACGAGTACTTATCACAAATAACGTGAGTACCCCACAGAAGAATACATGGTCAAGTATCAACTCCTCAACTGTGATGCAAAAACAATTTAATCATCAATCAAAAATAATTTAACTATTTAGATATTAAATATTCTAAGAAAGTCACATTATACCATTTGCCAAATGTACACAAGGACCCAGTGAATCCACCAAGGAGACCAATAATCTCAGGAATAGGGTCACTTATTGAACATTTATCTGAATATCTTGATTCTTTTTTAAAACCTCCAGTGACAGGATTGAAATCCTATTTAATAGACACAATACATTTACTAGAAATTATGAAGGACATCACATGGAAAGATACTTATCGATGGGTTACTCTTGACATGTCAGCATGGTACACATCAATACTGCAAGATCTGGGCATTCTAGCGATCAATCAATGCTTAGATACAGAAAATGGTGCTGTACAGAAAGATTTCATCTTGGATGGGATTTATTTCATACTAACTTTTTTTAAAATCAGAGGTACAGCGATAGGTACTCGCTTTGCACCCAGTTTCGCTAATCTATACATGAGTCAATGGGAAGATGAATATATATGGAAAGTGAATTCTCACGCTAAAAATATTGTGTATAGTACAGGTTCATAGATGATATTTTAATAATTTGGGAAGATACAGTAGAGACGAGTGTCTCAAACTTCCTTGCGTATGTCAACAATAACAGCATGAACCTGAAATTTACCCTCAATACTGACAAATTTGATATCCCATTCCTGGATGTAGTATTGATGGGGGAAATTCCAAATATCAATATAAGACTCTTTAGCAAGCCAACGGGTATATACATGCCCGGAGTGGCCATGATCCCAGGTGCATCAAGAATATCCTGTATGGGCAATTCAGCACTTAAAGAGAAATTGCTCCCACCAGAAGGATTTCGAGAGAGTCTGTCTCTTATGAAGAAATTTGAGGAGAAGTATAACAACGAGGTGGTGACCAAAGATTATGAGAGAGTCAGAACAGTAGACAGATAGGACCTTATAACAGGCAAAAACAAATAGAAAAAGAAAAAAACACCAAAAATCATACAGAGTGTAGATTCCTTACCACATACAATAAACGAGCAAAACATCTCTTCAAATGCCTAGAAAAGCTGTGGCCTATCCTAAGGGAGGGTGAAATCCTCCAGGACATCTTGCTGGAATATGATCACATTCAGAAAGAATAGAAATATGAAGACCATTTTGCCACCAAGTGAACTAAAGAAAGTGGAAAGAACCAAAAGTAAAAATTGGTTAACCACAACCATAGGTTGCCTTAAATGCAGAACTACCAATTGTGAAACATGAGGATTTTCAACAAGTAAAAATAAAACTTTTGAGATCAAGCACGTGAGCAACTGAAAACAGAGTTTGTGATATATGCAATAACTTGTAAGTGCCAAAAGCAATACATTGGATGAACTGAAAGGACTCTCAAAAAATAGATTTTGGGAACACCGGTATAATGTTTCTAGAGGGTGCCTTAAAAATGTGTTTTTTTTTGGCACATATGGTACAGTGTCACAACAAGGAGATGAGTGGTGTTACTGTTCAAGTAATTGATCATATCAAACCCTGCAAATGTAGAGGTAATCATCTACTCAAGTTATGTAGAAAAGAAACTGAGTGGATCCATAAAATTGGTACTCTGGAACATAAGGGTCTAAATAGAGGAATAGATCTAGCAGCCTTCATAGAATAGTAGAATATCAAACACCGAGTGGATCTCAACAATATGGAGGCTCCTCTTAGGAGCTCATCCCTGGCGCTATCAACTATCCCGTATTGTACTCAATTATTTAAGAGGTTTTGTAGTTAAACCACCCCTCCAAAAATATTATTTTTTCCTTTTCATATTCACCATTATAATCATTACCACCGTCCACGGGTTGTAATATTTCCATGATATTGTATGTTTAGAGTCAGTTCCATCACATTACATGATAGATCACCCAATAAGATGTTACAAAATGCATTTTTTGTATCATCTGATACATGCTATATACCGTACATGTTTTGGTCTGGTTTGAGCTAATTTTTGTCATTTTTTTCTATTATTTTTCTCATCTACAATTATTTCTATTATTAATTTATTATATTATTTATATATATATATATATATATATATATATATATATATATACATACAATCTTTTCATCATCAATTATTATTTGTTATCTATAATTATTCCTGCACTCTACGGTCCAACTAGCATGTACATAACTGGGATCATCATATATAGCTTTCTTTCTATTTAAGCATGCCCCCTTTCCTCTTTTTTATTAGCAGATTCATCATCTTATTATTATTGTTTGGATCACATTCCATTTATGATATCCAATTATGCATATTTACTGCATTTAACCATGTGCAGAAATTACACCCATGTAGATATCTTCCTCCAGCATTCATAGATAGGGAGAGTGCGCATATTAACATGAATTAAAACTACCATTTATTATATTGTATATGATTATTACGCACGTATTCATTTCCAACAACTAGTCCCAACTTACTAAGCATTTATATAATTTATAGCGTTATAGATGTTCAAAACTGTACAAACGATACATTAGATCTCTAAGTATTGATCAAGCAAGCGTATGTTAGTCCCAATTGATGCTACTGAGGTTAACACATGTGCAGCAAGGCACATAACCTATAGTATTTACTAGCCTAGCACAGCAGTATGCAGTGTATTGTATCTTGCATTACCAATATATCACATGTTATTTCCAGAGGGTTTGTATTACACCTTATAGTGAGTATAGATACTATTAGGCATGCTAAGGATAGAGCTAGAGCACAGTTTTTTCTTTCGTTCCAGTTCTGGGTTTTGTTTTTTGGTTCCAGTTCTGGTTTTTGTTTGTGGATTTATTGTAATGTTGGGGAGCCTCTTTCTGGATCAGTCAATTTGGATTGGGTGATCCGTTCCCTAGCAACCAGGGAAGCAGGAAGTAGGCACCAAGCACAATATTGCACCAATTCTTGTGTTTAAATAGCCAGTCCAGGAGCCTTTTTGTACCTGATCATATACAGCAGCAGGAGGGAGCGTGACTTTTTTTCCATTTTTTCCTTGTATTATATACCATTGAGAAAGCTCTAGTTTTAAAAGGGTGAAACACATTTGTTTATTATTTTGTGCTATTGACCATATATCCTTTGTTCCTTTTTAGTACTTTTTTAAAGTGAGTTAATAGTATCTTTCACTTTTGTATACTTTTTTATTTGTTTTTGTTTTGTTTTCTATTGTCATTTCCATTATATCGTTTTTTTTTTTTTTTTTTTTTTATGCTGTTTTTCAACAAGCACTCACTGCGTATGTTCTAGCTCCATATTATTGCCCAGTATTGCAGTGGCTAACATGTGGACCATTTAATCCCCTTGGGATTTCTTCAACCACAACACCCCATCCTTCCACGGGACACAGGGGAGTGATTCCATCATTCCTCTTAGGACTCCACCATTTAACACATGGGCTAAGATCTGCAGGAGGACTGTGGACTTTTCTCTGGAGACGTTTCAAGGCTGCATACGTACGCACACACACACGTTTAAAATGCACACTTGGAGGAGATCCTTCCCCCCACTCAATTTAAGTTTAAAAATAAAAATAACAGTTGACTTCATTGAGAAATATGACATGACTAATTCACTTATTTTTTTTATTAACAACAAGCACTGACTGTACAAAATCATTTCATCAAACTTCAGAGGCATATTACCATTTTGTGTAAAGAGAATTCATTGTTCGATGTGCTTGTTATATTTGTAAAAAAAAAACATAATTACATAATTATCCATTACAATTTGATCAATTGTAGTCAGCAGTTTTGGGTCCTGCCCATTAAATTATTTTAAGAGTCAAATTCATTGGGTGAAGATAAGCTCCTCCAAGTAAAATTTGAGAATTAATCATTTACAGAATGAAAAGACCATTGTATCTCAGGAAAGAAATGTCCTATTTGTAATAACATTATCAGCACTATAAGCAATGAGTATAAAACATTTTTATATATATTTTATATTTGCTTTCAGACTCTTCTGGGCTTCTTCTCACTATCTCCCTGGCTCAAGGCTGCTAAGACCATCCCCTCTATCTCAGACTCTTCTGGGCTTCTTCTCACTATCTCCCTGGCTCAAGGCTGCTAAGACCATCCCCTCTATCTCAGACTCTTCTGGGCTTCTTCTCACTATCTCCCTGGCTCAAGGCTGCTAAGACCATCCCCTCTATCTCAGACTCTTCTGGGCTTCTTCTCACTATCTCCCTGGCTCAAGGCTGCTAAGACCATCCCCTCTATCTCAGACTCTTCTGGGCTTCTTCTCACTATCTCCCTGGCTCAAGGCTGCTAAGACCATCCCCTCTATCTCAGGTATCTGGACTTCTGAGGATTTTCTACCATTGTTCCTGGATATTTATCAATTTTGTGATTAATATCTGTTTATTATATCTGCTGACATAGCCATTTTATTTTTTATTATCTAGATATAATTGTATTTCCTCTGTACCATCCCCCATCATTTGCATTGATTGCTAGCCATGTGTTTTGGCCAGCAAAACTATACCCCATCTTAAATTTATCTCCATTTGCTTTCAGACTCTTCTGGGCTTCTTCTCACTATCTCCCTGGCTCAAGGCTGCTAAGACCATCCCCTCTATCTCAGACTCTTCTGGGCTTCTTCTCACTATCTCCCTGGCTCAAGGCTGCTAAGACCATCCCCTCTATCTCAGGTATCTGGACTTCTGAGGATTTTCTACCATTGTTCCTGGATATTTATCAATTTTGTGATTAATATCTGTTTATTATATCTGCTGACATAGCCATTTTATTTTTTATTATCTAGATATAATTGTATTTCCTCTGTACCATCCCCCATCATTTGCATTGATTGCTAGCCATGTGTTTTGGCCAGCAAAACTATACCCCATCTTAAATTTATCTCCATTTGCTTTCAGACTCTTCTGGGCTTCTTCTCACTATCTCCCTGGCTCAAGGCTGCTAAGACCATCCCCTCTATCTCAGACTCTTCTGGGCTTCTTCTCACTATCTCCCTGGCTCAAGGCTGCTAAGACCATCCCCTCTATCTCAGGTATCTGGACTTCTGAGGATTTTTCTACCATTGTTCCTGGATATTTATCAATTTTGTGATTAATATCTGTTTATTATATCTGCTGACATAGCCATTTTATTTTTTATTATCTAGATATAATTGTATTTCCTCTGTACCATCCCCCATCATTTGCATTGATTGCTAGCCATGTGTTTTTGGCCAGCAAAACTATACCCCATCTTAAATTTATCTCCATTTGCTTTCAGACTCTTCTGGGCTTCTTCTCACTATCTCCCTGGCTCAAGGCTGCTAAGACCATCCCCTCTATCTCAGACTCTTCTGGGCTTCTTCTCACTATCTCCCTGGCTCAAGGCTGCTAAGACCATCCCCTCTATCTCAGGTATCTGGACTTCTGAGGATTTTCTACCATTGTTCCTGGATATTTATCAATTTTGTGATTAATATCTGTTTATTATATCTGCTGACATAGCCATTTTATTTTTTATTATCTAGATATAATTGTATTTTCCTCTGTACCATCCCCCATCATTTGCATTGATTGCTAGCCATGTGTTTTGGCCAGCAAAAACTATACCCCATCTTAAATTTATCTCCATTTGCTTTCAGACTCTTCTGGGCTTCTTCTCACTATCTCCCTGGCTCAAGGCTGCTAAGACCATCCCCTCTATCTCAGACTCTTCTGGGCTTCTTCTCACTATCTCCCTGGCTCAAGGCTGCTAAGACCATCCCCTCTATCTCAGGTATCTGGACTTCTGAGGATTTTCTACCATTGTTCCTGGATATTTATCAATTTTGTGATTAATATCTGTTTATTATATCTGCTGACATAGCCATTTTATTTTTTATTATCTAGATATAATTGTATTTCCTCTGTACCATCCCCCATCATTTGCATTGATTGCTAGCCATGTGTTTTGGCCAGCAAAACTATACCCCATCTTAAATTTATCTCCATTTGCTTTCAGACTCTTCTGGGCTTCTTCTCACTATCTCCCTGGCTCAAGGCTGCTAAGGACCATCCCCTCTATCTCAGACTCTTCTGGGCTTCTTCTCACTATCTCCCTGGCTCAAGGCTGCTAAGACCATCCCCTCTATCTCAGGTATCTGGACTTCTGAGGATTTTCTACCATTGTTCCTGGATATTTATCAATTTTGTGATTAATATCTGTTTATTATATCTGCTGACATAGCCATTTTATTTTTTATTATCTAGATATAATTGTATTTCCTCTGTACCATCCCCCATCATTTGCATTGATTGCTAGCCATGTGTTTTGGCCAGCAAAACTATACCCCATCTTAAATTTATCTCCATTTGCTTTCAGACTCTTCTGGGCTTCTTCTCACTATCTCCCTGGCTCAAGGCTGCTAAGACCATCCCCTCTATCTCAGACTCTTCTGGGCTTCTTCTCACTATCTCCCTGGCTCAAGGGCTGCTAAGACCATCCCCTCTATCTCAGGTATCTGGACTTCTGAGGATTTTCTACCATTGTTCCTGGATATTTATCAATTTTGTGATTAATATCTGTTTTATTATATCTGCTGACATAGCCATTTTATTTTTTATTATCTAGATATAATTGTATTTCCCTCTGTACCATCCCCCATTCATTTGCATTGATTGCTAGCCATGTGTTTTGGCCAGCAAAACTATACCCCATCTTAAATTTATCTCCATTTGCTTTCAGACTCTTCTGGGCTTCTTCTCACTATCTCCCTGGCTCAAGGCTGCTAAGACCATCCCCTCTATCTCAGACTCTTCTGGGCTTCTTCTCACTATCTCCCTGGCCTCAAGGCTGCTAAGACCATCCCCCTCTATCTCAGGTATCTGGACTTCTGAGGATTTTCTACCATTGTTCCTGGATATTTATCAATTTTGTGATTAATATCTGTTTATTATATCTGCTGACATAGCCATTTTATTTTTTATTATCTAGATATAATTGTATTTCCTCTGTACCATCCCCCATCATTTGCATTGATTGCTAGCCATGTGTTTTGGCCAGCAAAACTATACCCCATCTTAAATTTATCTCCATTTGCTTTCAGACTCTTCTGGGCTTCTTCTCACTATCTCCCTGGCTCAAGGCTGCTAAGACCATCCCCTCTTATCTCAGACTCTTCTGGGCTTCTTCTCACTATCTCCCTGGCTCAAGGCTGCTAAGACCATCCCCTCTATCTCAGGTATCTGGACTTCTGAGGATTTTCTACCATTGTTCCTGGATATTTATCAATTTTGTGATTAATATCTGTTTATTATATCTGCTGACATAGCCATTTTATTTTTTATTATCTAGATATAATTGTATTTCCTCTGTACCATCCCCCATCATTTGCATTGATTGCTAGCCATGTGTTTTGGCCAGCAAAACTATACCCCATCTTAAATTTATCTCCATTTGCTTTCAGACTCTTCTGGGCTTCTTCTCACTATCCCTGGCTCAAGGCTGCTAAGACCATCCCCTCTATCTCAGACTCTTCTGGGCTTCTTCTCACTATCTCCTGGCTCAAGGCTGCTAAGCCATCCCCTCTATCTCAGGTATCTGGACTTCTGAGGATTTTCTAACCATTGTTCCTGGATATTTATCAATTTTGTGATTAATATCTGTTTATTATATCTGCTGACATAGCCATTTTATTTTTTTATTATCTAGATATAATTGTATTTCCTCTGTACCATCCCCATCATTTGCATTGATTGCTAGCCATGTGTTTTGGCCAGCAAAACTATACCCCATCTTAAATTTATCTCCATTTGCTTTCAGACTCTTCTGGGCTTCTTCTCACTATCTCCCTGGCTCAAGGCTGCTAAGACCATCCCCTCTATCTCAGACTCTTCTGGGCTTCTTCTCACTATTCTCCCTGGCTCAAGGCTGCTAAGACCATCCCCTCTATCTCAGGTATCTGGACTTCTGAGGATTTTCTACCATTGTTCCTGGATATTTATCAATTTTGTGATTAATATCTGTTTATTATATCTGCTGACATAGCATTTTATTTTTTTATATCTAGATCATAATTGTATTTCCTCTGTACCATCCCCCATCATTTGCATTGATTGCTAGCCATGTGTTTTGGCCAGCAAAACTATACCCCATCTTAAATTTATCTCCATTTGCTTTCAGACTCTTCTGGGCTTCTTCTCACTATCTCCCTGGCTCAAGGCTGCTAAGGACCATCCCCTCTATCTCAGACTCTTCTGGGCTTCTTCTCACTATCTCCCTGGCTCAAGGCTGCTAAGACCATCCCTCTATCTCAGGTATCTGGACTTCTGAGGATTTTCTACATTGTTCCTGGATATTTATCAATTTTGTGATTAATATCTGTTATTATATATCTGCTGACATAGCCATTTTATTTTTTATTATCTAGATATAATTGTATTTCCTCTGTACCATCCCCCATCATTTGCATTGATTGCTAGCCATGTGTTTTGGCCAGCAAAACTATACCCCATCTTAAATTTATCTCCATTTGCTTTCAGACTCTTCTGGGCTTCTTCTCACTATCTCCCTGGCTCAAGCTGCTAAGACCATCCCCTCTATCTCAGGTATCTGGACTTCTGAGGATTTTTACCATTGTTCCTGGATATTTATCAATTTTGTGATTAAATATCTGTTTATTATATCTGCTGACATAGCCATTTTATTTTTTTATTATCTAGATTAATTGTATTTCCTCTGTACCATCCCCATCATCATTTGCATTGATTGCTAGCCATGTGTTTTGGCCAGCAAAACTATACCCCATCTTAAATTTATCTCCATTTGCTTTCAGACTCTTCTGGGCTTCTTCTCACTATCTCCCTGGCTCAAGGCTGCTAAGACCATCCCCTCTATCTCAGGTATCTGGACTTCTGAGGATTTTCTACCATTGTTCCTGGATATTTATCAATTTTGTGATTAATATCTGTTTATTATATCTGCTGACATAGCCATTTTATTTTTTATTATCTAGATATAATTGTATTTCCTCTGTACCATCCCCCATCATTTGCATTGATTGCTAGCCATGTGTTTTGGCCAGCAAAAACTATACCCCATCTTAAATTTATCTCCATTTGCTTTCAGACTCTTCTGGGCTTCTTCTCACTATCTCCCTGGCTCAAGGCTGCTAAGACCATCCCCTCTATCTCAGGTATCTGGACTTCTGAGGATTTTCTACCATTGTTCCTGGATATTTATCAATTTTGTGATTAATATCTGTTTATTATATCTGCTGACATAGCCATTTTATTTTTTATTATCTAGATATAATTGTATTTCCTCTGTACCATCCCCCATCATTTGCATTGATTGCTAGCCATGTGTTTTGGCCAGCAAAACTATACCCCATCTTAAATTTATCTCCATTTGCTTTCAGACTCTTCTGGGCTTCTTCTCACTATCTCCCTGGCTCAAGGCTGCTAAGACCATCCCCTCTATCTCAGGTATCTGGACTTCTGAGGATTTTCTACCATTGTTCCTGGATATTTATCAATTTTGTGATTAATATCTGTTTATTATATCTGCTGACATAGCCATTTTATTTTTTATTATCTAGATATAATTGTATTTCCTCTGTACCATCCCCCATCATTTGCATTGATTGCTAGCCATGTGTTTTGGCCAGCAAAACTATACCCCATCTTAAATTTATCTCCATTTGCTTTCAGACTCTTCTGGGCTTCTTCTCACTATCTCCCTGGCTCAAGGCTGCTAAGACCATCCCCTCTATCTCAGGTATCTGGACTTCTGAGGATTTTCTACCATTGTTCCTGGATATTTATCAATTTTGTGATTAATATCTGTTTATTATATCTGCTGACATAGCCATTTTATTTTTTATTATCTAGATATAATTGTATTTCCTCTGTACCATCCCCCATCATTTGCATTGATTGCTAGCCATGTGTTTTGCCCAGCAAAACTATACCCCATCTTAAATTTATCTCCATTTGCTTTCAGACTCTTCTGGGCTTCTTCTCACTATCTCCCTGGCTCAAGGCTGCTAAGACCATCCCCTCTATCTCAGGTATCTGGACTTCTGAGGATTTTCTACCATTGTTCCTGGATATTTATCAATTTTGTGATTAATATCTGTTTATTATATCTGCTGACATAGCCTTTTTATTTTTTATTATCTAGATATAATTGTATTTCCTCTGTACCATCCCCCATCATTTGCATTGATTGCTAGCCATGTGTTTTGGCCAGCAAAACTATACCCCCATCTTAAATTTATCTCCATTTGCTTTCAGACTCTTCTGGGCTTCTTCTCACTATCTCCCTGGCTCAAGGCTGCTAAGACCATCCCCTCTATCTCAGGTATCTGGACTTCTGAGGATTTTCTACCATTGTTCCTGGATATTTATCAATTTTGTGATTAATATCTGTTTATTATATCTGCTGACATAGCCATTTTATTTTTTATTATCTAGATATAATTGTATTTCCTCTGTACCATCCCCCATCATTTGCATTGATTGCTAGCCATGTGTTTTTGGCCAGCAAAACTATACCCCATCTTAAATTTATCTCCATTTGCTTTCAGACTCTTCTGGGCTTCTTCTCACTATCTCCCTGGCTCAAGGCTGCTAAGACCATCCCCTCTATCTCAGGTATCTGGACTTCTGAGGATTTTCTACCATTGTTCCTGGATATTTATCAATTTTGTGATAATATCTGTTTATTATATCTGCTGACATAGCCATTTTATTTTTTATTATCTAGATATAATTGTATTTCCTCTGTACCATCCCCCCATCATTTGCATTGATTGCTAGCCATGTGTTTTGGCCAGCAAAACTATACCCCATCTTAAATTTATCTCCATTTGCTTTCAGACTCTTCTGGGCTTCTTCTCACTATCTCCCTGGCTCAAGGCTGCTAAGACCATCCCCTCTATCTCAGGTATCTGGACTTCTGAGGATTTTCTACCATTGTTCCTGGATATTTATCAATTTTGTGATTAATATCTGTTTATTATATCTGCTGACATAGCCATTTTATTTTTTATTATCTAGATATAATTGTATTTCCTCTGTACCATCCCCCATCATTTGCATTGATTGCTAGCCATGTGTTTTGGCCAGCAAAACTATACCCCATCTTAAATTTATCTCCATTTGCTTTCAGACTCTTCTGGGCTTCTTCTCACTATCTCCCTGGCTCAAGGCTGCTAAGACCATCCCCTCTATCTCAGGTATCTGGACTTCTGAGGATTTTCTACCATTGTTCCTGGATATTTATCAATTTTGTGATTAATATCTGTTTATTTATATCTGCTGACATAGCCATTTTATTTTTTATTATCTAGATATAATTGTATTTCCTCTGTACCATCCCCCATCATTTGCATTGATTGCTAGCCATGTGTTTTGGCCAGCAAAACTATACCCCATCTTAAATTTATCTCCATTTGCTTTCAGACTCTTCTGGGCTTCTTCTCACTATCTCCCTGGCTCAAGGCTGCTAAGACCATCCCCTCTATCTCAGGTATCTGGACTTCTGAGGATTTTCTACCATTGTTCCTGGATATTTATCAATTTTGTGATTAATATCTGTTTATTATATCTGCTGACATAGCCATTTTATTTTTTATTATCTAGATATAATTGTATTTCCTCTGTACCATCCCCCATCATTTTGCATTGATTGCTAGCCATGTGTTTTGGCCAGCAAAACTATACCCCATCTTAAATTTATCTCCATTTGCTTTCAGACTCTTCTGGGCTTCTTCTCACTATCTCCCTGGCTCAAGGCTGCTAAGACCATCCCCTCTATCTCAGGTATCTGGACTTCTGAGGAATTTTCTACCATTGTTCCTGGATATTTATCAATTTTGTGATTAATATCTGTTTATTATATCTGCTGACATAGCCATTTTATTTTTTATTATCTAGATATAATTGTATTTCCTCTGTACCATCCCCCATCATTTGCATTGATTGCTAGCCATGTGTTTTGGCCAGCAAAACTATACCCCATCTTAAATTTATCTCCATTTGCTTTCAGACTCTTCTGGGCTTCTTCTCACTATCTCCCTGGCTCAATCCCCTCCCTCCCTGCCCCTCACCCAGCCCACCCTGTGTTAGCTTTAATTTATTGAGTCACACTAATCTTCTACACCTGACCAATTAGCAGCTTCTGCTACCCTTTCCTATTAACCCTTTACAGAATGTTTCCTCTTGCCTGCTTCTTCCTCATATCCTCCTGCCTTTTCCTCAGACTCTTCTTAACTTCTGCAACTTTTGTCTCCAACACAACCATCTCAGCTCTCATGTCCTCCTCTCCTCTTTTACCCTCCCATGAACTACTTCTACTTAAGATGTGGTTAAACTATGTGTCTCCTGACATTTCCATCTGCAGGTTACATTATCTGACCACTAGGGGCAGATACCATATTACATAATAGTGCCAATCACTTATATCACATATTTTCCCTCTCTAACGAATGGATAACCCTAACCTCTTTACTTTCACAATTTCCTTCCTATGTACCTCTCACTTCCTTCCTAACCTTGCTTTTCCTTATCTACCCTTCCCAGGTCTCTGTCTCTTCCATTACCTTTAGATTGTAAGTGGCGAGTGTCTAATCCTGTGGGGTGCTTTGGGAAAAAAGCACTTTTACAAGATTCGAAGCTCAAAACAGGGCCATCCATGCTTTTGTCAATATTGTATGTTGTATATTTCCTTGTTCTCCTCCCCTGTATAGCGCTACGGAATATGTTGGCGCGATACAAATAAATGATAATAATAATAATAATAATAGCAATCTTAATTTTTGAAGATTGTTTGCATATAGAATGCTTCCTTTTTGTACGACTTGAACACTTCCTGATAGCTTGGTACCTGAGGCACGTTCTTATCCATTCAACAGTGGAGGAATGATGTCGAGAAGGGAAGGGGGAGGATTAAATCATTGTAAAATTTTGGAACTTGATACCTGCCCTCTTCACCTGCACATGCATAGATTGGTGGGCTTACAAATATACCTATAAGCCCTATTGCTGCAGAAGTGGAAATCTTCCTGTGGCATGTGCAATCCTCACCTGAGTATCATAGACACCTCCAGTGCCTTATAGTTATTTAGAACTACCTTTCTGACATGTTTCCTCCCTAATTTAGCTCTTAGACCCAAAGATTTCAACCATACAGATTTTTTCATACAATTGTCATTGTATTAAGCGAAATCTTTTTAGGTAGATAGAACTGGGTAGACTAAATGGGCCTTGTAGTTTATATCAGCCCTCAGAACTATGTTTCTATATGTTAAAAATTACATTTTAGTAAATGCATTTGCTTTAATAAAAGAAACTATGCATTTTACCTCCCGCTTCAATACTATATTTGCATGAAGTTAAGGTGATCTGAGTACTGTGGCTAATATTGGCCTTTCAGCTTCCAGATGGCAGCTCCAGCTGTGAGAAAAGCACCAGAAATAAGGCATTCAAGCTTTACAAAATAAAAATGTCAATTTATTCGGCTTTTTGCAAGGTCTGAAGGGGTAAAATTATGGAGTAGCCTCATCTTGTTAATAACCAAGTGCAGAATAACACTGTTGAATAGCCTGACCTGACGAGTTTCATGATTTTTTTTATCCTATTTTTGGGAAATGTTAGGTCTAATTTCTAGTTAGAATAATATTTAAAGATTTTTTTTTATGCAATATGACTTAATCTGTTTGTTTCAAGATATGGTGTCTCCCCAACAGTAAGTCGATTTCATCTTAACCAGGATTAAAATCTATCTATTCATTGTACTAGCTGTTTTTCTCAACACTAAATAATTCCTGAAATATTTAACATTGATTTTGTGGTCCCTGTATGCTAATGTTTGGGCTTGATAAGGGTATGGAGAGTGATCTGTTTAAAGAACACATTTTAACAGAAGTGAATACAGATTATCAACCAATTCTATATAAACTATTATATACTAGCGAATTTCCCGTCAAAAAATAACGGCAATGAAATTGTAAGTGAGCTAATGGTGTTTGATGTATATAATGTGGCTGATTTAGCGTCCTTCGGTTTCTATGTTGTGAGACTTTTTCGGAAATATCCGTAGCTGTTTGGTGGTGTTTTGCGTGTTTATGGTGGTGTTTTGGCGTGTTTAGGGACCTTTAGCCTCGTTTTCGTTTTGTTCGGTGGCCATTTTTTCTCTTGCTTAGGTGATTTTCAAGTGCTTAAACTCAGGAATTTGTACTTTAATCGAGGTGTAACTTGACGTGCAGAGGTCCTCGGTGCCCCCCCCGCCCCCTTGCTGTGAGTAAGCTTTTTATGTGATTGTTGTTTGTATTTATTGTGTTTGTAATGTTTTTGGGGTCGCACGGGTTGCGTCCTTGTTTTTTATTCTCGTAGGTGTTTTTCGGCAAATATGTAGGTGTTTCGTGGTGTTTTGCGTGTTTAGAGCCCTGTAGCCTCGCTTAGAGAATTTTTTAGTGTCTAAACTCTTTTATTTTGAGTTAAATTGAGGTGTAACTTCAGTTTTTGAGGTCCTGGATGCTCCCTCTTCCTGTAAGTAAGATTTTTATGTATTTGTTGTGTGTATTTATTGTATTTTTCATGTTTTCATGTGCGCGTGTTGCAGACGATTTTTGCGAGGTCGTAATGGGTTGTAACGTGTCTCGTATTTTCGTTGCGTAAGGACGTACATTTTGCGAGGTGCACAGTTGCTGGCAAGGAGCGCCTTCGGCGCATCATGCCAGCAACTGAGGGCCCTCACTCGCGAGGGCCACAGGCTCGCTGCTTGAGCCCGCAAGCGTTAGCAACAACTCGCATGCTCACAACTATATATGTGATATGATAGTTTATATAGCATGTCCCTGCTTAGCTTCCCAGAGTGCAGTGTGATAACTGTTTTTCTCGGAATTCTGAGCTGGAAGCAGGTTTTTTAACTTATTTTAGACATTCAAATGTGAACACAGATGTACTATATATTTACTGTACTACTGTACGGTGGAGGCTTCTGTCGCTCTTTTGCCCACCATATATTAAATGATTGTTGTAGTGAACTACCTACTCATAAGGTTCACAACACAAGCTGGGATCCAGCTCCACGCTGATGATAGCCAGTAAGCTTTAAACTGCTGTATGTGGATAGGATTCCCAGCCTGTGTATAATCCAACCTTGACTTTGCATAAAAGCTGTGTAATGCAGCGAGCATAAGCTTAAAGGAAGCCATGTTTGAAATGGTTTATGAAGTGCAAGGTATTTGTGGGCACATTTGCATGTCCCTGCTCAGCTTCCCAGAATGCAGTGTGATAACTGTTTTTCTCAGAATTCTGAGCTGGAAGCTGTTTTTTTTTTTACTTGATTTAGACATTCAAAAGTGAACGCAGATGTACTAATATATATATATTATATATATATATATATATATATATATATATATTATATATATATATATAAACACATGGCCTGAGCTTTACGTACATGGCGAGAGTTCCTATAATATATGGGACTGGTTACAATACATGGCGCAGTCAGCTCCTGCACAACAGATACGGATGGTCAGTGCCATGTACGGCGAATGAGTTACTGTTTTCAGGATATAGACAGACATATGTAACAATGAAATACTGCTTAATTATTTTTAAATCCCCGTAGACTGAGCTGACGCAGCACTCGCTGCCGTTACTATCCCTGGCTAATTGCAGCAGAAAAGAACATTAACGTATGTTCCCGCAACACTTCTGGTTTTACATCAGTGCTTTTTAAAATTACCAGAGATGAAAAGGGGGAAGACAGATGAAAGAAATGTAATTATATTATTGCCATACCGCATTAGCATTGATATATCAAGTGAGAATGGCAGTTTATTAAGTTATAAACTTTAATTGAGACAATAAGACAAACTAGTCGCAATACAGAACTGAATTGTTTGGATATGGCAGTGAAGTAGAAAATAAGAATTAAAAAGCACTCTGCGGAGCAACGTGGAAATGAGCTGTGGATCATTTAAACAATTGCTGTTATATACATTTATTGAGGCCTATTATTGAGCATGAATGCAAATGACAGCATCAAACCAAATTAATTATGATGAAAACAACTGTAATTAAAGCCTCCATAATTGCAATGTTAGAGGGAACATTTTTTTATCCCTCTTTGTGCCATTTGTCATTGTAATCTTATATTGAATATTGCTGATATTTAATCAAGGTGTTTACCGAGTTAGTCAATAACCCATTCCCGGCTCAAAGACGGCGTAATCCATTGTATGACAAGGTACGGTGAGCCTCTGGGGAGTAAATGGATTAGATAAAACACATTTTAAAGGAATTCTTCATATACATAAAATTACACATGACATTTACATGAAAATTGTTCTTTTTTTGCATTTGAAAGCGGGTATTTGATTATACAACACTGTGTTTTTATCTTTAAATGATGCTCTTAGAGCTGAAAAAATATCACTTTAACTAATCTGGGGGCTTGCCTCCCTGTCAGCCAATGAGCAGAAATATAGTTATGCGAGTCATACTTGTCTGCCATTGAAAGCTACAGATATGTACACTTCCTTGCTTAATATTTTTTTAATGAAAAAGTCAATTTTGGTAATGTTTAATCTTTTAAATGCATGAAAATAAAATTGAGTTCCATGACCCTTTAATAGTTGATTAAATGGTCCGGATGCACTAAGGATCAGTGTGGTATGACCAGTGTTATTGCATGCCATATTAAATTCGAAGCCCCTAGCATCACCGGTACACACGCAAAGCCTGCAGGCTTGAAATTCGGCTGCGTTACAGACCTATTACATTCAACCATGCCGCGGCCAACAGGCCAGAGACGCAAACCCGTAAACCATTCTTGCACCACGTTGCATGTGCGGCCTGGTGAAACATGATCAATTAGTCAAACCCGTTGTTACGGGTTTAGACGGAGCCAATGGGAATAGAGATCGTCATCATTACATCACTGAAAAATGAAGGTTAGATTTCAAACCCTTACGGGTTTCAATTACGAGTTACGATCGGATCAGCATTCCAGAAATAATACAATATTAAAAAATCAGTAAATATGATATTCTAGTCCATGCTAGTTCCATTATATGTATTAACACATTGATTGCCGGGATCGATATAACACAGTAAGTATATTGCAGATTTGCGAGCTTGAGAATGTTGTGCTATTAATTTTAATACCTAACATCACTTTCCTTTATTTTAAAATACAGGATTGTGTTGATATGTGCATTTACACTGCTGCGTATAGGACTTTAACCCCCTTGCGGGTCCTCTCTAGTGCCTGTAGGCTTTTTGGCTCCATTTGTAGGTTACGGGTTTGAACACCAGTGGATTCGTAGCAATTTAACAGCGATTTGGGATTGTAAGATTTACGGGCTTGACAGATCAAAGGATTTTGCTTGCAACGGAGTTCCGATTCTGACAGCCTGTAGGGTTTTTCCGCCTGTAACCCGCAGATCGTTTGCAGGTAGCTTTAAGAGGCCAATTTAATAGCCGTAAGTCTTGCGGGCTCCGTTACGTGCTACAGGTTTATACATAGGGGAATTTAATAGGGATGAACAAAAGCAGAAGTATGAAGCCCTAAAATAAGTGCTACATTTAATGGATCTTTTTCAAATAGGGACTGTTTTTAATCAGTTATTAGACAAACAAATGAAACCCTAAAGTGGTCCTTTAATTCATGTCTTCTATTTGAATAAATATGTACAGAATTTTTATTTTAATAGTACTATATGCCGAACATTGCTATGTATAATCACATATGACTGTGAATATAGGGGCTTCAGCATTCACAGGACCGCCATATTATAGGGGTTAATTCTGTGTGTCCTCACTGATCCCCATGGTCATAGTTAAGTATACCAAGGGGGTGCGTAGGGACCTTCATGGTATAGGAATTATTATTAGATACCATAGGGGTCCATTGGGATCTCCATGGTTAAACTTTAGATTGCCATGAGGGTCCATAGGAAGTCCCATGATAATGAGTTATATTTAGGTTTCAGAACTTGGAGCCTCCTGCAAACTGACTACAAGCCAACGTTAGGCTAGAGAGTTCCAGGCAAACACTCCTGGGTGTAAGTCAGTAAGGTTTACAGGATTTTTTGTGGGAGCCATAGAATAGCTCCACATATTTGCTTTTCAAAACTCCTGTAGCTGCTAGTCAGCTTTACAGTAGTTCTTATGGGAGCAATGGAATGGAGGCCTTTGTCATTATAACATATAATAGTTGTCAAACTGCGAGACGTCACCACGCTTTGTGAGGTGGGTATGAGTTAGGCGGCGCTCATCGCTTGCGAGCCTCGCAAAGCGAGGTGAGACGATAACGTGTAGGACTTAGCCGATGGGCGCTCATCGCAAGCAAGCCGGTTAAACCGTAGCACTTAGCTGATGAGCGCCGAAGGTGCTCATCGCTGCGTGCCTCGCAAATCGAGACGAGACGTTAAACCGTAGCACTTAGCTGATGCGAGACTCGCGAAGCAAGGCGAGCTGTTATGCAGGACTTAGAAAAAAATAAATAAGAGGAGCGGGACTTAGAAAAAATGCAAATTTAACTCGACTTAGACGACTCGCCACTCGAAAAAAAAAACAGCCACCAAAAAAAAATGAAAACGAGGCTACACGACCCGGACCGCGCAAAACACTGCAAAACGCGTAGTACTTTACACATCACACTATGACCTACAAGATACACTATTACAAAGGCCGCAAAATGCTCGCGAGGGCCGCAAAGTGTGACAACAACTCGCAGTTTGACAACTATTATATGTGATGATTGAAGTCTTCTGATATAGTAATGTTAAACTCAACTGCAAACTACTAATTATGATACCATTTAATAATGTTCAATGGCACCATTAAGTCACCATTGTATTTTCCGTATAAATAGTATGAACCTTGACAATAAAGAGAGTCTTCTTGGTTAGGACAAAAGGTAGAACCATGTTCCTTTCCTGGATGCTGGGATTCCATTCTCTATTCGTGGATGTCTGCTCCAGCTTATGAGGTGTAGAAATGAACCCTGTGCATGGGCAGAAAGTTTACCCCATTCCATCACAGGGAAATATATGGGATAAATATTTTAATGGTAGGGGAAAGATGTATATAGGGGATACCTAGGGATCGCTACTGTAAGGCCCCTAGTCATGGTCATTGCTGATGCAATATATAGAGATCTCACTCTTGGAGGTCTTCTGACATATGTCTGAAGTTAGATATAAATTGTTATCCCTGCGAGCAAAGTAGGCAAGAATATTCTGTGTGTATTATTTATTTTCCTATGAACTCTAATTGTTTTTCAAATAATTGATCTTAAACTCAATCTCCCACCCTTCACGTAATTAATTTATCAAGGTGGAGCAAACACTAAACTGGAAGCAGATACTCTAATCTTTGTTAATGAATATAATATTGAATATTGATATTATAAATGATTAAATAGAGATTTTATTAATGATTAATGAATAATTAAAATAACTAGCTGCTCTTGCTAGGATATTAGAGCGATCATTTAATGAAAGTAATGATATGATGTTCCAGATGCAGTGCGGGGTATGTACATCACCCAGGAACATACAGACTGTGCAGCCAAAAAACATATACAAGTTACTCAGTACACATGAGCTATAAACACTGCAGCTGCCAACTTATTAAGGAACAGTTATAATGATCTGAAGACAGGTTTGTGTCTAGGAAACTGCAGACTGTAAAATACTCATAAACTGAAAGATAAAATGCAGATTAATCTCAGATCTGCATAAAAAAATATTAATTATCTAATACTATCACAACTGTGGTTTTAGCACCATGGTTTGGCTGCAGTACATAAGAACATCTTGCCAGCAATGGGGAGAAGGAGCTTTGTGCACAAAGATAAAATGCACATTTTGTATTGTCATATAAATTTAATGATATGTGTACACAGATAAGGATACAGGCTGAGGTTGAGGAGGGGGCTGAGGAGGAGGGGGCTGAGGAGGAGGGAGGTTGAGGATGAGGAGGGAGGTTGAGGACGAGGGAGGTTGAGGATGAGGAGGGAGGTTGAGGAGGGGGTTGAGGATGAGGAGGGGGGTTGAGGATGAGGAGGGAGGTTGAGGTTGAGGAGGGAGGTTGAGGAGGGGGGCTTAGGATGAGGAGGGGTGCCGAGGATGAGTCACTCATTTTTCCCAGTATTTTGTGGTAAAATAGGTGCCTCGGCTTATACTCGAGTATATACGGTATGTCAGAAAACGTCATGTTTATGAAGTATGTAACAAGCTAGCAATGCTAGCAGTCGTAAAAAAACATGAGCATAAAATAGTTTTTAGAGAGAATCTTAATTTGTGCAAATTGTGTGTTACAGACGACTCCATCACTTCCTAATAGCTTGGAACCTTATGACATGTGCTTACCTACTCAACAATGGAAAGAGTGGTAGGGGAGATGGAGATGGGAATGGGACTTGTTAAGTAATTAGATTTCTTTGTATTTGACACCTACCCATTACATCAGAACATGCTCAGAAGCATGAAGCTTGAAAGATAACGGCAAGCCCTGCCTCTGCAGAGATGTAAATACCCCTCTTACACACAATCTTCTCCAAAGTATTACGGATAACTACTAAGGAATACATTTTTTTTTTTATTAAAAAATAAAAGTTATCACATTTTCACTGACTAATTCAGCTCCAAGACAGACTCAAAATTATAAACATATGTAATTTCATCATTCCGTGTTACTTTAAGGTTATATGAATGAGAAAAATGTGATTCATGTGTGTTTTTAAAAAAATGGCAACATATGTAGATTTAAAGGGGCACAGAAAGTGCATGAAAAACAGCATACAAATAAGGTGTTATAATAAATTGCCAATGTGATGATCTGGCTTGTGTAACATTCAGGTATTTGGGAACTATATGCTTTTCATCCTATGTATTAATGCAATGTCAACATTGGCTCTCCCTAATAATCAGGGGGGGTTTAATATTAGGGAAAATGTTAATTGCCCAGAGTCTGTTGGAAGTCCCTTAATCATGATCATGATTGATGCAATATTTCTATAGAGATCCCACCCTTAATGCTTAAAGCTTAATGCGAATGATTATCACTGCGGGCAAGTAGGTGTGACTTTTCTACTTATGTAAACTGTAAGCTCTTCAAACTAGGGACTTTGACTCTTGCCCAATCTATTATATTTTTATTTCTACATAGCTTAGAAAATACTCTACCTCTATAATTTGCCAATTGTACCCACTCTACTGTAGAAAAAAAACCCATAATGGGGGCTAAGTAGCCATAATCTACAATACAAGAGAATATTGACTGCAGTGAACTCCCAAGATTATGATCAGGATCCACTCTATTGCCCCTTGATTTGAAAGGAATGAGACCTTCGTCCTACATACAATTTAGATCATGTTTACATCATGGAGATTTTTATATTTAACGTAAGTTCTAGCTAAAATATTGTTTGGTTTATAAAATGAATGCCTTACATTTATGCTGATCTTTCAGGAAAAATGTTACATCCACCAAAGTGCCAGCTTCAGGGATCAGACTAGTTCAAGAAAAACTGTGCTTCTTGTGTGTAACAAACAGTAGAGGACGGGGAGGAGGACTTGTTAGATAACTGGATCCCACTAAATTTCACACAAATTCCCTTCCCCCAAACATACTTAGAAGCATACAGCTTGCATCAATAAATACAAGCCCTACCGTTCACATAAGTAAATGCCCCTCTCATAAAATCAAAAACGCCCCTTGGGCCCCAAAGGCATCAGCATTTATTTTTCTTCTAATTAAAACAAGCTTTATTACTTTTCCCCCGAGTAATTATGCTCTTACTCAGGCTCATAACTTTAAAAAAAAATGTTTTCATTGTATAGTAGTTGTTCAAAATATTAAAATGTATCTAATGTTATACTGAAGCTTTTCTTTCTTGAGATGCCATCTAATGTATTTCATTGATCCTATACCTACATTAATATATTATCTGGACCTTAAATTCATTCTTCCGTTTTACTTTGAGTATCAGTGAAAACAAGAAAACAAGCATCTAAATTGTTGCATACTGCAACCCTGAGCAGGTAATCCAGGACTCACCTGTCTGACCCGTCCTTCATCCCAACCTTTGCATAAAGGACATCCACCATTGCTGGGTCATCATTCATGTATTCAATTCCAGACACATTCACCTGGAGCATCTTCCCAGCAGCAATCTTGCTAAAATACAAAATTAATTAAAAGTACAATTACATATCGCAATGCAGTCTGTCATTATAAAATGACTTGTGAAAAAAGTCATCAATCTTTGTGTGCCACAGTTAACTAATTACATATTATATATATATATATATCTTAATTATAAGATTATTAATAATCTCTACAGATATCAATTATTAAAATCTCAAAATAGGATGAAATAAGTTTATTTTTTAAATCTTTTGACAGCATTACCTACAATGTATTAATTCTGTTAAATATGTAAACGTATATGTAAAACAAAAATTGAAAGCCTGTATACTCTATATTGTATTATTTATTTTAAATGTTTTATTGTTAATACAATAATCCTAAAAAATGAATATATAAATGAAAGGTAATCAATACAAACCCTTTACATAGAGCAAGTTAGGTTATAATTTCATGCAATTACATTTTCTAGTGGCTATGGGAGGATCACTCAATTACTTTTCTGCACATAAGGTTAATTTTAGCAGGAAATTATACATGGTACATTACTCATTTGAATCTCATTGTTACAGTTCAGTAGTGGTGACTGGAGTAAAGCTGCAACTGAACAGCCTCTTGAAAACATCATGTTCAGTGCAATGCGCACATTTAAGCTTAAAGGACCACTGTACGCTAAACAATAATGGCTGTTAAAAAAATCAAATATACTTGATGTGTTGCAATATGCCTAATATATGGTATTCATAAAGTTGAATAGGATAAAACCACAAAGATGGTATGTGTTGAGCCTCATTTGCTTGTAAGAATCCTTAGCTGCAGTGGAAGCACCGTCTACTGCTATGTTGGAGAATTCATTGCTAGCTGAACAAAGATGGACCCGGGGCAGACCTACTGCTGGTGCAATGCACCGGGCCCCTCCTCCTATGGGAAGCGTCTTGAGGAGTGCTGCTGTGGGAAGGGATCTTGGGGAGGGGAGGGGCTATGGGAAGAGAGCGATTATGGGAAGGGTCCTTGGAGAGGGGAGCGATTATGAGAAGAGGTCTTGGGTAGGGAAAGCAGTTATGGGAAAGGGTCTTGGGGAGGGGAGTAGTTATGGAAAAGAGTCTTGCTGGGGCAGTGCCTGGGAGAGGTGGGTCTTGGGTGAAGGAAGCTGCTTTAGAAAAGGATCTTGAAGGGTAAGACGATTCAGATGGGCTAGTGACTGGAGGTCTTGAGGAGAAATAGAGCTGCTTTAGAAAGTGGTTATGGGTGGAAAGAAAATATAAATGAGCAAGTGGCTGAGGGAGGGGAATCTGGGGGGGGGGGGGCTTTGGGCAGAGGCCTTTTGTGAGTGGTGCAGAGGGTGGGGAATAAGGTTGTTGCTAATATAAAAAAAATGGATGCGCAAGTGGTGGGCAACTCGGCCCTACAATTTTCTCAAACAGTCTTCCTCGTCAGCTCACCTGAGTTACTCAGTTTCAGTCCCAAGCCCAGGAAGAGAGCGATTAAATTCCTGGATGGTTCGTGGCCTTCATAGGACCGTGTTGCCTACCAATACTGTAGTGGACCTTAAAGAACCACTGAAGTGTCATATTTATAGTACTCTTTTAAAGAACTTGACTTGAAATGGGTCAAAAGCTTTTACACAGTTTAAAATAAATAAATTCAACCTTTAATTTGTAACTATTGTATTCATTTTTGCCTTAACAATTATTATTATTCTTTCTTTATAAAGCACCAGCATTTCCATAGCACTACTCATACAGCATTGACTAATGTACAGTGCCTTGCAAAAGTATTCACCCCCCTTGGCATTTTTTGTGTTTTGTTCCCTCACAACCTGGAATTAACACGGATTGTTTGAGGATTTGCATCATTTAACTTACAGAACATGCCCACAACTTTGAAGATGTTGTTTTTTTTTTTTTGTTTTTTTTTTTTAATTGTGAAGCAAACAACAAATAGGACAAAATAACAGAAAAAGTCAATGTGCATAACTATTCACCCCCTAAAGTCAATATTTGTAGAGCCACCTTTTGCAGCAATCACAGCTCCAAGTCACTTTGGATAAGTCTCTATGAGCTTGCTACATCTTATCACTGGGATTTTTGCCAATTTCTCCTTGCAAATCTGCTCCAGCTTCTTCAAGTTGGATGGTTTGCGCTTGTGAACAGCAATCTTTAAGTCTGACCACAGATTTTCTATTGGATTGAGGTCTGGGCTTTGACTAGGCCATTTCAACACATTTACATTTTTCCCCTTAAACCCCCCAAGTGTTGCTTTAGTGTTTGGGGTCATTTTCCTGCTGGAAGGTGAACCGCCGTCCTAGCCTCAAATAAGGCACAGAGTGGTACAGGTTTTGCTCAAGAATATCCCTGTATTTAGCACCATCCATCTTTCCCTCAAATCCGACCAGTTTCCCAGTCCCGGCTCCTGAAAAACATCCCCTCAGCATGATGCTGCCACCACCATGTTTCACTGTGGGGATGGTGTTCTTTGGGTGATGGGATGTTTTGGGTTTGCGCCAGACATAGCGTTTTCTTTGATGGCAGTTCAATGTTAGTCTCATCAGACCAGAGCACTTTCCTCCATACATTTTGGGAGTCTCCCACATGCCTTTTCGCAAATTTAAAACGTGCCATTTTGTTTTTTGCTGAAAGTAATGGCTTTCTTCTGGCCACTCTGCCATAAAGCCCAACTCTATGGAGCATACAGCTTATTGTCGTCCTATGTACAGATCCTCCAGTCTCTGCTGTGGAACTCTGCAGCTCCTCCAAGGTTACCTTAGGTCTCTGTGCTGCCTCTCTGATTAATGCCCTCCTTGCCCGGTCTATGGGTTTTGGTGGGCGGCCGTCTCTTGGCAGGTTTGCTGTTGTGCCATGTTCTTTCCATTTGGTTATGATAGATTTGATGGTGCTCCTGGGGATCATGAAAGATTTGGATATTTTGTTACAACCTAACCCTGACTTGTACTTCTCAACAACATTGTCCCATACTTGTTTGGAAAGTTCCTTGGTCTTCATGGCAGTGTTGGTTAGTGGTGCCTCTTGCTGTTTATTTGCAACACAAATAATTATCTGGTTCTCACCCAGATTGTCAAAATACTTTTCTTTTAGATACAAAGAATTGTTTGAATACTTTTGGGATCAAGAATATATAAAACTTAAGGTTTATATAATTGTTAAAACCATTTAATAAAATTGGTCATCTTTAAAAACACAAAAAGAATGAGATCCTCTGTGTCACTTTCTAGGTATCATTGTGTTGTAATTTTAAGTAGCTCCTTGAGTCAAGGAGACTTCTATTGGAGAGAAGAAAAAGCTTATCCTCTTCTCTTCCTAGTCCTTAACAGATGACAACTCATAGATTGTCCCTGGGTTCTACCAAAAAAGTGTTTTTGAGATACCTGATTTAACAGTTTAAGAGTGGGATCAGATCTATTTTATTGGGGGGGTCTGGATTGACCTCAGATCTGTGAAATACTGTAAGTGATGCTATAATTCTTCTCACTATCTCCCTGGCTCAAGGCTGCTAAGAACATCCCCTCTATCTCAGACACTTCTGGGCTTCTTCTCACTATCTCCCTGGCTCAAGGCTGCTAAGAACATCCCCTCTATCTCAGACACTTCTGGGCTTCTTCTCACTATCTCCCTGGCTCAAGGCTGCTAAGAACATCCCCTCTATCTCAGGTATCTGGACTTCTGAGGATTTTCTACCATTGTTCCTGGATATTTATCAATTTTGTGATTATTATCTGTTTATTATATCTGCTGACATAGCCAATTTTTTTTTTATTATCTAGATATAATTGTATTTCCTCTGTACCATCCCCCATCATTTGCATTGATTGCTAGCCATGTGTTTTGGCCAGCAAAACTATACCCCATCTTAAATTATCTCCATTTGCTTTCAGACACTTCTGGGCTTCTTCTCACTATCTCCCTGGCTCAATCCCCTCCCTCCCTGCCCCTCACCCAGTCCACCCTGTCCCTCACCCAGTCCACCCTGTGTTAGCTTTAATTTATTGAGTCACACTAATCTTCTACACCTGACCAATTAGCAGCTTCTGCTACCCTTTCCTATTAACCCTTTACAGAATGTTTCCTCTTGCCTGCTTCTTCCTCATATCCTCCTGCCTTTTCCTCAGACTCTTCTTAACTTCTGCAACTTTTTTCTCCAACACAACCATCTCACCTCTCATGCCCTCCTCTCCTCTTTTACTCTCCCATGAATTACTTCTACTTAAGATGTGGTTAAACTATGTGTCTCCTGACATTTCCATCTGCAGGTTACATTATCTGACCACTAGGGGCAGATACCATATTACATAATAGTGACAACCACTTTATATCACATATTTTCCCTCTCTAACGAATGGATAACCTAACCTCTTTACTTTCACAATTTCCTTCCTATGTACCTCTCACTTCCTTCCTAACCTTGCTTTTCCTTATCTACCCTTCCCAGGTCTCTGTCTCTTCCATTACCTTTAGATTGTAAGTGGCAAGTGTCTAATCCTGTGGGGTGCTTTGGGAAAAAGCACCTTTACAAGATTCGAAGCTCAAAATAGGGCCATCCATGCTTTTGTCAATATTGTATGTTGTATATTTCCTTGTTCTCCTCCCCTGTACAGCGCTACGGAATATGTTGGCGCGATACAAATAAATGATAATAATAATAATAATCAACACTATCTGATATAGTACATATAGCGTATAACTAATCATGAAACTCCCCCTCAGTATTGCTGATGCTCACTTGTATTTTTGCCAATATATGGCATCTGTTTGCATCCACCTATATAACTCACTTAGCGGTTTATATGGCCCTTAACATATTACTGTGTGTTGACAACAGTATAAAAGCAGACACGCAGGCACAAGTATCTATATTGTTGGTGCTATCTGTTGATAGATGACTTCTGTAGCCATTACAGTATTAGGATAATCCTTAGGCTATTGCACTTACTTTTGGTCGGAATTCCTCCAATGTGCTCTGCTTCAATTCTGCTTTTAATATGGTGAGTGCTGACAGATACTTGGGAGTGTGGGGATACCAGCTGATAGTAATTAGTCTGAGGCTACCAGGGAGCAGGCCGACTTTATTCCCTTGGGTTAGCCCTCTACCGGGCCACCAACACTGTCCCTAACTGATCTTCACTCATGAGTGAAGAAATAGGGTGGAGACAATTAATGGTGACACTGCTCCGATTACCAACTCTCCCGACGCGCGTTTCTACGTCTACGCAGATTCTTCAGGGGAGATTTATTTGCAAGACACAGCAGCTTGGCGCTTAAAAACACTTAAAGAAGAGAGGAGACCTGGAGTTCTGAAGAATACAGGCCAGTGTATTAAAAAAACTATTAGACTGTTTTGTATTTGCTCCATCCAAGGTTAGCTGGATGATAGCTGAATAGCAAGGGAACTTGTAGTAAAGGTAGTGGTTGGAAGCTAGACCTGTTATTTTCTTCTTAGGCAATCTTTTTCTTATTTTGATCTCTTTTTGGTTTATTATTATATATTTTTGTTGCTAAAGTTTTAGTAATACTTGAAAAAGTGTTATAACTTGCTGCATTTATGTTCCTCCCTAAAAAGTCCAAGAAACACAAGTACAAACCCAAAGAGAGGCTGGCAACTTATCACAATAGTATTATTAAAAACTGTCTGGCACTAGACAGAGGTCTATGCTCATTAACCTAGTAGATATTTTTGTAATGAAAGCACACAGTACCCAGTGAAATACTTTTTGATTTTTTTAAATATGTGCATTTTCACTGAGAAATTAGACAAAATATAAGGTGGCACTAATCAGACAAATGCCATGTACACTTTACAGCTCAGTGTTGTGAGCAAAAAAGGAATTAACCCTTAACAAATCCATCTGTGCAGAGAATGAAATGCTGGAATCACCTAAACAGGTCAGCTATGAATTAACTGGTCAGTGAAGTCCTGAGTGCAGGGAAAACTGCTATCAATTACTTTGTCTTCCCCATGAGGGTCTGCTATCTGTTATCACTCATGCAAAAGCCAGTAGGCAGGATCACATTTCTATGTAAACAGACTGAACATTTTAGATTGTTTAGCAGTCATTAATGTAATTTAAAAAATAGATAATGTTAACATACAACCTTTCACACCATGAAGAGAACTTACATTGAGGTAAATGACTCTTTAAATATAGACACTGTGAGATTGTTTTCTCATCCTATGTCTTGATATGTTACTGGACAGGGGGACATTAAGCTATATTACAAAAGTATAGTTGCAGTATTTACACTCCACCAAGTGTTATGTGGATTTATTTCTTAAAATCTTAATATAGAGCAAACAATGCATTGTTATTTTCTCTTCCAAATGAAATCATCTAATTCTCCTAGAAAACAGTTCTCCTGTTCCTGTATTGGACATGTAAATGTACTCAGAATGGCTTTTTTTTTCTTTCCTTACTGTATATACAGTGGAGGGTATTTCAAGCGTCTTTCTAGGTAACATATTTTGTGTCTGAACTGGCCTTTTCCTATTACATTCACAAGTGCATGAAATACGTGAAGGTAATCATATCATTACACGGACAGGATAGTGGCTGGAATCAAGCTTTGATCTCTCATCCACCGCCTGCCTAGCAGGGCTTGGAATACACTTAGTTGTGTATTCAGTAGTGGGGCACGAGGGAGTTATATATTGAGGGATCTCGCATTGATCTCTTTCAGTGTTTCCTGTGCCTTACTTCAGTCAGATTTTTCTAAGGGTCTTATTATAAGCTAGCAAAGTGAACTTGTGGGCTTGAATCATGTCTTATGGTGTCTGACCTGAGAAGTTAAGCAATATCAGGCCTGGTCATTACCAGCATGGGAGACTTCATAGGAATATCAAGTACATAAGAATTATACAATGCGGTTACATGGAACAATAGTAATGATACATATGTAAACACCTTTGGTTGAGAACTGATGCAATTTCCTTGTTATTATTAACTTTTATTTCTATTGCACCAACATTTTCCATAGCGCTGTACAGGTGGTAAGAACAAGGGAAATACAATATTAGCACATTCAGTAATTGAAGGGCCCCGTTTTGAGTTTAGAATCTTTGCAGAAAGTGCTTTTTTCTAAAGTACAAGACTGGAAACTAGCTACTTACAATGTAAAGGGAATGAAAGGGCAGAGACCTGTGGAAGAGTAACAGATAAGGAATAGCAAGGGTCAGGAAGAAAGTGAAAGTTAGACAGAGTTTTATTTAGTGGGAGTGGGCATGGATCTGAGATGAAATACTCTAGTATGTTGGCTGACCCCTAATGTTGAGATAATATAATCTGAAGTCAGGTGTTTTCCATGACTCTATAGATGTTAAACCTGTTTTTAGTTCACCATTAATTAACACTAAAATCCCATGTGTAAACAGCAATAAAGCATATCTTTATCTGGAAGATATCATTTAAAAATACAGTTTACCTCTTATTGCCCTAGGCACTATTGAAAGGAAGTGAAAGATTTAAACTGTGATACAATTATTCAAGAGTTACCAAGACAGTCTAATCAATGTCATCACAGTTCAAATCTTCCACTTCCTTTCAGTAATACATAGGATATTGAGAGAGATGGGGAGTGGTACAACAGTGGCCATTAATGATGTAAACTGTGTTATATATATTTTTTTTAAAGTTAAAAAAAGATTTTTCTTAGCTTTTAAACGGTCAGTTGTTCTCTCAAGCAGAGCTGCTTATCTCCTCCTACCTGGTGTAGCCAACTCAAGCCAGTTTGCTGGACTAAAAATAAAGTCTGACCAGTGTGGTTCCGGTTTCAGACTGAGCATGCTCAGTAAAGGGAGCCTGGGCTATGATGGCTCATGTACTGTCACTGGACGGGCCTGTGGCGCAGCTGCAACCATTTTACAATAGAGCTGTTACCTATGTATAGGTAGTTGGAGCAGAACTCATGATATCATGGGACATGGCCAGTGACATCAGCCCAGTCTGCTTCCATGCTCCATGATAGCCCACCACACGAGAATAGCTGGCCATACTCATGATAGGCACAGGTAGGAATAAAATACAAAGCTCTGCTTGAGAGGAAAATTGACAGCTTAAAAGCTAAGAAAAAAACGAACTTTTATTTATTTTAAACTACATACTGTTTTTAAAAGTCTAGGAACAGCAAAAAAAAAATAATTTTACTTGTTAATATTCTGTAGTGGCTTTTAATATTTAAGTGGTCACATGGAATTATTTTATTTCTAGTGCAGTCAATATTTTTTGTGTGCAATTATATTGCTACAAGCTCAAACATGTACAGGAAATACCTACAAGTGTATAATTATTCTATTAATGACTCAGACTCAGGGATATGATCATTATTGAGTGTTCACTTACTCTATGATGTCCTCCTTGCACTGGCTCAGTAGCTCACACGCATGGGCCACCTCCTTCTCATTCAGCAGCACCAGGGTACCAATAGTGAGGTGAAGCTTTGCCGGATTCTGGAAGATGGTGCTCTCCACCCCACGGTCCTGTACACACAAAGAAAGAACTGTAGGTGAGCAGAGCTGAAGAGAACATACAGTGTAAGTCTTGGATAAGAATATCTGCTAAGATCAAAACAACACATTTAAACACTATTGAATCTTTTAATATGAGAGATATCCTGTTGGATGAAATCTGTATTCCAGTTTGTGTCTTCATTAAAAAGCCCTCTCATTTTTATTTTCATATTAAAGGAGTCCTGCAGTGCCAAAACAATAATAGATAATTGTTTGTGAATTATCAAACATTCTTGCAATTTAGACAATCTTTTAAAAATATTTGAATACGATTGTTTGATTTATTTTGTGATATTAATGCAGTTTACTTGCAACCTATAAGTACTTAAAGGATCAATATACAATTTAAAAAAATCTGAATCTGACTAAGAACATAGTTAAACAAGGAAAAAGCCATAACGCTAGCTTTTAATTAGAAAAAAATACATTTTTATATAAGTCTGTTGGATCTTGATTACATTCATTATACTTAGGGGAAACTGTGGGAGGGGGCTTCTTTTACGCATGTAGAGTGCAATGTTTATGTCAATTGATGCAATATTTATGCTTATTCGTGAGGGTGTGGTGTACATTTCAATGAGATCTAATGATCTAACAAAGCATCTTGATCTTTCTCTCTTGCCCACCAATCCCTCAACTCATAAACAAAAACACACTCTTATGATCCAGCTCTCAGGAAATGAGTTATTTTACTCAAAGAGTCTTCAAGAAAGTATTCCAGTATTCATAAATAGTATTCAAACTTCTGATGTTCTCTAAAAAAAATTGCCTGCTAATAATATAGTTCAAAAAAAGTACATATAAAGATATCCTAAGGCATTTGCCGTATCAACAGCAGTTAATTACGATTATCATGGGGGGTAATAAAGAATATAAGTATGCTGTATTGACTGTAGCGTGCCAAGGTACAAGCTGTGCAATACCTTACAGACTGATGCCCTCAGCCTTATAGGATAGGCGTATTGTTCCAGGGGAAAGGGGCCCACTGAGATATGGGTAACATTGGGGACATTGCGATTTGAGTGTTATTCCTTGTTATGCCTGTTAGAAGCATAGGATAGTGGAAATTGCCTGGGTATCACTAGGCCCATACTATGGTACCCATGTTTATATTTGGGGTGTGTACTGGACTAGTTCCTTATTAACCAGATTAGGGAGATAACTGACCCCTATGAGTCACATAACACACAGCCAGGTGTCTATCCTTCAGGCCAGTGCTGGTGTGAATCAAGACTGTGGACTGTTGTTAATGCAATTACTGTAATTCATGTATTGTTACAGTAGAAGGGGTGATTTTCTTAGACTTTCAGGCTCCTGGCCCAGGGAGGTAATTAAAAGGCATGATGATATAGGAGTAAGAGAGTAGGAGGGAAGCCTGTCAATCAAACCCACCTGGGCATCAGTGGTAACGTGAGCTAGAAGGTGATTGGGGTAATCATGGATACAAATTTGAATTGATTGGCCTTTTGTTGCTAAGAGTGCGGTATAAATATGTCTGTTGTTTCAGTAATAAAGATGCTATAACTCGTTCACATAATTTATGTGTGGATCTCGTTATTGATGCTGGAATCCTGATTGCTGGACTAAGTTATTTTCAGAGAACACAGATCACAGACATCTCTCAGTCGGACCCAAGGGCTGAAAATTTGTCCTGCTGTACAGAGGTAAAACGAACTGGGCACACCTGCGGGGAGAGGTTTGGGCAATAGGCTCTTATCATACCCCATTCAACATACAGGTTGTCACATACGCGCTGTTGAAAAACTGGTAAGAGTGACAGACATTTAACTATTGCATTTAATTGTTATATTGATGAATGTCTCTTTATTACTTCCACTGCTAAGCTTAATTGCTGTTAATAGACTATTGCCTCTGAATGTGCAATTTTACATATCAACTAACGTCTATATTAACTTTAATAGTTTAACTAGTTGCAATTATGTTTATTTTCTGTGTACTTTTCTGCAATAACTAGAACCTTCTGCATCACCTTTATCTACACTAAACAGAACATAACGTGAATCTTCAATGGATGACTTGTAAATTCCAAGAATGCTGAATTCCTCATTCTACAGGATACCAGGAAATAAAAAAAATCAATCTCTAAATTCTCTAGACATCATGAAAATCAGCAGTGCTAAACATTGAGGGAGCAGGGTCCAAATAGCGAGGCAGGAAGAGACGCGGCCTCATTGATTTATTGCAGCGTTTCATCAATGTCATAAAGACAGCTGTGTTTCCAGGTAAAATTACTGGTAAAACTGGAAATAAATGTTGTGAAATTAGTCATTGTATTGCTAGCGTTGGATTTTACAGGAATATTATACACAAAGGCTGGAACTGGGGTTGATATGAAGTTTACCTGCCTTGGAACTTGAAGCTGAATCTCTACCATCTTGGGGGGCTTACATGTAAATGGAAGATTTCTGCACTTTACAAGGTTTATAATATCCCTGTGTATCCATTTATTTGTATGTATTTTATCAAGAAGTGCTTATAAAAAGGGCCTAAAATCATGCAAATAGTGACTGTTTGGGTCTGCCCACTGCATATTGCTAAATGATGTATGAGACCCTGCACACCCAGTCTGTGTCTTCATGAGCTGCAGAGGGCAGACCCAAGCAGGTAATATTTGTTTGATTTTAGGCAGTAAAAAGATACATAAATATATGCAGAAACGTGTCCCTTTAAAGTAAAAAAGAGAAGAGGTTCTAAATATAGTATAATTTGAAATGATACGGAAGAACAAATATTTTATTTGTTGAATGTTATTTAAAAAATAGCATTTTCTACACTAAAATAAAATTGAAGTTTGCAATATTTAGTTGACACAAGCCAATATTCTAATCTTTTGCTAAGGAGAGGTTATTGACTCAAAGATGAACACCTGAGCATTTGTATCCATTGTCTTGAGTGCAGTTACCTGGGTCTGAGGGTGCATAGTCTTTTTTTGATCTAGGCAATTGCACTCAACGAAATGCCTCACAAAATAATCGGTAATAAAAAGCAATTAACTCTCACTAACAAAAGATTAAAATCTTGGTTTGTGGGTGGATTAAATAAGTGACTAACAGCTCAAAATGACTAACTTTGTGGTTCGTTTACTGTAGGAAAATGTAATAAAGTTAATAATATTCCATTTATAAATGAGTTGTTATTAAATGTCTAATAAAGTATACTATCAGACACTTCCTTGCTTACAGGAATTTTGCCATTTTTCTTTTGGTAAAATTTAAATGGTTTAAAGGACTGAGAGGTCATTTTAAGGACTCAATGGGCACATATGAGACCATTCAAGTGAAATAGTTTGAACATCACTGTTCAGTGAAGGGTTAAAGTACACATATAATTATCCAATTATTTTATTAATGTAGACTTCAGGTCTAAGTTTACAATGTATTGGTAATAGCTACAATCTACTACTAGAATTCAGACCCCAAGACCCTCGTGCCTTGGTCAGGCTCTGTACAGGGCTTCAGCTGTAGCAATGGTTGGCGAATAATATTGATTAAAAGGACCACCACACAAAGAAAGGAGAGCTCCATGAAACACTGGTGGACGTTGTGTGTGTAGCAGAGGCATTTACATTCCTGGAGAGAGATTGTTGCAGTGCATGATGCAAGGAGTCAGCTTATGGGGAGAGTGAGAGGGAAGAGGCATTGTGTCTATTTTAGTTTATTTAATGTTTTTTACAATGGTTCTCTGTTCCCTCATTACCAGTCCCTCTCTTCACTGACAGCTAAAACACACAAAATCAAGAATCAGCTCTGAGCAGGTGTTGTAACAAACACAAAATGGATTCCTATACTCATAAACAGAGTCTTCCCAAATTCAGATTTTCCCAAAAATGCTTTATGCTAGTTTGGTACTTTCAGTGATTTTTTTCTTTTTCCTTTTTATCAGCATGGCAAGTGGGCCAGGACCAGTGTGAAGAGCCCACATGTCCCTAACGAAAGATTATTTTGGGAATGGGTCATCCACAGAGGCAACCAAGATGATGGGACATATGTGGTGCACAGCACACATATTGAAATTAGAGTACACTACAACCTACAAGGAGACCAGTGGTGAGGAACTGCCAATGACTAGCACATTATGGAAGGCAGCGGGCATGGAATACTGCAGAGCAACCCATTGGCACATAATATACCAGAGACACAGTGGCTTCTAGGGCAATGGGTGATATTGTAGGCAAGCACTGGCACTTTGTACACCAGAGGTGTAATGTTTTGGTCCCATCTACATTAAAGTCACTGTAGTGAATCATTTTCTAAAATCTAAAAAGTACCTAACAGAAAGGGGCTATGTTATTATTCTTCATCTAAATGTTTTTTTCTCTGTGGAAAATAAATTATATTAATTGAAAGAAATTAACAGCAATACAATAGACAGGTAGATAAAAACCGATGTGTTTGATTTGTCCTTATCTTACTAGTCAATTAAGAGAAAGTGTAAACTAGGACTCACAAAGACCCTGTTAATAGTTTTTGTATACGACTTACAATAACAACACTGGGAACACAATATGTTGCAGTACAGACATTAATAAAGCTCAACGTACCCCTGTTCTGTAACATATTAGGACATTGGAGGAGAAAACAATCCCACACTGTCTATATTTAAAGGGCTATTTACCTCACTGGAAGTTCTCTTCATGATCTCTTCGTGAAAGAGCATGCTATTCTTTTAATTAAACTAATAACAGCTAAACAAGCTAAAGTTTTAAATCTATGTTTATATACAAGTCTATTCTGCCTTCTGGCTGTTGCATAAGTAATAACAGATATCAGAGTGCATGTGCCTGTGGTGATTCTCTATGGGAAAGGCAGTGATTGATAACAGTTTTTACCTGGACTCAGTTTACACTGCACTGACCAGTTAACCCAAAAGTGTCCTGTTTTAGGTGAGTCCAGTAGTTCATGCCTGCACAGATAGATTTGTTAAGGGTTATTTTTTTTTCCTTTAAACCCTATAAGAGCTGCCGCACTCACCGGAGCTGGCCTGCATTGCTCAAATTCCAGAGATGCAAGAGAGCAGAAACCTGAATTTTCTGTCATAAGAAAGAAAGAAAAAAAAGTCTGTTCCCTTCATTCTGGAAGTATAAGCAGTCTCATTTTTGACTGCAGTATTGCAAAAGCATGTGGGCAGTCTGTTATACATGTCAACACAGATATTATTATTATTATGTGTTATTTAATGCAGCTAAAGTGGACCCTCGGTACTCGACTACCTCAAAACGCGTAGGTTTGGGTATTCAAAGCGTCTGGATGAGCAAAAAATAAGTTTGCACGCAACGCTTCCTTGGTACTCATCGCACTTGATAAAAACAAGCTACATTACTCCTTATGGGAGTTTGGTACTCATTGTTTTCGCCCATTCGTCGTGCCCTCTGGAGCCAATTAACGACAAATACCAAGGGTCCACTGTATTTAAAAAAAAATGTAAGTATTTCAGCATGCGTTTAGGAGATCTTTACTGTGACATGGTCCAAATTGTGCTGAATTAAGTGGCCCTTTAATATAACTTTTCCACACTATAGATGAATTATTTCTATTATGTTTAAAATATGAACTTTTCAAATGCATGCTAAAAATATTTGGACTGCATTGGCCCTTTAATGCACCCCCTTCCTGGTTCCATAAAATGTTACTTTAAACTGCCATAGCTTCTTATTTTTATTTAATTTTCTCCACCCTTGATCTTTTTAAATATTAGGGTGACTATAAGAATAACTTTTAATCAGTGGGAAAGAAAAGCAATAAAGAAATGTGAGAGAGAGGGGAGGGAAAACCTTGAGGGATAGCAGTCAATGTTTGGCTGCCATTTAGTCAGTGTTAATAGTGTTTCTCGTGCATGAGAGGCCGAGGATGCTGCACCGATGTCTCTTGTGCCATCTATTGACACATCCCACGATCAGATGGCCCCAGGAAGGCAGCAGCTGTATCACTTGCAGCAGCGTCTGATTGATAGCAGAGGATTAACGAGCAGCTATGTGACTTAAGTAGCAAACATAAAAGCCTAAAAGCTTATTTATTAATGTGTGGTGGATAATAAATCTATAAAAAGATGACTGCTCTAGTTCCCGGTGGATCTGGGAATGTTGCTTCCTTCCATGTGCCTACCATAGGGTGTGAAAAACAAAACTGCTTGGTAAACAAAACATAAAGGCCATATATATATTGAAACCCATTTATAATATAACAAAGAATTCCAAGTTTCATTGAGAGTAGGATCTTTCAGCTGGTGCCTACAGATACTCATTGGAGACCCAATCAATGGCCTGGACTCGAAGCTCAGTTATAGATGACAATCCTTAGAGGCTATAATAAACCTAACAGAAAGGGGCTATGTTATTATTCTTCCTAATGAGCCCCCATCTGTCCACTATTGTTTTAGTTCTATCCTTTTATTTTAATATCATTATGGTCAACTCCAATTATAGCTTTTAATTTAGGGTTCCACAGTTTGCAGCGGCGTTCCAGCTCTCCCTTTTTCTTTAGATACTAATTTAGGGATTGTGATTTGGCTTGGTATTTCAAAAACAAATCATTCTGCATTATATTTTAGGAAGATGGGTAATCTAGCACACCAGGTTACACAAGTCTGCTCACGAGAGCTTACATTACCTGTTAGTGTGCCATGGCGTAATGATCTACAGATACCACCAGTACCTTGCCCAGCAGTCACTGTGTTGTGAATTGAGTTACTGTTGATAAGAGGGTCAGGTTGTCCACCCATTGTTAGGGGTACACTTGGTGGCACTTAGCTTCCCCAATGAGATGAGGGGTACAGAAGGTATGTGAAAAACAAGCCCTTCTATTTTTCAATAAACACTATTTGAACACATAAGCACAGTGTGTTTCTTGAGTAAAAGTGTGGAACTACTTACTATGTTTTTGAATCCGCTCTAAGTCAGTGCACAGTTTTCTGTCTGTTGCATTAATCAGTGTACAGGTGAGAGTGGGTGTGGCTTGGCCTGTGTAGTTATATCTGGGTGCATTTGTGTGAGGTCTGGTTTGAATCCGCTCTAAGTCAGTGCAGAGTTTTCTGTCTGTTGCATTAATCAGAGTACAGGTGAGAGTGGGTGTGGCTTGGCCTGTGTAAGTTATATCTGTGTGTATTTTGTTGTTTTCTGTTTTCTCACTGTATTTTTGTAACTGATAATCATGAGTCAGTCCAGTGGAAACCTCACTCAGTGTACATCCTGCCAAATGTATGCACTACTGGAACAGATGATCCAGGGTACATACCTCTGTGACAGGTGTGAGCATGTTGCCTCTTTGGAAGCTCAAATTGAAGATATGGAGAGGAGAATTGCAGCACTTAGTGATATTGCTCCACTGGAAAGGGAGTTGGTGCTCACGGAGCACAGTTTAGCTGGGCCTAGTATGGAGGGAGGAGCTGGGGCTAGTGAGGATGGCCAGGGAGGTAGCTGAATTACAGTTAGAAGGGGAAGCAGGGGGAACAGGAGGAGGCAGGCCAGTTCTGAGTTGGCAAACACCAACAGATTTGCCAGATTGAGTGAAACTGTTGGGGATGTCCATTCAGGAATGGCAATGCCAGATAGAGCTGTTCCCTCTAACAGCCGGGAGAACAGTTCTACTGGAGGAGAGGGAGGGCAGAATAGGCAGAGCAACAGACATGTTTTGGTGGTAGGGGACTCTGATATTAGGGAGGTAGACAGGGTAATTTGTCACCCAGATCCCAGCAATCGAACAGTTTGCTGTCTCCCGGGTGCTCGGGTTCGGCATGTTGTGGGTCGGGTGGATAAATTATTGGGAGGGGCTGGTAATGAACCGGCGGTCTGGGTACACATTGGTACCAATGACAAAGTTAGTGGAAGATGTAGCGTCCTAAAGAATGATTTTAGAGAATTAGGGAATAAGCTTAAAGCAAGGACCTCCAAGGTAGTATTTTCTGAGATACTACCAGTGCCACATGCTAGCCCAGGGAGGCAGAAGAAGCTTAGGGAGGTTAATGCGTGGCTAAAAAAGTGGTGCAGTGCAGAGGGTTTTGGGTTTTTAGAGCACTGGGCTGACTTCTCACTTGGGTACAATCTCTATAGCAGGGATGGATTGCACCTTAATGATGAGGGCGCTTTTGTGCTAGGGGATAGGATGGTAGAACGGCTGGGGGAGTTTTTTAACTTGTAGGTGGGGGGGAGGGACTATATAGAAGTATTGAGGTAAATAGGGTAGAGAGGGAAAGGGATGAATTAGTTACCCATGGGGGAGGAGAAGGGGGGAGGGTTACAATAGAAAGTAGGGAGGTATTAATAGGGGCCTCAAATACAGTGGCAGGCACTTCACAACAGCAGAGCCATAGCAACATAAAGTGTATGATTGCTAACGCAAGAAGTTTGCCTGGGAAAATGGATGAGCTAGAAATATTAGCAGTACAAGAAAAAATGGGGCTTAATAGGCATTACGGAAACATGGTGGGATGAATCTCATGAATGGACTGTTAATTTGGATGGTTATAACCTATTTAGGAAAGATAGGGGAAATGGTAAAAGAGGAGGAGGGATCTGTCTTTATGTTAAGCCTGAATTTAAGCCTATAGTCAGAGAAGATATTTATGCTGGCACTAACGGCATCATTGAATCCTTGTGGGTTGAGCTAAATAGTGGAGGAGCTAATTCTAAACGCATATTGGTGGGAGTATGCTATAAACCCCCAAATATAGCTGAAAGCGAGGAAATACAATTATTGTTACAGATTGGAAATGCAGCTAAGCTTGGGCAAGTTCTAATAATGGGAGACTTTAATTACCCTGATATAAACTGGATAAACGAGACCAGCAGCTCAGCTAAGGGGAGCAGGTTCTTGAGTACACTCAGGGATCATTATCTGGCCCAGGTAATACAAGAACCTACTAGAAATGGGGCCATCTTGGATTTAGTCATCACAAGTAATATTGATATAATATCAAATGTAAAAACAGGGGAACCCTTGGGGAACAGTGATCACAACTCAGTCTCATTTGAGATTAAATACAAAAAACAGAGTTGTAAGGGGCCAACAAAAACTCTTAATTTTAAAAGGGCTAACTTTAATGGGCTACGGGCAGCAATACAACATATAGACTGGGACAAAGAACTTACAGGGAAGAATACTGAAAATAAATGGACAACATTCAAATCCTTACTAAATAAACATACTCATCAGCATGTACCATGTGGAAATAAAATGAATAAGAGTAAATCACATCCCATGTGGCTTAACAATGACTTAAAGATCACGATGAGGAAAAAGAAATATGCATTTAAATTATACAAGAAGGAGGGAACAGAGGCAGCTTTATGTGACTATAAGGAAATCAACAAGTCTTGCAAAATGGCTATTAGACTGGCTAAAATAGAAAATGAGAAGTCAGTTGCAATGGAAAGTAAGACTAACCCTAAAATATTTTTTAAATATATTAATGGGAAGAAGGCCAGGAAGGAATCGATAGGACCATTACAATGTGACACAGGCCATCTGATAATTAGTGACCAGGAAAAGGCAGATGAGCTAAATAGGTTCTTTTCGTCGGTTTACACAAGGGAGGTACCAGTGGTTGGGACACCGCAACATTATGGGGCTATACTACCTTTACTAAATAATTGGTTAACGCAGGAAGATATACAAAAGAGGTTGGAGAAAATAAATGTTAATAAAGCCCCAGGTCCTGATGGAATACATCCAAGGGTACTGAGGGATCTGGGTTCTGTAATAGCCAAACCATTATATCTAATCTTTCAAGACTCACTCACTACAGGGTCTCTACCAGATGACTGGAGAAAAGCAGAGGTGATACCTATATTTAAGAAGGGATCTAGAGCAAATCCAGGGAATTATAGACCAGTGAGCCTCACTTCTGTAGTTGGGAAGCTTTTAGAAGGGTTAATAAGGGACACAAATACAATAATATGTCTATTTGAACAGGATCATAGGTAGCAGTCAACATGGATTTATGAAGGAAAGGTCGTGTCAGACCAATCTAATTAGTTTTTATGAGGAGATTAGTAGGAACTTGGATCAGGGCAACTCAGTGGATGTAGTCTTTTTAGATTTTTCAAAGGCATTTGATACAGTGCCACATGGAAGACTAGTGAGCAAACTAAGGGATACAGGAATTGCAGTAAATATCTACTCATGGATCGAGAGCTGGCTAAAAGACAGGAAGCAAAGGGTTGTTGTAAATGGAACATACTCCGATTGGTCTAATGTGATAAGTGGGGTTCCTCGAGGTTCAGTATTAGGTCCTCTCCTTTTTAACATATTTATTAATGACATTGAAGTAGGACTCGAATGTAGTGTCTCCATTTTTGCTGATGACACTAAGTTGTGCAAGGTAATAAAATCAGATAATGATGTACTTTCCCTACAAAAGGATTTGCATAAATTAGAGAAATGGGCGGCTAAATGGTAGATGAGATTTAATACAAATAAATGTAAGGTTATGCATTTGGGAAGGAACAATAGCCAAGCAATCTATAATCTTAATGGAGCAAATCTAGGGGTATCAGATATTGAAAGGGATTTGGGAGTACTAGTGGACAACCACCTAGGTAACAGCGCTCAAAGCCAAGCAGCGGCTGCAAAGGCAAATAAAATATTAGCATGTATTAAGAAGGGTATAGAAGCCAGGGAAGAAGATATAATTCTGCCACTATACAAATCTCTAGTACGCCCTCATTTGGAATATGGAGTACAATTTTGGGCACCACTTCATAAAAAAAAGACATTTTAGAGCTGGAAAAAGTACAGAGAAGGGCTACAAAACTAATAAGGGGAATGGAGGGGCTAAGTTATGAAGAAAGACTAACAAAATTAAACTTATTTTTTCTAGAAAAAAGGCGTTTCAGAGGGTATATGATTATAAATATATCCAGGGTCAATATAAAGCTTTGTCAAGTGAACTTTTTGTGCCAAGAGAATTTCAACTGACAAGAGGACATCCCTTGAGGTTAGAAGTAAAAAGATTTCACCTTAGCAAAAGAAAAGTATTCTTCATAGTAAGGGTTTGTTAATTTGTGGAATTCTCTACCAAAGGTGGTGGTGACAGCATATTCGATATATTTAAAAAGGGGTTGGATATGTTTTTGAAAAAAGAGGGTATTCAAGGTTATCCCGGATTATTAGAGAGGGAGTATTGATACAGGGAGGAGTCCGATCGCCAGTATCTGGGGTCAGGAAATAATTTTGTATTCCCCCCCACACACACAATTTGAGACTACTGGAAATGTTTAAATGTTTTTTTCTGCTTGCCTTCCGCCGGATCAATTAACAATTATTTAACAATGAATCCGCATATTACAAAGGTCAAAGGACATCTAAAAACGTTGAACTTGATGGGCTAACTCTTTTTTCAACCTCAATTGCTATGTAACTACTTAAAAACAGAGCTTGTAAGCACTTCTTAATAAAATAAAGTGCATAAAAAGTAAATAGATTCAAAGGTATATTATATATCTAGTAAAATCCAGAAACCTTCCCTTTAATAACTACTACAATATTGATATATTATACAAAGCAGAATAATGATGAGTCAGAAGAAAAGCTTCTTATTTTAATTATACATTGATAATTAATACATTTACTATTTGATAATTTATAACTAAAATATTCAGTATAACCGTATATATTAATTTTCAAAGATTTGAGTATGTGTCTCCACTCTAATAAGGTCATTAAGGGGGAGGGTGTGGGGATTGACAGAGATAGGTCTCAAGCTTTTAATAACCATCAGATATGATAAGAAAGTACATATATAATAGGCTGATAGGCTGCCTCAACAGTAAAAGCTTGTTGACAAGGGAAACCTCTAGCACAACAAGTCTCCAGCCAATGAGATCATTGTGTTGATGATAAACATTATGTCTAAATATTTTGTAGCCGTAATAGACAAAGTCACCTCCCTCACTGACCTTATAGTGGGTGGATAGCAGCAGTAAATGAGCCTGAACTTTGACAGTAAGTATTTTATACTAGGAACTTGCCAGTCAAAAATGATGGGATTAAAATTGTAAGGCTGGCATTGCTGTTTGCCACAAATTGTAAGGCTTTTAGTCCTCTGAGAGCCTTTGGCGCTCATTGCGAGCCTTTCCGCTCGCCTACTGTACAGTTCTCTCTTTGCAGGGTTCGTTAACCTGCAAGTTTAGTGCTTGGGAACGTCATGTGTCTCTTTCCAGCATCTTCCCCTGTCCCTTCCTGTGTCTTTCTACTCTGACTGTGTGCTGAATGTTTGCGTGGAGCGCTGTGACTGCCGTTGATTTTATTTTTAAAGTCCCACGTGCCTGGCGTTGTTCGTGTAAGTGTTAGTCGTAAGCTTCGTCTATTTTGTACGTGTTGTGCGCCTGGCGTTGCTGAGCCTCGTTTGTATGCTATTTCTGAAAATTAGTGTTTTTCGTCCGCCATTTTTTTTTATCGCTTAGACGATTTTGGAGTGCCGAAAAACGCTAAATATGGGTGTAATTCGGTTGCAACCTCACTCCCAGGCTTTCTGTGTCTCCCCCTCTCCTGTGTGTGAGTGTGTTAGAATTTTTCTACATTATTTTTGGTCAACATCACAAACGTCACCAACATCGCAAGATCCACAAATATACATGTGATAGAATATTGTGTGTTTTTTTTTATTTTTTATAATTGATTATGATTTTTATTAATGATCAAAACCTAATAACAAACACTAGTTCATGCTGTTTGCACTCTACAGTGGTTCTTTAAAGAACCCATGTTGTCATTTATTTAAAATTTACGGCTTTCACAAAATATATTTGAAAATAGAAATGTTTTTTGAATGTAAAAAATACAGCCTCTATTTTTTACTATTTAAAAGCAATTATGCTACAATGGAATGTACCATCATAGTTTCTACTATTCAGCTTCCTGAAATGGATGCACAGGAATATTATATCTGCACAAAGTGAATGTGGTGGCAAAAGCTGCCATATGGGGGAAACAATAATTATTTACTTCTTTTGGTTCTCTACTGTGCAGAAAGGGCCGGGTTATTTCCACCAGCTAATAAGATGCACAATAAGATACAGAAGGTAGATCTCCATTGTTTTCCTTAGAATTCACATCACTGTCGTGCACAGATTAGAGCGACTGTGAAATCAACAGGCAGGACAGTCTTCCCATCCGTCTATTTTGCCTCCTTTTGGAAACTCATTTCTCTGTCATTTATTCTCTCGGAATCAATAGACGTCTTCAATTTCCATATTAATAGAAGATAAAAGATCTTCTAGACCACAGCTTGGCTTTCATCTGCATTGAATATTGTGGATGGAGAAGCCAATCAAAGTGGAAAAAAAGGATCCGACTGAGCCGTACGGTGCCCTAAATAGTTTAATGCACTTTGAAGACGAGCTCTCAAATAGAGGCTACAATTGCGCACTTTATTAAAGGCATAGCTACTACAGTAATTGGGCTCCTGGTGGGGAAGTAAGGAGCTAGAAGCTACACCAGAAACTGAAAGAATTGGAATATATCAGATTTTAATGTTTTACTAAATTATTTGTCACAGTTTTATAACGGAAATACTGCTTGGAAATCCACAGTGCAATTATTTATTTGTGGGTAGTCACAGTTAAAAGGACATTAAACACATTTTATCATAATTGAAATATGACATAAGTTGTGTTTTGCATGAAAAAATATTAAGTAAAGTCTGTAACAAACAGGTAATGCAGAGAGCGTCTGTAGTTTAACTGGCAGAGAAGTAGAACTCATGTATATTACTGCTCAATGGCTGACAGGGAAAAGCCCCAGGAGCAGTTAAATATTTAAATAAAAAACAATTTAGAGGTGTTGGTCACTTTTATTCCAGCTTCAGAGGGACACACTGTTTCATTGCCTTTGCCTCGGGACATCCTGGGGGAAGTTGATGCTCTGTGATCACCACTGGTGCTACTCCCACTCCCCTTTTGGATTACAAATGGAGGCCTAAGAGTAAGTTGTTCCATGCAATCCCTGGATATCAGTGATACAATTCCACACCCGGGAACTGTGCGGGCTGGGTATCGCTATTGATCCTATTGGAGCTTTTCAACCCAGGAGCATTTTACACCCTGGACCATGGACTCTTACAGACTGTTATTTCACTACAACCGACAAGGACTTACATCTGAGCAGCTAGCTAATCAGGGGTAATCCGAGGAAATTGACCCCCTCTTCGCCGAGTCGCGCGTGCTTGTGAAGATCAGCATGCCCTTAATTAAAATACCATCATGTTTTAAAGGATAGTTGTGGACCTTTGTTTCTGTTTGCCGCTCATAGTTTTTCCTGTCCCCTGACTGGCCCTCATCAGGCAGCCAGCTACATACTCCAGGAGGCACAGCTGTTATTGGGTGATGCTAATCTGGGCAGGGGATTTGAATGTATTCGGCCCACCATGAGGTAACTGTAGATAAATCATTTTGTGTAGTGGCTGTTTTTAAAAATGCTGTGAGAGAGTCCATATTAAACCATGCTTTCTAGAATACATATGGAATGCTGTAATTTCTTTAAGAGGGAAGACGTTTATTATTTTGCTATGCTATAAATCACTTTGCTATACTGAGCCTGTGTTCCTGATATACTATTGATTCTGATTTGATTGCCGGTTACCCAGTGGCCCATTTCTTCTGAGAAGATTGCCAGCTGTAAGAGGGATTGCTGCACCGCAAAGGCAGGAAGTGTTGGAGCTGAATAGCCCCACTATCTGGGATCTTCCAAGATAGTCACTGCAATTCCTATATCTCTTAGATTGCACAATAGTCTTCCATCTGGCACTGTATCAAAAGCCTTTGCAAAATACAAAAACACTACATATACTTAGTTGCATTGATCCAAGCTCTTACTAGCCTCCTCATAGAAAATAATTAGATTTGTTTGATATGACCTAACCCTCAAAGCTTCTGACTCCTACTTATAATCTTGTTCAAATAGACATATTCTTTTATACTATCCCTTATTAACCCTTCTAAAAACGCTCTCACTACAGAAGTGAGGTTTACAGGTCTATAATTCCCTGAATTTGATCTTGCTCCCTTCTTAAATATAGGTATCACATCTGCTTTTCTCTAGTCATCTGGTAGTGAGCCTGTGGAGAATGAGTCTTGAAAAATTAGGTATAATTGTTTGGCTATTACAGAACCCAGTACCCTCAAAAAAAAATCTCTGTATAGGTCTGCCCACTGCAGTTTATGAAGACACAGACACTGATGGACTGGATGTGCAATACACTGTCCTAGACTTGCAGGCACCATGTCTTAGTAACATGCTGCCCTTCATATAGAGATGCACAATGGAAAAATATTTAGGAGCCAGCAGTACACATTTTAGAAGCCCTGGCTCTCAGGAAATGTTCACACATTATATATATATATATATATATATATATATATACACACACATACATGTCTATTTTCCATACTTTCTTTGTAATGGTGCACATACTGTAGCATTGGTGCAGACATTTTGCCTCAGAGCTCTAGGAAGAAACTAAGCACTGATTACCTCTGCTGTTAAAGGCGGCCTCACGCCCTCCTTCAGCACAATCCCAGGAAGCTGTTACTAACACTGAGAATGATTAGGCTGCAGAATATTAAACCTACAACAGCTGCCAGGGGAACAGTATACAGAACAAACAGCACAAGCAAAGATTTCAGTGGCTGTTTTATTGCTCTGTATTGTAATGTCGGAATTAAAGGTCTGTAAAGGCCAGTCATCAGAGCCCAAGGACCTAAATAATGCAGTGTGAAGGTTCAAATCAAAAAGCTTTGTTATCCTTGGTTTTCAGCAGTCTTGGGGTTTTATGAGAAAAGGGAATGAGCTGAAATAGAAAATAAAATTGGCAATAGGAGCCTTCTGGATACAATAAACACTTTCTTATTAAAATAATACAGACTACTGCTTGAAACATATAGATCTTGAAAACAAATAAGAAAAAAAGGCCTTATTATAAAAAGGAGCACCAAGGATAGAATCATATCGCTTGCTAATACGAGATCATTGTCAATAATTGTTAATTAACCCCGGGAGCTCTGAATCTATTATGTAAAGCTTATCATCTGTCACTACCTTAATCCTACAACCTAGATAAAGTATCTATGTCAAGCCTATCATTTACCACTACCCTAACCCCTAAATCTAACACTCTAACACTAAGAAAAGAGTTGAACTGCAACCATCAACCGTGCATATCCAATTAACAGACTCTACGCGAGCATTCCTGCGATCAGAAACTGGAAAATGATGCTACAAACCGTTCATGTCCAGATTCAGTCTGCCACATGAGCAAACATCTTACTGGGCATGCTCAAAGCAAACCAGCCCTACGTGGTTATCACCACTCCTGAAAGAGTTCCTATAAGGGGATAAACCGCATTGAAGACAGCAGGGAGGGTAAATTTATGGACACAAGTCAGCCCCCAACCATGAGTCACAGGTTATACCAAACTGGCACCACCAGCGCACTTTTAGTTTGGTAGCCTATGGGAAGCAGCTGTTTCAGACAATACAGAGGTACTGCACAGTGATCTGGCACGGAAGGACATGCTCCGAGTGCATGATATATGGTTTAACCAGAATTGAAATGTAAGCTCACACATTTTAAAGGGCCTTTGCAGAAATGTCTTATGTATGCAATAAACTAACAACATTAGAAGCAGTGTAAATACATTTAGTGCATGGAAGCTGGCGTGATAATCATATTTAATTGTCAGTAGGCAGTTGGTGTAGGGCAAGCAAGGTTTGAAAGCTGCCTCTATTGAGCCTATGGGAAGGAGGGGAAAGGTATGCTGTGCTGAAATCTTATCTTAATCCACCAATTAATCAACAAATACCCCTCCATGTTCCTTCCAAGCTGCTTCAACTCTTGCATAACAAATAAAAATTAGGAGATCACTCCAACTGTGGATTACGGACTTAACTGTAAAACCAGAGAACCATCCATAACAAGAGAAAAGTGTTTAAATGTTATTTTATATATGGGCATGTTGTATTGAATCTATTTTGAGAGTGTAATCTTGATTTCATGTGTGATCTTGAATGCATATTACTTAGATATTTTACACTGATTTGGATCAGAGTAGATCTGCTATAACTTGTCCATTGTACATCACAGAAAAACACGCCATACAAGGCCCGCCATAGAAAACCCGTTGCCTGTCACACAAAACCCGCTGTCCATCATAGAAAAAACTGCCATCAATCAGTACAAGTATTCTGCAATACAACCACTTTGTGTGTCAGCACTCACAGACCAGACTGCCTCTATCAGACGGGAAAAAATGTCTCAGTCCATCACACAAAACCCTGCCGCCCATCACACAAAACCCTGCCGCCCATCACAAAAAACCCTGCCGCCCATCACACAAAACCCTGCCGCCCATCAAAGAAAACCCTGCCGCCCATCAAAGAAAACCCTGCCGCCCATCACACAAAACCCTGCCGCCCATCACACAAAACCCTGCCGCCCATCACAAAAAACCCTGCCGCCCATCACACAAAACCCTGCCGCCCATCACACAAAACCCTGCCGCCCATCAAAGAAAACCCTGCCGCCCATCAAAGAAAACCCTGCCGCCCATCACACAAAACCCAGACGCCCATCACACAAAACCCTGCCGCCCATCACACAAAACCCTGCCGCCCATCACACAAAACCCTGCCGCCCATCACACAAAACCCTGCCGCCCATCACACAAAACCCTGCCGCCCATCAAAGAAAACCCTGCCGCCCATCAAAGAAAACCCTGCCGCCCATCACACAAAACCCTGCCGCCCATCACACAAAACCCTGCCGCCCATCACACAAAACCCTGCCGCCCATCACACAAAACCCTGCCGCCCATCAAAGAAAACCCTGCCACCCATCAATCAGTCAATAACACACATAATTCTGTACTGTTATTTCCACTTAGATCTGCAATAACCTGTCCATTGTCCATCATGCAAAACCCGGCCCCTGTCATGCAAAAACCCGCCGCCCGTCATGCAAAAACCCGCCGCCCGTCATGCAAAAACCCGCCGCCCGTCATGCAAAAACCCGCCGCCCGTCATGCAAAAACCCGCCGCCCGTCATGCAAAAACCCGCCGCCCGTCATGCAAAAACCCGCCGCCCGTCATGCAAAAACCCGCCGCCCGTCATGCAAAAACCCGCCGCCCGTCATGCAAAAACCCGCCGCCCGTCATGCAAAAACCCGCCGCCCGTCATGCAAAAACCCGCCGCCCCTCAAGAAAAAACCCGCCGCCCCTCAAGAAAAAACCCGCCGCCCCTCAAGAAAAAACCCGCCGCCCCTCAAGAAAAAACCCGCCGCCCCTCAAGAAAAAACCCGCCGCCCCTCAAGAAAAAACCCGCCGCCCCTCAAGAAAAAACCCGCCGCCCCTCAAGAAAAAACCCGCCGCCCGTCAAGAAAAAACCCGCCGCCCGTCAAGAAAAAACCCGCCGCCCGTCAAACAAAAACCCGCCGCCCGTCAAACAAAAACCCGCCGCCCGCAAAGCAAAAACCCGCCGCCCGTCAAGCAAAAACGCGCCGCCCGTCAAGCAAAAACCTGCCGCCCTTCAAGCAAAAACCTGCCGCCCGTCAAGCAAAAACCCCCGCCCGTCATTCAAAACCCTGCCGCCCGTCAATCAAAAACCCACAGTCCCTATTACTCAGATTAGTTATCTATCTATGACAACATATTAGTGTTGGTGTCACTACTTTCTGATAGGACCTGCCAGTTATCTGATCATAGTATGTTCTTGATTGCTGGCAGTGAGACCATCAGAGGTTATACCTGTATCACTCTATTTGTGCTAGCAACGTACTATCTCATTTTCTGATGAAGATCTCCCTTATGGTGCTTTATGGATAACATACCTATAATATTATCCCTGTAATCAGTGTATCAATCAGCAAGTTGCCATGAGCAGGAAGTCTTGTATATAGTGATTTTTATTGTGTGTATGTGTGTATATGATTATATTGTATTTTAAGTGTTCTCAAGGAAAGTTCCACATTGTTGCTATTTTTTATTACATAATAAAAGTTAATTTTTAACCCTTTTGAATAATACTATACTGTCTAGTGGAGGACACATTTTTGTACCAATCTCTGTTGTATGTTAATTGATTTATACATCACTGAGCCCTAGTACCCTCCAAAAAGATATTAGACAGTCCTGTCTAACACTAGATACCCAATCGTGCTTTTCTGTCCCTTTTGTATTAATTGATTACCGTACATCAAACAAAAGCCGCCGTCCATCAAAGAAAACCCGCCGTCAATCAAACAAAACCCGCCGTCAATCAAACAAAACCCGCCGTCAATCAAACAAAACCCGCCGTCAATCAAACAAAACCCGCCGTCCATCAAACAAAACCCGCCGTCCATCAAACAAAACCCGCCGTCCATCAAACAAAACCCGCCGTCCATCAAACAAAACCCGCCGTCCATCAAGTAAAACCCGCCGTCCATCATAGAAAAACCTGCCATCAATCAGTTGACAACACAAGTATTCTGCATTACAACCATTACGACCGGTCTGTGAGTGCTGGCACACAAAATGCTTGTAATGCAGAATACTTGTGTTGTTGACTGATTGATGGCAGGTTTTTCTATGATGGACGGCGGCTTTTGTTTGATGGACGGCAGACAAAAAAATAAAAAAATGTCAGTCCATTACAGAAGACCCTGCCGTCCATCACAGAAGACCCTGCCGTCCATTACACAAAACCCTGCCATCCATCAGTCAACAGCACACATATTCTGCATTGTTACTTCCACTTTTTGTATTCCAGAACTAACAGACCAGAATGTCTTCCATCGCTTGTAAGTTTATTTCTATGGCTTGATCCAGACGCTGTAGAAACACTGTTTGCACATTAGTTGAGGTGTAAATTGTTTTATACACATTTGAGTGCATTACAATGTAAACTGATGTAAGCTGCCTGACACTTTGCTGCCTCTATAACCTGCTTTCCAAGGTTTTATGAATGTAACACTCTATGACATCAGTCCTTTTTCAATACTACATTTACAATACTCCTGTAATGGTCATCAAATAGGGTTTTATTTGTTCATTTATTTACCGAATAGCAATGAAATCAGTATTTAATGGGGCGGGGGAATCAATCTAGCTTTTAAAACTGACATTTGAAATTAGCATTGTTGCTTCCAGCAGATCTGCCTCTTTCCACATCCTATTTTAAGTTGTTCCTGACTGATGTAGGCTTGACTACAATAGCTATTGGAAGGAAGTAGGTAGGTTAAATATATTATCAAGAGACAGATAAAGACTTCCCCGGACTGATGTTCTCAACCCCCTAGACACACAATAACAGGTGGAGAAAACCACATCTGCTGAAGTCTAATAACTAAACTTCACATGTAAGATTTTCTAGAAAAACTTATTGTATTGCTGAATAATAAAGCTAAAATAGAAGGTTTTAAAAATTATAAAATTATTTCCTTGCATGAAAAATGATTGTTGCAAAGGTCAAAAATGGTCTTCGAACCTTTGTAAAAACTGCTTTTGGAACAAAATCAAGACCTAACTCTAATTGTTTTAACTGTATCAGGTTCAGCCAGTAGAAAGAGTAACTGGTTCTTACCCACAGATTTTCATAACTCAACTGATGCAGTTCACAGACACACCCTTATTAGAGTTATTAAATGGGAGGGCCTTAATTTGTTTCAAAACTGGGCCTAATCCTCTTTGGAGCCATAGCCCAAGGGTTCTTGGTGCCATAGGCAAACTACAAAACTTTGTTAGAAGACAGGTCTAAATGTATTTAAAGGACCACTTTACTATGAGAAAACAGATATATATGTAAACATTGTGAGTCTGGCTTAGAATAATTAGGGTCCCTGGTGGTCCAGTGGTTAGGATTCGGTGCTTTCATCTCTGCAACTTGGTTTGATTCCAGTCAGGGAACCAAGAGGTCACAGTACCCTGAAGCAGAGCAGTGTTGGGCCTGGTCAGTATTTGGATGGGAGACCACAGCTGTATGCTGTGGCCCAGTGGAGAAGGAGTAGGCAACCCACTCCAGTATCTCTGCCATGAAAATCAAGTGGCTCAGCACGACCATGGACAAAAAGATGTGCCTGTTGTGTTACAATCCATTAAGGTCACAGAGAGTCAGACACGACTGAGCAATGCAAAACAAGACAAAGAGCATTATTAATCAGGAAAAAGTCATACAGCTCGTTTTTAATTAGCAAAAAAAATATTGATGGCTCTGCAGGTCCTTGGAGGGATCCATGATCCACTGGTACAAATTGTGTGAGGTGCGTTTACATTTCTGGAGAGCACGACTGAACAATGCAATCCCTCCACTTATAATACCACCACCCAGTTTTTGTAGTGGTCCTTTAAGATCATGTTGCCAAGGGAAACCAATTTAACACAGCATGTCTCCAACCAAAGTAAAGTATCATCATGCAACCTTGTGCCTGACAATATGGCCCACTTTCCCCATTGACCTTACAGTGGACAGACACCAAAAGCAGCTGAATCTGATCCTTGACAGAAAGTTTAATATTGAATATTGATTTTTTTTTAAATGTGAATTTTATTAATGATCAATAACTAATTAAAATGAATCCCCCAGTAGGAGACTCCATTGGACTTTTAAGATAAACTGCAGATATTCTGATACTTATAACTGACATTATCTATTTTTCATTGAATCAAATAAATATGCCATGTGTCAGGCGGCTTTACTCTGATCTGTTGCCAAACAAGTGGAAGCAGATTAACAAGCTTTGGACATATGCTGCGGATGCGATCTGCTGAACATGAAATTATTGCTCTGTGTTTTTCAACAGATTCCAATATCCTGATATGTCTCCTATGTATATCCCATCTGCCGTAGCCAGCCACAAAGCAAGAGATCAGAGACATATGGCTTCCGGCATACAGATTATTTCAATCGCTTCATTTCTAGCATATTATTTTGACTAATATCTACAAAAAAAATGCCTAAAATCAAACAAACAGTTCCTGTATGGGTCTGCCCACTGCAGCATATGCAGATACAGACTGTAGTACACGGTGCTGTGTCTCATACTAAAGAATCAGTTACCATCTCAGCAAAATGCTGCTAAAACATGGTGCCTGATAGGACACTACCCTGCACAACCAGCATTACAGAGTCTGGCTCTATTTGATTGTAGGCACTAACAGAGCTTTTAAGCACTTCTCAGGAACATAAAGTACATAAATGTAAATAGATACACATGTATATTTTATATCTAGTAGTATCCAGGAACCTTCCATGTCCTTTTAAGTAGGAAAAAAATCATTAAGCTACTCTCTAAATAGAAAAATATAAAAAAATGTTCTACACTGCACCATGGAGGAATCCATGATATGTAGGTAGAAGCTGTGTGTGTGTGCGAGACTAGCATTAACATTTCTGGGGAGCTGTGGGTGCATCCTGTTTATAGGCTGGTGAGGGGGAATGAGTATGGTGTCAATTTCAGTCTTTTTTTAAATCATCTAACAAAGGCTATGGACTTCTCCTCATTCTCCATTGGAAACTCCATCATCAATCTCCAAATCCTATAACGATAGACAAAGCTCGCAGAGCTCATTATACAACAACTAAGGGAATTTAGTTTGTCACAGCGCTACAATATACAAAAATAAGGAACAATAATTGCTTATTTAAGCACAGTAAATTATTGATGCTTTACAGGGCTTTTTCAACTAAATAAACTTCCTGAATGTAGTATCAGCTCAATAAGACAAACAGTGAGGATTCAGGGATTTAAGGTGAAATCTGTTGAGTTTTACCTCACTTGTGCATTAGAGAAAAGAGATCTCCTGTAACATATCAGTCTGACTGTACCAACTAGGAAAGAGAAGGTCCAAAATATCACACACACGGCACCCAGTCCTTTGCATGCAGGACAATTACGGGTCGACAACTGCGAGCGGTTAAAAAACAGCCGACAAATGTGCGCTGTTAAGAGCGTGCAAGCTTACAATCTGTGAGTACCCTAACGCCCTCAACCCTAAGACCCCTAAGCCTAACCTTAACCCTAAAACCTCTAAGCCTAACCCGAAGACCCCTAAGTAGACCCTAATACCCCTAAGCCTGGCACTAAAACATCTAAGCCTAACCCTAAGACCCCTAAGTAAACCCTAATACCCCTAAGCCTAGCCCTAAAACATCTAAGCTTAACCCTAAAACCCCTAAGCCTAACCCTAACACCCCTCAGCCCACCCTACCTGCAGCCCGGATCGCAGTTGTTGGGCGTACAATTGTCTAGCGCATTTATGACAGCGTGCTTTTGTCCTGTGTGCAAAGGAAGTGTAATATATATATATATATATATATATATATATATATATATATATACACACACACACTATATGTTTATATTTGGATAAAGTGGAGCAAAAAGGATTTCCTTTCATTTTGAGGTCCATTTCTGGACCCAATAGTTATATATTTTAAGTATTTAACCCACTTTTTATTTATTTTGGTATACATATTGTATCATCACTACGAATTATAGGATATATTTTCCATTTTTGTTTTTTTTTTGTTTGTTTTTTTCCACTACAATTATGTGCATTTTATACAATTATATCCATTATATCCACAATTATATCCATATGGAGTTGTTGTTTTAATAGGAAATCCTTTGTGAGTATATTTTTTACATCTTAATAAAATATTGTTCTGAAATACTACAATATGTCCGGCTCTATGTGCTCTCTTTTCTTTCCTTTTTAGTTTTTTGCTGCATTTTTCTGTTTGAAGCAGAGTTTTCAAGTAGCGCAGAAAGAAGAAGGTCAGAAAGAATGCAAGAATTTCTTCAATTTTATTGAGTTATTGTTCAAGAGATACATCTTTGTTGGATCAGGGAGATGATTTTTGGAGTGCATGGTGGATAAGTACTTTTTGATCTTTTTCTGCTTGGGATTTTTGTATTTTGTCATATTATTATGTTGTGTGTCTCTTTTGAATTGTAAGGGAGGTCCACATACGACAGCTCTAAAGCCCAAGATGGTTCAGCAAAGACCAACATATGGCCATTTTTATCATCGTCAAATAAAGGGTGTGGTTAGTTGGCAAAATAGAAGGAAGCATGGAGAAAGAAAAAATGAGCAGCCGCCCCAGCCATGGCCCATGATTGACTAGGACCCAACACTGAACATCCAGCCCTACAGAGTCTGTGTCTGCATATGTTGAAGTGACAAGACCCATATTTGCTTGATTTTCAACAGAGCTTATAAGCACTTCTTAATAAAATAAAGTACATAAAGTAAATACATACACAGGTATATTATATATCTAGTAAAAGCCAGAAACGTTACATTACTCTTTCATTTCTACTGATCTATACAGTGTTGTCTGCTGACAATATCTCTGTTTTATTAAATATCATGTGACATACCTTGCCGCATTTTGACAAAACCTCTTCTTTAAACAGCAGGAACCGCTCCTGGAGCTCCGGTTGGTTCAGGGCAATGGACAAGAAGTGTGTGAATGGCTGCTTCCTGCGAAACATCTCAGCCAGAACCTCAATGCGCGTCCGTGCGGAGATGACCCCGTTACGCTGCTGTCCTGTGATAACTGAACCCAAACAAATTCACTTTTTGGGATGTTGCTTTACTGACCCCACTGACAGCAACATGACTTACAAGAGCAGCATCTGAATCATACTGTTAGTATGCAGAGTAAACATTACTATGACATTTAATTAATGTCTAATTATGCTGACGAGTTGTGACAACAGCCGCTAGAAGCTAATTACGCTATTGACGGTGAAAGAAGAAAAATGTTTCTGTGCAACATGAATAATATTTTCTTAAAAGTCTTAATTATGACATACAGAAATTCTGAAGTCTTTGTATTACAAAGTGAAAAATAAACAACTCCAGCAAATTATGGAGTGCAGGTACATAAATGCTTTATTACAAACAATGACAACCCTAGTTTTGGGTGAGAAAAAGGAATTTTGGTATTACATACATTAATGGAAAAAAAAGAAAATTTTGAGTACACCTACACACCCCAAAATAATGAACAAACCTGTATTCCACCATAATAATTATTATTATGTCTACTGCAGCTAAGGATTATGGGTAATGGCAAGAGCCATGAGTAACGGCAAACTGGTGAACAGACCTGTTTTCCACTGTAAATACTATAAGCTAACACTATAAATACACAGTGTCTATGAAAGCTATGGATTATGGGTAATGGCAAATTGATCAACAGAGCTGTTTTCCACTATAAATACTCAGGCCCTCATTCAATTGCGATTCGGCCAATTGAATAGGGCTCTAAATAAGCACATAGCATATTTTTTTTACAGAAGTTTTTAGTTAGTGAAGACTTTGCTTTTGGATATATGTTCACTAACTAAAAACTTCTTAAAAAAATATATGCTATGTGCTTATTTAGAGCCCTATTCAATTGGACAAATTGCAATTGAATGAGGCCCTCAGTGTCTAGGGTAGCTATGGATTATGGGTAATGGCAAACTGGTGAACAGACCTGTTTTCCACTGTAAATACTATAAGCTAACACTATAAATACACAGTGTCTATGAAAGCTATGGATTATGGGTAGTGGCAAATTGATCAACAGAGCTGTTTTCCACTATAAATACTCAGTGTCTAGGGTAGCTATGGATTATGGGTAATGGCAAACTGATGAATAGACCTGTTTTCCACTATAAATACTCAGTGTCTAGGGTAGCTATGGATTATGGGTAATGGCAAACTGATGAACAGACCTGTTTTCTACCATAATTATCCAGTGCCTACTGTAGCTAAGGATTATGGGTAATGGCAAGAGCCATGGGTAATGCCAAACTGAATAAATATGGTAGAAAACAGGTCTGCTCATCATGGTCTACTGTAGCTAAGGATTATGGGTAATGGAAAACAGATGAACAGACCTGTTTCCACCATAATTACCCAGTGTCTCCTGTAGCTAAGGATTATGGGTAATGGCAAAATCCATAGGTAATGGAAAACTGATGAACATAACTGTTTTCTACCATAATTACTCCTCTATACGAGAGAAATAAATGCTTTCTGTTATTGTAAACTTAAACTGAAGTATATATTTTTGTCAACCAAACAGCATTTCTAATTCTCCCACCAAATGGTATGTGTTATATCTGTGTTATAGACATGTCATGGCTAATTCCACTGGGGTGTGCACATGCTCAGATTGATTACATGGATTTACACCAGAAATGCCAATCATTTTCTCAGGCTCCAACCACTTTCTACAATTAATCTGCGAAAACCTTTCAATTGCGTATATATACTCGAGTGTAAGCCGACCGAGTATAAGCCGAGGCACCTATTTTACCACAAAAAACTGTGTAAAATGAGTGACTCGAGTATAAGCCGAGTGTGGGAAATGTGCTGCCCCCTGTGTCCCTCTTGCGCCCTCTGTGTCCCCCTCTTGTGTGCCCTCTGTGCCCCTTTCTTGTGTCCCCCCTCTCTCTCCTGTGTCTCTTCCCCCTCTCCCTCCCCTGTGTCTCTCCCCCGTCTGTCTCTTCCCCTCCTCTCCTTCCCCTGTGTCTCTTCCCCCCTCTCCCTTCCCTGTGTCTCGCTTTCCCTCCCCCTCCCTTCCCTGTGTCTCTTTCCCTCCCCCTCCCTTATCACCTCCTCAACCTCCCTCCTCAACCTCCCTCCATCCTCATCCCCCCCATCCTCAATCCCCCCCATCCTCAACCCTCCCATCCTCAAACTCCCTCCTTAACCCCCCATCCTCATACCCCAATCTTCATACCCCCCTCCTCATCCTCAATCCCCCTCCTCATCCTCAACCCCCCTCCTCAGCCTCAACCCCCCATCCTCATCCTCAACCCCCCATCCTCAACCCCCCATCCTCAACCTCCCCCTCAACCCCTCTCCTCAACCCCCCCATCCTCAACCCCCCTCCTCAACCTCTCTCCTCCACCCCTCCATCCTCAACCCCCCTCCTCCACCCCTCCGTCCTCAACGCCCCCATCCTCATCCCCTTCCCCCATCCTCATCCTCCCATCCTCATCCCCCCTCCTCATCCTCAACCCTCCTCAACCCCCCTCCTCATCCTCAACCGCCCTCCTCAACCCCCCATCCTCATCCTACACCCGCATCCTCATCCTTAACCCCCCATCCACAACCTCCCCCCTCAACCCCCCTCCTCAACCTCAACCCCCCATCCTCAACCCCCATCCTCATCCTCAACCTCAACCCCCCATCCTCATCTTCAACCCCCCATCCTCATCTTCAACCCCCCATCCTCATCCTACACCCCCACATCCTCAACCTAAACCCCCCTCCTCACTTTACCCCTCTAAATACCTCCCCCTTTCCCCTCACTTACCTTCCATCTGCAGCTGCTCCTCCGCGCTCCTTCCGTCTGCATCGGGACCCGGCATATGCTAATGACATGAAGTCACATACGCATCACGTCATTAGCATTGGCCGGGACAAGACGCAGCCGGGAGGAGCGCGGAGGAGCGGCGGAGCAGCCGCATATGTAAGTTACGTGAGGGGAAAGGGAGAGGGGGAGGTAATTAGATTGGTAAAGTGAGTAGGGGGGTTTAGGGTGAGGGGGGGTTTAGGATGAGGATGGGGGGTTGAGCATGATAAGGCAGGGGGAGGGAAAGAGCCACGGGGGGGGGAAAGAGAGACATGGGGGTGGTGACTCGAGTATAAGCCCTTTTCAGCCTTAAAAAAGGGGTTGAAAAACTCAGCTTATACTCGAGTATATACAGTAGACTGATGGCCCTTATGGGGGTAGATAATGGTATTTCAGAGTTTCCTTGAAAAACTACAATTGAATCCAAGACTATTCAGAGTTAGTAGGGCTGCTCTGACCAAAGCCAACACATGTGGTAGGAATCTCCTATCACCCACAAGACATTGTTGTACGATACTGTATCTCACAAGGACCACTGAAATACCATAACAAGAGAAGTTAGTTATTTTAACTATGTACTAATCATAAATAACATTTCTATGTTAAAATTCATAATAGCAGTACTCAATATTAAGTTAATTTTCATAGATTAGAGCATCTGCCTCCAGTTGAGTGTTTGTCTCCCATCTGATAAGGTCAATAAGGAGAGGGTGAGGTTCTGGCTGAGGGACAGGTCTAAAGATTTTTAAGAATAATCATATATTATGAGAATCATCAATAAGCAAAAGCTTGTTGCCAAGAAATCCTCACACGCAAGTCTTCAGCCAACTGAGATTATTGTGTTGGTAAACTTTGTATCTGAAAATGTAGCAGCTTTCTGGTAAACAAAGCCACCTCCCATTGACATTATCATGGGTGGATACAACAGCAACTGAGTCTGAACTTTGAAAGTAAGTTTAATTATTGAATATTATTTTTCCTTAAATCATTGACTATGAATTCTATTAATGATCAATGCCTAATTAAAACATCTAGTTCATGCTGTTTGGACACTACAGCGGCCATTTAAGGAGCACATCAGAGGTTCACAATATGGTAAGAATTCAAAACTAAAGACTATAACAACTACTCTGTCATATGAGCGCTAATAAAAATGCATTTTCTTAAGTAAACTTACCCTCATGTTGTCATCCAGGCTCTCTTCTACTTCTGTGATTATTCCTAATAACAGCTAATTACACTTTTGGCTCTGAATATATTATTTTCAATGTGAAAATGAAAAGACTGAGCATGCCCAGACCATTTGGAGTAACAATGCAAATTAAGTGAATTACTCCACAGGGTCTGAGCATGCTCTGGCTTTTCGTCTTTACATAGTTCAATACAGAAAAAATACATTCTCAGGTTGTAATTAAAAATTATTGTTAATAACCACTCAATTAAGAAGAGATATCAGTCCATTCTTAATAACTGGATTGGATAGGCTGATTTACAGATAAAACGTCCAAACTTCAATTTAAGTTTATTATAAGAAAATTATGATTTTTTAATAAGCACTTTTAATGTTATCTTCAATTGCCTGTGCAGTCTCTCTCATCCCCCACTTTCTCTTTCTCCGCGTCCCCTTGCTCTCCGCGCCCCTTCACTCTCGCTCTCCGCGCCCAGTCTACCTCGCTCTCCGCGCCCCGTCTACCTCGCTCTCCGCGCCCCGTCTACCTCGCTCTCCGCGCCCCCGTCTACCTCGCTCGCTCTCCGCGCCCCGTCTCTCTCGCTCAGCTCTCCGCGCCCCGTCTCTCTCGCTCGCTCTCCGCGCCCCGTCTCTCTCGCTCGCTCTCCGCGCCCCCCGTCCTCTCTCGCTCGCTCTCCGCGCCCCGTCTCTCTCGCTCGCTCTCCGCGCCCCGTCTCTCTCGCTCGCTCTCCGCGCCCCGTCTCTCTCGCTCGCTCTCCGCGCCCCGTCTCTCTCGCTCGCTCTCCGCGCCCCGTCTCTCTCGCTCGCTCTCGCGCCCCGTCTCTCTCGCTCGCTCTCCGCGCCCCGTCTCTCTCGCTCGCTCTCCGCGCCCCGTCTACCTCGCTCTCCGCGCCCCCGTCTACCTCGCTCTCCGCGCCCCGTCTACCTCGCTCGCTCTCCGCGCCCCCGTCTCTCTCGCTCGCTCTCCGCGCCCCGTCTCTCTCGCTCGCTCTCCGCGCCCCGTCCTCTCTCGCTCGCTCCTCCGCGCCCCGTCTCTCTCGCTCGCTCTCCGCGCCCCGTCTCTCTCGCTCGCTCTCCGCGCCCCCGTCTCTCTCGCTCGCTCTCCGCGCCCCGTCTCTCTCGCTCGCTCTCCGCGCCCCCGTCTCTCTCGCTCGCTCTCCGCGCCCCCGTCTCTCTCGCTCGCTCCCCGCGCCCCGTCTCTCTCCGCTCGCTCTCCGTGTCCCTTCTCTCTCGCTCTCCGCGTCCCTTCTCTCTCGCTCTCCGCGCCCCCTCTCTCTCGTTCTCCGCGCCCTGTCTCTCTCGCTCTCCGCGCCCGTCTCTCTCGCTCTCCGCGCCCGTCTCTCTCGCTCTCACGCACCCGTCCTCTCTCGCTCTCCGCGCCTCGTCTCTCGCTCTCCGCGCCTCAGTCTCTCTCGCTCTCCGCGCCCCGTCTCTCTCTTCTCGCTCTCCGCGCCCCATCTCTCTCGCTCTCCGCGCCTCCTCACTCTCCGCGCCCCGTCTCTCTCCTCTCGCTCTCCGCCGCCCCCGTCTCTCTCGCTCTCCGCGCCCCCCTCACCTCTCGCTCTCCGCGCCCCCTCACTCTCGCTCTCCGCGCCCCCTCACTCTCGCTCTCCGCGCCCCCTCACTCTCGCTCTCCGCGCCCCCTCACTCTCGCTCTCCGCGCCCCGTCTCTCTCCTCTCGCTCTCCGCGCCCCGTCTCTCTCGCTCTCCGCGCCCCCTCACTCTCGCTCTCCGCGCCCCCTCACTCTCGCTCTCCGCGCCCCCTTAGTCTCACTCTGTCTGCATGCGCATTCTCTCTGTCTCTCTACAAGCTCTATGCGCATGCGCGCATCCTGGCCAGCAATGCCCATGCGCACGTCTCGCCCAGTCACCATTACGGCAATACCACACTGCACAGACAATTGTTAATTATTATAGTGGATAGTACTGTTTGTATTAGTGTAAAATATTCCACATTTAATCCTATCAGACATACAAATATATTACAGTGAATAATACAGGTCAAAATATTTGGCATAAGATATTTGTTAGTGAAATAGGATTAAATAAGTAATATTATTCATTGATATCTTATATTCAGCCTTCTGTGAGATGAAATCAGTATCATGATTATAACCCTATCTGACCCCCTAGCAGATAGATCATATATTGTGTATAACACACAGATTCTGCTCAAAGGGGTTATAATAATGTAAAAATGCCTGGAATCATTGACAAGAAAAGACATAGAGTGGTATCACAGCGCCCCCCTGCTGCTAATATAGGGGAACAACACTACTACATGCTCACTTTAGATTGCATATTTAAATATTTTTTAACCCTTAGACATACAGTGAGGATGTCCCGAATATGGTGATGACACTTTTGCTGATGGCACAAAGTTGTGTAAGGTAATTCAATCAGAAAATGATTTAACCTCCAAAGAGATTTTCACAAATTAGCGAAATGGGCGAGTAAATGACAGATGAGATTTAATACGAATAAATGGAAAGTTAAAATAGCCATGCAATGTATAATCTTAATGGAGTAAATCTCAGGGTATCGGGTACTGAAAGGGATTTGGGAGTGCTTGTGGACGACCACCTAGGTAGCAGTGCTCAATGCCAAGCAGCAGCTGCAAAGGCAAATAAAATATTAGCATGTATTAAGATGGGTATAGAAGCCAGGGAAGCAAATATAATTCTGCCACTATACAAATCTCTAGTACGCCCTCATTTGGAATATGGAGTACAATTTTGGGCACAACTTCATAAAAAGGACATTTTAGAGCTGGAACAGGTACAAAGGAGGGCAACAAAACTAATAAGGGGAACGGAGGGGCTAAGTTATGAAGAAAGACTAAGCAAATTAACTTACTTTCTCTAGAAAAAAGGCGTCTAAGAGGGATTATGATTATCTTATACAGTTGTGCTCAAAAGTTTGCATACCCTGGCAGAAATTGTGAATTTTTTGCATGTATTTTAAAAATTTGACAGATCATCCAAAAAAATGTCTTTTCTTGAAGGATATTGATTATATGAAGCCATTTATTATCACATAGTTGTTTGACTCCAAAAAAACACATTTTTAAATTAATGTTTTGGGGATTTCATGCCATCAAAAGACACTCAGATGATCTTACAATATCAAGGCAGTGAATACAGATGCTAATTTATATAAAATATAATGGGAGGTCCATTGATAATTATTTTTGGCAGCTGAGGAACAAGAACAATAATGGTAAGCAGATGGAAAAGAGGACACCTACCAATGTCTCCTTCCATCCCTTGTCGGGGGATACTGATAGAGGTCCGAGTGTCTGATTCCAACTTCCTCTTGGTCTCTGCTTTCTTTCCAATAATGTACCTGGTTGAGAAATGAAGTGTTAGTTGAGTGTAAGAAATGAGCAGACAAGATGTAAATCAGTGGTTCTTGGGACTTGTGTTAGTGGGCTTTATCTACAAAGACAGATGAGGAGAGCCTAACACTTTAAGCATACCACTACCATCGGACATCCGTTCTGGGTCGCTACCTTGTCATGATACTGCAGCTTGTATACTTCAGTGAATCTGTGAGCTAAACAATATAGGGTCACCCAAGATGGACAGGTCATAGCAGAGTGGTCAGACAAATTGTGCTCCACTGAAGAAACTGGCAAGCACGTTAGAATCTTTGCCAATAAAACCTTATGCATATAGGGTCACAGAAAGTCAGAGAAGACTGAACGACTGAGCAACAACACCATTAAACAAAGTTATTGATGACCATATCCAAAGTTAAAATGCACTCTAACCAAATCAGTGCAAAGATAATTTGTTTGTGTGTATCGCCCTGTTAACAATATTCTGTATCTCAAAGGAGGACTCCATAAGCATTGGAAGATAACCAGGCCTTCCCCACTGCAGAATTGATTGAGAGTCACTGGTGCTTAATTATTTACTAGCGACTTGCCCGTCAAAAAGGACGGCAATAAAATTTGAAGCCATGGCAATGCTCTTTGCCACACAATGTAAGGCTTTTGTTCCTCTGAAGACCTTCGGCGCTCATTGCGAGCCTCTTACCTCGTGTACTTCAAGTTTCCTAATTTGCAACTCGCAGGATGATGATGAGCATCTTTGGCGCTCATCGCCTAAGTGCTCCGAGCTCAATGCCTTAACTGCTCCCCTCGCTTTGAGGGACTCGCAAGACGATGAGCGCCTTTGGCTCCGAGCTTGGAAGGCTTCTATGCATTAACGGCTCGCCTCGCAAGCGTGACGACGAATCGCATTTTGACAACTCTTATATGTGATATTTATATAGCGCTTTTGTTTAAAATCCCACTATCACATTCACACCACAGTACACTAAAATCCCACTATCACATTCACACCACAGTACACTAAAATCCCACTATCACATTCACACCACAGTACACTAAAATCCCACTATCACATTCACACCACAGTATAATAAATCCCACTAGCACATTCACACCACAGTATACTAAATCCCACTAGCACATTCACACCACAGTATACTAAATCCCACTAGCACATTCACACCACAGTATACTAAATCCCACTAGCACATTCACACCACAGTATACTAAATCCCACTAGCACATTCACACCACAATATACTAAATCCCACTGGCACATTCACACCACAGTATACTAAATCCCACTAGCACATTCACACCACAATATACTAAATCCCACTAGCACATTCACACCACAATATACTAAATCCCACTAGCACATTCACACCACAGTATACTAAATCCCACTGCCACATACACACCACAATATACTAAATCCCACTAGCACATTCACACCACAATATACTAAATCCCACTAGCACATTCACACCACAATATACTAAATCCCACTGCCACATACACACCACAATATACTAAATCCCACTAGCACATTCACACCACAGTATACTAAATCCCACTGCCACATACACACCACAATATACTAAATCCCACTAGCACATTCACACCACAATATACTAAATCCCACTAGCACATTCACACCACAATATACTAAATCCCACTGGCACATTCACACCACAATATACTAAATCCCACTAGCACATTCACACCACAGTATACTAAATCCCACTAGCACATTCACACCACAATATACTAAATCCCACTAGCACATTCACACCACAGTATACTAAATCCCACTAGCACATTCACTACAGGTTGTGCCCTGACAAAGCTGCATATACTAGCAGCAAAATGGCCATCAGGCTTTAGAGAGATCCAGGAAATATTTTTTATTTATATCACTCAGTTTAGTGCTAGGCAATGTGAGACCCCCGAAAGGGCAGCCCAAGTGATTTAATATCTCAGATAGGGATGTTACAGCGTGTATTGTTCAGGGACTACAACCGGGGGAGGAATAAGTGACAGCTATCATTATCCCGGGTCATAAAATTGAAAATCCCACTGGCACATTCACAACACAATATACTAAATCCCACTGGCACATTCACACCACAATATACTAAATCCCACTAGCACACATTCACACCACAATATACTAAATCCCACTAGCACATTCACACCACAATATACTAAATCCCACTGGCACATTCACACCACAATATACTAAATCCCACTAGCACATTCACACCACAATATACTAAATCCCACTGGCACATACACACCACAATATACTAAATCCCACTGGCACATTCACACCACAATATACTAAATCCCACTAGCACATTCACACCACAATATACTAAATCCCACTAGCACATTCACACCACAATATACTAAATCCCACTAGCACATTCACACCACAATATACTAAATCCCACTAGCACATTCACACCACAATATACTAAATCCCACTAGCACATTCACACCACAATATACTAAATCCCACTAGCACATTCACACCACAGTATACTAAATCCCACTAGCACATTCACACCACAATATACTAAATCCCACTAGCACATTCACACCACAATATACTAAATCCCACTAGCACATTCACACCACCACATACTAAATCCCACTAGCACATTCACACCACAATATACTAAATCCCACTGACACATTCACACCACAATATACTAAATCCCACTAGCACATTCACACCACAATATACTAAATCCCACTAGCACACATTCACACCCCAATATACTAAATCCCACTAGCACATTCACACCACAATATACTAAATCCCACTAGCACATTCACACCACAATATACTAAATCCCACTAGCACATTCACACCACCACATACTAAATCCCACTAGCACATTCACACCACAATATACTAAATCCCACTGGCACATTCACACCACAATATACTAAATCCCACTAGCACATTCACACCACAATATACTAAATCCCACTAGCACATTCACACCACAATATACTAAATCCCACTAGCACATTCACACCACAATATACTAAATCCCACTAGCACATTCACACCACAGTATACTAAATCCCACTAGCACATTCACACCACCACATACTAAATCCCACTAGCACATTCACACCACAATATACTAAATCCCACTAGCACATTCACACCCCAATATACTAAATCCCACTGGCACATTCACACCCCAATATACTAAATCCCACTAGCACATACACACCACAATATACTAAATCCCACTGGCACATTCACACCACAGTATACTAAATCCCACTGGCACATTCACACCACAGTATACTAAATCCCACTGGCACATTCACACCACAGTATACTAAATCCCACTAGCACATTCACACCACAATATACTAAATCCCACTAGCACATTCACACCACAATATACTAAATCCCACTGGCACATTCACACCACAATATACTAAACCCCACTAGCACACATTCACACCACAGTATACTAAATCCCACTGGCACATTCACACCACAATATACTAAATCCCACTGGCACATTCACACCACAATATACTAAATTCCACTGGCACATTCACACCACAATATACTAAATCCCACTAGCACATTCACACCACAATATACTAAATCCCACTGGCACATTCACACCACAATATACTAAATCCCACTAGCACATTCACACCACAATACACTAAATCCCACTGGCACATTCACACCACAGTATACTAAATCCCACTAGCACATTCACACCACAGTATACTAAATCCCACTGGCACATTCACACCACAGTATACTAAATCCCACTAGCACATTCACACCACAATATACTAAATCCCACTAGCACATTCACACCACAATATACTAAATCCCACTGACACATTCACACCACAATATACTAAATCCCACTGGCACATTCACACCACAGTATACTAAATCCCACTGGCACATACACACCACAATATACTAAATCCCACTAGCACATACACACCACAATATACTAAATCCCACTGACACATTCACACCACAATATACTAAATCCCACTGGCACATTCACACCACAGTATACTAAATCCCACTGGCACATACACACCACAATATACTAAATCCCACTAGCACATTCACACCACAATATACTAAATCCCACTAGCACATACACACCACAATATACTAAAGCCCACTGGCACATTCACACCACAGTATACTAAATCCCACTGGCACATTCACACCACAATATACTAAATCCCACTAGCACATTCACACCACAATATACTAAATCCCACTAGCACATTCACACCACAATATACTAAATCCCACTGACACATTCACACCACAATATACTAAATCCCACTGGCACATTCACACCACAGTATACTAAATCCCACTGGCACATTCACACCACAATACACTAAATCCCACTAGCACATTCACACCACAATACACTAAATCCCACTAGCACATTCACACCACAATATACTAAATCCCACTGGCACATTCACACCACAATATACTAAATCCCACTAGCACATTCACACCACAATATACTAAATCCCACTAGCACATTCACACCACAATATACTAAATCCCACTAGCACATTCACACCACAATATACTAAATCCCACTAGCACATTCACACCACAATATACTAAATCCCACTAGCACACATTCACACCACAATATACTAAATCCCACTAGCACATTCACACCACGATATACTAAATCCCACTAGCACATTCACACCACAATATACTAAATCCCACTAGCACATTCACACCACAGTATACTAAACCCCACTAGCACATTCACACCACAGTATACTAAATCCCACTAGCACATTCACACCACAATATACTAAATCCCACTAGCACACATTCCCACCACAATATACTAAATCCCACTAGCACATTCACACCCCAATATACTAAATCCCACTAGCACATTCACACCACAATATACTAAATCCCACTAGCACATTCACACCACAATATACTAAATCCCACTGGCACATTCACACCACAGTATACTAAATCCCACTAGCACATTCACACCACAATATACTAAATCCCACTAGCACATTCACACCACAATATACTAAATGCCACTAGCACATTCACACCACAATATACTAAATCCCACTAGCACATTCACACCACAATATACTAAATCCCACTAGCACATTCACACCACAATATACTAAATCCCACTAGCACATTCACACCACAATATACTAAATCCCACTAGCACACATTCACACCACAATACACTAAATCCCACTGGCACATTCACACCACAATATACTAAATCCCACTAGCACACATTCACACCACAATATATTAAAGCCCACTAGCACATTCACACCACAATATACTAAATCCCACTAGCACACATTCACACCACAATATACTAAATCCCACTAGCACATTCACACCACAATATACTAAATCCCACTAGCACATTCACACCACAATATACTAAATCCCACTAGCACATTCACACCACAATATACTAAATCCCACTAGCACATTCACACCACAATATACTAAATCCCACTAGCACATTCACACCACAATATACTAAATCCCACTAGCACACATTCACACCACAGTATACTAAATCCCACTGGCACATTCACACCACAGTATACTAAATCCCACTAGCACATTCACACCACAATATACTAAATCCCACTAGCACATTCACACCACAATATACTAAATCCCACTGGCACATTCACACCACAATATACTAAATCCCACTGGCACATTCACACCACAATATACTAAATTCCACTGGCACATTCACACCACAATATACTAAATCCCACTGGCACATTCACACCACAATATACTAAATCCCACTAGCACATTCACACCACAATACACTAAATCCCACTGGCACATTCACACCACAGTATACTAAATCCCACTAGCACATTCACACCACAGTATACTAAATCCCACTGGCACATTCACACCACAGTATACTAAATCCCACTAGCACATTCACACCACAATATACTAAATCCCACTAGCACATTCACACCACAATATACTAAATCCCACTGACACATTCACACCACAATATACTAAATCCCACTGGCACATTCACACCACAGTATACTAAATCCCACTGGCACATACACACCACAATATACTAAATCCCACTAGCACATTCACACCACAATATACTAAATCCCACTAGCACATACACACCACAATATACTAAATCCCACTGGCACATTCACACCACAATATACTAAATCCCACTAGCACATTCACACCACAATATACTAAATCCCACTAGCACATTCACACCACAATATACTAAATCCCACTGACACATTCACACCACAATATACTAAATCCCACTGGCACATTCACACCACAGTATACTAAATCCCACTGGCACATACACACCACAATATACTAAATCCCACTAGCACATTCACACCACAATACACTAAATCCCACTAGCACATTCACACCACAATATACTAAATCCCACTGGCACATTCACACCACAATATACTAAATCCCACTAGCACATTCACACCACAATATACTAAATCCCACTAGCACATTCACACCACAATATACTAAATCCCACTAGCAAATTCACACCACAATATACTAAATCCCACTAGCACATTCACACCACAATATACTAAATCCCACTAGCACATTCACACCACAATATACTAAATCCCACTAGCACACATTCACACCACAATATACTAAACCCCACTAGCACATTCACACCACAATATACTAAATCCCACTAGCACATTCACACCACAATATACTAAATCCCACTAGCACATTCACACCACAATATACTAAATCCCACTAGCACATTCACACCACGATATACTAAATCCCACTAGCACATTCACACCACAATATACTAAATCCCACTAGCACATTCACACCACAGTATACTAAACCCCACTAGCACATTCACACCACAGTATACTAAATCCCACTAGCACATTCACACCACAATATACTAAATCCCACTAGCACACATTCCCACCACAATATACTAAATCCCACTAGCACATTCACACCCCAATATACTAAATCCCACTAGCACATTCACACCACAATATACTAAATCCCACTAGCACATTCACACCACAATATACTAAATCCCACTGGCACATTCACACCACAGTATACTAAATCCCACTAGCACATTCACACCACAATATACTAAATCCCACTAGCACATTCACACCACAATATACTAAATCCCACTAGCACATTCACACCACAATATACTAAATCCCACTAGCACATTCACACCACAATATACTAAATCCCACTAGCACATTCACACCACAATATACTAAATCCCACTGGCACATTCACACCACAATATACTAAATCCCACTGGCACACATTCACACCACAATATACTAAATCCCACTAGCACATTCACACCACAATATACTAAATCCCACTGGCACATTCACACCACAATATACTAAATCCCACTGGCACATTCACACCACAATATACTAAATCCCACTGGCACATTCACACCACAATATACTAAATCCCACTGGCACATTCACACCACAATATACTAAATCCCACTAGCACATTCACACCACAATACACTAAATCCCACTGGCACATTCACACCACAGTATACTAAATCCCACTAGCACATTCACACCACAGTATACTAAATCCCACTGGCACATTCACACCACAGTATACTAAATCCCACTAGCACATTCACACCACAATATACTAAATCCCACTAGCACATTCACACCACAATATACTAAATCCCACTGACACATTCACACCACAATATACTAAATCCCACTGGCACATTCACACCACAGTATACTAAATCCCACTGGCACATACACACCACAATATACTAAATCCCACTAGCACATTCACACCACAGTATACTAAATCCCACTAGCACATACACACCACAAAATACTAAATCCCACTGGCACATTCACACCACAGTATACTAAATCCCACTAGCACACATTCACACCACAATATACTAAATCCCACTAGCACATTCACACCACAATATACTAAATCCCACTAGCACATACACACCACAATATACTAAATCCCACTGGCACATTCACACCACAGTATACTAAATCCCACTGGCACATTCACACCACAATATACTAAATCCCACTAGCACATTCACACCACAATATACTAAATCCCACTGACACATTCACACCACAATATACTAAATCCCACTGGCACATTCACACCACAGTATACTAAATCCCACTGGCACATACACACCACAATATACTAAATCCCACTAGCACATTCACACCACAATACACTAAATCCCACTAGCACATTCACACCACAATATACTAAATCCCACTGGCACATTCACACCACAATATACTAAATCCCACTAGCACATTCACACCACAATATACTAAATCCCACTAGCACATTCACACCACAATATACTAAATCCCACTAGCACATTCACACCACAATATACTAAATCCCACTAGCACATTCACACCACAATATACTAAATCCCACTAGCACACATTCACACCACAATATACTAAATCCCACTAGCACATTCACACCACGATATAGTAAATCCCACTAGCACATTCACACCACAATATACTAAATCCCACTAGCACATTCACACCACAGTATACTAAACCCCACTAGCACATTCACACCACAGTATACTAAATCCCACTAGCACATTCACACCACAATATACTAAATCCCACTAGCACACATTCCCACCACAATATACTAAATCCCACTAGCACATTCACACCCCAATATACTAAATCCCACTAGCACATTCACACCACAATATACTAAATCCCACTGGCACATTCACACCACAGTATACTAAATCCCACTAGCACATTCACACCACAATATACTAAATCCCACTAGCACATTCACACCACAATATACTAAATCCCACTAGCACATTCACACCACAATATACTAAATCCCACTAGCACATTCACACCACAATATACTAAATCCCACTAGCACATTCACACCACAATATACTAAATCCCACTAGCACATTCACACCACAATATACTAAATCCCACTGGCACATTCACACCACAATATACTAAATCCCACTAGCACACATTCACACCACAATATATTAAAGCCCACTAGCACATTCACACCACAATATACTAAATCCCACTAGCACACATTCACACCACAATATACTAAATCCCACTAGCACATTCACACCACAATATACTAAATCCCACTAGCACATTCACACCACAATATACTAAATCCCACTAGCACACATTTACACCACAATATACTAAATCCCACTGGCACACATTCACACCACAATATACTAAATCCCACTAGCACATTCACACCACAATATACTAAATCCCACTAGCACACATTCACACCACAATATACTAAATCCCACTAGTACACATTCACACCACAATATACTAAATCCCACTGGCACACATTCACACCACAATATACTAAATTCCACTAGCACATTCACACCACAATATACTAAATCCCACTAGCACATTCACACCACAATATACTAAATCCCACTAGCACATTCACACCCCAATATACTAAATCCCACTAGCACATTCACACCACAATATACTAAATCCCAATAGCACACATTCACACCCCAATATACTAAATCCCACTAGCACACATTCACACCCCAATATACTAAATCCCACTGGCACACATTCACACCACAATATACTAAATCCCACTAGCACATTCACACCACAATATACTAAATCCCACTGGCACATTCACACCCCAATATACTAAATCCCACTAGCACATTCACACCACAATATACTAAATCCCACTAGCACACATTCACACCCCAATATACTAAATCCCACTAGTACACATTCACACCACAATATACTAAATCCCACTGGCACATTCACACCACAATATACTAAATCCCACTAGCACATTCACACCACAATATACTAAATTCCACTAGCACATTCACACCCCAATATACTAAATCCCACTAGCACATTCACACCCCAATATACTAAATCCCACTAGCACATTCACACCCCAATATACTAAATCCCACTAGCACATTCACACCCCAATATACTAAATCCCACTAGCACATTCACACCACAATATACTAAATCCCACTAGCACACATTCACACCCCAATATACTAAATCCCACTAGCACACATTCACACCCCAATATACTAAATCCCACTAGCACATTCACACCACAATATACTAAAGCCCACTAGCACATTCACACCACAATATACTAAATCCCACTAGCACATTCACACCACAATATACTAAATCCCACTGGCACATTCACACCACAATATACTAAATCCCACTAGCACATTCACACCACAATATACTAAATCCCACTAGCACACATTCACACCACAATATACTAAATCCCACTGGCACATTCACACCACAATATACTAAATCCCACTGGCACATTCACACCACAATATACTAAATCCCACTGGCACATTCACACCACAATATACTAAATCCCACTGGCACATTCACACCACAATATACTAAATCCCACTGGCACATTCACACCACAATATACTAAATCCCACTAGCACATTCACACCACAATATACTAAATCCCACTGGCACATTCACACTACAATATACTAAATCCCACTGGCACATTCACACCACAATATACTAAATCCCACTAGCACATTCACACCACAATATACTAAATCCCACTAGCACATTCACACCACAATATACTAAATCCCACTAGCACACATTCACACCACAATATACTAAATCCCACTAGCACATTCACACCACAATATACTAAATCCCACTGGCACATTCACACCACAATATACTAAATCCCACTGGCACATTCACACCACAATATACTAAATCCCACTAGCACATTCACACCACAATATACTAAATACCACTAGCACATTCACACCACAATATACTAAATCCCACTAGCACATTCACACCACAATATACTAAATCCCACTAGCACATTCACACCACAATATACTAAATCCCACTAGCACACATTCACATCACAATATACTAAATCCCACTAGCACATTCACACCACAATATACTAAATCCCACTAGCACACATTCACACCACAATATACTAAATCCCACTAGCACATTCACACCACAATATACTAAATCCCACTGGCACATTCACAACACAATATACTAAATCCCACTAGCACATTCACACCACAATATACTAAATCCCACTAGCACATTCACACCACAATATACTAAATCCCACTAGCACATTCACACTTCAATATACTAAATCCCACTAGCACATTCACACCACAATATACTAAATCCCACTGGCACATTCACACCACAATATACTAAATCCCACTAGCACATTCACACCACAATATACTAAATCCCACTAGCACATTCACACCACTATATACTAAATCCCACTGGCACATTCACACCAAAATATACTAAATCCCACTGGCACATTCACACCACAATATACTAAATCCCACTAGCACACATTCACACCACAATATACTAAATCCCACTGGCACATTCACACCACAATATACTAAATCCCACTAGCACATTCACACCACAATATACTAAATCCCACTAGCACATTCACACCACAATATACTAAATCCCACTAGCACATTCACACCACAATATACTAAATCCCACTAGCACATTCACACCACAATATACTAAATCCCACTAGCACATTCACATCACAATATACTAAATCCCACTAGCACACATTCACACCACAATATACTAAATCCCACTGGCACATTCACACCACAATATACTAAATCCCACTAGCACATTCACACCACAATATACTAAATCCCACTAGCACATTCACACCACAATATACTAAATCCCACTAGCACATTCACACCACAATATACTAAATCCCACTAGCACATACACACCACAATATACTAAATCCCACTAGCACACATTCACACCACAATATACTAAATCCCACTAGCACATTCACACCACAATATACTAAATCCCACTGGCACATTCACACCACAATATACTAAATCCCACTGGCACACATTCACACCACAATATACTAAATCCCACTATCACACATTTACACCACAATATACTAAATCCCACTGGCACATTCACACCACAATATACTAAATCCCACTGGCACATTCACACCACAATATACTAAATCCCATTAGCACATTCACACCACAATATACTAAATCCCACTAGCACATTCACACCACAATATACTAAATCCCACTAGCACATTCACACCACAATATACTAAATCCCACTAGCACACATTCACACCACAATATACTAAATCCCACTAGCACATTCACACCACAATATACTAAATCCCACTAGCACACATTCACACCACAATATACTAAATCCCACTAGCACATTCACACCACAATATATTAAATCCCACTGGCACACATTCACACCACAATATACTAAATCCCACTAGCACATTCACACCACAATATATTAAATCCCACTGGCACACATTCACACCACAATATACTACATCCCACTAGCACATTCACACCACAATATACTAAATCCCACTGGCACATTCACACCACACTATACTAAATCCCACTGGCACATTCACACCACAATATACTAAATCCCACTAGCACATTCACACCACAATATACTAAATCCCACTAGCACACATTCACACCACAATATACTAAATCCCACTAGCACATTCACACCACAATATACTAAATCCCACTAGCACATTCACACCACAATATACTAAATCACACTAGCACATTCACACCACAAAATACTAAATCCCACTAGCACACATTCACACCACAATATACTAAATCCCACTAGCACATTCACACCACACTATACTAAATCCCACTAGCACATTCACACCACAATATACTAAATCCCACTGGCACATTCACACCACAATATACTAAATCCCACTAGCACACATTCACACCACAATATACTAAATCCCACTAGCACATTCACACCACACTATACTAAATCCCACTAGCACATTCACACCACAATATACTAAATCCCACTAGCACATTCACACCACAATATACTAAATCCCACTGGCACATTCACACCACAATATACTAAATCCCACTAGCACATTCACACCACAATATACTAAATCCCACTAGCACATTCACACCACACTATACTAAATCCCACTAGCACATTCACACCACAATATACTAAATCCCACTGGCACATTCACACCACAATATACTAAATCCCACTAGCACATTCACACCACAATATACTAAATCCCACTGGCACATTCACACCACAATATACTAAATCCCACTGGCACATTCACACCACAATATACTAAATCCCACTAGCACATTCACACCACAATATACTAAATCCCACTAGCACATTCACACCCCAATATACTAAATCCCACTGGCACATTCACACCACAATATACTAAATCCCACTAGCACATTCACACCACAATATACTAAATCCCACTAGCACATTCACACCACAATATACTAAATCCCACTGGCACATTCACACCACAATATACTAAATCCCACTGGCACATTCACACCACAATATACTAAATCCCACTAGCACATTCACACCACAATATACTAAATCCCACTAGTACACATTCACACCACAATATACTAAATCCCACTGGCACATTCACACCACAATATACTAAATCCCACTGGCACATTCACACCACAATATACTAAATCCCACTAGCACACATTCACACCACAATATACTAAATCCCACTAGCACATTCACACCACAATATACTAAATCCCACTAGCACATTCACACCACGATATACTAAATCCCACTAGCACATTCACACCACAATATACTAAATCCCACTAGCACATTCACACCACAATATACTAAATCCCAATGGCACACATTCACACCACAATATACTAAATCCCACTGGCACATTCACACCACAATATACTAAATCCCACTGGCACATTCACACCACAATATACTAAATCCCACTGGAACATTCACACCACAATATACTAAAGCCCACTAGCACATTCACACCACAATATACTAAATCCCACTGGCACATTCACACCACAATATACTAAATCCCACTAGCACATTCACACCACAATATACTAAATCCCACTGGCACATTCACACCACAATATACTAAAGCCCACTAGCACATTCACACCACAATATACTAAATCCCACTGGCACATTCACACCACAATATACTAAATCCCACTAGCACATTCACACCACAATATACTAAAGCCCACTAGCACATTCACACCACAATATACTAAATCCCACTGGCACATTCACACCCCAATATACTAAATCCCACTGGCACATTCACACCACAATATACTAAATCACACTAGCACATTCACACCACAGTATACTAAATCCCACTTGAACATTCACACCCCAATATACTAAATCCCACTAGCACATTCACACCACAATATACTAAATCCCACTGGCACATTCACACCACAATATACTAAATCCCACTAGCACATTCACACCACAATATACTAAATCCCACTAGCACATTCACACCACAATATACTAAATCCCACTAGCACATTCACACCCCAATATACTAAATCCCACTAGCACATTCACACCACAGTATACTAAATCCCACTAGCACATTCACACCCCAATATACTAAATCCCACTGGCACATTCACAACACAATATACTAAATCCCACTAGCACACATTCACACCACAATATACTAAATCCCACTTGAACATTCACACCCCAATATACTAAATCCCACTAGCACATTCACACCACAATATACTAAATCCCACTAGCACATTCACACCACAATATACTAAATCCCACTAGCACATTCACACCACAATATACTAAATCCCACTAGCACATTCACACCACAATATACTAAATCCCACTAGCACATTCACACCACAATATACTAAATCCCACTGGCACATTCACACCACAGTATACTAAATCCCACTAGCACATTCACACCACAATATACTAAAGCCCACTAGCACATTCACACCACAATATACTAAATCCCACTAGCACATTCACAACACAATATACTAAATCCCACTAGCACATTCACACCACAATATACTAAATCCCACTGGCACATTCACACCACAGTATACTAAATCCCACTGACACATTAACACCACGATATACTAAATCCCACTAGCACATTCACACCACAATATACTAAATCCCACTGGCACATTCACACCACAGTATACTAAATCCCACTGACACATTAACACCACGATATACTAAATCCCACTGGCACATTCACACCACAATATACTAAATCCCACTGGCACATTCACACCACAGTATACTAAATCCCACTGACACATTAACACCACGATATACTAAATCCCACTAGCACATTCACACCACAATATACTAAATCCCACTGGCACATTCACACCACAGTATACTAAATCCCACTGACACATTAACACCACGATATACTAAATCCCACTGGCACATTCACACCACAGTATACTAAATCCCACTGACACATTAACACCACGATATACTAAATCCCACTAGCACATTCACACCACAATATACTAAATCCCACTGGCACATTCACACCACAATATACTAAATCCCACTGGCACATTCACACCACAATATACTAAATCCCACTAGCACATTCACACCACAATATACTAAATCCCACTGGCACATTCACATCACAATATACTAAAGCCCACTAGCACATTCACACCACAATATACTAAATCCCACTAGCACATTCACACCACAATATACTAAATCCCACTAGCACACATTCACACCACAATATACTAAATCCCACTAGCACATTCACACCACAATATACTAAATCCCACTAGCACATTCACACCACAATATACTAAATCCCACTGGCACATTCACACCACAATATACTAAATCCCACTAGCACATTCACACCACAATATACTAAATCCCACTAGTACACATTCACACCACAATATACTAAATCCCACTAGCACATTCACACCACAATATACTAAATCCCACTAGCACATTCACACCACAATATACTAAATCCCACTAGCACATTCACACCACAATATACTAAATCCCACTAGCACACATTCACACCACAATATACTAAATCCCACTAGCACATTCACACCACAATATACTAAATCCCACTAGCACATTCACACCACAATACACTAAATCCCACTAGCACACATTCACACCACAATATACTAAATCCCACTGGCACATTCACACCACAATATACTAAATCCCACTAGCACATTCACACCACAATATACTAAATCCCACTAGCACATTCACACCACAATATACTAAATCCCACTAGCACATTCACACCACAATATACTAAATCCCACTAGCACATTCACACCACAATATACTAAATCCCACTAGCACACATTCACACCACAATATACTAAATCCCACTAGCACATTCACACCACAATATACTAAATCCCACTGGCACATTCACACCACAATATACTAAATCCCACTGGCACACATTCACACCACAATATACTAAATCCCACTATCACACATTTACACCACAATATACTAAATCACACTAGCACATTCACACCACAATATACTAAATCCCACTGGCACATTCACACCACAATATACTAAATCCCACTGGCACATTCACACCACAATATACTAAATCCCATTAGCACATTCACACCACAATATACTAAATCCCACTAGCACATTCACACCACAATATACTAAATCCCACTAGCACATTCACACCACAATATACTAAATCCCACTAGCACACATTCACACCACAATATACTAAATCCCACTAGCACATTCACACCACAATATACTAAATCCCACTAGCACATTCACACCACAATATACTAATTCCCACTAGCACTTTCACACCACAATATACTAAATCCCACTAGCACACATTCACACCACAATATACTAAATCCCACTAGCACATTCACACCACAATATATTAAATCCCACTGGCACACATTCACACCACAATATACTAAATCCCACTAGCACATTCACACCACAATATATTAAATCCCACTGGCACACATTCACACCACAATATACTACATCCCACTAGCACATTCACACCACAATATACTAAATCCCACTGGCACATTCACACCACAATATACTAAATCCCACTAGCACATTCACACCACAATATACTAAATCCCACTAGCACATTCACACCACAAAATACTAAATCCCACTAGCACACATTCACACCACAATATACTAAATCCCACTAGCACATTCACACCACACTATACTAAATCCCACTGGCACATTCACACCACAATATACTAAATCCCACTAGCACATTCACACCACAATATACTAAATCCCACTAGCACATTCACACCACAAAATACTAAATCCCACTAGCACACATTCACACCACAATATACTAAATCCCACTAGCACATTCACACCACACTATACTAAATCCCACTAGCACATTCACACCACAATATACTAAATCCCACTGGCACATTCACACCACAATATACTAAATCCCACTAGCACACATTCACACCACAATATACTAAATCCCACTAGCACATTCACACCACACTATACTAAATCCCACTAGCACATTCACACCACAATATACTAAATCCCACTAGCACATTCACACCACAATATACTAAATCCCACTGGCACATTCACACCACAATATACTAAATCCCACTAGCACATTCACACCACAATATACTAAATCCCACTAGCACATTCACACCACACTATACTAAATCCCACTAGCACATTCACACCACAATATACTAAATCCCACTGGCACATTCACACCACAATATACTAAATCCCACTAGCACATTCACACCACAATATACTAAATCCCACTGGCACATTCACACCACAATATACTAAATCCCACTGGCACATTCACACCACAATATACTAAATCCCACTGGCACATTCACACCACAATATACTAAATCCCACTAGCACATTCACACCACAATATACTAAATCCCACTAGTACACATTCACACCACAATATACTAAATCCCACTGGCACATTCACACCACAATATACTAAATCCCACTGGCACATTCACACCACAATATACTAAATCCCACTAGCACATTCACACCACAATATACTAAATCCCACTAGCACATTCACACCACGATATACTAAATCCCACTAGCACATTCACACCACAATATACTAAATCCCACTAGCACATTCACACCACAATATACTAAATCCCACTGGCACACATTCACACCACAATATACTAAATCCCACTGGCACATTCACACCACAATATACTAAATCCCACTGGCACATTCACACCACAATATACTAAATCCCACTAGCACATTCACACCACAATATACTAAATCCCACTAGCACACATTCACACCACAATATACTAAATCCCACTGGAACATTCACACCACAATATACTAAAGCCCACTAGCACATTCACACCACAATATACTAAATCCCACTGGCACATTCACACCACAATATACTAAATCCCACTAGCACATTCACACCACAATATACTAAATCCCACTGGCACATTCACACCACAATATACTAAAGCCCACTAGCACATTCACACCACAATATACTAAATCCCACTGGCACATTCACACCACAATATACTAAATCCCACTAGCACATTCACACCACAATATACTAAAGCCCACTAGCACATTCACACCACAATATACTAAATCCCACTGGCACATTCACACCCCAATATACTAAATCCCACTGGCACATTCACACCCCAATATACTAAATCCCACTGGCACATTCACACCACAATATACTAAATCACACTAGCACATTCACACCACAGTATACTAAATCCCACTTGAACATTCACACCCCAATATACTAAATCCCACTAGCACATTCACACCACAATATACTAAATCCCACTGGCACATTCACACCACAATATACTAAATCCCACTAGCACATTCACACCACAATATACTAAATCCCACTAGCACATTCACACCACAATATACTAAATCCCACTAGCACATTCACACCCCAATATACTAAATCCCACTAGCACATTCACACCACAGTATACTAAATCCCACTAGCACATTCACACCCCAATATACTAAATCCCACTGGCACATTCACAACACAATATACTAAATCCCACTAGCACACATTCACACCACAATATACTAAATCCCACTTGAACATTCACACCCCAATATACTAAATCCCACTAGCACATTCACACCACAGTATACTAAATCCCACTGGCACATTCACACCACAATATACTAAATCCCACTAGCACATTCACACCACAATATACTAAATCCCACTGGCACATTCACACCACAATATACTAAATCCCACTAGCACATTCACACCACAGTATACTAAATCCCACTAGCACATTCACACCACAATATACTAAAGCCCACTAGCACATTCACACCACAATATACTAAATCCCACTAGCACATTCACAACACAATATACTAAATCCCACTAGCACATTCACACCACAATATACTAAATCCCACTGGCACATTCACACCACAGTATACTAAATCCCACTGACACATTAACACCACGATATACTAAATCCCACTAGCACATTCACACCACAATATACTAAATCCCACTGGCACATTCACACCACAGTATACTAAATCCCACTGACACATTAACACCACGATATACTAAATCCCACTGGCACATTCACACCACAATATACTAAATCCCACTGGCACATTCACACCACAGTATACTAAATCCCACTGACACATTAACACCACGATATACTAAATCCCACTAGCACATTCACACCACAATATACTAAATCCCACTGGCACATTCACACCACAGTATACTAAATCCCACTGACACATTAACACCACGATATACTAAATCCCACTAGCACATTCACACCACAATATACTAAATCCCACTGGCACATTCACACCACAATATACTAAATCCCACTAGCACATACACACCGCAATATACTAAATCCCACTAGCACATTCACACCACAATATACTAAATCCCACTAGCACATTCACACCACAATATACTAAATCCCACTGGCACATTCACATCACAATATACTAAATCCCACTAGCACATTCACACCACAACATACTAAATCCCACTAGCACACATTCACACCACAATACACTAAATCCCACTAGCACATTCACACCACAATATACTAAATCCCACTGGCACATTCACATCACAATATACTAAATCCCACTAGCACATTCACACCACAACATACTAAATCCCACTAGCACACATTCACACCACAGTATACTAAATCCCACTGACACATTAACACCACGATATACTAAATCCCACTGGCACATTCACATCACAATATACTAAATCCCACTAGCACATTCACACCACAGTATACTAAATCCCACTAGCACATTCACACCACAATATACTAAATCCCACTAGCACATTCACACCACAATATACTAAATCCCACTAGCACATTCACATCACAATATACTAAATCCCACTAGCACATTCACACCACAATATACTAAATCCCACTAGCACATTCACACCACAATATACTAAATCCCACTAGCACATTCACACCACAATATACTAAATCCCACTGGCACATTCACACCACAATATACTAAATCCCACTAGCACACATTCACACCACAATATACTAAATCCCACTAGCACACATTCACACCACAATATACTAAATCCCACTAGCACATTCACACCACAATATACTAAATCCCACTAGCACATTCACACCACAATATACTAAAGCCCACTAGCACATTCACACCACAGTATACTAAATCCCACTGGCACATTCACACCACAATATACTAAATCCCACTGGCACATTCACACCACAATATACTAAATCCCACTAGCACATTCACACCCCAATATACTAAATCCCACTGGCACATTCACACCCCAATATACTAAATCCCACTGGCACATTCACAACACAATATACTAAATCCCACTGGCACATTCACAACACAATATACTAAATCCCACTAGCACATTCACACCACAATATACTAAATCCCACTGGCACATTCACACCACAATATACTAAATCCCACTGGCACATTCACACCACAATATACTAAATCCCACTGGCACATTCACACCACGATATACTAAATCCCACTGGCACATTCACACCACAGTATACTAAATCCCACTAGCACATTCACACCACAATATACTAAATCCCACTAGCACATTCACACCACGATATACTAAATCCCACTATCACATTCACACCACAATATACTAAATCCCACTAGCACATTCACACCACAATATACTAAATCCCACTAGCACATTCACACCACAATATACTAAATCCCACTGGCACATTCACACCACAGTATACTAAATCCCACTAGCACATTCACACCACAATATACTAAATCCCACTGGCACATTCACACCACAATATACTAAATCCCACTGGCACATTCACACCACAATATACTAAATCCCACTAGCACATTCACACCACAATATACTAAATCCCACTAGCACATTCACACCACAATATACTAAATCCCACTAGCACATTCACACCACAATATACTAAATCCCACTGGCACATTCACACCACAATATACTAAATCCCACTAGCACATTCACACCACAATATACTAGATCCCACTAGCACATTCACACCACAATATACTAAAGCCCACTAGCACATTCACACCACAATATACTAAATCCCACTAGCACACATTCACACCACAGTATACTAAATCCCACTAGCACACATTCACACCACAGTATACTAAATCCCACTGGCACATTCACACCACAATATACTAAATCCCACTCGCACATTCACACCACAATATACTAAATCCCACTAGCACATTCACACCACAATATACTAAATCCCACTAGCACATTCACACCACAATATACTAAAGCCCACTAGCACATTCACACCACAATATACTAAATCCCACTGGCACATTCACACCACAGTATACTAAATCCCACTGGCACATTCACACCACAATATACTAAATCCCACTAGCACATTCACACCACAATATACTAAAGCCTACTGGCACATTCACACCACAATATACTAAATCCCACTGGCACATTCACACCACAATATACTAAATCCCACTAGCACACATTCACACCACAATATACTAAATCCCACTAGCACATTCACACCACAATATACTAAATCCCACTGGCACATTCACACCACAATATACTAAATCCCACTAGCACATTCACACCACAATATACTAAATCCCACTAGCACATTCACACCACAAAATACTAAATCCCACTGGCACACATTTACACCCCAATATACTAAATCCCACTAGCACATTCACACCCCAATATACTAAATCCCACTAGCACATTCACACCCCAATATACTAAATCCCACTAGCACACATTCACACCACAATATACTAAATCCCACTAGTACACATTCACACCACAATATACTAAATCCCACTGGCACACATTCACACCACAATATACTAAATCCCACTGGCACACATTCACACCACAATATACTAAATCCCACTAGCACACATTCACACCACAATATACTAAATCCCACTAGCACATTCACACCACAATATACTAAATCCCACTGGCACATTCACACCACAATATACTAAATCCCACTAGCACATTCACACCACAATATACTAAATCCCACTGGCACACATTCACACCACAATATACTAAATCCCACTAGCACATACACACCACAATATACTAAATCCCACTAGCACATTCACACCACAATATACTAAATCCCACTGGCACACATTCACACCACAATATACTAAATCCCACTGGCACATTCACACCACAATATACTAAATCCCACTAGCACACATTCACACCACAATATACTAAATCCCACTAGCACATTCACACCACAATATACTAAATCCCACTGGCACATTCACACCACAATATACTAAATCCCACTAGCACATTCACACCCCAATATACTAAATCCCACTAGCACATTCACACCACAATATACTAAATCCCACTAGCACATTCACACCACAATATACTAAATCCCACTAGCACACATTCACACCACAATACACTAAATCCCACTAGCACATTCACACCACAATATACTAAATCCCACTGGCACATACACACCACAATATACTAAATCCCACTAGCACATACACACCACAATATACTAAATCCCACTAGCACATTCACACCACAATATACTAAATCCCACTAGTACACATTCACACCACAATATACTAAATCCCACTAGCACATTCACACCACAATATACTAAATCCCACTGGCACATTCACACCACAATATACTAAATCCCACTGGCACATTCACACCACAATATACTAAATCCCACTGGCACATTCACACCACAATATACTAAATCCCACTAGCACATTCACACCACAATATACTAAATCCCACTAGCACATTCACACCACAATATACTAAATCCCACTAGCACATTCACACCACAATATATTAAATCCCACTAGCACATTCACACCACAATATACTAAATCCCACTAGCACATTCACACCACAATATACTAAATCCCACTAGCACATACACACCACAATATACTAAATCCCACTAGCACATTCACACCACAATATACTAAATCCCACTAGCACATACACACCACAATATACTAAATCCCACCAGCACATTCACACCACAATATACTAAATCACACCAGCACATTCACACCACAGTATACTAAATCCCACTAGCACATACACACCACAGTATACTAAATCCCACTAGCACATTCACACCACAATATACTAAATCCCACTAGCACATTCACACCACAATATAGTAAATCCCACTAGCACATTCACACCACAATATACTAAATCCCACTAGCACATTCACACCACAATATACTAAATCCCACTAGCACATTCACACCACAATATACTAAATCCCACTGGCACATACACACCACAATATACTAAATCCCACTAGCACATACACACCACAATATACTAAATCCCACTAGCACATTCACACCACAATATACTAAATCCCACTAGTACACATTCACACCACAATATACTAAATCCCACTAGCACATTCACACCACAATATACTAAATCCCACTGGCACATTCACACCACAATATACTAAATCCCACTGGCACATTCACACCACAATATACTAAATCCCACTGGCACATTCACACCACAATATACTAAATCCCACTAGCACATTCACAGCACAATATACTAAATCCCACTAGCACATTAACACCACAACATACTAAATCCCACTAGCACATTCACACCACAATATACTAAATCCCACTGGCACACATTCACACCACAATATACTAAATCCCACTGACACATTAACACCACAACATACTAAATCCCACTAGCACATTCACACCACAATATACTAAATCCCACTGGCACATTCACAACACAATATACTAAATCCCACTAGCACATTCACACCACAATATACTAAATCCCACTGGCACATTCACACCACAGTATACTAAATCCCACTAGCACACATTCACACCACAATATACTAAATCCCACTGGCACATTCACACCACAGTATACTAAATCCCACTAGCACACATTCACACCACAGTATACTAAATCCCACTGGAACATTCACACCCCAATATACTAAATCCCCCGTACACATTCACACCACAATATACTAAATCCCACTGGCACATTCACACCACAATATACTAAATCCCACTATCACATTCACACCACAATATACTAAATCCCACTAGCACATTCACACCACAATATACTAAATCCCACTAGCACATTCACACCACAATATACTAAATCCCACTGGCACATTCACACCACAATATACTAAATCCCACTAGCACATTCACACCACAATATACTAGATCCCACTAGCACATTCACACCACAATATACTAAATCCCACTGGCACATTCACACCACAATATACTAAATCCCACTAGCACACATTCACACCACAATACACTAAATCCCACTAGCACATTCACACCACAATATACTAGATCCCACTAGCACATTCACACCACAATATACTAAATCCCACTAGCACACATTCACACCACAATACACTAAATCCCACTAGCACATTCACACCACAGTATACTAAATCCCACTAGCACATTCACACCACAATATACTAAATCCCACTAGCACATTCACACCACAATATACTAGATCCCACTAGCACATTCACACCACAATATACTAAATCCCACTGGCACATTCACACCACAATATACTAAATCCCACTAGCACATTCACACCACAATATACTAGATCCCACTAGCACATTCACACCACAGTATACTAAATCCCACTGGCACATTCACACCACAATATACTAAATCCCACTAGCACATTCACACCACAATATACTAAATCCCACTAGCACATTCACACCACAATATACTAAATCCCACTGGCACATTCACACCACAATATACTAAATCCCACTAGCACATTCACACCACAATATACTAAATCCCACTAGCACATTCACACCACAATATACTAAATCCCACTGGCACATTCACACCACAATATACTAAATCCCACTAGCACATTCACACCACAGTATACTAAATAGTGCTGCTGAATATGTTGGCGCATTACAAATAAAGTATATTAACAATACTAATATTAATATGCTAAAAAATAAAAACAACCTTTATTTTACCACATATTACATACAATTATTTGTAGTCTTGGCCAACTACTTTGTTATCTTATCAAGACTTCACCCTATCTGTTATGATTCAGCTTCAAAGTCTCCTGCCTGTCAGTTGTAAAAGTGCAAATTGCAATTCACTGAGTGCAAGTAAACTCATCTCAGCATCCAAGGGTCCCATCTACCTGACAAGAAACAAATACTCAAAGGTAATGGGAAGGGTGGGTTTATTTTGAGGATCATAAACAAAAGTTTTTTTTATATATACAAGTGCAAAACATAGAGGACTTCCTGGTAACATAGAAATAAAGTGGTATACGCATCAAGATTGTGAAATTGTCTACAAAGAGTAGTCCATTAAAAAAAGGTCCTTCCAAAATCCTTACTTTCCTATTTATTTTTTATCTGATACAACAATATGTAAGTCCCGGGGCTTTTACTCAAATCCAAGGTAAAAAGCTACTTACAAAGTTAATGTGAAAAACTCAGTTGCATAATAGGTCCAATGAAAAACCACATAGAAAGGGTTTAAAATCCAAAACATTTTTTTCAACATGGAAGTGCCGTCAGTAAGGAACAAATTGAGTTATAAATCTTTTTACATGGTGTTTCGTGCGGATGGGAATTCCTCAGGGATATTATTATATCCCTGAGGCAGACTTATCCAGAAGAAACATGCTGGATTATAAATTGTTTCTGTGTGGTGTTTCATCTGACTTGGACTTCTTCAGTGATATTATTACATCCCTGCGGAAGTCTCACCCAGAAGAAACGTGTTGGATTTTAAATTCTTTCTGTGTGGCATTTTGTCCGAATAGGACTTCCCAGAGCCAGACTTATTCAGAAGAAATGTGATGAATTATAAATTCTTTCTATGTGATGTTTTGGTTGAAATATTATTTTTCTCTGAGGAAGTCGCATCCAGACGAAACGTTTTGGATTTTAAACCCTTTCTATGTGGTGTTTCATTGAACCTTTATACAACTGAGTTTGTTCACGTTCATTTTATAAGTGTCTTTTTACTTTGCGTAAAATAAAGATATTATATTTTCGTTACTACACCAGCAGGTCATGCTTTTCTCTCCGTTTTTATATGTTTGCCTTACTAATGCACTGTTGCTGATTTTCAGTAATACTGCACAATAAAATATTAGATTCAGAGTCCCTTTAAAAAAAAGGCTGTAGAACCAGGTATAGACGTATATGAAACAAGGGGGTGCACTTACTTGAATAGCTGGCTGGGGAGCTCCACTGTGCACTGGAAGCCTTTTTCTGTCTCTTCTACTATGAAATCATCACATGGCTCATCCAAACACTGCACGGACTCTGCAAGAGAGGAACAGCATTAGCCATATTTTGTGAACTAGCATAAATAAATACATATTTTGTGAACTAGCAGCTGCAAGGAAAAGAAATGCAAATTCCCTAAAATAAAAACATCAAATTTTCAAATATTGCGCGGGCAATTCAGGTAAGTTTACATGACTTCAGATCACTCTTAAAAGAAAAATCTGGGAGAAGTGGGAAAAACAATGGAAGCAGAGAAGGTCTGCATTCACCTCCGTTACAAAATGACTCTACTTGACAATAGTAGTAAAAGGCAGAATGAGGCACCCCAGTTTCATTTATTATGAAAGTTGATGATTTTCTTTGAGCAAGAAAAGAAAAAAATGAGAAGTTAAAAAGCCCCGTTTGATCAAAATGTTCTACTGGGCTTTTAAAAACATTAAATATGACTCAAACCCCCATTTTCAAGCATATATTATATATACACACGCTTCATAAATAAATACATTAATAAATCCATAAAAATAAAAATACAGCACTTATTTTTCATATAAAATGTAGGGTTTAAAACAATATTACAACTTTAAGACATGATTACAAGTATGCAAAAAATAGGGACTGCACTATAACAGTAATTAACTACTTGTCTTAACAACTCTTTTATTGTGAGAGTGCTGTTTGCTTATTGGAGACACCTTGCCTTGTCCTTGTTTATCTTGTGTAATACAAAGCTCTAGTTAAGGCTGCCAATGTGAGCAGAATAAGACAAGACCAAATACCTACTCCCAGTGTATTGAAATAAAGGATTTTTCCAGAGCATTAAATTAAATTAAAGTGACTCAGTTTCTGCCAAAACATGTTGTTATTCTCAAAGCCCGTCATAGGTTACGGTATCATTTTTATTATTATTATGGTTCATTTGTAACGCGCCAACATATTACGTAGCGCTATACATGCTTTTGTGATTAAGGCAAAACAATGTTTTAAGATCCAGTGTCCATAGTATTTTCGCCAAAGCACATTATAGAGTGTTATCTTGAATTGTCTGTGCTGTCTCTCTCTGTGTTATATGGCGAGTATGCTGTCTCCCTCTATTAGCTCTGTCTGTGTGTCTCCCTCTGTTTGTCTTTTTCTCTCTCTGTCCTGTGTGTGTGTCCTGTCCCTCTCACTCTGTCCTGTATGACTGTCTCTCTCTCTCTCTCTCTGTCCTGTATTTCTGACTGTCTCTCTCTCTCTGTCCTGTATGTCTGACTCTCTCTGTCCATCTGTCGCTCTCTCTCTCTGTCCTGGACGTCTGCGTGTCTCTCTCTCTGCCCTGCTCTTCTGCGTGTCTCTCTCTCTCTCTGTCCCGTTTGTCTCTCTCTCTCTGCCCCGTTTGTCTCTCTCTCTCTGCCCCGTTTGTGTGTCTCTCTCTCTCTCTCTGTCCCGTTTCTCTCTCTCTCTGTCCCGTTTCTCTCTCTCTCTGTCCCGTTTCTCTCTCTCTCTGTCCCGTTTCTCTCTCTCTCTGTCCCGTTTCTCTCTCTCTCTCACTGTCCCGTTTCTCTCTCTCTCACTGTCCCGTTTCTCTCTCTCTCACTGTCCCGTTTCTCTCTCTCTCACTGTCACGTTTCTCTCTCTCTCTCTCTGTGTCCCGTTTCTCTCTCTCTCTCTCTGTCCCGTTTCTCTCTCTCTCTCTGTCCCGTTTCTCTCTCTCTCTCTGTCCCGTTTCTCTCTCTCTCTCTGTCCCGTTTCTCTCTCTCTCTCTCTGTCCCGTTTCTCTCTCTCTCTGTCCCGTTTCTCTCTCTCTCTGTCCCGTTTCTCTCTCTCTCTGTCCCGTTTCTCTCTCTCTCTGTCCCGTTTCTCTCTCTCTCTGTCCCGTTTCTCTCTCTCTCTGTCCCGTTTCTCTCTCTCTCTGTCCCGTTTCTCTCTCTCTCTGTCCCGTTTCTCTCTCTCTCTGTCCCGTTTGTCTCTCTCTCTCTCTGTCACGTTTCTCTCTCTCTCTCTCTGTCACGTTTCTCTCTCTCTCTCTCTCTCTCTGTCCCGTTTCTCTCTCTCTCTGTCCCGTTTCTCTCTCTCTCTGTCCCGTTTCTCTCTCTCTCTGTCCCGTTTGTCTCTCTCTCTCTGTCCCGTTTGTCTCTCTCTCTCTCTGTCCCGTTTGTCTCTCTCTCTCTCTGTCCCGTTTGTCTCTCTCTCTCTCTGTCCCGTTTGTCTCTCTCTCTCTCTGTCCCGTTTGTCTCTCTCTCTCTCTGTCCCGTTTGTCTCTCTCTCTGTCCCGTGTGTCTCTCTTTGTCCCGTGTGTCTCTCTCTGTCCCGTGTGTCTCTCCCTGTCCTAGGTGTATGTGTGTCTCTCTCTGTCCCGTGTGTCTCTCTCTGTCCCGTGTGTCTCTCCCTGTCCTAGGTGTATGTGTGTCTCTCCCTGTCCTAGGTGTATGTGTGTCTCTCTCTCTGTCCTGTGTGTCTCTCTCTCTGTCCCGTTTGTCTCTCTCTCTCTCTGTCCCGTTTGTCTCTCTCTCTCTCTGTCCCGTTTGTCTCTCTCTCTCTCTGTCCCGTGTGTCTCTCTCTCTGTCCCGTGTGTCTCTCTCTGTCCCGTGTGTCTCTCTCTGTCCCGTGTGTCTCTCCCTGTCCTAGGTGTATGTGTGTCTCTCTCTGTCCCGTGTGTCTCTCTCTGTCCCGTGTGTCTCTCTCTGTCCCGTGTGTCTCTCTCTGTCCCGTGTGTCCATCCCTGTCCTAGGTGTATGTGTGTCTCTCTCTCTGTCCTGTGTGTCTCTCTCTCTGTCCTGTGTGTCTCTCTCTCTGTCCTGTGTGTCTCTCTCTCTCTCTCTGTCCTGCGTGTGTCTCTCTCTCTCTGTCCTGCGTGTGTCTCTCTCTCTCTGTCCTGCGTGTGTCTCTCTCTCTGTCCTGCGTGTCTCTCTCTCTCTGTCCTGCGTGTCTCTCTCTCTGTCCTGCGTGTCTCTCTCTCTGTCCTGCGTGTCTCTCTCTCTGTCCTGCGTGTCTCTCTCTCTGTCCTGCGTGTCTCTCTCTCTGTCCTGCGTGTCTCTCACTCTGTCCTGCGTGTCTCTCACTCTGTCCTGCGTGTCTCTCACTCTGTCCTGCGTGTCTCTCACTCTGTCCTGCGTGTCTCTCTCTGTGTCCTGCGTGTCTCTCTCTGTGTCCTGCGTGTCTCTCTCTGTGTCCTGCGTGTCTCTCTCTCTGTCCTGCGTGTCTCTCTCTCTGTCCTGCGTGTCTCTCTCTCTGTCCTGCGTGTCTCTCTCTCTGTCCTGCGTGTCTCTCTCTCTGTCCTGCGTGTCTCTCTCTCTGTCCTGCGTGTCTCTCTCTCTGTCCTGCGTGTCTCTCTCTCTGTCCTGCGTGTCTCTCTCTCTGTCCTGCGTGTCTCTCTCTCTGTCCTGCGTCTCTCTCTCTGTCCTGCGTGTCTCTCTCTGTCCTGCGTGTCTCTCTTTGCCCTGTGTGTCTCTCTCTCTCTCTGCCCCGTTTGTCTCTCTCTCTGTTCCGTTTGTCTCTCTCTCTGTTCCGTTTGTCTCTCTCTCTCTCCTCTGTGTGTCTCTCTCTGTCCTCTGTGTGTCTCTCTCTGTCCTGTGTGTGTCTCTCTCTGTCCTGTGTGTCTCTCTATGTCCTGTGTGTCTCTCTATGTCCTGTGTGTCTCTCTATGTCCTGTGTGTCTCTCTATGTCCTGTGTGTCTCTCTATGTCCTGCGTGTCTCTCTCTCTGTCCTGCGTGTCTCTCTCTCTCTGTCCTGTGTGTATGTGTGTCTCTCTCTGTCCTGCGTGTCTCTCTCTCTGTCCTGCGTTTCTCTCTCTCTGTCCTGCGTTTCTCTCTCTCTGCCCTGCGTGTCTCTCTCTCTGCCCTGCGTGTCTCTCTCTCTGCCCTGCGTGTCTCTCTCTCTGCCCTGCGTGTCTCTCTCTCTGCCCTGCGTGTCTCTCTCTCTGCCCTGCGTGTCTCTCTCTCTGTCCTGCGTGTCTCTCTCTCTGTCCTGCGTGTCTCTCTTTGTCCTGTGTCTCTCTCTCTCTCTCTGCCCCGTTTGTCTCTCTCTCTGTTCCGTTTGTCTCTCTCTCTGTCCTCTGTGTGTCTCTCTATGTCCTGTGTGTCTCTCTATGTCCTGTGTGTCTCTCTATGTCCTGTGTGTGTCTCTCTGCCCTGTGTGTGTCTCTCTCTGTTCTGTGTGTGTCTCTCTCTGTTCTGTGTGTGTCTCTCTCTGTTCTGTGTGTGTCTCTCTCTGTTCTGTGTGTGTCTCTCTCTGTTCTGTGTGTGTCTCTCTCTGTTCTGTGTGTGTCTCTCTCTGTTCTGTGTGTGTCTCTCTCTGTTCTGTGTGTGTCTCTCTCTGTTCTGTGTGTGTCTCTCTCTGTTCTGTGTGTGTCTCTCTCTGTTCTGTGTGTGTCTCTCTCTGTTCTGTGTGTGTCTCTCTCTGTTCTGTGTGTCTCTCTCTGTTCTGTGTGTCTCTCTCTGTCCTGCGTGTCTCTCTCTCTCTGTCCTGCGTGTCTCTCTCTCTGTCCTGCGTGTCTCTCTCTCTGTCCTGCGTGTCTCTCTCTCTGTCCTGCGTGTCTCTCTCTCTGTCCTGCGTGTCTCTCTCTCTGTCCTGCGTGTCTCTCTCTCTGTCCTGCGTGTCTCTCTCTCTGTCCTGCGTGTCTCTCTCTCTCTGTCCTGTGTGTCTCTCTCTCTCTGTCCTGTGTGTCTCTCTCTCTCTGTCCTGTGTGTCTCTCTCTCTCTGTCCTGGGTGTCTCTCTCTCTCTGTCCTGGGTGTCTCTCTCTCTCTGTCCTGGGTGTCTCTCTCTCTCTGTCCTGGGTGTCTCTCTCTCTCTGTCCTGGGTGTCTCTCTCTCTGTCCTGGGTGTCTCTCTCTCTGTCCTGGGTGTCTCTCTCTCTGTCCTGGGTGTCTCTCTCTCTCTGTCCTGGGTGTCTCTCTCTCTCTGTCCTGGGTGTCTCTCTCTCTGTCCTGGGTGTCTCTCTCTCTGTCCTGTGTGTCTCTCTCTCTGTCCTGTGTGTCTCTCTCTCTCTGTCCTGTGCGTCTCTCTCTCTGTCCTGTGCGTCTCTCTCTGTCCTGTGCGTCTCTCTCTGTCCTGTGCGTCTCTCTCTGTCCTGTGCGTCTCTCTCTGTCCTGTGCGTCTCTCTCTGTCCTGTGTGTCTCTCTCTGTCCTGTGTGTCTCTCTCTGTCCTGTGTGTCTCTCTCTGTCCTGTGTGTCTCTCTCTGTCCTGTGTGTCTCTCTCTGTCCTGTGTGTCTCTCTCTGTCCTGTGTGTATGTGTGTGTCTCTATCTGTCCTCTCTCATAGACAGCATATTTGCCACATAACAGAGAGAGAGACAGCACAGACAATTCAAGATAAAATTCACAAAAAACTACGAGTTAATCCCTTGCTCTCCAACCCAATGCTAATAAAATGTATCCCCTCACTCACAAACTAGGGCAGCAAACGCTTTAAAAGCCTTTGCTGGGTGCCGCAGCATCACCTAAAGAGACAGTACACAGTCTCTAAACCACGACAATGTCCCCTAGGGGGGCAAAATAAATACATATTGTTGTAGTCCGATGTATGGAAGTGCCATAACTTAGAGCACCGGATTTACATAGGGCTCAAAGTCTGGTTGTTTTTTTCTGCGGTTGTAAAAATAATGTCCCTCAACGTCGCCATGCAGTAAGCACACGCACACACCAGGTACTCTGAGCTACTAATTAGGATATGGAGACACACATAAAGGAACCACACATACAATGCTAAAAAAAACTGGAATTATTTATCATAAAGGGTAAAATAGCATAAGAAGTTTTCAAGTTACATTAAATGTTTTTTCACCCCAAAATTAAGTTGTTGGGGTGTTTAGGTTATTCTTACAGAACATGAAAAATTGGTTTTATACATAGTAAGGCTGAAAAAATACTTTTAGTCCATCAATTTCAACCTTTTTAGATTTCCTCTGCTCTGCAATATGCAGATTAGTTGTTATTTGATCCAGAGGAAGGCAAACAGAAAAAACCCAGGGAAACTTTGCCAATTGTCTCAAAAGGGTATCTGAGACAATTGGCCTGACCCTAGATACTGGTGATCAGATTCATCCCTGGATCAATACTTCATTTATAATTATCCAGCAGAACTCTTAATGCCCTTTTTATTAAAAATATATCTAATCCCTTTTGAAAGTTATCTATCGAATCCGCTGTCACCACCTCCTTTGGTAGAGAATTCCACAGATTAACCACCCTTACTGTGAAGAACCCTTTTCTTTCTTTAAGGTGGAATTTTTTTACTTCTAACCTCAAGGATGTCCTCTTGTCAGTTGAAAACCTCTTGACAAAAAGTTCACTTCACCCTGGATGTATTTATATAGGATAATCATATCTCCTCTTAGATGCCTTTTTTCTAGGGAAAATAAGTTTAATTTGGTTAGTCTTTCTTCATAACTTAGCCATTTCCCTTATTAGTTTTGTTGCCCTTCTCTGTACCTTTTCCAGCTCTAAAATGTCCTTTTTATGAAGTGGTACCCAAAATTGTACTCCATATTCCAAATGAGGGCGTAATAGGGATTTGTATAGTGGCAGAATTATATTTGCTTCCCTTGCTTCTATACCCTTCTTAATACATGCTAATATTTTATTTGCCTTTGCAGCTGCTGCTTGGCATTGAGCACTAGTACCTAGATGGTTGTCCACAAGCACTCCCAAATCCCTTTCAGTATCTTATATCCGTCGATTGCTCAAAATTCTTTTGGACTCCAAAGACCAGAGCCCACAGGCAGCCTACCAAAGTTGTGCAAAGACCTTTATGTGGCTGAAATATTATATTAATTGCCACATACTAAATATTAAAAAAATTTTTTTTATTGAAACTCGTTAAAAATGTGTTTGTTACAAACTGCAACCATTTAAAAATGCATATAAATCCCTTTTTGACATCTTTAGGATATCTCTTTTTATTATATATTATATTTTTTTTCTTTATGATAATTATTCTATATTGGATTACCTTTGGCGCTCACCCTGAGTTCAGCGATGAGTGCCTTTGGCGCTCAATGCGAGGTCCGCAATGAGTGCCTTTGGCGCTCACTACGAGCCTCTCCACACTATCTGACCCCTGTGTCTGTTTCCCCCTCCCCCCTCCATGCCCTGTGTTTTTTTCCCCTTATTTCCCACCCCTGAGTCTTTTTCCATCCTCTCCCCCCTCTCCCTTCCCTGTGTCTTTCTTCCCTCTCTCTCTCCCTGCTCAAGTTCTATGGATCATCTAGTGCGGTGAGCGGCTAAGTCTTTCGGCCTTGTTTTGAGCCTTTTTAAAAACAATTACGGCTTTATGGCCGCCATTGTTTCCTCTCGCTTAGCCGATTTTCGATCTCCTAAAAACACCAATTAAACCTCAAATTAGCTTGCAACCTCACTCACAGGCTTCCTGCCTCTCCCCCTGTGCTGTGTGTGAGGTTGTAAGATAATTTTTGAAGTAATTGACGTCTTTTGGCGATCTTCCAACGGCTTCCGAGTTACGGGCTTGTAATGGCGGCCGTTAAAGTCGTATTTCTTTCAAAGTGTTGCGTGCCTCGGCGCTCAGTGTCAGCCTTTTTCAAAGTCTTGCAGGCGCTCATTGCACATGCCCATAACTTAACATTGCGTGACCAACATTCGTAATTACCACAATTATTATATGTGATACTACAGATATCTTATCCTTGGTGACTTTAATGCCTGTCTGGGTGACAAGCTCTCCCAGTTTGGACAAGATCTAGTTTTGCTTGATGCATGCTTTGGGCTTTACACAAGATGTCCAAGATAGGTCACAGATTGAATCTTGCGCTTCCTTCTGATCGGTTTCTGGTCTTGCATTAGACCCAATTGGGTGGTCAGACCATCCTACTACCAAATTCTCCATAACCACTCAGGCAAACAGACTTCCTCTCCCACCATTATGAACTACTCTGAGCTGCACATTAGAATACAGAAACTGCAAAATCAATTCATAATATTTCAGAAATTATTTAAGGTAGAGAAAAACTGCTAGTACAATGTATAGACAGTTTTTCATGATCTGTAAAATGAAATCAACTTCCTCTTGGGGTGGCCGAGTCCCTTTAATAGGAAGCCAACTTGCTACATTTAAGATGGATGCCTTTAATACAAACATTACAGCTATTCATAATATATAGTGACAACTTTATAATGCATTTTAAATTAATAAATGTGACTGCCTTAGTGAAATGCTGTGTACAAGGTTTTCATTGCTTTTCTATTTGTTTTTAAAAGCTGAAGTGTTTGCTTTTACGTCACTCTGTTTATTTACCTTGACTCATCTGAAGTAAGGCCTTAAGTCCTGAATGGACCATAAATTACAAATTATCCCTAAATCAATGGTCAATCTTTTTTTTGTATGAGGACCAGCTGTTGACCATCTAGTGCTTGTGTGGACTGATGTGGGATCCAGAAAATCTTTAACTGGGTTGTTTGATATTTCATGTGATTTACTGAATTTTTATCTAGATACCTATTTGAATTAAATAAAGTTAAAATGCTTATAAGTTCCTGGATCTTTCCTGTCTCATCCCTACCACCAGTGACCACTAGATGGTGCAGTGCTGAGACTTGGTTTAATTTGCATTTATAGTGAGTGCTAGACTTAGGGGTTAGGGTAGTGGCAGATGATAAGCATTACATACTAAAATAGTGCATGTAAAGCTTATCATCTGTCACTAGCCTAACCCTGAACCCTAACCTTAACCCTAAGAAATTGAACAAAGTCTCAGTACGGCACCTAGTGGTTGCTGCACACCAGCGCTGGATGAAAAAGGTATGGTCCAGTTCCTTTATAATCCACTTATAACTTATTTTGGTGGTTTATATAAAGTGTTTGACTCTGAATCCCAGGAAAAGGACTGGTCCTGGTTGAAAAACCACTGCTCTCAATGCTTATATATTCTCTTTATTGCATTAATACATTTTACATGTCTTCCCTCTGAGGTTACAGGGTCTAAACAAACCAAAGACGCTGCATTTCTTTCGGTTGCAGCAAGCAGAGAGTATTGCCATTTGAGCATGTCAAGGAAGCAAGTTTAGGAAGCTCCACACAGACAAACTCTTATAAAACAGGGAAATATGAATACATTTTAGAAATTCAAAGCCTTTTTTTTTTTTACTTGGTTTCCAGTGCTCCGTTTGATGATGTTAAACAGCTTTGATAAATTCTACATCTCTAATTCTTTTAATCTGAGATAGAACTAAATCAGCATTTCTGGTGATATAATCATGATGTCACATAACGTATATGGTCTTTCATAACTGATAGAGCCATCACAATAATGCCACGGAGGGGCAGAAACTCCAACAGATACCTGGCTGGTCAGCCGTGTGGCAGAGCTATTGCAGATGTAAATCATCCAGGGCCCACAATAGAGTAGGGACCCTTTGCTATCAGCAGCATTTGTAAGAAGTTAGGCAGAGAGCTTTAAGCACGTCTTAAACAAAGAGATACAGAAGGATATTATATTCCTAGTGAAATCCAGAAACCTTCCGTGTCCATTTCATTTGTTAGTGAAAAATAGCACATACTTATTCTTAAAGAAAGGCGATCTGACCACCTACATATATCAGGATTTTTATCAACCAATATAAGAACCTACTTTGCTAAGTTGCAAGGGGCCCCCAAATTATTCTGCACCAGGGCCCTCCACTCACTAGCTCCGTCACAGTGACCATAAGTGGAACAGCAGTCTCTCATATTCCGAGTTTCAATACATAAAGAAAATCCTTTATTAGGACCATGCTTTGTACCTCTATAGAAATCCTCCTCCTCTTCCTCATTCTGATACACAGCCTCTTGTACCATGTTCTTCCTGTATATTCGGCCTCCGATGTTAATCAGAGTTGGGCGCAACACATCCATAATTGGAGAAGATTCTGAAATGTGAAAAATAAGAAAAATACTTTATTTAATAATAATTATCTGGCAGTATTTCCTAATTAACTTATTTTAAGCTCAAAGACAGGGCCCTCCATTATTTTGCAATGTGTTTGTTTTGTCTTTGCCTTGTACTTAACCCCTGTATAGCTCTAAAAGAATATGTCGGTGCGCTACAAATAAAGGAGAATAAATATGAGCTCCAAAACCCACACTCCAGGACAAAAATACCAAATCCTTACAGAACACTGAGAAACACAACTAAACTTATTTTATCTAAAAGCCATTTATTCACACCAGATGTGGAAAATAAACATGAAGAGCATCATATTCTTATTAAAGGGATATTGAAGGTTCAGTGTACTTAATATTAGAATAAACTAGCCAAGTATGCGTGTTTCATATCTAAACATCAACATTATTGACCAGTGCTTAAAATATGTTTTTTACTTAATGAAACCTTCCAAATAGTCCCTACAAATATCTGCCCCCCTGTAACTTATGTACAGTGTCTCTGTGGTACTAGCCAATCAGATTGTTGAGAAATAGTCTGTGGTTTGCTAGTAGATCGAGTATCAACACAAACACTGTGTGTATGGGCTGCAGGGGGCAGACCTTTGTTGGAACTGTTTGGGAGCTTTAATAAAATAATGTTTAGATATGCAAACAAACACTTAGGTAGTTTATACTAATATTAAGAACATTTCATATCCCTTTAATAGCAGCTGGGCATGATATATTTTCTTAACACACACTGTGTGAATTAATTAATTGCTTTAGGTAAAGAATCTTACCAAGAGGAAGTATCTCAAGGAAGGATTTTGTTTAAATTATTATTATAGAACCACTGTGGTGAAAAGTTTCTTTATGGTCTTTTGAATAGCTAAACATGATAAGGAACAGAATTTAATTAGCAACTAAATAAACAACAGTTTGCAGCTTTTATGGGTAATTATTCTTTACTGCAGGGTTCCATCTTGTTTTCTCAGTCATCTGTCTTAAGAATGAATAAGGTTTTCTTACAAAAGAGCAGATAACACAATATATAACCCCACCCGGAGTGACTTTGTATTGTTCTCCAGTAAGTACACAACCCCCAGACAATGTGACGTTATACAATCACTTTCCTTGGTGTAAACACCCAGTTTCCTGGCCAATCTTCACAATCTTATTTATAGGGCTCAGTGGATTCAGCTCCTTGTTTGCTCAGATGTGTAAACTCAATGTGTGGATCTGTAAACCCAGCTGCAGGGGTAGGTGGACATGCAAGGGAGCAGCTAACAACACTAGCAACTATGAGAATAAGGGTCATTTTAGAAGAAATAATACATTTTGAAGTTACTGCTTCTGTTATGGGAGCATCTATTGTGTATGTTTGATGCTAGGCTGGATGAGAGGGTTATGCTACTGAGGCTTGCTCTTCTATTCATTCCTATTGATCAGTGGCTATGCAAGGTGGCAACAGAACTAAATAAAAATGCTATTTGAATTCAAGGTTCCTACATAAGTCTATTATGTCTGCCAGAATTAAATAAAAATGGTATATATGAATAAAAAAAAAAATAACAAAATATTTATTTATGCAGACCTACACTTCGTATAATGGGTCCTGCAATTTTCCAACTCATACATACATTCTGTTCGAACATCTGATTATCTGTCCTTGTAACGTTTATAGCGTAACTCGCCTCTAATATCCGCCTTCTTTAGCAAGTATATAACTTATGTTATGACATAGAAATAAAGAGCTGCTGTGTACTGAGAATCAGTGTGTGTGTGTGTTACTTCCAGTACAGCTCCTCAGAATTCTGACTGGGGCCTGTTTTCCAAGCTGCCAACTACTGAATCAGGAAGCCCCAACATGCCTTTCTCTGGATCAATTGACAACTAATCTGCATATTGCAGATCAGAGGAGATCTTAAAAGGTTGATCTTGATTCTACAATTCTTTTTTCGACCTCAATTACTATGTAACTATGTGTGAAACTTTAATCCTGCGTGCCTGTAATTACCTTAGTAAATTATTATTATTATTATCACCCACTTCACAAGTTTGTTTAGCGTAACATTCTTTTTTTTATTTTATTCAATTTTCAACATAAAAAACATCCATATCATGTTTACAGCTTATTGTCACAATAATCAGAAAATACATACATTCTGTTCCAAGACAAAAAAAGACAGTTCAAAATATTTCTTGCATATTCTCTTAATTTATGAGATGAGATCGAAAAAAATAGAGAAGATAACAGAAAACATAATCTTTCCTATAATTGTCCCATAATGACCAATTAATCTTGGATCTTTTTCCATAGCCACCATAAGGGAACCAATTATTTTCCAATCGCGTTTTTTTTAAGTAATATTAACTACTTCCCGCCAGCAAGGGACATGGACACTTTTCCAAAATGTCACTAGAATCCATTTTATCACCAATAATATATGGCATATCAAGTATTTGCAGTGTGGGAACAAAACATCCAACTCCAAATGGAGTATAGCAAGCTCCAAATGGAGTCTAGCAAGACCTTGCCAGATAATTTGAATATCTGGTTCCCACATTGCAACCAGAAAGGCTGGAGTCATTCGCACCACCACCACATCTGGAGAACGGTACCGGATTTTCTGCATACCCCTCCAACACATATGCTGTATAGAGGAGTCAACCCTGTTAATGTCTGCAGTGATTTTTCCCCCTATGAAGTAAGAAATCTAATATTTAGGAAAAGTAATAATATAAAATGGGAGAAAGCCTTAAGCAGCAAATGTCAATTCAAACTACTTTAAATTATTTCTGTCCTTACAAATTCCAGTGTGGTCTTTTGACCTAAACTTGTCCTTCATGGTATTCCTTAAGGAAGAGAAGGGATAGAGAAGGTGGTCATAGGTAATCAGGTAGCGCCGCCATAAAGTTTTCAATCGCTGGATTGTTACATTAAGCTTTTTTTAGACCCTATATTGTTGGCTTCAATAATAATTATTGAACAATATTAAAGGGATATAGAAGGTTCCTGTATTTTACTAGGCATATACTATTCCTGTGTATCTATTTACTTTTTTGTATTATCATTTATCATTGATAATACCGGTCGTTGGTATCCTTGCACTAATTTTTTAAGCACTTAGCACCTTATATTCATATCAAGCCAGGTGACCTTGTGCTATATTAATATAGTGCCTCCCAATACTGCCATCCTATATTCCCATTTGTGTATAACGTGGCGTCTACAATTTATGTTTTTAATAAAAAAATGTAAGTACCAATATTAAAAGTTAAGTTTTATCTCATTCTCTATATTGCAATCAGGTTTCGTTGTGCACTATTTGCAAAGGGATCCCTTGTGTTCCAAGTCTTTTTCGATAGTTTTTGTCTATGATTGATCCCTGGTAGCACCCCTTTATTTTAACCCAGGTTTTCACATTTTTACAGGGTCTGCGTCTGTATACACTGCAGTGGGCAGACCAGAACCCAAATGTTCAAGACTTTATACAGTTGCAAGCAAAAGTATGTGAACCCTTTGGTATGATATGGATTTCTGCACAAATTGGTCAAAAAATGTGATCTGATCTTCATCTAAGTCACAACAATAGACAATCACAGTCTGCTTAAACAAATAACACACAAAGTATTAAATGTTGCCATGTTTTTATTCAACACACCATGTAAACATTCACAGTGCAGGTGGAAAAAGTATGTGAACCCTTGGATTTAATAACTGGTTGAACCTCCTTTGGCAGCAATAACTACAACAAAACGTTTCCTGTAGTTGCAGATCAGATGTGCACAACGGTCAGGAGTAACTCTTGACCATTTCTCTTTATAGAACTGTTTCAGTTCAGCAATATTCTTGGGATGTCTGGTGTGAATCGCTTTCTTGAGGTCATGCCACAACATCACAATCGGGTTGAGGTCAGGACTCTGACTGGGCCATTTCAGAAGGCGTATTTTCTTCTGTTTAACCCATTCTGTTGTTGATTTACTTCTATGCTTTGGGTCGTTGTCCTGTTGTAACACCCATCTTCGGTTAAGCTTCAGCTGGTGGACAGATGGCCTTAAGTTCTCCTGCAAAATGTCTTCATAAACTTGGGAATTCATTTTTCCTTCGATGATAGCAATCCGTCCAGGCCCTGACGCAGCAAAGCAGCCCCAAACCATGATGCCCCCACCACCGTACTTCAAGGTTGGGATGAGGTTTTGATGTTGGTGTGCTGTGCCTCTTTTTCTCCACACAATAGTGTTGTGTGTTTCTTCCAAACAACTCAACTTTAGTTTCATCTGTCCACAGAATATTTTGCCAGTACTGCTGTGGAACATCCAGGTGCTCTTGTGCAAACTGTAAACATGCAGCAATGTTTTGCTTGGATAGCAGTGGCTTCCTCTGTGGTATCCTCCCATGAAATCAATTCTTCTTTAGTGTTTTACATATCATAGATTCGCTAACAGGGATGTTAGCATATGCCAGAGACTTTTGTAAGTCTTTAGCTGACACTCTAGGATTCTTCTTCACCTCATTGAGCAGTCTGCGCTGTGCTCTTGCAGTCATCTTTACAGGACGGCCACTCCTAGGGAGAGTAGCAGCAGTGCTGAACTTTCTCCATTTATAGACAATTTGTCTTACCGTGGACTGATGAACAGCAAGGCTTTTGGAGATACTTTTATAACCCTTTCCAGCTTTATGCAAGTCAACAATTCTTAATCGTAGGTCTTCTGAGAGCTCTTTTGTGTGAGGCATCATTTACATCAGGCAATGCTTTTTGTGAAAAGCAAACCCAGAACTGGTGTGTGTTTTTTATAGGACAGGGCAGCTGTAACCAACACCTCCAATCTCATCTCATTGATTGGACTCCAGTTGGCTGACACCTCACTCCAATTAGCTTTTGGAGATGCAATTAGTCTAGGGGTTCACATACTTTTTCCACCTGCACTGTGAATGTTTACATGGTGTGTTCAATAACAACATGGTAACATTTAATTATTAGTGTGTTATTAGTTTAAGCAGAGTGTGATTGTCTATTGTTGTGACTTAGATGAAGATCAGATCACATTTTATGACCAATTCGTGCAGAAATCCATATCATTCCAAAGGGTTCACATACTTTTGCTTGCAACTGTATATAGTCAATCTAGTTGGACAGCATAGCACCCCATCAAGGCTAAAACATGTGCCTAGTTTTGTGCAAACAATGATTGCCACAAAGGTTTTTCCTAATTTAGCAAGGTCTCAAAATATGTCCCTCCTCTTGGTCTCTGGTGAATAATGAATTAAAGTACCACTGCATAATAAAAAAATATATATGTATTTGAAAACTTTAAGTCTTACTAAGATTATTAATGAGGAAAAAAGGTCATACAAACAGTTTTTTATTAGAAAAAATATCTATTTTGATGCCTCTGCAGGACCTCGGAGGGATCCATGATACCATAGTCTGCGAGAGCGAGCGAAGTATTTAAATATATAGAGCTGTGTTAGCATTGGATGATGCAAGGTGTCAGGGGTGTGGTATCAATTTCAATTGTATCCATTTATCAAACAAGGGCTCTGAACTTCTGCCCGTTTCCTCTACCCCCACCTATTCCTTCCACATAAAACTACAAATGCACACCTCTATCATCCACTTCTAAGGATGTGATGTAACAAACACAAAATGGATTCCTAAACTCATAAACAGAGTCTTCCAATATTCAGATTTTTTTTTTTTAAATGTCAATGGCTACACAGCTGCTAATATTATGAGCTTGGTGTACAGCTGATAAGCATGTGTCTTTTTGTTCTGGAACTGTAGGGGTCCTTTAATCGTGATGGGCAATTTGTTTTTGTTGCTAAATAGATTATAAAAATGGGAGTAGAGGGAGGAAGTGTGTGTTCAGTAAGACATGCATTCACTTGCTTTAATGGGCGGGGCCGAGTGCGCATGCCGAACATAGCTATGGCCTCGCTGTCAACTCAGTGCCGTTTGCGTTGCGCCACATCGGAGGTGGAAAAAGTTATTTGCCTACAGTACATGTTTTGCACCACCAGGTGGTGCTGTGGCACAACGCTCAAACCCACTGTTCTGACAGGATGCAGGTACGAAATAGACTAGATCCAGAAACATTTACAAACTTCAGTGTATAAGAAAATGAACCAATGAGTGAAGGGTATTTTTGCAACCTAATATAGTGAGGCACTCATAGATAATTTACATTCTCCCAGCCATATTCAAACCTCACAATATTAAATGACATGAAGCCTCTGTCCACATGGAGTTTCAAGCCTACCCACACCCTTTAGAATGCAAGTTTTCAATCTTGTGAGGTGCTTTAGGGAAAGCACTGTGTATATCAGATTGAAAGCTCAATAACAGGGTCTTCCATTATTTTCATTGTGGGGAAATTGTTTCTACTTGTACCTAATCCCTGTATAGCGCTGCGGAATATGTTGGTGCGTTATAAGTAAAGGATAATAAGCCTCAGCTGATGCAGCAAACACCTAACAACCATGTCTGATTGGATGACAGCAGTCCAAATGCATTTTAAAATATCCAAGTGAGACATGCAAGCTGGTTATTTTGTAGCTGACAAAATGCATGTAAATTCCAACAATTTAATCAGTAAGTCTAACAAACTGATAAGCAGAAAAGGACAATGAGCAGGCCTGCCTATTCATGGGGCAAACTGCATTAACAATCAGATTCTGACAGGCATAGTATTCATATTAGTCTCTCTATGAGCTTGCCTACCTATCTGTCAGTCGGTCGGTCTATACGCCAGCCCATCAACTTATCTGCCTCTTTACCTGTATCAGCCTGTATGTGTACCCATCTGTCTATTAGTCTGTTAGACTATCTACTTCTCGGCTTGCCTGTCTGATGTCTCTCTTCCTGACTTTCTATGATCATGGCAGCCTGTCTGTCTCTCTGCGAGCATAGCTGCCTGTCTAGGAGCACGGCTGCCTGTCTGTTTCTCTGCCTGTCTACGAGCACGGCTGCCTGTCTGTCTCTCTGCCTGTCTACGAGCACGGCTGCCTGTCTGTCTCTCTGCCTGTCTACGAGCACGGCTGCCTGTCTGTCTCTCTGCCTGTCTACGAGCACGGCTGCCTGTCTGTCTCTCTGCCTGTCTACGAGCACGGCTGCCTGTCTGTCTCTCGGCCTGTCTACGAGCACCGCTGCCTGTCTGTTTCTCGGCTTGTCTACGGGCACCGCTACCTGTCTGTTTCTCGGCCTGTCTACGAGCACCGCTGCCTCTCGGCCTGTCTACGAGCACCGCTGCCTCTCGGCCTGTCTACGAGCACCGCTGCCTCTCGGCCTGTCTACGAGCACCGCTGCCTCTCGGCCTGTCTATGATGCCTCTCGGCCTGTCTATGATGCCTCTCGGCCTGTCTATGAGCACCGCTGCCTCTCGGCCTGTCTATGAGCACCGCTGCCTCTCGGCCTGTCTATGAGCACCGCTGCCTCTCGGCCTGTCTATGAGCACCGCTGCCTCTCGACCTGTCTATGAGCACGGCTGCCTGTCGGCCTGTCTATGAGCACGGCTGCCTGTCAGTCCTTTCCCTCTTCACCATCGCAAAATCTAACAGCTGCAGTTCCGATTTTAGCATATAAGGTGCGCCGACAAAAGAGGCCTTGAGCTATTAGAGGCGCGCCCGAGGCCCTGGGGGGCCGAGTGCCTGCGCCAAACATAGTGATGGCCTCACTGTCGATTCAGCGCCATTGAGTTGCGCCACAGCGGAGGGGAGAATAGTTCTTTGCCTTCCCTGGAACTTAATGGTGCCCAAAAACTCACAGCGCCCTCTGGCGGGTGACACATGTAACTGCAGCTGTCAGTGCTGCTAAAGAAATGCGCAGGCATAGAGGGATAGATCCTGCCTCTCTATAAGCACGTCTGCCTGTCTATGAGCATGGCTGTCTCTCTGCCTGTCTACTAGCATGGCTGCTTATCTGTCTCTCTGCCTGTCTATGAGCATACCTATCTGTCTCTCTGCCTGTCTATGAGCATACCTGTCTGTCTCTCTGCCTGTCTACGAGCATGGCTGCTTATCTGTCTCTCTGGCTGTCTACGAGCATGACTGCTTATCTGTCTCTCTGTCTGTCTACGAGCATGCCTGCATATCTCTTTCTGTATTACAGTCTGTCAGTGTATTTATATGTTTGTCTATATCTTTATCGCGTTCATCCATTTTCTTACCAACTATTCAAACACACTAAACGTCAACTGCACACCGGATATCCGCCAGTAATGAGCTCTGCCGGGAGTTGACTTCCGCTAAACTAAAGAGAGACGACTGGCCGGCTGCCATGTTTGGTGTGGGCAACAATTTTTTGTTTCTTAATTTAACTAAGCAGCAGTTATGTTTGTCATATGCCTACCTGATTATTAGATCACATCTTAATAATAATGTAATAATATTCTTACAACGTGGTACATAATACATACACCCCGTTTACACATGTAGTTGGGGAAGACATTTGGACTATTCTGTGACTGTTTGCCTCAAACAAACATGGCGGCACAGTATTCCTGCCTACAGACGTGACAGGAGTGCTAACAGAAAGCAAAGCAGAGGCCCGAGACACCCGAAAGTGGGTGAGCGCATTGGTTTGGGTGAGTTGCTGAGTGAGAGGGAAGTCTCTGGTGTGGCTTAATCCATTTGCTAGCTCCTCTGTTGGTGAAAAGGTTTATTTTGGGCACTTTTAGTGAAGTAATCTATCAATTAACCTGATAATAACAACGAGTGGTAATATTTCAGAGACACTGTTGTAAATAAGGGATATGTGTCCACCTGGAGCATGGCAGGATCAGACAAGAAAACACACACATTTATATATATATATATATATATATATATATATATATATATATATATATATATATATATATAACCTCTTGACACATCTTTATACTGACCCTGGAGGTATTTATATAAGGCAATTTTATATATATATATATATATATATATATATTCAACTGACAAATCTGTGGAATTATCTACCAGAGGAGGTGGTGACAGCGGATTCGATAGATAACTTTAAAAGGGGACTGGATTTATTTCTAATTAAAAAGGGAATTCAGGGTTATCATGGATAATTAGAGAGACAGTATTGATCCAGGAAGGAATCTGATCGCCAGTCTCTGGGGTCAGGAAGGAATTTTTTGTTCCCCTTGGAGACGATTGGCTAAGTTTCACTTTGTTTTTTTGTTTTTCTGTTAGCCTTCCTCTGGATTCATTAATTAATTAAAAATAAATAATTGGTTAATAATTAATTAACAACTAACTAATTAATATTTAATCCGTATATTGCAGATCCAAACAGATCTTTAACGGTTGAACTTGATGGGCTGAAAGTCTTTTTTCAACCTTAATTACTATGTAACGTGTGTGTGTGTATATATATATATATATATATATATATATATATATATATATATACACACTACAATACTCCGATTTTATATACGGTATATAACATGAAAGTAATGCAGTGTCTCTATCTATATCTATACATATATATGTACTCTCCAAATTGCACCCTTGCAGAAAAAGTACCAGTCTAAGATGGAAACCTGTATCATACAAGCAGAGTCACTTACATATATATATGGTTTATCACATATATAGTTTTGAGCGTACGAGTTGTTGCTAACGCTGCGGGCTCGCCGCGAGGGCCGCGGGCTCGCACAGCGAGCCAAAGCCCTCGCAAAGCGAGGGCAGTGGCCGAGGGTCTCAGTTGCTGGCATGGAGCGCCAAAGGCGCTCCTTGCCAGCAACTGAGGACCCTCGCGAAGCATAATAATGTTTATTTTTTTATTTTAATTATGCACAAAACAATGTTTGCATACACTAATGATTCACCTCTATAAGTTGTATTTTTGAGGTCCTGGGTGCTCCCTCTTGGTGTAGTTAAGGTTTTTATGTATGTGCTGTGTGTATGTATTGTGTTTTACATTTTGTAATGTTCGCGAGTTGCGTCCGAGTGTTGCAAGGCCGTAATGTGTGTGAACGTGTGTCGTATGTTGTTTGCGAGTGTCGTAATGTGTGTGTCGTTCTGTTTGGTTTGCGACGTGAAGTTTGCGAGGGTCGCAGTTGCTGGCATGGAGCGCCTTCGGCGCTCCATGCCAGCAACTGAGACCCTCGGCCACTGCCCTTGCTTCGCGAAGCGAGGGCCGCAGTTGCTGGCAAAGCGAGGGCCGCAGTTGCTGGCATGGAGTGCCGAAGGCGCTCCATGCCAGCAACTGCGACCCTCGCAAACTTCACGTCGCAAACCAAACAGCACGACACACACATTACGACACTCGCAAACAACATACGACACACGTTCACACACATTACGGCCTCGCAACACTCGGACGCAACTCGCGAACATTACAAAATGTAAAACACAATACACACAGCACATACATAAAAACCTTACCTACACCAAGAGGGAGCACCCAGGACCTCAAAAATACAACTTACACCTCGATTTTACTCGAAATAAAACAGTTTAGAGTCTAAAAAAAAATCTAAGCGAGAGAAAAAATGGCCGCCGAACAAAACGAAAACGAGGCTACAGCACTCTAAACTCGCAAAACACCACAAGAAACTCGCAAAACACCACAACAAACTTGCAAAACGCAACAAACGACCTACGGATATTCATACCACACAGTGCACACATTCAGCATGCTTACACAGCAGCTCCACACCACTAATGCTGCAGCAACATCAACACAGATTGCCAGCTCTTCATCACAATGCTTCAAAATAGGTAAAGTATATTCATTTAGTAATGTATTACATATTTCATTATTATACACCAAACAGCATTAGCTACCTTACAATTTCATTGCCGTCATTTTTTGACGGGCAATTCGCTAGTATAAAAATATTTTATGCTCCTTTAAAATGTGTTTTTCACACCACAGAGCTGCTTACATAGGCACAGTGTACCTACCAATAGAAACACTGCATTTGGGTACAGCTTTTAACCCTATACTAACCATAAAGCCAACAGCAGCATAGAGCAGAGATCCACAGAGCAATGTCTGGGCTCCTCCTTCCTTCCTTATTCAGGGACTGCAAATTAAATGATGGCTTGCTGCACAGACTGACATCACAGATGGAAACAATGTGTTACAGTGTGTGTGGTGTGGGGGGATGTGACCCCCTGTTGATTTTGAACGTTTGTCCACTGACAAAGAAATGATCGGTCTATAATTTTAACGGTAGGTATATTTTAACAGTGAGAGACAGAATAACAAGAAAAACGCATGTCAAAAGTTATAAATTGATTTGCAGGTCAATAAGGGGAATACGTATTTGTTCCCTTTCAAGTTAGTACTTATTGGCAAAACCCTTGTTGGCAATCACAGAGGTCAGACGTTTCTTGTATTTGGCCACCAGGTTTGCACACATCTCAGGAGGGATTTTCCCCTCTCCTCTTTGCAGATCCTCTCCATGGCCCTCATTCAATTGCAATTTGGCCAATTGAATAGGGGTCTAAATAAGCACATAACATATTTTTTTTAAATAAGTTTTTAGTTAGCAAGCATCTATCCAAAATCAAGGTTTTTACTAACTAAAAACTTCTTTAAAAAAAATATGCTATGTGCTTATTTAGACCCCTATTCAATTGGCCAAATCGCAATTGAATGAGGGCCCATGTCATTAAGGTTTCAAGGCGGATGTTTTGCAACTCGAACCTCCAGCTCCCTCTACAGATTTTCTATGAGATTAAGGTCTGGAGACTGGCTAGGCCACTCCAGGACCTTAATGTGCTTCTCCTTCAGCCACTCCTTTACTGCCTTGGCTGTGTGTTTCGGGTCATTGCCATGCTGGAGTACCCATCCACAACCCTTTTTTAATGCCCTGGCTGTCGGAAGGAGGTTCTCACCAATTGTTTTCTTGGCGACTATGGTCCCAGCTGCCTTGAGATCATTAACAAGATCCTCCCGTGTAGTTCTGGGCTGATTTCTCACCATTCTTATGATCATTGAAACTCCAAGAGGTGAGATCTTGCATGGAGCATCAGACTGAGGGAGACTTGCAGTTATTTTGTGTTTCTTCCGTTTGCGAATAATCGTACAAACTGTTGTCACCTTCTCACCAAGCTGCTTGGCGATGGTCTTGTAGCCCATTCCAGCCTTGTGTAGGTCTACAATCTTGTCTCTGATATCCTTGGACAGCTCTTTGCTCTTGGCCATGGTGGGGAGTTTGGAATCTGATTGATTGCTTTTGTGTACAGGTGTCTTTTATACAGGTAACAAGCTGAGATTCGGAGCACTCCCTTTAAGAGTGTGCTCCTAATCTCAGCTCGTTACCTGTATAAAAGACACCTGGGAGCCAGAAATATTGCTGTTTGATAGGGGATCAAATACTTATTTCCCTCATTGACCTGCCTAATCAATTTATAACTTTTTTGACATAAGTTTTTCTTGTTTGTTTTTGTTATTCTGTCTCTCACTGTTAAAATACACCTACCATTAAAATTATAGACTGATCATTTCTTTGTCAGTGGATAAACATTCAGTCAGCAAGGGATCAAATACTTTTCCCCCCCCCCACTGTAGCTGCCTGTGATAAGCCAAAACAAATGTATTACTAATTTTAGCTTTGGATATGCAGGGGTGTTATCTCTCAAAATCACCTGCTTGCAAACTTAGGGTAAGTATAATAATGTTTATTTTTGTATTTTATTCATGCACAAAACAATGTTTGCATACACTAATGATTCACCTCTATAAGATGCATTAATTATCCATTAAACTTAAATATGCTTTTCATAGTTTATCTAAAAATATTTTATGCTCCTTCTTTAAAATGTGTTTTCCACACCCCAGAGCTGATTTATTTTTATTTGTCGGAAAACCATTCAATGAAAGGTATGATCTCGAATATTATATCATGCAAACCGTATTGAAGGACCACTTTGACAACTAATTAATGGATAACAATATTCAATGAGTGTTTGACTCCACTCTGATAAGGTCATTAAGATGAGGGTTGGTTGATCTAAAGTTTTTTTTATTTTTTTTTTTTTTTTTTTTTTTTTTTAATAATCAGAATTGATGAGAATAAACCTTGATCCATAGTCTGCCCCACAGCAAAAGCTTGTTGCCAAGGGGGATCATTATATTCTGTTAATACAATTGTGTTAGCGCATTTTGTGGCTGAAAACTTCACAACTGCCTGGTAGACAGAGCTAACTTCCTCAATTGACCTTACAGTTGTGGTGGGCAGCAGCTCAATCTGGACTTTAATAATTGAATACTAATTTTATTAATGATCAATGCCTAATTAAAGCATTTAGCTATTGTTTGTAGGACATTACCATGGTCATTTTGATCAAGCACAATATCAAGAGGGTCAAATGATTCTCCCTAAACTTAGAACTATTAGCGAATCTATCCTGTTATGGTGTCGGGACAGGTCCGTCGCTGCAGTGCGTCCTCCAACCGCTAGATGGCGCTGCCAATATTTTGTGGCCCTGCCGATTATGTGAGAGAAGTTCTAAGCTTATAATGTTAGCCCTTGAACTAACCCTATAAGTTTACCTAAGCCTTGACTCTGATATAGCACCGGAATATCGGCAGCGCCATCTAGCGGATTCTCACCGCCACTGATGCTGCCTTGTGCTGCGCTACCATAAGAGGATAGGTCCCTACTAGCCACACCATAAAAGTTGTTTAGAGAAGCACACTCACATTGTCCTCTTGTTGATCATGGAAGAAGAAGACATAAGAACCTTCTATATCCCTTTAAACACAATCCATATTCATACTGCAAATGTGCTGGGAAGCTTGGTCCATTTCTATTTCGTAGCCGCATCCCATCAACAGCGGGGTTGAGCGCTGTGCCACAGGCAAATAACTATTTCACCTCCGATCTGGCTCATAAGGGTCACCGACAGAAGAGGCCTTGAGCTATGAGAGGCGCCCCACGAGGCCCTGGGCCCCCGCCGAACATAGTTATGGCCTCGCTGTCGACTCGGCGCCATTCGAGTTGCGCCACGTCGGAGGTGGAAATAGTTTTTTTGCCCGCAGTACATTTTTTGCACTACCAGATGGTGATGTGGTGCAGCGCTCAACCCCACTGTCCTGACGGGATGCGGCTACGAAATAGACTAGATCCAGAAACTCCACCTATCTGGTAAAATCTTATTGACACTTCCTTGGAAGTCTGAAACCCCTTAAGATACTAGTTTTATTTGTAAAAATAGAATTTTAATTATCATTTCAAATCCTAATAACTGATTATCTTTATTAAAGACAATTTAATTAATTTGCAAACATAAAAACAACCACTTGATCAATGCTTAAGTAAAACATCTAGATCATGTTTTTAGGACAATACAGTGGTCATTTAATTTAAGCATAGGGTCAAATGTTTCTCTTGACCGGGAGATCTGAGGGTTTACAGTCTTGGAAAATGCAGGTGAGAGAGTCCAATATTTCTTTAAATAACATGCTTAGGCTTGTCCTGTTTGGTTTGATAGGTCGTAAAGGGACATGGGGTTTGTTGCACCAGAAAGAGGGTATTTGATATTGTGTCACTGTGTGTTTTCTTTCTTTTTCGAAGGTCTCCAAGCACATAAACTTCTTTGTGTTCAGAAGGTTAACTGCTCCTGGAGACTTGTCTTCTACCAGCCAATTAGATCTACAGACTTACACGTGCTCGCTGCATTTCCTGTTAGTTTAAATGAAGTTTACTTAATAGGTTTCATCTGTTCTTTAACAACAACAAAAAATAAGTAACAAAAAAAAAAAAATATATATATATATATATATATATATATATATATATATATATATATATATATATATATATATATATATATATATATATATATATATATATATATATATATTTAGTGGTGTGTTTTAATCTCACTAAGTATATTCTGCCCATCATCAATTCTTCAAAAGCGTATAATGTAAATATTGGGATATATTCAGCAATGTTTATGTAAAAATACTATTTATAAAAAGGCACCAAGACTGATGTACACTTGATAACTTTGGTGTATAAACAAAAGTAACTAACGCTAGCTTTTCATGACCCTACAGTCCATTCTTAAAGGGACATGGCGCACAGTTATTTTATTTATGCATTTAAAAGAGCAGCTTTAATTGGCAAAGATGTGAAAAAAAATATTAAGTATACCCTTTCATTGGAACTAATAGGAAGTGCACATTGTCAGACAAGTATGAGCCCTACAGCTATGTTACTGCTCATTGGCTGACAGGGGCAAGCCCCCAGATCAGTTAAACATTTGTATACCTTTTTTTTCTGCTTTGCAAGCACCATTTGAAAAAATAAAACGGAGCACGTCTGAAATTTCAAGCAAAACCCGCAACTCAGTGATGGACAAATAATTCCGTAAAAAGTAATTTAGTTATAGAATATTTTTCAAGGAAAAGGTACATTTTACATTGAAAGGAAAATATTAATAATCCAATACACAGTTACACGTGAGGAGGCCCCTCACCCTGCCCTCGCATGCATGCACACACAGTGGGACACGTGTAATAAGCAGAGCTACACGCGTCGCGGCCCATAACACTCGGCCACACAGGGATTGGGTTGGAGAGGTAATTTCGCTGCTAATGACATTGCTCTTTTCCTATTGGCTGAGATGCCAAATGGCATTGTGCATGTGTATTGGGCATGAAAAAAATGGTTACAAGCCATACCCAATCACGCAGTGCTGATTGGCCAGAATGAGTGGCCATGTAGGCACCTGGGGGGACCTGGAAAAGCAAAGAACGGATTAAAAATGTATCTTTATAAGTAATAACAATTCCTTTATTATATACTAGTAGTTTACCTGACCCCCCCCCCCCTTCCTCACTATGTTACTTGCGCAACGTGGCTGGTGCCACGCTTTGTGCTCTACGGCATATATGGAAATCCTTACAAATAGTGTCTGGAGCGTTACACGTGCTTTACAAACTATATTACTTATAGATATATATAATTATTGAATTGGGGTGCATCAAAAGACATATAAGAAACGCTGCCAACCACTGAAATTCCATATACCCTTTAATGATCAATGCTTAAGTAAAACATCTCGACCATGATTTTAGGACAATACAGTGGTCATTTAAATTAAGCTTAGGGTCAAATGTTTCTCTATGAACTTAGCACCCTACAAGTTGTGTAGAGAAGCACAATCACATTGTCATCTTGTTGATCATGGGAGGAGAAGGCATCAAAAAACTACAGTTTAAACTGACAATAAACAAACAATACTGATGTCCATTTGTAGTCTTCTAAACCTTATTATCTGCATTGACTCCAGGCCAGTCCCCTCCTTACTACAAACACTCAACCCTGGACTGTAATCCCAGATAAGGAGCAGTTTTCCAAACCAGGACATCATGTTTATATTAAACACAAGCCCTATTCATACAAAAATAAAGGTGCTAGGACGCTCCCATCTATCTGGTAAATTCTTGTCCATATTGGTATTCATTTAGAAATGTCAAACCCTTTAAAGGACTGTCTGTTTGTTTTTTTAATAGAATTTTAATTAACATATACATTGCTAATTTCAGTTTATTTATTTGATTTTAAAGATAACTTAATTAAACAAAAAAAAACTTTTCCTGGAGGTTTCCAAACCATTTTAATAAAAAGATAGCCTATGCAGATTGCGAAATTGGGGAGTTTAAAAGCGTTTAGTTAATGTAATAATGTAAATAAAATGCACTTGTCCTATTTGGTTTCAAAGATCTTAAAGGGACCCAGAAATATTTATTTTCTTTGTTGCATCAGAAAGAGGATATTTGATAATGTGTCACCTTATTCAGAAGTTTGACTGCTATTGGGGGGCTTGCCCTCTGCCAACCAATGAGATCTACAGACTAAAATATGCTCTTCATTTCCTGTTAGTTTCAATCAAGTTTAAACAGGTTTTACTTAATATTTTTCATAAATGTACTCTTTTCTTTTTAATTTTTTTATTGTTATTAGAACACATATATATATATATATATATATATATATATATATATATATATATATATATATATATATAAAGCGACTTGCCAGTCAGCAATAAAATGTTAAGCCTGGCAATGCTGTTTGCCACAATGAGCACCTTTGATGCTCACCACAGGCCTCTCAATGAGTGCTTTAGGTCTTTGGCGCTCATCGCGGGCCTTGCAAGGACGCCTTCAGCGCTCATTGCAAGCCTTTTTCTAAGTTGTGCAGGCCTCGCGATGAGCGCCTTCGGCGAGGCCCATAACTTTTAACATAGCATTACAGACAAACTCGCAATTATGACAACTATTATATGTGGAATATATATATGTGTGTGTGTATATATATATATATATATATATATATATATATATATATATATATATATATATATATATGTCACTTCACTAGGTCACTAGGAGGGTCAGTGTCAAGCTCATACTTACAGTGTCATATATGGGGAGGGCACAGAACCTCCTGTGGTTGTAGGGCGATGAGGCAGAATGGAGAGTGACACTGACTCTGTGTCTGAGGAGAGTGGGAGACCGGTGAGAGCCGCGCTGATATCGGGCCGCGGTATTTCCGGGTGCGATTTGGTGTTCGCGCACATGCATGGCGCGCCTTAATGTCGTGCCACAGTTTTAAAGGGACATAGAGCCCAATTATTTTGGTTTATGCATTTAAAAGTCTGCTTTAAACCGTGGCAACGTTGTGAAAAATAAAAAAGTAAAAGTAAAGCCCTTTTAAACTTCATTGAAACTAATAGGAAGTGCACATTGGCAGACGAATATAAATTCTACAGCCTTCTTACTGCTCATTGCATCAATTTAAAAAAAATAAAATGCACAGTGCTACATTATAAAATACCCTCAATCAGATGCAACAAAGAATATAAATAGTTTCAATGTGTGTTCAAAGAGACACTGTAGTAAAAGATGTTTTCAGCTTGCTATTTTAAAGAACTAAAATCAGTGGTGCCCCCCATGCAAGAGGTGTAATTTGCGGTATACCTGTAAATCTGCTGCAGGAGCTTTTTTCCTTACGCTACACGTATTGCAGCACTCCGCCCACAAACATAAATCCTGTCTTGTCTCAGCCCGCAAACATAAATCCTGTCTTGTCCGCAAGATATTTCAGTGTAGGGAGTGCCCAAACCAAGCTTTACGGATGAGAAGAGGCTCTAAGAACCAATAGGAAATGAGAGCATCATCACAAATAAACACAATTTAACAAATATATATGTGTATATATATACACACACAATTTATTTAATTGTGTTTATTTGTGTGTGTGTATATATATATATATATATATATATATATATATATATATATATATATTTTGTTTATAGACAATGCATTAGAACATTTGTTCCTAGTCCATGTGGTTTCCTGATATGTATTAACCCTTGAGTACTGGGTTGTGTGTTACCCTGGATGTTGTATAATGAAACGGACATAATAATACAATATCCTATTTAATTACACATATGTTTATATTGTACTGTTAAGTGTCAAATAATTTTGAACTTTCATCATTTTTTATAGTTTTTTTTTGGTGCTATGCTGTCTCTTTACCCGCTGCTGTGGCACTCTGCAATGGTTTTGAAACCATTTGTGGTATTTGGTACTTCAGTTTTTTGATGTTATTGCACTACCGTATTTTACATGTGTAAAATTGTATTAGTATAGGGTTTTGGTGTACAAGTCTAACAGACTAACTCGTAATCTTTTATTTTGCGGCTCCAGCTTGCTCCAGTCTCGTAGCAGTTCTCTCGCAATGTTTCATGGATAGGTGATTAATATAGCTAGAAAGATTTACTTTGCTGTTAAACATTGTGTAATCATTAATTTAGGGGGGTTAGCATGGAGGCCAATGTTTTTAGAGCATAAATAAATCAATAAAAAAAAGTTTAATTATAGCCTTGCGATATACAACTGTAAGTAGTCTTGTTCATCTTCATTATTATCTTTCTAAACACTTCTCAATATCTATTTTGTCTCAACCTCCAAGATGTCTTCCTGCTTATATTGCACATAAACAAAGTCAGTTGTACAAATATCAATTCACTGAGTGGCCGTGAGCTAATCTCCACCTCCAAGGTTTCTACTTGCTTGACAAAAAGCATATACGCACAGATAAGGTAGAGGCTAATAAGACCACAATGGAGCTGGACAGGACAGTGTACAATTACACAGATACCTAATACATTTCAAGATTGCTTTTTATATGTTTTAACTTACCAAAAATCATCAATACTAGTTCTTTACAACCGCAACAATAATATATTGAGAGTAGTGTCCCTTTTAGCTCCTAAGTGTATTTTAATCATTGTACTCCTTGTATTAGGTCCTTGCATACAATGGCCGCCTCATCATCTTCCTCTTCGGCTGGTGGAGTGAGTGGGAGCTCTGTCACCGGATCTGGTTTCAGCGTCTCGGATCTGGCCCCTCCGCGGAAGGCTCTGTTCACTTGCCCCAAGGCAGCCGGAGAAATGTTAGAAGGTAAATACAGCTGCTGATTACACCACAAACAGTAACTGAGACCCTCTGGACAAATGCAAAATGTATATGTAGAGACCACCACATATTATCAACATATTGTCAGGGGGGATTTATGTGCTTTATATTTGTCAAATGACAAGAGATCCATTTTAGGTAACCTCATCCTAACCTCTTTAAATGGACACGGAACACCACTGTCTTTTTTTCAGGTATTTACACAGTACAGCAAGTTCTACAGAGTCTGTGTTTTTGTGGGCTGCAGAGGGCAGGCCCATACATGCACTATTTGCCTGATTTTAGGCAGTATAAACAGAGTTTATAAGCACTTCTTAATAGAAATAAAGTAGATACACAGGGATATTATATACCTAGTAGAATTCAGGAACCTTCCTTGTCCCTTTAAGTATTTGGTAATATAAAGCTTGTTCAGAAAGGTCTACATTTGTCTGGCTGTGTCATTGCTTTTACTTTGTAAGAAGGACGCCTTGTTCATGATTAAAGTGACTCAACTATGGTTCCATTTATGGAATAATTAACAGGTTAAATATCCTTTAGTTGTGGGAGGGTCTGTACCGTATCTCTCCCAAATTAATTAAATACCCACCTAACACATATCTCTGTACTCGTCACCACACCCTCCTCTCCCTTCTCTCTTATCTGCTATTTCTCTCCCTGGCCCACACCACACCTCAAGCTTCCATCACTTGAGAGAAGGCCTGACTATAATTAAAAACTATAACTAATAACAATTGAATGTTACTAAAATTAATTTCCCTACAGTAATTAAAGGCATTTCTAAGTTTTTACCTTTATCTAATCTAACTCATGCTGCTTATATCAAAAACGCACAAAACATTAAGTCATTCTGTATACGTATAGATTTATTTTAGTTAAAAGTAAAACATGTTTCCCCCCCCCCCCCCCAGAGCTGCTTACATAGGCACAGTGTACCTACCAATAGAAACACTTCATTTAGGTACAGATTTTAACTCTTTACTGAAATTCAAGCCAACAACAGCGCAGAGATCTACAGAGCAATGCCTGACTCCTACTTGCAGGAGACAACACATCCTATGATGCCTTCCTGCACACACTGCCATCACTGATTAATACAATGTATTTGTTGCCTGTGATTGGCTAAAACTAATTATGAAACTAATAAACGCAACTCAGATTTAGGAAACTTTATGGTAAGTTTAATGATGTTTGTTTTGCGATTTTTGTTTCATGCAAAAAAATGTCTTCTTACACTACTAATTCTCGATCAGATGAATTCATTTATTTGTAACACGCCAACATATTCCGTAGCTCTAAACATGCGTTAGGCAAAACAATATTAACTCATTACAAAAATGCAGGTCCCTGTCTTTGAGCTAAGAATCCATTGTCAATAGTACTTTCTCCACAGCTCATTGCAAGATTGAAAACTCGTAAACTTACAACCTAAAGGTTTTGGTTGTGGTACAGGATGGTGAAAGATGCAATGTGCATGTTAAAGTGACAGGTAATAGGCATCTTTAAACAGATGCGTTTTAGTGAGGTTTTAAAGGATTTGAAGCAGGGGCGAGGCAAGGAGTTCCATGGAGTAGGGGCAGCACAAGAAAAGTCCTAAAGGCGGGAGTGAAAGGAGGTGATCAGAGAGGTGGAAAGAAGAAGGTCATTAGCAGAGCAAAGAGGGCGGGTGGGGGAATATTTTGAGAGCAGAGATATAGGGAGGTGCATTGTTGTTGAGGGCTTTGTAAGTTAGGGTTATGATTTTAAATTTTATTCTAGGGATTATAGGAAGCCAGCGGAGTGATTGACAGAGAGGAGCTGCAGACACTGAGCGTTTAGTATGGTAGATGAGCCTAGCGGAGGCATTCATTATGGATTGAAGTGGGGACAGATGACTGGTGGGTAAGCTAGCCAGAAGTGAGTTGCAGTAGTCTAGACGAAAAATGAGAGCATGTATTAGAATCGTAGTTGTGTCTTGTGTAAGGTAGTGACATATTTTGGAGATGGTTTTTACATTGGAAAGACAAGATTTTGTTAGTGACTGTATGTGAGGAATGAAAAAGAGGACAGGGTCCAATAGAACCATAGGACAATTGATTGGGGAGGTGGGAGTGATGATGGTATTGTAGATGGTGAGAGAAATGTGAGGGATTGACACTGTAGTAGACGGTGGGAAGATTAGGAGTTCGATCTCAGACATTTTGAGTTTTAGATGGTGGGCGTACATCCAGGAGGATATGTCTGAGAGGCAGTTAGAAACACATGCTAGAAGAGAGGGGGATAGATCAGGTGCTGAGATTTGAGTATCATCTGCATAGAGATGATACTGAAATCCAAAAGATTGTATTAGGGTTCCAAGTGAATAGAAGTAGAATAGAAAATTGACCGTTTGACTTGTCGTTGAGCCAAGGGAAGGTTGAAGTGACGTGTGAGAGCAGGGAGGGATTAGCCGTGATGGTATAGGGTCGAGAGGACAGGTAGTAAGATAAGAGTTTGATAGTAGTTTGGAGCATTCATCCTGTGTTACAAGGTCAAAGGAGTGCATAGTGGCTATTGCATTGGGAAACGGTGAAGGCTGGGTGTTGTCAGTTAGTTGAGAGGAGGGAGCGTGTGATCCATGTTGAGATTATAGATGTTTTAAATGTTATGCTTATAATGGCTGGCAAAGTCTTCAGCCACGAGACATGAAGGGGCAGGAGGTGGTGGTGGGCAGAGGAGAGTGTTGAAAGTGGCGAACAAAAGTTTGGGGTTAGAGGACAGAGTAGATATTAATGATGTAAAATGGTGCTGTTTGGCAAGGTTGAGGGCAGAGAGCAGTAGGAGTGCAACATAAACTTGTAGTGGAGGAAGTCTGCTGAAGTGCGAGATTTCCTCCATAGTCATTTAGCAGTGCGGGAGAATCTCTGGATGTATCGTGTTTGTGTATGAGAGCGAGGGCATTTGCGTGTTGTTATGGGGGCCAGAGTGTCAAGGGTGGATGTAAGAATCCTGTTGCACTGTGAGGTGGCAATGTCGGGAAAGGTGAGGGGACCGAGAAGGGGTTGTAACACAGAGGAACGGTGTTGTGGGTCAAGTGATTGAAGGTTTCTGTGGGTAATGGTGACCGGGGTAGCAGAAGGGCAGTGAGAGAAAGGTGTAGTGAGGCTGCAGGATAGATGGTGGTGGACAGATAGAAGGAGAGGGCAGATGGCAAGGTTAGAGGTTGTGCAGAGATGAGTAAAAATAAGGTCTAGGGAGTGTCCATCATGGTGTGTTAAGGAATCTGTCAGTTGTAAGAGGCAGAGGGAAGAGGTGAGTGAAAGTAGTTTAGCAGCAGTAGGGTGGATGGGAGTGTCCGTGGCAATGTTGAAGTCGCCAAGAACGAGTGAAGGAACATTGGAGGAGAGAAAGTGATTGAGCCAGGTGGCAAAGTGATCAAGAAATTGAGAGGATGGTCCAGGAGGGCGATAGATCACAGCAACAAGTAAAGAGATAGGTGAGAAAAGGCGGATGGTATGAATTTCAAAGATGAAAATTGGAGGGAGTAAAATTTGCACAGACAGGAAAGTAATATGACAACACCATCACCTTGTTTGTTCCCAGGTCGAGGTGTGTGACTGAAGTGAAAGCCACCAAGGGAGAGTGCTGAAGGGGAGGCAATGTCTGAAGGCGAGAGCCCGGTTTCTGTGAGAGCCAGTAGATTGAGGGAGTTCGAAATAAATAGGTCATGGATGAAAGTTAGTTTATTGCAGATAGGTTATGCATCCCAGAAAATAAGGGCACATTCAATGGTTTGTGACAGGAGATAGGTATTAAGTTGTGAGGATTTTAGGTGTTTGCAATCCTGGGAGCTGTTTGTGGTTGATAACTTGTGGAAATGAGTGAAGGGCCTGGGTTAGGAGTTATATCTCCAGCTGCACCTCACTGACGAGGCCCACAGAGGCCGAAACACGTAGTTTGCAGTTTCTCGTGTTCAGGGTAGAATTGCCTGGTATTTCGGGGCTGGGTAACTCGAGTGAGTGGCTCCAGACTGATATACTACAGGATATTTCTCCCTGTGAAGGGCACAAGTGAGCTAAAAGAGGTTGCTCTCTAAGTAGGTAACCAAACCTAGAGATAAACCTACTTAAGTATTGTTCTTTCTCAGATTGAGCACCTCCGATTTCTTTTTTGATATATCTCCAGCTGCCAGCAGGAGGAGGAGTGAAAGGGATAGGAGATGAAAGTGGGTCTTACAGAAGCCTTTCTGCTTGTGAGCTGGTGTGCCTAGAGGAAGGAGAGGAGCTTGTGGGAGCAAAGAAAAGGTGGGATAGGAGATGATGTGGGGAAAATGAGGAGGAGAATCTTAGATACCTAAAGGAGGTTATAAAGAAGAAGGTGAGAGGAGACATTATGATAAAGTGTGTAATCTTAGAGGAATAACCAGGAGTAGTTAGCAGGTGTTGATGATTTGTGTTAGTCTATTAATTAAGAGTATGCAGGGTCGGGTATGGAAGGGGATTGATTCCAGGTGATATCAGTCAGAGGTACAGAGACGTCACAGATTGTGGGGGGAGGTAAAGATTTCTGTAACAGATAAATAAATATATATAGGAATTTGTGGGAGAGAATAAGGGCATTGTGTTCACAGAGGTTGTAAAGGGCAATAAAACCAGTGGTGTGCATAGCCAAACAATTAAAGTGAAAATAAAAACTGTCCGTTAAGATATAATAACAGTGACATTTAGAATAATATTTAATTATCCATATGAGGTAAGGTGATGGCTTCTGATGCTGAAGTCCAATGGTGATACCTTGAACTACTGATTTGCTCCTGAGGCACTAGATCTATTATCTTGAGTGCAGTCATCTGCGTCTCCCTGTGCCAGGACATGCTTAATCTTTGTCATAAGTGGGAAGCCTGCAAAAACAAACCAAAATAGGCATGCTCAGGCACAGGAAGGTGCAGATAATCAAGGGCTTATCAGAAATGAATGCCAAAGATCTTTCATAAATAAACCATTAAAATCTTGGTTTGTATCTGGACCAGAAAGACATACTGACTGCTCAGAATGGCATATGTTTGTGTAAAAATACTATCGTAAAATCCAGCATCATCTCCCACTCTACACCCCATTACTATCTGCATCTTGCCATCCCTCCCACCTTTTGATTCTTGTTCTTTTATAGCTCAAGTCGATTTTAAGTCTGCAAGTTTTCCATCTTGGGGAAAAAGCACCAAGCACCCAAAAATGTAAGCTCAAAGATAGGGCCCTTCATTTTGCCATGGGTTGATACTGTATTTTTCTTATGCGCAACCCTTGTACAGCGCTACGTAATATGTTGGAGCGTTACAAATAAAAGATAATAATAATAATGTACGCCTCATAACTTTGTTGGATAAGCAAAGAGTAACCGTAACCTATCAAGACACTACAGTCGTTTTGAAATGGACATGGGTCACAATTCCTTTTTTCATGTATTTAAAAGAACAGCTTAAAAGAATTAAAATCAATGTTTTCATTTTTAGCCCAATGATGTACAATTATGTATATGACAACAATAAAGATAATAGAATAAACACCTCCCAATATCTATTTTGTCTCATCTTCCAAGGAGTCTTCCTACTCAAACTGCATGTAAGCCAAGTCAATCATTCAGTAAACAATGAATTCTAAGACCGAAAAGTGTCAAATGAAAGTTTTTACACATTTTCTACTTTGATTGGTCTACTTGATGATGCAGAATCCCTTTTTAATGCCGTGACATATTTCAAGTGTAACAAATGCAGTTTTATGTTTTTTCACTAACCGTTTAACAAAATAAAACAAACTTATTTTTTTTTATTTTTTTTATTATTTGGAAAATGCCAAATGACTCAAAGCATTCACTTCAACATGGGATTATTTTTATAAAAGAAAATACCAGTTGTAATTGACCCACCCTCCTAGGTCCCACCTGGATAATAGCAATAGGTGTGTTCCTGTACCCCAGGGTAGTGTCTGTAGTTTGGGACTGCTGATCATTCAATTCTATTCAATAAATTATTATTTAAAAGTTTTTAATATTATACCAATTAAACAGCCGCCCGCTTCGTACTTGCTTTCCAAAGTTCAATTGGCCAGACCTGCTTGAGCAAGAAGTCAGCAGTTGCACCATTATCTGTTGCTTAATAATAAATTGTAGATTATTATTCTATAGTCAGTTGTTTTAAAGAGCTGTTTTTAGTGTTAAATATCTGGATAAATATTTTTTTAATTCTCACCCTCGACAATTCTATGGTACCTTGATATTAATTAACAGCACATATAAGTACAATATAAAATAAGTCAATTTTTTATGTCTCCGTAGTTGCTCTACTTTTTGTAGATAATTTGCCAGTAAATAGTGATGTTCCCAGTATATGGGCAATTCAAACTGAGTTCCCATTGAGGAACCAAATGCTGGTTGGATTTCTATTTACTTAAAATTTAAAAGGGTTCATTGGACTTGGTTTTTAATCTTGTTTTAATTTTCTTTTATTTTCTTTGTGGTTCATTAAGTACAATAAACCATATTTTACAAAGTTGCCCTAAATTGTTGGTATGCTAAAGGGTTTTAAGAATAATCAGATATAAGAGAAAAAACACAATCATTCATAGGCTGACCCAACAGCAAACGCTGGCTGCCACAACAAGTCTGCCGCCGATGGATATCATTCAAATTGAAGAAGAATCAGGAGCCACACTGAATGAGAGAGTGGGCTAGAAGCGGCCCTGGGGCCACCATTCAGCAAAACAATTCTGAATAGGAACACTGGATTTTTAATAAGAGCAATTCTGCCTATGAACCAGCAGAGGGCACCATCTGCCTGGGTAACTGGGCAATGACCGTACCGGGCATCCTGTATTTAAATGCTTCACAATGCATGTAATGCTCACAATGTCACATATGATGTTCTAGATCATACAAATACATACTTATAGTCAAATACAGTCTATAGTAGAGGGTACAGGGAACATGTGTGGGGGGACTTACTACTACTTAAAGTGTGTTGGGTACCTTGAATAGGCTACAGGAATAGGGGGACATGTGATATTTTATTCTTTTTTGCATCAGAAAGAGGGTATTTGATATATTGTAGTGTGCTTTCTTTTTTTCAAATAGGTCTCAGAGCACAAAAATGTATAACTTTAACTGCTTTTGGAGGCTTGCCCTCTGCCAGCCAATGAGATCTACAAACTAAAGTATGCTCAGTGTATTTCCTGTTAGTTTGAGTGAGAGAGAAGTCTGAAGCAATACTGACACACACACTTATAAATAACATACATGTTCTTGTTAATTGCCTATTCAATGAAAGACAGACATATTAACCCAGCTAATCTACATCTCTAAAAAAAAAACCCAGGACCTCTTGGGACATTATACACCAAATTAACAAGGAAAACATGAAACCCACATGAGTCATTGAGTGATTGGTGCTGCAGATGGATTATTTTTGTATTTCTATATACAGTGGCTATAACGCGTCTACACACCCCTGTTAAAATGTCAGGTTTCTGTGCTGTAGAAAAACGAGACAAAGATAAATAATTTCAGAACTTTTTCCACCTTTAATGTGACCTATAAACTGTACAACTCAATTGAAAAACAAACTGAAATCTTTTAGGTAGAGGGGAGAAATAATATTAAAATAAAATAATATGGTTGCATAAGTATGCACACCCTTAAACTAATACTTTGTTGAAGCACCTTTTGATTTTTTTACAGCACTCAGTCTTTTTGGGTATGAGTCTATCAGCATGGCACATTTTGACTTGGCAAGATTTGCCCACTCTTCTTTGCAAAAACACGCCAAATCTGTCAGATTGCGAGGGCATCTCCTGTGCACAGCCCTCTTCAGATCACCCCACAGATTTTCAATCGGATTCAGGTCTGGGCTCTGGCTGGGCCATTCCAAAACTTTAATCTTCTTCTGGTGAAGCCATTCCTTTGTTGATTTGGATGTATGCTTTGGGTCGTTGTCATGCTGAAAGATGAAGTTCCTCTTCATGTTCAGCTTTCTAGCAGAAGCCTGAAGGTTTTGTGCCAATATTGACTATTATTTGGAACTGTTCATAATTCCCTCTATCTTAACTAAGGCCCCAGTTCCAGCTGAAGAAAAACAGTCCCAAAGCATGATGCTGCCACCACCATGCTTCACTGTGGGTATGGCGTTCTTTTGGTGATGTGCAGTGTTGTTTTTGTGCCAAACATATCTTTTGGAATTATGGCCAAAAAGTTCAACCTTGGTTTCATCAGACCATAACACCTTTTCCCACATGCTTTTGGGAGACTTCAGATGTGTTTTTGCAAAATGTAGCCTGGCTTGGATGTTTTTCTTTGTAAGAAAAGGCTTTCGTCTTGCCACTCTACCCCATAGCCCAGACATATGAAGAATACGGGAGATTGTTGTCACATGTACCACACAGCCAGTACTTGCCAGATATTCCTGCAGCTCCTTTAATGTTGCTGTAGGCCTCTTGGTAGCCTCCCAGACCAGTTTTCTTCTTGTCTTTTCATCAATTTTGGAGGGAGCTCCAGTTCTTGGTAATGTCACTGTTGTGCCATATTTTCTCCACTTGATGACTGTCTTCACTGTGTTCCATGGTATATCTAATGCCTTGGAAATTCTTTTGTACCCTTCTCCTGACTGATAACTTTTAACAATGAGATCCCTCTGATGCTTTGGAAGCTCTCTGTGGACCATGGCTTTTGCTGTGGGATGCGACTAAGAAAATTTCAGGAAAGACCAACTAGAGCAGCTGAACTTTATTTGGGGTTAATCAGAAGCACTTTAAATGATAGCAGGTGTATGCTGACTCCTAATTAACACGATTTGGAATGTGATTGCTTAATTCTGCACACAGTATTTCCCTTTGACAAAGACGTGGTACGTCCAAACGCGTCAGGCTCCTAGCAACGACGCTGCACACGTCATCACGTTAGACGTGCGCATGCGCGTTGCAAACCTGGCGGTCGAGCTCTCTAGGAACCGCGAATTTGTGTTAATTACGGCCTAGTCTAAAGCCCCTTATGCCTCATTAGTAGCATATTACTTTGTGAAGACCTGATATCACCCATTACTACCCTAAGAATTGGGGAACAGTCTCTGCCTTGTATATACAGCTTTAGACACCTTTTGTGTCATATCGTAGTCAGATGTCAATGAATGTGTATGGACACAGCTTAGACTGTATGCTGTGTAACATATACGGTAGCTGTTGCCAAAACTTTGTCTGTATTTAAGGTTTAGCTCCCCTTAATTTTGACTCTCATAAGTACTAATTCTTGGTACCTTAAGTTACAGCATCTAAAGGGCTGTTAGTAAAGACATACAGTGATCTATATTTCACCTATATGCACATATATTGCTCTGTCCAATGTACCCTCTAGACTTTTTGGGGGACATACATTTAGGCATCAGGGTGCTTTATATATATATCTTGTGTGATACAATAGGGCTTCCATGCCTTGATATTTTCTTGTAATTACTTTTTGGCTCGACCCACTAGGTGTGAATAGTGATACCCACTCATTTAAGAGTTATACATTGCACAATACCAGTGCTTGAGGGTTCCTTACTATTCCTCACATTTGCCATTTTTTATTCCCAGTGTTAGTATTTTAAACATTCCCTGTTTTTAAAGATGTCGCTGTCATTTATCTAATAAAATTATCTTTATTTTTGTATATATTTATCCCACCATTTCTGTATACTATATATTGGGGTGGTAAACACCCAGGGAAATTCTAATCCTCACTTTTCTTTCTTAGATAATTCTGCACACAGCTTCATCCCCAGTTATAAGAGGGTGTGCAGACTTATGCAACCACATTAGTTTTTTTGTTTTTTTTTCTCCACCTAAAAGATTTCAGTTTGTTTTTCAATTGAGTTGTACAGTTTATAGGTCACATTAAAGGTGGAAAAGGTTCTGAAATGATTAGTGTAGACTTTTTATATCCACTGTATATATTTTTGTTGTTTATTGTCCCAAGCTGGAGTCCTTCATTTAGCACATCTCTAGCACTCGCTTACACTTATTTCTCCTTGGTCCCCAGATGGCTCTGAGAGGTTCCTCTGTGAATCCGTCTTCAGCTATCAAGTTGCGTCCACTCTGAAGCAAGTGAAGCATGGTAAGCAGACGGGAGTACACACAAGTGGGGATTGTTTGTAAGAGATGCAATCAGTGTGTTTGTTTGTGTACCAGAATCCACAACCCTTCCAAGGTCCTATTTGCTGTATCATCTCCCTAACGGCTCTACTAGACAAAGTATACATTGCTATATACGCTCTACCTAGTTCTCTAAAAAGGTTTAAAGACTTAATTAGATGGATTACAGAGCTTTACCTTTCAGTTTCTGTCAGTCTGTTAATGAATTGGAGATTTATTTATTTTTTAGGAACCCCAAATATCACTTCTATCTTGAAGGGTTAAAGTGGACCTGTCATGGTTGTAGTTGTAGGCAATGCTAGTTTAAAGGGACGCTGTTAATTATTTCAGATTTGGAAAGTTTCCATCTTGTTTAGCTTCAGCAGTTATTGATTGCTTGAGGACATGTTGTTACATGCTTAAAGGGATATGGAAGTTTTCTGAATTTTACAAGGTATTGTATTTGATATAACTGTGTATCTATGTACTTTGTTTAATTTCAGGCAGTAAAAACAGAGCTTATAAGTACTTCATAATAAAATAAATAGTCCCTGTATGGCTCTACCCTCTTGTGCAGTTTCTCATACTAGCCAATCAGTGAGCATCTCTCAATAATGTTTGGCAACGTGCTCCCTGATAGGTTAGGACATTATACTGCATGTCTGCATACTCTGTAGTGAGCAGAACTATAGGTGGACTACTTTATTTTATTTTAGGCAGTAAAAACAGATGTACAGGTATATTATACCTAGTAAAATTCAGGTACCTTCTATAACACTTTAACAGTGGCTATTATACAATTGTTACTAGTTATTTGACACATACTCCCTTCCCCTGGCAATGCTCAGATGCAGTTTGTAAAGTAAATACAAACTTTACACCACTCATCTCTTGTACTTGTAACCTTAACCAAAGATTCATGGATGCCTCCAGAGTTAAGCAGCGGCACTACATTTTTTTCTAACAAAAAACTTGCGTTATAACATTTTCCTGCCTAAGTGGAGCACCTTTTGGCTGGATCAGAAAGGCTGATTAAAGTTCCGAATGTCAATGTAAGTTTGCTTTAAGAAATAACATACAGTTGATAAAGTTCTTACCTGTAGTTTTAAGTTATACCAACTTTTAAACCTGCCTTTTTATGTTTGTTCGGTGATCTCTATATGAAAGGCAATAGTTTTAAGTATTCACTTACTATTACCCAAGCTAGTAGGTAGATAGTCCTTACCTTGTGATGGAATCAAATACACAGAGCCACTTCATTATCCAGTACATTGTTTGGTTCAAATCATTCGTCAGTAGATCAAGTTACACTCAATAATTTGGATAAGCTAGCAGAGATTGATGCCCCCACCCCACTAATGCTTTCCAGGTGTTTCCTATGCTGACCCAAATGCAGATGTAGATAGTGCCATGCTGCACCTTTTGTGTATTTAGTGTTACATAGTCTGAGCAGTGTCCCACCAGCTGCATATGTCTGATGTTTACTGCAAGTTCTTCCACATTACACAGGTTTAATATCCAGACTTATCAATGTAGAAACTGCCACTTAAGCACAATTCTAGGTCAAGGAAAACATAAAAACATTTTTGAAAAGATTTACATTTTGAAGACTTTGCTTATGAGTAGAGGAATCCATTTTGTCTTTGTTACGTCACTTCCTAATTGAACCACAGGCATGTGTTTTTTTTTTGTTTTTTTTGCCTTTATCAATAGAGGGAGGGTTGCGGAAGGAGGGAACAGAGAGAAGTCAGGAGACTTTGTGAGATAATTGTGTCTTATCCAAATTGACCCACAGCGATTTCCCCCAAATGGCTCTGGAACAAGCTTCTTGCATCAGGAAATGCAACCAATGCACACATTTAAACACCCCTCTCTCACACAACTTCCACCAGTGTATCATGAATTACTCCAGTGTCCAACAGAAACAAGAACATTTTTTTTAATTGAAAACTAGCTTAATTCCTTTTTCCGGGCTTAATTATGCTCAAATTTTTTTTTGTTCATTGTTTAAATAACTACTGTTGCTTGGGAAAAACGTCACATGTTTTTGAAGTGTATAACAAATGGACAATCCTATCAGCTATTTAAACCATGAGCATAAAACCATTTTAGCCAAAATCTCACCTTAAGCGAACTTTGATACTATCATTTGGACCCTTAAAGTACAATTGTATTACCTACCATGCCATTCACTCCTTATCCCTGTATGGCCACAAACCCCGACCTCTTATAAGGAGGTGACTCTTCCACAAGTGATTAGTAAAATGTTCTTCCTATCATACCTGGGATAGAAGTGAGTGAAACACAATATCTCTGGGCACAAAGTGCCGCCCAACATGAAAGCATATACAGTCAGGTCCATAAATATTGGGACATGGACACAATTCTAACCTTTTTGGCTCTATACACCACCACAATGGATTTGAAATTAAACGAACAAGATGTGCTTTAACTGCAGACTTTCAGCTTTAATTTGAGGGTATTTACATACCAATCAGGTGAACGGTGTAGGAATTACAACAGTTTGTATATGTGCCTCACACTTTTTAAGATAATGGGACAGATTAACAGTCCTAAATCAAACTTTCACTTTTTAATACTTGGTTGCAAATCCTGTGCAGTCAATTACAGCCTGAAGTCTGGAACGCAGACATCACCAGACGCTGGGTTTCATCCCTGGTGATGCTCTGCCAGACCTCTATAGCAACTGTCTTCAGTTCCTGTTTGTTCTTGGGGCATTTTCCCCTCAGTTTTTTCTTCAGCAAGTGAAATGCATGCTCAATTGGATTCAGGTTAGGTGATTGACTTGGCCATTACACAATATTCAACTTATTTCCCTTAAACTCTTTGGTTGCTTTTGCAGTATGCTTCGGGTCATTGTCCATCTGCACTGTGAAGCGCCGTCCAATGAGTTCTGAAGCATTTGGCTGAATATGAGCAGATAATATTGCCGGAAAAACTTCAGAATTCATCCTGCTGCTTTTGTCAGCAGTCACATTATCAATAAATACAAGAGAACCAGTTCCATTGGCAGCCATACATGCCCACGCCATGACACTACCACCACCATGCTTCACTGATGAGGTGGTATGCTTTGGATCATGAGCAGTTCCTTTCCGTCTCCATACTCTTCTCTTCCCATCACTCTGGTACAAGTTGATCTTAGTCTCATCTGTCCATAGGATGTTGTTCCAGAACTGTGAAGGCTTTTTTAGATGTTGTTTGGAAAACTCTAATCTGGCCTTCCTGTTTTTGAGGCTCACCAATGGTTTACATCTTGTGGTGAACCCTCTGTATTTACTCTGGTGAAGTCTTCTCTTGATTGTTGACTTTGACACACATACACCTACCTCCTGGAGATTGTTCTTGATCTGGCCAACTGTTGTGTAGGGTGTTTTCTTCACCAGGGAAATAATTATTCGGTCATCCACCACAGTTGTTTTCCGTGGTCTCCAGGGTCTTTTGGTGTTGCTGAGCTCACCGGTGCGTTCTTTCTTTTTAAGGATGTTCCAAACAGTTGATTTGGCAACACCTAATGTTTTTGCTGTCTCTCTGATGGGTTTGTTTTGTTTTTTCAGCCTAATGATGGCTTTGTGACAGCTCTTTGGATTTCATATTGAGAGTTAACAGCAACAAATGCAAATAGCACACTTGAAATGAACACTGGAGCTTGTATCTGCTCTTTGTAAATGGCATATTGAGGGAATAACACACACCTGGCCATGGAACAGCTGAGCAGCCAATTGTCCCATTACTTTTTGTCCCTTAAAAAGTGGCAGGCACATATACAAACTGTTGTAATTCCTACACCGTTCACCTGATATGTATGTAAATACCCTCAAATTAAAGCTGAAAGTCTGCAGTTACAGCAAAGCTTGTTTGTTTCATTTCAAATCCATTGTGGTGGTGTATAGAGCCAAAAAGATTAGAATTGTGTCGATGTCCCAATATTTATGGACCTGACTGTATAATGCAGTTGAAGGGACTCTTTCACTCTAAATCACGTTGTTTAGCTTCTTTTTTTCAAGGGATATGGAATGTTTCTGGATTTTACTAGGTATATAATATTCCTGTATATCACAGTACAGTCACATTAAAATGACCGCCAGGATAACCGCCATGTCCAGCACTGACAGCAGCAAGGTGGCGTGGTAGTGAGCCAATAAAATGCTGGAAGGTTTGCAATGGTATCTGGAGCCATGCAGACTGCAGTGCATCCAACAGCTCCTAAAGAGTGAGTGGTGGAGGATCCATACGTGAACATGATCCCACAGGTACTCCATGGGGTGGATTTGGAGGCCAGGGAGGTACTTTGACGTCTTTGTCATGCTCCTCGAGCCACTCATGAACAATTCTGCCCATATGACATGTTGTACTGTCCTATTGGAAGATCCCATCCGCTCCAGGGAAGACAGTCAACATGTATGGATTGAGAGTGCTTTCCAGAGGTATGAGTGGACCTAGACATCGCATTCCCCAGGCCATAACACTGTTGCCACTATCTTGTGTTCTTCCAACAATGGTTGCAGAGTGTTTGTATTCAGAGGTTCGCGCCTGACATGCCAATGTCCCTCCAGTCGATGGAGCAGACTCATCAGAGAAGGCAACCCTTTGCCAATCAGAAGAGGTCCAATTTCGGTGGTGTTGTGCAAATTGAAGCCTTTTCTGATGATGAACCCTTGTGGGAAATGGGTGAAGTGACCAGCCGTTTGCTTCAGAGCCTTATACGCAACAGGGTTAGCTGTACTGTCGTTTGCTCAACTGTAGCGTGTTGGTTGGCCCTCCCAGCCAACGTTCGCCTCTGACATCAATGGCACATGGTGCTCCGCAGTATCAACGCAGTTTATTCCCAATGGTGCTGTTTGTCCAGTCATGGTACACTTAATCTACAGCAGCACGCTAACAGTTCACAAACTGTGCGGTTTCAGAAATACTGCCACCTTTGTCCCAAAAGCCAACGACAATCCCCTTTTCAAAGTTGGATATATTGGACCTTTTGCCCATGACAGTGATGGTTGATGTGTTTGCAGAATTCCTACATGTCACCTTATATACCAACCAAGCCAGCTAACCGCGTGCAATATTTAATTGGCTAGGCGCTGCTGACATCAAATATATAGTACCTGCATGATACTGCCCACTGCAGTGTGTGCTGACACAGGCTCTGAAGGGCTGCATGTACAGTGTAGTGTCCTAGCCTATCATTGACTACTTCTCAGTAGCATGTTGCTGAGAGATGGTCACGGATTAGGTAGCATAAGACACAGCGCAGCAAGTACAGCAGAGTCTGAGTCTTTGTGAGCTACAGAGAGCAGACCCATACTGAGGCTATTTGATTTTAGTCTGTAAAAACAGAGCTTCATAAGAAAGTACATAAAGATATGTCTGAGGAATTTTGCCTGTGTAAGAAGTTATACAGCTATATTTTAAAGGAGGGGTATTTACATTTATGGAGAGCTATGGTTGCATTGAATGATGCACAGCAATTTAGTGTTTTGCTGTAGGGATATATATCACTGATAGGCTAGGACACTAAACTGCACATCCAGCCCTACATTCATACATACATTGCTGCATCTACTTAACTATCTATTAACCTATGGTAATCTTAGTAAAAGTTGCCTAGGACAAAATCCTAATGTACCTTGCCTATATATATTAACATATGGCACAGCAAGGTCGGGGTGGCTGCAGTTATAATTGCAGTAACAGTTTTATAGGTTTATTTTTTTCAGATCAGCAAGTAACTCGGATGGAGAAGTTGGCAGGGTTGGTGGAAGAGCTGGAAGCAGACGAGTGGAGGTACACCCCGATAGAGCAGCTCCTGGGCTTCACCCCAACATCCGGAGGTGGAAAATGACCACATCAATCGATTGGAAACCCAATACATTGCCCTGATCATCATTAAAAACCAGCTCGTCCCTACAGAGCCAGACCAGATTTCTCAAATCTAATATTTCCACTCAAAAATAATGTTTTATTTCTGACATTTCTCCTTTTTATTCGCTAAGCCATCAGAATTATTTCTACTGCTGGATGCAGATTTTTTTTTTTTTATGAAATCGAATCATTGGTACAGATTATTTATCTTTATAAACTTGTCCACCATCTCACTTGCTGGTATTTTCTTTTATTTGGCTCCTTCTAAGAACCTACAGATCTGCTCATGCACTAAAGAGGTTATAATTAACTAGCCCATATTGTTTTAAAAACTCTAGAAGCCAGATAGATAAGATATCTTGCACCCCCAGTGATTAGCCACTTGAAGGTTCATGGAACCTTATTATGCATTTTAAAAAAAAGGTTATAGCCTTTACAAAGAGTTGGGTTTTTGTTTGTTTTGTTTACCAAGACTGCTGTAAATCTATAAAAAAGAATTGCTTTGAAGGGTGACTGTTGTTGGGGGCTAAATCAGGAAATGCAGAAGAGAGCATATGTACATCTGCAGATCTCATTGGCTAGCAGGGGGCAAGCCCCCAGATCATTTAAACTTCTTAGTAAATTTGGAGAGAGAAAAAAACACTGGCACATTATCAAATACTGAGTTTCTGATGCATCCAAGAAAAACAAAATATTTCCATGTCCCTTTAATGAATTCCTTTCAATCTATATATAAATATTTCATAGACCTCTGGGTGCATTTTACAAATCTGTAATATACAAAGTGGAGCTGGTTCTAGATAAAAAACAATCTGTAAAAACAATTCAGTTTTTATTTAAAATTGTGTATAATGAATCAGAATAATCTCAGAAACAAAACTTGTAATGAGGATACCGAGCCAGATCATTCATGGTACATGGACTTCAGTGCGTTTTTGTTTGTTTGTCTTTTATCATGCATCTATTGTTTTTTTCTTTTTGTATGCTGATACGTTTTGTAATTTGTGTTGTGTTTTTTGTACAAATAAAGAGAAATATTGTACTAATCATTTGAATTTATTTTTCAAGAAACATAATAATTTAACAAAAAGGCATTTCTTTATGAAGTAGGTAACAATATCAGCAGCTGTGTAAACCATGGGCATAAACAACATTTTTGGGGAAAATCTACATTTTTGAAGACTCTGGAAGAATCCATTTTGTGCTTGATCCATCACATCTTGATAGCTGGGTTGTGAGTGTTTTTTTTTTTTTTTTTTAGTGGTGGAGGCGGCAACTGGGAGCAACCAGAAGACTTTGTTAGATAATTGGATAGACCTGAATTGCATGCTACACTCCTTCCCCCTCATTGGCCCAGAAACAGGCTACTTGAATTGGGAAATGCAAGCATTGCTGTTCAGAAATATAAACGCCCCTCTCGCAGTACTACCATTAAAATATTATGGATTCCTCCAGGGTCCAGCAGAGGCATCAAACTTTTATTTTTTTCAAATAAAAAATTTAGTTTTATGTTTTGTTTTTTTTCCCTGCTTCATTATGCCCTTAGTCACACTTATTGTTTTTATTGTACAGATATCCTTTAAAGTATTACCCTTGCTAGCAGATATTTCTAACGTCTAACATTTTTAATGGATCATATTTAATGTGAAGCTAAAGTGCACAGACCAATAGAGAAAATCATCTCTTATTTTATCCAATTTAATTTGATCAAGCTATAAAAAGCAGTATATCCCATTTAATTGACGTTTAATAATTATATTGAAGTATCAGATTACAGCTACAAAAATAATGCAGCTACTCCTCATCATGAGTTATAGCATTTCTGTTTATAACATAACCACTCTTGAGGTTATCAAAATATAGTGTCCGTAAACAAATATAACACTTTTTTTTCTTCTTTTCCCAACCACACCGCCACTTTTATATTTAGTTGCTTTAAAAAACACTCTGAATTCAGAAATAGATACCTCTCCATGGGCAAGCTATTTTGGAAAATATAATCGCAACAGAAGGACTGAAGTAAAAGGTTACATGGAGACATCTGTCTGGGGGAGGCGTTGGCAGCGGAGGTTGTGAGCGCGTGTAGAATGTGTGTTTAATTCATCAGCATGTTCTGGATCTACATTATAGTCATCCCCTGTTTATTTATTACAAATACGTAATTTGATGAATCTCTCGGTATGTTAAATTTAGATTGTAATGTGCCAGGATTTAAGAAAAACTAATAGTTTGTGACATTTACCCATGTGGAGGTTTTTGCAGCCAAAAAAAAGTACAGAAGTTAACATGAGCTAGATGTTTTAATTAGACATTGATCATTAATAAAAAATAATATTAAATCATATTTAAGTGGGTCAAGATGGGAAGGACAAAAACTTACCAAAAAAATAAAATTGAATGTTTAAAAAAATATTCTGTAATAAAATTACCTGCAAAAATCAGTCAGCTGTTGCTTGTATCCACCCACGGTAAGGTCAATAGGGGTGGAGGATTTTTCTAGCCAGTAGACTTGTTTTAAATTCTTGGCAATCTGTTCTTGCTGTTGGGAAAGCCTATCAATATAAACAATGAATTGATCAATAAACAATTAACAATGAATCCGCATATTACAAAGTTCAGAGAAGATCTAAAAAGGTTGAACTTGATGGACTAAAATTATTTAAAAATTAATTCAATATACATTTTTATTATAAATTATTGTATTAATTGTCAACGCATGATTAAAATAACTTGCTCCTCTTGCTTGGGCATTACAAGACCATGGTATAATATGATTTTACATGTTCCTTTAATATCTGCTCCAGAATAAAATCAGTATATATAGCTTTTAATACTTAAAATTGAAATGTAATGACTTTGATGTAAGCAGATGAGATTCTCTCCACCACAGATGTCCAGGAGTGCGAGAGGATCTGCCCATCTATCTGCTTTTCAGAGATTAGAATCTGTTGGCGCTCTACAAATAAATTCTAATAATAATATAAAATCATAAATGCTAACATTTTGTCAAACTACAGTGGTCCTTTAAATATGACACAATGCGATGGCTGTGTACAAGAGTGCCACCATTATTTTGGGCACATGGACATCTGAATTCCATCATAATTTAATGGCTGCCTTTCATATCAATGCTATTCTGCCCAACTATTTACAAACCTTGACTTATTGCATGGCGTCCTCTTGTAAGATATTTTGACAGCACCCGGGTGATGGAATTTATTTTGCCAGCTGTTTCCGAGGCATTGCGTATCTAATGTTCATGTTGTCCTATCCCTTGTTATTAGAAGACCTTTCTCCCAATAAGCAAATACAGTTGATAACCGTGATGTTTAGTAGGGTGCATGAATACAAAATAGTTCAGACCCTTTTACGGATGATCTGACAACTGAAATGTTATATATTGCTAATAAATGATATGCAAAAGCCGTGTTCTCAAAGCTATAAAGTTATGGTGTGGCCGGGGATACCACAGAAATAATTACCCTCAAATATTCTCTCTAAAGAAAGCATTGTACATAGAGCAATGGCCGAGCTGCTGGGGCCCTTTAAGGGATGAAATAACCCTCAAGGCAGAAACGGAGTTGATTATTAAACACATTGTTGGCTCTTTTATTTGTGTCTATCCTCCTGGATTTTAAATATATGTGCAAAAGTTTTAGCCCCGCAGCACCCCTATGCATTAGGCAACGTGAGCTGCTGAGAACCCAGAACATGAATGTAACTGTCACAGGTTAGAACTCAGCTTACAATATGATTGGCGCATGAGCTAGCGCTTGAACTTCTGACTCAATCAGAACACAGCTCAATGTGTGCGCTTGAGATAGCTCTTGAACTTCTGGCCCAATCAGAGCATAGAGCGCAAAATGTGTTTTAAAATAGCAGCTTCCACTCTCCACAAACACAGGAGAGCAAATTATGCAAGATCCAAAACGTTCACCGAGATAATTAATGTTCTATTAATATTAAAGACACTTAAACGACCACTGAACTCTTATTACATTTTACCAAAATTAAGTATTTATTTTACTACTAATATATTAGTGAAATATATTAAATATTTTGGGTTTACCTGCTTTATTTTGCGTCTCATATTACTAAGTATTGGTGCATTACAAATAAACAATAATAATTTTGCCTCTCACACACTTTCTCACTGTTCTATTTCTCCATCTTATTCTGCAATAGAATATGCACAGATGATGTGCATATACTGGGGGTGGAGCCATCCACCAGCTGGGCAGAATCCATTTACAAAATGGCAGGGTGAACTGCTCTATAGCAATTAAATAACCCCAAGGCAGAAAGGAGTAGATTAAACAACATGTAATATTGTATTGTACAGCTCACAAAACTCTTCCATAAAAAAAAAACAAATTATTATTATGTAATGTTTATGTAAATAAGGCTGAGTGCCGTACAATGGGAATGTGGCATGTTCTTAAACAGATGGGAGTACCAGATCATCTCATCCTCCTCCTGAAGAATCTGTATGTGGACCAAAAAGCTAAGGTCAGAACCGGACATGGAACAACAGAATGGTTCAAGATCGGAAAAGGAGTGCAACAAGGTTGTATATTGTCACCTTATTTATTCAACTTATACGCAGACTACATCATGCATAAGGACTGGGTGAATCCAAAGCCGGAATTAACATTGCTGGAAGAAATATCAACAATCTAAGATACGCCGATGATACTACTCTGATGGATGAAAGTGAGCAGGGACTACTTATTGATGAGGGTAAAAGAAGAGAAAAAGCTGCAAAACTGGCCTGCTGCTCAATGTTAAAAAGACGAGGATCATGGCAAACAGCAAACTGAGTTCCTGGCACATAGACGGGGAAGAAGTGGAGGCAGTGGCAGATTTTAGTTTCCTGGGATCCAAGATTTCTTCATGACTGCAGCCATGAAATTAAAAGACACTTGTTTCTGGGAAAGAAAGCTATGGCAAGCTTGGACAAGCTAGTAAAAAGCAAACATATTACATTATAAACAAAGGTCCGTATTGTTAGAACTATGGTATTCGCAGTAGTAACATACGGATGCGAGAGCTGGACCATAAAGAAGTCTTAGCGCCGTAGAATTGACGCCTTTGAATTGTGGTGTTGGCGAAAACTACTAGATTGAAGGCACAAGAGGAAGGGGGCGACCGAGGCGGAGATGGATTGATGAGGTCACTGAATGAACATGAGCTCAAGGAAGCTCAGAGGGGCAGTGGCTGACAGATGTGCCTGGAGTGCTGCGTTCCTTAGGGTCACCGCTGAAAAACAACAAATCTATACGTATACATTTAATTAAAAGTGCATATAATGTACATACATATATAACATACATTTTTGAATCCAGCCATCTTTAATTACTTGAATCATTTAAGTATAAGTTTTTATTAATGGAAGAGTTGTGTGTGTTGTACAATAAAAGGCATAAGAGTGGAGAAAGGGGGATGATAGAGAGATATAACGCAGGTTAAAAGAATAGTAGATTCAGAGAACAGGAATGAATGACAGGAGAGAAATACAATTTTTGCTTTCCATTCCTGGCGTGTGTTTCTGCCTAGGCCTATGAGACCCAGGCCTAGGGCAGCAGCTTATCAGGGGCAGCAGTCTGCCTCAAATTGCAGAGACAGTTTTATGGAAAAGTGTTTCCAAATGCACAGAAATTAATTTATGCAGTGACATTAGTGAAGGGGTTAACATATTCTGCCAATGAAGGAGTTAACATATTTTGCTGACACATAGCCTAAGCATAATATCATGTGCCTATCCTTGAGATGTTTGTCGACCTTACTAAAACACAAAACATTTCTAGTTGTTCTAAGAAACAGAAAACACCTGATTATATGTCCTTGTACCGACTAACATGAACTGTGAAAATCGCTCTAATATCCGCCTTCTTTTGCAAGTATAAAGTCTATGCAATGACGTAGCAATAAACGGAATTAGTACTGAGACTGATTGTGTGTGTGTCTTACATCCAGTACAGTTCTACAGAATTCTGGTTGGGCCCAGTGTTTCCAAGCCGCCAACTACTGATTAGGAAGCCCCAACAAACTGGTGTCAGAAGTGGGATACAGAGATCGAAGTACGACGGAGTGGGTGAGTAGAGTGAATTGTGTCTATTTGCACCTTCCTTTGCTCCCACTCTTGTCGTCCTTTGTAAACTGTATATAAGTATATAAGTTGGGCATACAATCCCTGCGGTAGGGAGAATTAAGAATTAAGAATTAAGTCTTTGGTAGACTGTAGGTATAATACCTAAAAGGTAGGGAGACTCTCTAAGGAAGAGAGTGTAAAATTAGGCCTCTGGAAGGCCATATATATATCAAGGAGATATATATATATATTATTCCTAAGGTGGGAATAGAAAGGATAAAATTGATATAAATATATACTTGACGGCTTGGTTTACAGTGCCCAAAATCCGCTTTTGCTTGCTGATTAATTTTGCTGTATTGCTGTGCTGTTTAAGATAAGAAATGTTTGTTATTCTGTGTAAAAATCAGGAAGTAAGTATAGCTCTGGACACTGTAAGACGCACTGTCTCTGTGTCTAGGGGCAACCCGTTAACTCGAGAATATCTTTCAGGACTGTCCGAGATATTTCAGCTCGGTACAGACGAATCCTGTTCTCGGATTAAAAAACTGTGATAGCAAATAAGGTTACGTTGTCTATTGAGACAACCACCTAAAGTTTTTTTTAGAAGGATAGTTGTAAATGGTTACTTCCCAGTCTAAACCTCCCAAAGCTGTCATATGTAATTATATACACAGCGTAACATCAGGTCCCGTGAAAGAGCAAATGAGATAAGAACACAGAAATATAAAGGAACTTTTTCTTCTCTTTACATACATTTATATAATATTCTGATTGCTTTTGTTTATAAAGTAGATGGATTGTCTTGTGTTTTTGCTGCAAATAAATTTGTGAGTGTTAGCTGTACTTTCTTTTCTTTGCAATACAATTGAGAAATGCAGGTTAGAGAATTTTCCTTTGTGTCTTTAAGGGTTGTAGAGATCGTGTCCACCACTGAAATATATTTCTAAAGCCGGCATATATGTAAAAAAAGGAAATATTTTTCCAGAAATATGTAACAGTGGAGGATTTATGGTCTATCTTGTTTGTAAGTGTAAGACAGTGTGTTTATTCTATTTTAAAGCTTGCTAACACTTATCTCCGCGTCCCGAAAAAAAAAAAAAAAAAAAAAAAAAAAAGGCTGTGAATTTCTGTCTCCTTGCAGAAAATTCTTAAGGTCGTATTTAGTTTGGATAAGATGTGTATGGAATGTTGTTGCTGAACTTTTTAAGGTGGATTCCAGTATTTGTAGTTAAATGTTTGTGGAGAGGTCTCAGGAAGAAGTGGAGTGTTAGTTGGGAATTATTGTAAGTTAAGTACGGGACTAAAGCGAATAGTTCCTAGAATGTTATAGTAAGTGATTTGGAAGAGAGATTTTGTATGTGAATTTGATCCAAAATGGAGTTTGTTTTTGTATAGATTGCAAATAGTAAATACGGAAAGAGAAAACAGGCAACCCTTAACGCCGGAATTAATCCTTCTACATATATGATGTATCTGAAGTGAATGTGTCAAGGACACCATAACTCAGACTGACATCAGACTTCTTATACAGACTTTTAGACTCTGATACAGAGTCAGGATGGAATTGGGCTAACATCCCTTCCATTACGTGACAATGACTTTAGATTTGTCCAGGATTTAAGGGCAATTAATTACTTAATCATCCCAATTGCCCCGATTGTTCCTGATATCACTGCTCTCATTATGGCCATTCCACATGACGCCACTATATTTATTATTATTGATTTATCAAACGCATTATTTTTGGTCCCATTGGACTTTGAGACACAACTACTTATGGCTTTTAATTTTTTGATGGGTGCAAATTAACATGGTCCCGTCTTCCCCTAAGGCTACGTGGATTCACCAGCTGCTTACTCACTGGTGCTCCAATACCTTGCGGTCATGGACCCGTGTCATGGTTCTGTCCCCATTCAGTACGTCACAAGGACCTACTGTTTGGTATGTACTCCTAACGGGGAAGCCAAAAAGACAGGATTCACTCAGTTTGCTACAGCACCTAGCAGCTGAAGGTCACAAGGTAACTAAAAACAAAATACAAATGGGGCAACACATGTTTATGATTAATTATTGCAGGCAATGGATCCTTGAATGCTCACACTATGACTCCATTTTACGTACGGCTGCTAAGGGGGACAGCCCAGAGCATATTCAGTGGACTCCAGACATGACTAAAGCTTTTGTGACCTTAAAAGTTAGCATTATGCAGGCTCCCATTTTAGGACTACCTGATTATTGTAAACTTTTTCATTTGTATGCAAGGGACAACTGTAAAACCATGGCCGCGGTCTGTGCCCAAGATCACGGAGTTAGTATGTGTCCCGTTGCATTATTTTCCAAAGCAGTATCTACTCCGGTCCAGGGGATGCTGGCGTGTCTCCAAAAACATTTGGTTCAGTGTGATGTGGCCGTACAGAAAGCATCCCCCCCCCCTTTCCCCCGCTCAAGAGCAGGGACAGAGAGAAGCTGCAGCTGCAACCCAAACCCCCCCCTGCTGCATCCAGTAGTACACTGGAAACGAAACTAGTAATAACTGATAACACACAGCAAGTACAAGAATTGCAATGATTTTATATCTAGAGGTAATGCTTTAGCTGACCGGGTAGCAACAGTTGCAAGTGTCATTTTTGCATCAGAATCTTAAAATCACACTGCCAGACATACATACAAAGATATATACAGTGTCTACAGAATAACTCTACAGTACCTAACAAAGCATTACATGATCATTTGCCTTCACCCACAGCTTGATTTTACTCATATCCCAGACAGGATCAAAGCAATTGTACCTGTTGGTGATAGTGGCCCAGTTCTCACGGTGGCCTGAGGCCTTTGTAACACCCAGAGAGGATGCTAAGACGGTAGCTAAAATATTAACTACCGAGGTAATACTGAGATATGGATGCCCATTGCAAATTAATTCTGATAATGGACCAGCCTTTATTAGTGCGGTAATTAAGGAACTGGTACAATGGCTACAGATAACCTGGAAATTCCATATCCCTTACCATCCTCAGAGTTCAGGCATAGTGCAAAGAATAAACCGCACTATTAAGTAGAAACTTACAAAGGCCCCTGCAGGTACATGGGTGAACTGGCAGAAATACTTATCTGCCATTCTAGCAGAAATTAAGATGACTCCTAATAAGTCTACTAAATTGTCCCCTTTTTGAGATTCTAATGGGAAGACTATTTCCAACTCCTTGGGTAAAAGGCCCACTTGTAATTATGTCTGGTGATCTTGATCTTATAAGAGAACAATATGTGCAACAATTGATTGATAAATTGAATGGCATCTATGGTGATGTGTCTTCTCGCTTTTCCTTCACCCTCACAGGAACCAACACATCCGTTCCAGCCAGGTGACCTCGTCTGTGTCCTTCCAGCCAGGTGACCTCGTCTGTGTCCGACAACTGAACAGAGCAAAGAAGGGAGGCTTCCCATTCAGACCACCGACTACCATTGTAGCAGTAACCAGGACTGCTGTCCTCACTGACTCACAGGACATCTGGATCCACGCATCACGTCTGAAGCTGTGTCCAAAGAGGGGTGAAGCAGGTGACAAAGTCCCCGTGAAAGCGATTGAAGACAGCGATAATGAAAATGTCAAACCTACTTCTGCATCCACAGAATGCATGGAAGAACTTTCTCCTGTTGATGTGCATTATGCTCCTGATTTATTTACCCTTATGGACATTTCTTAATTGCCATTATGACCCAGACGAACTGGGACCATTAAAGTCTGTTTGTGGTAAACACAATAACACTCACACCAATACTAGTTCACCTCATAGGTACAAGAGATCCACAAGTGATAACACAATTATACAAAATCATCCCTGGGAACGTAATACATTACAAGGATATGATCACTCCTTTAACATTTCCAATTGCTGGGTATGTGCACACGTCTCTACACATGGGGAAATGGGTATGCCTCTATTTGGCCTTTCAGCAGAAAACTTCACTCAAAGCCACATATATTACAATGGCAGTACACAACCCCACAAATGGAATTTCTTTACTTATGTACAATCAGCCACAAAACTTAACTCTATATGGATGCAACACGCACGTATTTCCCATCAAAATATAATAAGAGTGTATTATTTTATGTAACCCACACTAACCCAGGGTATAACTGTTTTAGGGCCCTAGGAAAATGTAAATCTGTTGGTTGGTCCACTTGCTCCAATACCACGCTTATTTTTATAGGACCTCCTTCCTTTCTGACCTGTACAAGAGTTGTTCACCTTAAAGCTGTAGTGGTCCCGGATGTCCCTACTTATTTATTTTTTTTTACATATATATCAATTAATGGTACTGGTTGTAGCAACAGTAATGGGTCCGTGTCTAATCTCTTCCACCTTATGCCGCCTTCTCCAGCCATGAATGTATACTTTATCTGTGGCAGGTACGCCTATCGACGGCTGCCCCCTAATTGGGTGGGCAGTTGTTATTTAGGTCAAGTAATCCCATATATATACACAAACCCAACACTTCCACAAGGCTGCATCAGAACCATGATGGATATAGAGCAGAAGTGCGGGTGGAAAATATTTTTAGACACCCTAGGTATAACCTTCCCACATGCAGGGGTAGAGAGACTACAGGTAGAACTATCCATCCTTTCTCTACTAGTACAGAGGGCCTTGATTAACTCTGCTGAAGCAATTGAGAAACTAAACCAGGAGCAGGTGCAACTTTAGAATGGTCACTTTGTAGAATAGAATGGCTTTAGATTATGTTTTAGCTTCCAAAGGCGGTGTGTGTGCTTTAATAGGTAAAGAATGTTGTTCTTATATTGATGATAATTCTGTTTACTGTCATTACTTATATTCCTTTGTGCTTTTATTACATACTGCAAGGCTTTATTCCTAAGAATTTCCAGCTAAATACTGTGACTTAACACCACCCGGTCACAGGTATATCTCATGTACTGATAGATACCCTGGAGGGTCTATCACCTTGCAGTGTCTCAGTTCGCTTCCTATCATATATATATACACCACTGCTTACTTCCAAATAAAGATCACGTTGTGATCTAAGAGGGGAAATGAAGGGGTTAACATATTCTGCCAATGAAGGAGTTAACATATTTTGCTGACACATAGCCTAAGCATAATATCATGTGCCTATCCTTGAGATGTTTGTCGACCTTACTAAAACACAAAACATTTCTAGTTGTTCTAAGAAACAGAAAACACCTGATTATATGTCCTTGTACCGACTAACATGAACTGTGAAAATCGCTCTAATATCCGCCTTCTTTTGCAAGTATAAAGTCTATGCAATGACGTAGCAATAAACGGAATTAGTACTGAGACTGATTGTGTGTGTGTCTTACATCCAGTACAGTTCTACAGAATTCTGGTTGGGCCCAGTGTTTCCAAGCCGCCAACTACTGATTAGGAAGCCCCAACAATTAGTGTAGCTGACACTCTCACACTGACACACAAATACATTTGTTTTTATATATTTACAACAGGATATAGCCAGTGCCTGATCCACCTTTTTGGAGCCCCTGGACATTGAAGTGGAGAAGCCCCTGCAAGTGAGTTTGCAAGGTATGCACAGACCCATTTTTGTTTGCCTTTTCTGTGCATTTAAGTTCCTTTCCCTGTTGTAACTATCTTGTTCTAGGTGGCTACGCCCTATTAGCCAGTCTATGGGGGGGGCAGGGTAAGCCAGGAACCATAATTTTTCTTTAAAAAGTGGCGCCCCTAACAGGGAAGCGCCCTTAGGCGGCTGCCTACTTGTCCTAATGGGTTATCCGGCCATGGATATAGCAATGGAAAGGAGAGGTAATGAGACAGAGAGTCAAGGGCTGGCAGCAAAAACATTTTATTATTAGGGAAAGCATTTTTCATGGACCTGATTGGGGTCCTCAGGAGGGATTGTGTCATCTTTGAGAGGATATTCTTGGAAGGGATATTAGGAACATATTGAACTTATTTTGGATCAATGGCAGTGGTGGAACTACAACTGATGCAGCAGGTGCCACGCACTGTGACCCACGTCTAGTGGCAACAACCTGGCGTAAAGAGGGACTCTTTTAGTTTCATGACAGAGGAACATAGAATTATTTTTATAGCAGTGGTGAAGGTGGCCCTATATTTTTTTGCACTGGGGATCTTCACTTACTACATCCACCATTGGTCAGTGGGTTCAGTAAACACTTTTTGACCCTAAAAAAAGCTTCTGTGACTAAAGTAGTATTTAAAACAGGGACTCCCATGGTAGGGACTTAATTGTATGTGCAATGGGGATCCATAGGACCACTACAAGCGCCAATAACACATAGAATTAGAATAGATTGCTTACGGAAGCCATGTAATTGCACTTTGTTGTTGTCTAGTCTTTCAGTTGCGTCTGACTCTCTGTGATCATATGGTCCGCAGCACACCAGGCACGGCCCCTCTGAGAGCCCTCAAACTTCAATTACCTCATCTATCCATCTGCGCCTCTGCCGCCCCCTTCTTTGCGTGCCTTCAATCTTTTCCACCATCATAGTCTTCTCCAGGGAATCCTGTCTTCTCGTGATGTGGCTTCAGCCTCATGATCATAACTTCCAGTGATCAGTTTGTCTTGATTTCCTGCAGTATTGATTAATTGGATCTTCTCGCAGTCCAAGGGACTCTAAGCACTTTTCTCCAACACCACAATTCAAAGGCGTCAATTCTACTGAGCTCAGCCTTCTTCATGATGCAGCTCTGTAAGTTACTACTGGGAATACCACAGTTTTAAAAATGCAGACCGTTGTTGATATCTTTACTTATTACTAGCTTGTCCAAGCTTGCCATAGCGTTCCTCCCCAGAAGCAAATGTCTTTTAATTTCATGGCTACAATTACCATCTGCAGGGATCTTGGAACTCAGGAAAAAAAAATCTGTCACTGCCTCCACTTCTTCCCCACTTCTTCCCCATCTATTTGCCAGGAACTGAGTTTGCCATGATCTTCATCTTTTTAACATTGAGCACCAGGTCAGCTTTGCACGCTCTTCTTTCACCTTCATCAGTAGGCCCTTTTTTTCCTCCTGTTTTAGCAAAACATACGTGCAACCGACCCTAAGAGTTATTATGTAGTTAGATCAAGCACAATGAGCCACACATTAGCAAAATAATGCAACACAAACAGCGCTGAATATCTCAGGATAGATTCACTGTAGAAGAAAACATTGCTTGTCACTTTAAATGCCTTATTCACTGAATGATATTAACATGATGTTTATTCTGTAGCCAAAAAAATCACATGAATCGTTCACGAGTCCAAGGAACACAACTTCCTGATGATCAGTTCAGATATGGTCCCGGTTACTCATTAGTCCTGTTTAGTTGTATAACTTTGCCCTGTTAGCAGCACATTTACTGCAGATTGTTTTGAAAAACTAGAATTTATTAGCAGAAGTAATGCAAAATAAAAGCGCATTTTATATCAAAGGAAAATACATTTCTGGAGATAAATATCCTCAGCAAAAAGATAATGCAAGAACAAGAGGTCATGATTTGAAGGTGGAAGGGTAATGTGCTAAAGTACTATTTTACAGAAGGGTTAGTAGATAAGCCCCCTTCAGGATCGCTACTTTGTCGTGGTGAAGGAGCTTGTATACTTCACTGAAGCTGTGAGCTTTACCATGTAGGTTCACCCAAGATGGGCAGGTCATAGCAGAGAGGTCCACTAGATAATGAACTGGCAACCCACTCCGGTATCTTTGCCATGAAAACGTATGGATTAGCACAGCCTGGCATGTTGCATCCATATGGTCACTGAGAGTCGGACATGCCTGAAGCACTGAACAAGAACAGTAGATAAGTGCAACAGCCTTCAAGTGGACCTGGCAGAGGCAAACACTATAAAGCAATTCAAGCATGCCTGGGATAAGCTGGGCTGGCCTTGGAATTAATTATGCTAAGCTTTTTAAGTAGATATAAATGGTAGACTAGATGGGCTTTTCAGTTATTTTTAGCACTCAAATCTGTGTTTAATTTGTTACTTATTCTGTGCAATAGTGGAAAGTTCTAATAAGATGTCCTCCATTCTTGAGATTTTGCAGCCTTGTCAAGTATGAGTCATTATTGTAAATGAACACGGCAGAAATATTTGTAACATTTCAGCCAAAACAGATAAACAAAAAGAAAAATAAACTAAGATGTTGTATTATAAGACATTAATGTATATTCCCAGGATGCTTATAATAGATAAAAAACTAAGAACTGTTTTATGTTTCAAATTTCTAAAAAATAATTTGCCCATTATCACTACTAATTCTTCAAAAAAGCATGTCTGTAAGCAGGGCCGTTTCTACCTTTTTGGAGCCCCTAGGCAGTGAAGTGGAGGAGCCCCTGCGAGTGAGTACGCAAGGTATGCAAGGACCAATTTTTGCCTTTTATGTACAAGTTCCCTTTCCTGTTGTAACTGTCTTGTTCTAGGTTGTTACCTCTTAGTAGCCATTCTATGAACTGCAACATTTCATTTTTTTTAAGAAGTGGCGCCCCTCACAGGGAAGCGCCTCTGAGCGACTGCCTAGTTGGCCTAATTTTTTTGTTTGTTTTTGTAGTTGTCAGTGGAAGGATTAAACAGGCAGAAGTGCAGATTGACACCACATCCTTCCCCCTAATTGGTCCAGAAGCAGGATGTTGCATCAAAGGATGCAACTACAACTCCCCAGAAATGTAATCACCCCTCTCACACACCAACTTCACCAAAATATCATGGGTCCCTCCAGGGTCCTGTAGAGGCATCAACATTTTTTTGTAATTATTATTATTATTATTACTTTTATTTGTAACGCGCCAACATATTCCGTAGCGCTATACAGAGGAAATGAACAAGGAAAAATATACATTTTAACAAACTGCAAAAAATGGAGGGCCCTGTTTTGAGCTTAGAATCTTTGTAGAACGTGTTTTTTCCCAAAGCACTCTACAAGATTGAAAACTCTCTACTTACAATCTAAAGGGGATGGAAGAGTCAGATAAGAAAAAGCAAGGGTCAGGAAGAAAGTGAAGTTTCATTAGGTAGGAGGGTATGCAAAGTTAGAATGTTTTTTTCATATAGAAGGAAAAGGAAAGCAACTGAATAAAAACTAGATGTATGACTTGCATAATTATGCTTTGATTGTGACCTTTCACCTAATCGTGTTGTGGGACGTTTAAGATGTGACTTTAAAATTACTTTCAAACAAATATATAAATTGAAGCAATACTTTATTAGTCAAAAGAATAGTTAAGTAGTTCTTGTATGAAACCTTTAACATGCATTTAGTTACTTAATTAATATGTTTTATGATGTCCCCAGGTTGCATAAGCTCTTTACACCAACTGAATTATTGTGGTTTGGGTGGTACCACCCAGGGGTAAGTGCTGCATTGAAAACCACTCGCTGAAACACACATTAGTAGCAGAGATCAGTAACTTGGGCTGGTAGCCATGTACACACACATTATAGTCGCCACTCACTATCAAAGCGAGGGCTATCAAAGCCGAAGGCGCTCCTTGCTAGCAACTGCAACACTCGCAAACTTCACGTCGTAACGCAAAAAAACATACGAGACACGTTACCACACATTACGAACTCGCAAAAATCGGCCGTAACCCGCGAACATGAAAACATTTAAAACACAATAAATACACACAGCACATACATAAAAAGCTTACCTACAGCAAGAGGGAGCAACCAGGACCTCAAAAAAGCAACTTACACCTTCATTTAACTCAAAATAAAAGAGTTTAGACACTCAAAAAATCTCTAAGCAAGAGAAAAAATGGCCACCGAACAAAACGAAAACGAGGCTACAGCACTCTAAACAAGCAAAACACCACAAAAGACGTACGGATATTCCGCTAAGAAGTACACCACACATTATCCGCCATTTTACGACAATGTGGAAGTACACAACTACGCTAACGGTTTGGTCTCGAGCACGCACAGTGTTACACTGCACACATTCAGCACGCTTACACAGCAGCTCCACATCACTAATGCTGCAGCAACATCAAAACAGATTGCCAGCTCTTCAACACAATGCTTCAAAATCGGTAAAGTATATTCATTTATTAATGTATTATATATTTCATTATTATACACCAAACAGCATTAGCTACCTTACAATTTTATTGCCGTCATTTTTTGACGGGCAATTCGCTAGTATCTAATAAATACCACATGGGGAATATAAGAATGAAGACTCTATATTTGCATTTGAAGTAAATTTAAAAATGACCCTTTAATAGTGTCTTTAAAACCAAAGAGAAAAGAAAATAGGGGATTTAAAACACATTTTACAACCGTTTCTCCTGGTAGTTGCCCAGTAATTAATACTTGTGCTTGGTTAGATAGTAACAACCTTATTATTATAGGAATATCTAACTTTCCCTGTTTTTTCCTTTTTCTAATCTAACACATGCTACTTATATCAGACACACATTACATTGGCTCATTCTATACATACAGAATTATATTATTAAAAAATAAGGCTTCCTCCCCCTACCCCCACCCTCAAGCTGCTTATAGTGTACCTCCCAATGGAAACACTGCATTTGGGTACAGGTTTTAACCCTTTATTAATCTTCAAGCCAGCAGCAGCAGCAGCTCAATGCAAAGATCTACAGATCCGTGCCTGACTCCTCCTACTTCCTTCTACAGGAGGACTACACATCCCATGATCCCTTCCTGCACAAACTGCCATCATTGATTATTACATTGTATTAAAATGTATTAGCTACCTGTGATTGGCCAAAACAAATTATGAATTTTATGCTAGTTTTAGCAGGGATTTTAAGCGGTGTCAACTCACAAAAGCTGCTGCTTGCAAACTCAAGAGATTTAGCAAACATCAGGATGATATCCTACTGATTCTCCTCTATCGGTTGCAATCATAGTCCATTAAACTTTCGATATGCCTTTAATTTAAAGAGATCTCTTAATATACACTCCTCAGGATTTTTATAATTTTACCTGACACGGAGCCCTTATTAAATGACCATATCCAGGAAATGTCATTATCTGTCTTTCAGTATTAAAAGTCATAAGATTTTCTTTATTTTGTTCCATGTTGCTGATAGGATCTTTCACATGATGGCCATCGGGTCCTGCGTGTCACATGCGCTGTGTGCTAGGACATACGTATTCGCTTCTGATAAATAAACATGTGACATAAACCGCGACAACTGCTCACGTTACACCTTCACTGCGGAGAGGTGTTACAGGTTGTCACCCCCCCGTGTGTAAAGAACAGATGTTTGCTGCGTTAAACTGGAGCTTGTGTGGACGTATATTACTGATGTTCTGTTCCTCAGTTGTGTTCGACTCTCTGTGACCATATGGACACAGAACGCCAGGGACATCTGTCTGTGTTTCTGGTTGTGCCCATCCATATGGTTTTCATCGCAAAGATACTGGAGTGGGTTGCCAGTTCCTTTTCCAGTGGAGTGTGATTTGTCTGACCTCTCTGCAATTACCTCCCCATCTTGGGTGATCCGACATGGCATAGCTCACAGCTTCATTGAGGTACCCAAGCCCCTTCACCAGGACAAGGTAGCAATCCAGAATTGGATATTACTGATAGTATCGTCAAATTTAAAGGACCATTGTAGATTAACAAAACCTTCACATATTTGTGAAGCACGCAATATACTAACAACATCAGCAGCTATGTAAGTCATGAGCATAAAAGATGTTTCAGAGAAAATCTTAATTTTAGCAGTCTCTGCTAGTGCATGGAAGCTGCCATGATAGCCATACATCCTTTTCAATGCACATGGGAGCCTAGCGATCCAGAAGGAGGACATGCATTGATACTGAGTGCAATTAGAAGAGAGATAAGCTTTGTAAATGCAGAGGAAGCTTCAATCTGCACAGTGGGAATGTGGCAGTTAAAACTATCAGTGCTTTCACGAGGAACGTTGGAAATTATTAATTAATAAGGATGCATCCTCCTGACCAAGCAACATACAGAACCAGCTCTGAATATTTTTTCATAAAAAATATAAATATAAGTCACATAATCAGACTGCTAGGCGTGGTAAAGGGAACATGAACAGCTACACCCTGCAGCACTAGAATTCAAATGCATGATTTTTAAAAGCTCATTGACCACGTTTCTTCATACATTGAACAAACAAATTAAATCCTATTGTATGGGCACTATAGGGACTGCTGGACTAAGGAAACAAAAGCAAATAACTTGTATTGTACTGTGAAAAGCAGAATAATAGAGCAGAAAATAGACTTTCCATAGCAAGGGTAACAAAAGCATCTAATGACAGGAAGCTCCTGTCTGCGTCTCGGGGTATTCAGAGACTGCAGCAATAAATGCACCAACTCAGCTGTTACCTGTCAGGGGCGTCATTTACTAACAAGGGCAAGACTTCAATTTGCAGTTTAAGAAAAACGACACTTGTTTGCCAACTATGTACAAACTAACACTATTACCAGCTGTGTAAGCCATGGACATAAAGCATTTTTTGGGGGAAAATCAGAATTTTTTAAGTCTGTTTATGAGTGGAGCAATCCATCACATCTTGAGAGCTGGATGATCGGGGTGTGTTTTTGCTGTTATCAGTGCAGAGGGGGATGCTGGAGAAGGGAACATGCAAAAGTCAAGAGTTGTTGTTTGATAATATTACATAGATACATAGTAATTGAGGTTGAAAAAAGACTTTTAGTCCATCAAGTTCAACCTTTTTAGATCTCCTCTGATCTGCATTATGCGGATTGATTGTTAATTGATCCAGAGGAAGGCAAACAGAAAAAAAAAAAAAGTGAAACTGACCCCAGATACTGGCGATCGTATTCCTCCCTGGATCAATACTCTCTAATTAACCAGGGTAACCCTTTTCCTTATTTTTTTAAATTATTTTTACCCCTTTTCCAGCCATGTTCATAAAATAACTATAGTTTTCAGTCAATAGTGATTTCAAAGGAAGGGTAATAAAGCAAAGCAGTTGGGACTCTATAATAGATTGTAGCATGGGTAGAAGACTAATTTACTAATTATTTGCCTGCAAAAAAATACTTTAGTAACATTTAATGCATGATGTCTTAAATACATGGTAGAGGAGCCAATGAATATACAATTAAATATCAGAAAAAAAATAACATATCCCATACATACAAAGTATCAGGAGGAATGGGGAACAAATACAGCAAAAGTGTAAAAATACATTATAATAAATAAGAAAAGTACATCAGCTTTACAACAGTTTTAGCTGGCGTAGTTTTCTTATTTATTATAGTATCCAATGGAAGCCTGACTTTTCGGTAGATATAATTGGCAGAATTGTTCTTATTTTCCATCAATCTCTTACATTTCTAAACCTGAAATAATTAATTTATAATATTTAGCCGTCATCAGCACTGAATGGGTTACCATCTGCTGGCAGGCGCATCATGTCAGGGCTAACACATCTCGGCGGCCTCTTAATACCTTGTACTATATTTTCCGCTGCGGTTTTATTCACTAGAAGTGATTCCATATGGTGGCAGAGAGAGGACGCTTATCTGGGAATTACCGTCCATGACTTGGAACCATCACAGCCCCAAAAAGTAAACAAGGGACGCTGTCAGTAGGTCACCGAAAAACTTAAAGGACCATTCACATTGTATACTGATAAGTAATATTAAGTACATTTAATAATCATTTATATCATCTAAACAGTATATGGGAGAAATGATGCTCCTCCCACAGGCTTTTTACATGGTATTATATGTTATGTTCAGTTTTCTGTTCTGTCTCTCTCTCTCTCTCTCTCTGTGCTGTCTCTTTCTGTGTGCCCTCTCCCCCTCTCTGTGCTCCCTCACTATCTGTTCACTATCTCTCTCTCTCTCTCTCTGTTCCCTCTGTCTCTCTCTGTGCCCTCTGTCTCTCTCTATGCTCTGGCTCTCTCTGTGCTTTGTCTCTCTCTCTGTGCTCCTTCTCTTTCAGTGCAACCTCTTTCTCTCTCTCTCTCTCTGTGCGCCCTCTCTATGTCCTCTGTGTGTTCTCTCCCTCTCCTCTCTCTCTCCTTTCCTTCTCTCTTTTCCTCTCTCTGCCTTCCTCTCTCTCTCCTCTCTCAATCCCCCTCTCTATCACTTCTCCTCCCTCTCTCTCCCTCCCTCTATCCCTTCTTCTATCTCCTCTCCATCCCCTCTCTCTCCTCTCCCTCCCCTCACTCTCCCTCCCTTTCTCTCTCTTCTCCCCCTCTCTCCCCTCTCTTTCTCTCTCTCCCTCCCCTCTCTCTCTCTCTCCCTCCCATCTCTCCCACCCCCCCCCCCCCCTCTCTCCCTCCCATCTCAGACAAAGGAGAGCAGGAGGAGAGACACAGGGAAGGAGGAGTGAGAGACACGCAGGGAAGGAGGGGGTAGAGAAACAGGGGTGGAGGAGGGAGAGACACAGAGGAGGAGGGGGAGAGACACAGGGGAGGAGGGGGAGGCACACAGGGTAGGAGGGGGGAGACACACAGGGGAGAAGGGGGGTGACACACAGGGGAGGAGGGGGAGACACACAGGGAAGGAGGGGGAGAGACACAGGGGAGGAGGGGGAGAGACACAAGGGAGGGAAATGGGGGGAAGAGACACAAGGGATGGGGAAGAGACACAGGGGAGGGGAAAGAGATACATGGGAGGGAGAAGGGGGAGAGACACAGGGGAGGTTGGGGGGAAAGAGACACATGGGAGGGGGAAAGAAACACAGGGGAGGGAGAGGGGGGAAGAGACACAGGGGAGGGAAGGGGGGAGACACAGGGGAGGAGGGAACAGACACAGGGGAGGGAGGGACAGACGCAGGGGAGGGGGGAACACAGCCCCTCCCTTTCTCCTTTCCCCCGAAAGGAGACAGAAGGGAGGGAGAGGAGGGGGGAAAGGAGACCCAAGAGAGGAAGTAGACAGGGGGAGAGATTCGCATTGAGCATCTCCCGTCAAGTTAAGGGTGGGAGAGGTAGAGGGGGGAAGATGCTCGCAATGAGCGCCAAAGACGCTCATTGCGAGGCTCGTTATAATCGCCAAAGGCGCTCATCTCGAGGCCAGTAAAGTAGAGGGGGAGAGGCTCCTATTGTGTGGCATTGCCAGGCTTCACTTTTTATTGCCGTCATTTTTGAGTATATATATAAAATAAAGATCATTTTTGTCTGAGTCCAAGTTTATTTATATTGGATATCATATATTTTTCTTTGGCCGTGGAGAGATTGTGTTGTTTGTTTGTTTTTCTGTTTTGTGGAATATCAAACATATTATTTGGAATAAACGTTCCCCTTCTCTTTCTTTCTGAAATATGAGGAGAAGAAAAAGAAAGAACTTGATGTGTTATTTTTGTATAATATTAATGATTCATTTATTTGATAATTGTATATGCATATGGTATACTATAATTCATTTTTTGCTGTAAACTTATTGGAAAAACTTTAAATAAAGATGATATAAAAAAAAACCATTCAGTTGCTAGAGAGTTTATTTGTAACGCGCCAACATATTCCGTAGCGCTATACATACATTGTGATTAAGGCAAAACATATATACTGTATACACAACTATCTAACTATATATCTACCTATATAATGATCTATATAACAAAATTCACTGGCCCTTTAAACCCCCCTAAATATTTTGAAAGGATCTTATTTAAATTCCTACAGTAAAATTACATTGGCGTTTGTCAGTTTGAGCTGTCACCCTGCCCTTCTGATCCACCCACTTAAAAGTTTTGTTAATTAGAGATTTATACTTTTAATGAATTTATAAGCCCCGTCATTGTTTTCTGTGCAGTCACCTGGGTCTGGGCATCGTTAGTCTCCGTTTTGTGCAGCCAACCAATGCCGAAAACAGTGCCTCAGTGGCTTATCAGTAATTAAATGCATGATTTCTCATTAGCAAAGATCAAAGTCTTGTTTTGTGGGTGGATTACAGGGGCTGACAGCTCGAAATGGCAAACTTCAATTTACTTTAGGTAAATGCAATTTTTGAAACGGCATGCAGATCTTTCCTGTTATCCCTCTGCCAGTAAAACTACGTGCAGTGACCAGTAGGTGGTGTGAAGATGGGGCAACGAGACTTTGTTGAATTTGTTTTTAGGATGAGGCTTAGAATTAGGGTTAGGGTTTATGGCTATACTTTATGGTTAGGGTTTAGGGTTAATGATTTAAGTTAGAGTTAGGGGTCAGGGTTATGGTTTAAGGTTAGGGTTATGGTTTAGGGTTTTGGTTTAGTGTTAGGGTTTATGGCTAGATTTAGGGTTTATGGTTAGGGTTAATGTTTAGGGTTTATGGTTAGGTTAAGGTTTAGGATTAGGGTTTATGGTTAGGGTTAGAGTAGTGGCAGATAACAAGCTTTACATAGTAACCTAAGAACAAATACAACACACCTCCATTGTGTCACCTGCAGCCCGTTGCATGGCACTCTGCTGGTGGGGAGATAACAGGAAAAGTCCCAACATTCAATTGATACATTGCTAATAGATTTACATTCTACCGTATTTGGAACCCCTGCTAAACAACTCTCAATATTGTGCTGCAGTCCCACCTAGATCTAAAGAAGCTGAATACAATGCTGCCTCCTCTAACCCAACCCTTATATTATGTCAGGTTAAAATAATAACATGCTATCAGAGCAATGCAGTGCTAGCCCTTCTACCAATGAAAGGGTTAAACCCCCATAATTACAGTATGCTCTTGTGAAAGTGTTTAGAGACAATGCGTGAAAGCCTTTAACTTATAATCATTATATGCAATGGTTTCTGCTGATTTGCATAAGACTAATGGAAATATCCGTCTGCTGAGAGAACAGTTGAAAGAAGCAGCTCACAAAAGAAATGGGCGCAGTACGTAGGTGTATTTAGGCTTTATGCTGCCCTAGGCCGCCCCCAGCTGCTCTTACAGAATTAATAAATGATTCATATTTAGTAATTAGTAGGATGATGTAATCTCTTGCTGTCGGCTATGAACATAATGCTATATTTTATACCTTGCTTTAAGACTGCAGCCTGTTTTTAACGTCTTGCCAAGTTGGGTATTGTATCTAATAGCAATGCAACAAATATAATATGCAGACCGTGCAGCTAGATACTCCCTTGGGGCAGGCTGGGCTAGGGGGCTGGGGGGCAATCAGTCACATTTGAAGGTTTTGGCTCACTGCAATCTGCAAAAAAACAAGTTGCAGTTCTGGATGTGACCACAGAGGGCGCCTGTGTCCAGCTGCATTTCTCCATGCTAGTTGTTGTTATTGTTTGTTTTTGTGTACTGGCCAGTGGTCAATGTATTCTTGTACGTGATGCTGACCAGCAAGTGTCTGTATATATGCAGACAGACCCTGGGTTACAAACGACCCCCACTTCAGAAAAAAAAAATGTATGTTCTGTTTGTTTGAATTAAAAAAAAGATAACAATAGTTTCTGTAACTTATTGTTACAGTACACAGGTATTATTATTAGTAACACTGTTTTTTACCACATATGAGCCATTATAGTATTATAAAGCAAGGGTGCGACTTAGATACAAGAATATAATCAAGAAAAGGATCTTGTCCTTTACCCCTGGGACCATCTATTTCCGTATACATATAAATGTTTGGATATATGTATAGTTACATGGTAATTTAGGTTGAAAAAAAGACTTTAGTCCATCAAGTTCAACCTTTTTAGATCTCATCTGATCTGCAATATGTAGATTTATTGATAATTGATCCAGAAGCAGGCAAACAGAAAAAAAAAAAACAAGTGAAACTTTGTCAATCGTGTCAACAGGGAAAAAAATATAAAATTCCTTCCTGACCCTAGATACCGGCGATCAGATTCATCCCTGGATCAATACTCCCTACCTTTTTATCCAGTATAGCCCATAATGCCCTTTTTATTTAAAAATATATCCAAGTCCTTTTTAAAGTTATCTATTGAATTCGCTGTCACCACCTCCTTTTGTAGAGAATTCCACAGATTAATCACCCTTACTGTGAAGAATCCTTTTCTTTCTTTAAGGTGAAATCTTTTTACTTCTAATCTCAAAAGATGTCCTCTTGTCAGCTGAAAACCTCTTGGCACAAAAAGTTTCCTTCACAAAGCCTTGTATTGACCCTGGATATATTTATATAAGGTAATCATATCTCCTCTTAGACACCTTTTTTCTAGAGAAAATACGTTTAATTTGGTTAGTCTTTCTTCATAACTTATCCCCCTCCATTCCCCTTATTAGTTTGGTTGCCCTTCTCTGTACCCTTTCCAGCTCTTAAATGTCCTTTTTATGAAGTGGTGCCCAAAATTGTACTCCCTATTCCAAATGAGGCCGTACTAGAGATTTGTATAGTGGCAGAATTATATCTTCTTCCCTGGCTTCTATACCCTTCCTAATACATGCTAATATTTTATTTGCCTTTGCAGCTGCTGCTTGGCTTTGAGCGCTGTTACCTAGGTGGTTGTCCACAAGCACTCCCAAATCCCTTTCAATATCTGATACCCCTAGATTTGCTCCATTAAGATTATACATTGCATGGCTATTTTTCCTTCCCAGATGCATAACTTTACATTTATTTGTATTAAATCTCATTGGCCACTTAGATGCCCATTCCTCTAATTTATGCAAATCTCTTTGGAGTGAAAGTACATCATTTTCTAATTTATTTACCTTGCACAACTTTGTGTCATCAGCAAAAATGGAGACACCATACTTCAATCCTACTTCCAAGTCATTAATAAATATGTTATAAAGGAGGGGACCTAATACTCAACTCTGAGGATCCCCACTTACCAAATTAGTCCAATTTGAGTATGTTCCAGTTACCACAACCCTTTTCTTCCTGTCTTTTAGCCAGCTCTCAATCCATAAGCAGACATTTACTGCAGTTCCTGTATCCCTTACTTTGCTCAATAGTCTCCCATATGGCACTGTATCAAAAGCCTTTGCAAAATCCAAAACGACTTCATCCACTGAGTTGCCTTGATCCAGGTTTCTACTAACCTCCTCATAGAAACAAATTAGATTTGTTTGACATGACCTATCCCTCATAAATCCATGTTTGCTCCTACTTATAATCTTGTTTGAATAGACATATTCTTGTATATTATCCCTTATTAACCCTTCTAAAAGCTTTTCCACTACCGAAGTGAGACTCACAGGTCTATAATTCCCTAGATTTGCTCTTGCTCCCTACTTAAATATAAATTAGATATTAGATATAATGGTTTGGCTATTACAGAACCCAGTTCCCTTAGTACCCTTGGATGTATTCCATCAGGACCGGGCTTTATTAACATTTATTTTTTCCAACCTCTGTTGAATTACTTCCTGCGTTAACCAATTATTTGGCAAAGTAAGTGTAGCCCCATTTTGTTGCAGTGTCCCAACCACTGGTACCTCCCTTGTGTATACCGAAGAAAAGAACCTATTTAGCTCATCTGCCTTTTCCTGGTAACTAATTATCAGATGGCCTGTGTCACATTGTAATGTTCCTATAGCTTCCTTCCTCGCCTTCTTCTTATTAATATATTTAAAAATATATTTTAGGGTTAGTCTTACTCTCCTTTGCAACTAACTTTTCATATTTCTATTTTAGCCAGTCTAATAGCGCTTTTGCAAGCCTTGTTGATTTCCTTGTACTCCCGTAAAGCAGTCTCTGCCCCTCTTGTTTGTATAATTTAAATGCCTGTTTTTTAATCCGTATCTTGATCTTTAAATCATTGTTAAGCCACATTGGATGGGATTTACTCCTTTTACTTTTATTCCCACATGGTATATGCCGATGTGTATGTATATTTAGTAAGGATTTGAATGTTGTCCACTTGTGGTCAGTGTTTTTACCTGCCAGTTCTCTGTCCCAGTCTATACTTTGTATCACTGCCCTTAGACTGTTAAAATCTGCCCTTTTAAAATTAAGAGTTTTTGTTGGCCCCTTACAGTTTTGTTTTTTTTATTCAATCTCAAATGAGACTGTGTTGTGATCACTGTTTCCCAAAGTTTGCCCTATTTCAACATTTGATACTATATCAATATTATTTTATTTTTTATATTTTTTATTAAGAGCACCAGGTTAATACAAAAAAACTGTTTCAACAATAGAACATAAATAGCATAGGCAATGCCCTAGAAAAGTGCAAACAAACGCATAACCTTTTAACTTTAATTGTTACATTTTTGTTAGTTCCATTTCAAGTTATACCGAAATCCAATTACACATGTACGTGTTAAAGTACAATCTTATAGACTGTTAGCCTATAAAAGCACACAGAGTGTAAAGGAAAGAGAAGAGAAAGAAAGAAATGGGCAAGAAGAGATAGGGTTCAACACTATGCCTGCTCTAAAGGTGATCTCCTTATAGCTTGTTTCAGCCCTGCTGATTTACCACCCGACCTTAAGGGTCCAGGTGTCCCAACATGAGGCCCATTTCCCATATGATTCAGGTCCACTGAAATAACACTCATGTCATATATGAATTTAAGTTTCTTCAAAACTGCACTATATGCAGGTACTTCTGACTTCCAAGCTTTGGCCAGTGTAACCCGAACTGCTAAGAACACCTGGTGTGATAAAAATTGAGCTTCTTTACCGAGGCCCTCTATGAGGAGGCCCAAAAGGGCTTCTTCCGGCTTTTGGGGGATCCTGCAACCCCAAAGTCTCTCCAAGATTTCATATGTCTCATGCCAAATATGAGCGATCTTTGAGCAGTCCCAGAGGACTTATTTAAGGGTACCCAAATTGGGACAGCCCCTAAAACAATTGCCATCTAAGGAGGGATTAGAGAGTCTTATGTGCATTTTCCCGCAGTATTGCTTTCAGTGAGGAGCCTAGGGCCTGTTTATGTATCTTGTTCCACTGTGCATCGGTTAAATCAATGGCAATCTCCAACTCCCAAGAGTGTTGATGGCGGAGTTTGGGCGGTCTGGTATATCAATATTATTTGTGATAACTAAATCCAAGATAGTCTCATTTCTAGTAGGTTCTTGTATAACCTGGGCCAATTGAAATCTCCCATTATGAGAACTTCCCCATGCTTAGCTGCATTTCCAATCTGTAACAATAATTGTATTTCCTCACTTTCAATTATATTTGGGGGTTTATAGCATACTCCTACTAATATTCTTTTAGAATTTGCTGCTCCGCTATTTAACTCTACCCACAAAAATTTAATATTACCGCTAGTTCCACCATAAACTAAATTCAGGCTTAACATAAAGATAAATCCCTCCTCCTCTTTTACCATTGCCCCTATATTTCTTAAACATGTTATAACCATCGAGATTAACAGTCCAGTCATGAGATTCATCCCACCACGTTTCAGTAATGCCTATTAAATCCCATTTCTCATTAACTGCTAATAATTCTAACTCTCCCATTTTTCCTGGCAAGCTTCTGGCATTAGCCAGCATACACCTTATGTTATGAGTCTGTAGTTCTGAAGCGCCCGCCACTGTACTTGATATATATATATATATAAATTTTTTTTTTTTACATATCTATATATATATATATATATATATATATATATACCATATATATATGGATATATGTATGTATATATATATATATATATATATATATATACATATATATATATATATATATATATATATATATATATATTATTTTTTACACATATCTATATATATATATATATAGATATATATATATATATATATATATATATATATGGATATATATATGTATATATTTATATATATATATATATATATATATATATATATATATATATATATATATATATATATATATATATATAGTAATACAATACAGAGACAGTTTTTAAACTCTAGGCATCCTATCCACATATTTCTTGTTTAGCATTATGAAACATTGCCACTGATTAATTTAAAAACAACTTTCTGCAAATAAATTACCATTGAATTTTTTTGCCATTCTTTTTTAAATGATATCACTACCCAGAATCCTTAGCTGGAGCAGGTGTGTCATATAGTAACTGAGACATTAAGGGATACCCAAAGTTCTTTTTGCCTAATTAATATTCTTATACATTTGAAAATAATTAATTTATTTTGTTGGGAATTATGCTAAATGTTATTGGATACTAGCAGGGGTGGGGGGGGCATACAGCTCATTGTATACACAGACCGTAAAATAGCTTATTTATATATATATACAAACAAATATGGGGGGATTTGTCCCCCCATCCCCCCAGTTCCTACACCCATGGTTACTAGTTAGTTTTTGTGGAACGTTCCTGGCGAGGGTACACGCCCCCAGGATTTACTAGAAAGTCTTAGATGTCTCTTTTTTATGAGTGTTTTTATTCCGTCTTCTTCTGGAACACTCTGTTCTCTATTCATTTCAGTGCTAAGTCTCTCATTGAGTAACTTTTTGTGACCCTCCCACTGACCCTCCCTCCAAACCCTGCCGTAAACACTGGGACGTGTCTCAAGTCATGGGGTATTCAGGAAGAATCCAGACACGTACAGACTGGATCCCGAGTACTGCTCGCTTAAGAGATAATAAAGGGACAAGTTTATTTCATTAATCAACTCTGTATTTATATATTTAAAACATGTTCTTTGGTAACGTAGTAGATAAAACTGCCAGGGCTTTCAATAGGAACAATTTGAAAGCTGATTTGTTTACAAGAATACACCCTCCTGAGAAAGTAGCAGGATTAGCCACATAGTCACATAGGCCCTCATTCAATTGCAATTTGGCCAATTGAATATGCCTCTAAATAAGCATATAACATATTTTATTGAAAGAAGTTTTTAGTTAGTAAGAATCTATCCTAAAGCAAGGTTTTCACTAACTAAAAACTTCTTTAAAAAAAATATGCTATGTGCTTATTTAGGGCCCTATTCAATTGGCCAAATCGCAATTGAATGAGGGCCATAGTACTTAAGGTTGAAAAAAGACCTTCAGTCCATCAAGTTCAACCTTTTAAGATCTCCTCTGATCTGCAATATGCGGATTAACTATTAATTCATTAGTTGTATATAAAAATAAAAAATAAATAAATAATCAATTCCGTCCTGATCCCAGACACCGGTGACCGGACTTCTCCCTGGATCAATACTTCCTCTCTAATTATCCGTGATAACCCTGAATTCCCTTTTTAATTAGAAATAAATCCAGTCCCCTTTTAAAGTTATCTATCAAATCCGCTGTCACCACCTCCTCTGGTAGAGAATTCCACAGATTAACCACCTTGTGAAGAACCCTTTTCTTTCTTTAAGGTGGAATCTTTTTACTTCTAACCTCAAAGGATGTCCTCTTGTCAGTTGAAAACCTCTTGGCACAAAAAGCTCCCTTGACAAATCTTTATACTGACCCTGGTATATTTATATAAGGTAATCATATCTCCTCTTAGACGCCTTTCCTCATATATTAATATACAATAACAGCTGCTTGAACACAAAGCAAGGGAAGCTTGCCTTTCTGATAAATAATATATTGTATATCAACGTTAGTTAGACTGCAAAGCTTAGCTAAACTCTCCCTTCCTGTGGAAGGTGTATGGCTTGTTCACAGAGGCCAGGATTTGAGCATATCCCTGCTGCATTCAGACAGGGCTGACTGACCTGCACACAGAAAGGAAATGCTCAAATCCAGGACTGTGTGAGGCTTTGCAGGACCGAGCATGCCTTCTCCTGTCCTAGGCCATTGAGATTTCAATTTTGCACTACACCCATTGTTATGCGTATAAGAGAGAGAGAGAAAACAAAAAAATGACTAGGGGGCTGAAGTAAAACTCACTACTAGTGTAGTATATCAAAAATGAAGTCATCCACTATGCATGTAAAGAATGCAAAAAATACAAACACATTCAACGTGTTTCATCATAAGACTTTGTCAGGGATTTTATATATATATATATATAATATATAAAACTAATACATACTGTATATATAGAACTAAGTTTGTTTTTGTGGATTATCATTATAAGGTCCAGCTTTATTTAATACTATGTCCTGTATTTATTCTGTGTTCTGATCATCTTCCAAGTTTCTTATGAATATGGAAGTGTTGACAAACAAGTAATCAGCAGGCACTCCCTAGGCCAAGATGATGCTCTGGTACTTCTAGGAACATCATACTGATCATTGCTGGCGCTCGGCCTGAAGTTCAGGACATTCTTTATATTCCACGTATTATAAAGCACTGGAAGCTCCACAACATGTTATGTAAGACCTGGAAACGGAGTATACAGAGCCCGAGGCCGGGCTGTGGACAAACACACACTGTGCTTTTATAGGACAGTAACAAACATATTATACCGTATTATATCAGGACTGTAAAGCTCTGCAAACAGGCCTGGTATCAGATTGGCAGGATGTCTTGTGTCAGTACAAGTTGGTCAATCATCTACTGTACAAACACCAAGATATCCTGAAAATCTGATCTGTCTCCAGGATTGGAACTATCTGTAAAATGAAACAAACTATAATATTTATATTACACTACTTTAATATTATCCTGATATTATACCACTAAAATGTTAATATTCCCCTTCTGGATCGCTACCTTGTTGTGGTGAAGGGGCTTGTGTAACTCAATGAAGCTGTGAGCTATACCTTGTAGGGTCACCTAAGATGGGCAGGTAATAGCAGAGAGGTCAGACAAATCACGGTTTACTTGAGAAAGAATGGGCGACCCACTCCAGTATCTTTGCCATGAAAACTATATGGATAAGCACAACCAGAAACATAGGCAGATAAGCCTGGGGTGCTGCGTCCATCTGGTCACCGAGAGTTGGACAGGACTGAAGGACTGAACAACAAAAACAGTGTTAATATTATACTACTGTAATATTATCCTGATAATATACCACCATAATATTATTATACTACTGTAATATTATCCTAAGGGGTTCCCCGGTGCTCTCCCCTGGGTTTGATTCCTGTTTCTCTGTGACCTCATGGACTGTAACACACCGGCACATCTTTATGTCCATGGTCATACTGATCCACTTGATTTTCATGGCATAGTTACTGGTGTGGGTTCCTTCACCTGTGGGCCACAGCATACAGCACCTGATGGACTCCCATCCAAGTACTGACCAGGCCCAACCCTGCTTGGCTTCAGGGTGATGTGACCTCTTGGTTCCCTGACTGGAATCGAATCCAAGTCACAGGGATGAAAGCACTAAATCCTAACCACTGGACCACCAGGGAACCCGCATAGTTTAGTATATCTATGTTTATATGCTACATTGTAACAGCCACCAAGCTTTATGAATGAGTAGAGAAGGATCGCAATGGAAAGCGAGACTGACGTCTACAACAGGTTGTAACTTGACTTTGTCGTCAGACCCCAGACACTCGGATCCCATCAAGAAGAGCCAGCAGCCACGCTAAGCTTCATAGCCCAGCATGTACTTTATTTGTGTGCATTTTTTCTTTTAGTTAATAGCTACATTATGTTCTTGTTTCTTTTGAAAGAAAAAAAAATGTTGGAAAGCTTTGACTCAGAGGATAATTAGGAAAAAGCCAAACAGCTAGTTCTTAATTAGAAAAAAAAAATATTGATGCCTCTGCAAGACCCTGGAGAGATCCATGATACATTAGTGGAAGCTGTGTATGTGAGAGGGGCATTTACATTTCTGGAGAGCTGTGGTTGCAGTGAATGATGCAAGGGGTCTGCTTCTGGGAGATAAAGAGGGAAGGGATGTGGTATCAGTTTCAATCAATTTTCAGCAAAGGCTCTGTTCCCTCATTGCACACCCTTTCCTCCACTGATTGCCTAAACACACAGGCTCATTATATAACTCTGTGGAAATGATATAACATGCACAAAATGGATTCAGGTTTTCTCAATATATTTTTGAGGCGATGGTTCACACATTTGCTAAGAATGTTAGTTTGGTACATGATAAACAAGTGATTTTTTTCTTGAACTGCAGTGGTCCTTTATATATGTCAGAAGTCCACTCCCCTTACTTTTCTTTGCCCCATTAGACCATGTTCTTGTACAGCACTTTTTTTATATTCACTGGGTAAAAGGACTCAAACTATAGGTAAAAACAACCACTTTATAAGAAGTGTATTATTAAAAATGCATTTTCTTGCATTTAATTTAAATTTAAGTTTGAAATGTCTAACCATCGCCAAGAATAGACTCTTATCTCTGCCAAAAGTGTGATTATTTGCAATAATACCTAATTATGCCCTGGGGACCTGGCTGTTTTGTTTTCAGATTAATGGAAAATATTTGCCTTCTATAAAAAAAAACAAAAAAAACTAATTGGTTAGGTATAACCTGGGGTGCAAGGGTGGGGATAACAGACAAACAAATAATATATATGTGTGTGTGTAGATTTATATATATACACAGTTTCTCACAAAAGTCTGTACACCCCTCACATTTTTTTTTTATACACAAGTATTTTATTATATCTTTTCATATGACAACACTGAAGAAGTGACCCTCTGCTACAATGTAATGTGATGTCCCCTCAAAAATGTCTAAACCGTTGGCAACAAAAGTGAGTACACCCTTAAGTGGAAATGTCCAAATTGGGCCCTAAGTGTCAGTATTTTGTGTGGCCACCATTATTTTCCAGCACTGCCTTAACCCTCATGAGCATGGAGTTCACCAGAGCGTCACAGGTTGTCACTGGAGACCTCTTCCACTCCTCCTTGATGACATCACAGAGCTGGTGGATGTTAGAGACCTTGCACTCCCCCACCCTTTGTTTGAGGATGCCCCACCGATGCTCAATAGGGTTTAGGTCTGGGTACATGCTTGGCCAGTCCATCACCTTTACCTTCAGTTTCTTTAGCAAGGCAGTGGTCGTCTTGGAGGTTTGTTTGGGGTCGTTATCATGTTGGAATACTGCCCTGCGGCCCAGTCTCCAAAGGGAGGGGATGATGCACTGCTTCAGTATGTCACAGTACATGTTGGCCTTCATGGTTCCCTCACTGCTGTAGCTCCCCAGTGCCGGCAGCGCTCATGCAGGACCAAACCATGACACTCCCACCCCCAAAAGTATATATATATATAAATATATATATATATATATATATATATATATATATATATATATAGCTATTGTAATTGCGAGTTTGTGTGTAACGCTCACAAGTTGCGAGCCTTACACACAAACTCGCAATACTGACTGCGCAATGCGCATGCGCGGCAAGAGCCACGCATGCACATTGCACACCGAGAGCCACACAGGGGGAAGGAGACACAGGGGATGGAGAGAGGGGGAAATGAGACACAGGGGAGGGAGAGGGGGGAAGAGACATAGGGGAGGGAGGGGGTGAAGAGACACACGGGAGGGAGAGAGGGTGAAAGTAGACATAGGGGAGTGGGTTGGGTGAAAGAGACACAGGGGAGGGAGGTGAGAAGGAGACACAGATAAGTTTTTCAATGGAAAGCGAGACTGATGTCTACAACAGGTTGTTACTTGACTATACCGTCAGACCCCAGACACTCGGATCACATCAAGAAGAGCCAGCAGCCACGCTAAGCTTCATAGCCCAGTATGTAATTTATGTGTGTGCATTTTTTCTTATAGTTAATAGCTACATTATGTTCTTGTTTCTTTTGAAAAAAAATTGTTGGAAAGCTTTGACTCAGAGGATAATTAGGAAAATGTCAGACAGCTAGTTCTTAATTAGAAAAAAATATATTGATGCCTCTGCAGGACCCCGGGGAGATCCATGATACATTAGTGGAAGCTGTGTATGTGAGAGGGGCATTTACATTTCTGGAGAGCTGTGGTTGCAGTGAATGATGCATGGGGGTCTGCTTCTGGGAGAGTAAGAAGGAAAGGATGTGGTATGTTTCAATCAATTTTCAGCAAAGACTCTGTTCCCTCATTGCACACCTTTTCCTCCACTGATTGCCTAAACACACACCCTCATGATACAGCTCTGTGGAAATGATATAACAAGCCCAAAATAGATTTAGATTTTCTCAAAATATTTTTAAGACAAATGTTCACACATTTGCTAAGATTGTTAGTTTGGTACATGCTTGATAAACAAGTGATTTTTTTCTTGAACTGCAGTGGTCCTGTCAGAAGTCCACTCCCCTTACATTTCTTGGCCCCATTAGACCATGTTCTTGTACAGCACTATTTTTACATCCACTGGGTAAAAGGACTCAAACTATTAAAAAAAAAAAAAACACTAATTGGTTAGGTATAACTTGGGGTGCAAGGGTGTAGGAACCAACAAAAATATGGTGGGGATAATAAACAAACAAATAATATATATATATATGTGTGTGTGTAGATATATATATTATAATTGTCAAACTGTTATTCGTCGTCACAAATCGCAGTTTGACAACGATCCGATCGCAAAGCCGATCAGATTATGCGCATGAGCAAAGCGCGGTATCAGCCGCACATGCGTACTGTGCAGCATCAACCACGCATGCGAAAAGTGCGGCCCTAGCCGAGCATGCGCAAAGCTCTGTTTTAGCAGCTCATGCGCAAAGCCTAGCATTAGTGCATGCGCAAAGCGCAGTCTTATCCGCGCATGCGCAAAGTGCGGCATTAGGGCATGCGCAAAGCGCGGCCTTAGCCACGCATTACGCATGCGCGGCGCGTAAGGGGAAATGGAAGAGACACAGAGGGAGAAGGGGGGAAGAGACAAAGAGGGAGGGGGGGAGAGACACAGAGGAGACGGGGAAAGAGACACACGGGGAAGAGACACGGGAGGGAAGAGACACAGGGGAGGGAGAGGAGGGGGAAAGAGACACAGGGGAGGGAGAGGAGGGGAGAAGAGACACAGGGGAGTGAGAAGAGGGGGAAGAGACAGGGGAGTGAGAGGAGGGGGAAGAGGCACAGGGGAGGGAGATGAGGGGGGAAGAGACACAGGGGAGTGACAGAAGGGGGAAGAGACAGGGGAGTGATAGGAGGGGGAAGATGCACAGGGGAGGTAGAGGAGGGGCGAAGATACACAGGGGAGGGAAATGGGGGTGGGGGAGACACAAGGGAGGGAGGGAACAGACACAGGGGGGACAGGGGGGAAAGAGACACAGGGGAGAAGAAACAGACACAGGGGAGGGAGAGGGGGAAAGAGACACAGGGGAGGGGGTAAGAGACATATTAGAGTTGAAAAGGAAAGGGAAAGACATACAACTAAGAACACGTCTTTTTATTGCTATCACCTGGTAACTAAAACGTAACTTTTAATGACAATAAAATCATTATTTAAAATGAACAAGCCATATAATGCTTACTAATTGATAGTTGTTCATTTTAAATGATGATTTTAGTTTGTCGTTAAAACTTAAGTTTTATTATTAGTTTCCAGGTGATAGTAATAAAAGGAAGTGTTCTTACTTGTATGTTGTTACCCTTTCTTTTCAATTCTAATATCATAGGAAACTGACAAGACAGAGCATGTACAGACCCCAGGGTCTTTATCAACTTTAGACTAATTCATTAGCATTGATTGGCAATAATCTATTTTGTGCAGTCCTTGGACGTAGAACAACTACTAACATTTCTGGGTCTCCCAGCTTATGTATTTAGGTTCTCTTTACATTAGTACACCTGAGTTACTCTGTTTCATTCATTCTGATTAATTTTCCTGTGCTCAAGTGGAAAAATACTGAAATTATGGTGGTGTGTATATGATTAGGTTGATCACCACTGCTTTATGGGTGGATCAGAAAGGGAGATAAAGACAAATTACAAACTTCAATGTAAGAACATTATTTTTTAAATGTAATTGATAAAGTTTTTATTATGACCAATAATATAAAATTATACCATATTTGTATCAACGGATTATTATACACAGGGCTCGATTCACTAAAGGTTGGGGTGGCTAGCAGATTTACTTTATTATAAAGTTCTCTCCAACTTTACATTTGCTTTTCTAGTGACTTTGCAAATGACTAAATATACAAACACTGTTGCAGTCCCATCCCTTGCTTTGCTCAGGTGGGCAGGGCTGGGTTTGACATGTACTACATGTATGTGACATGTTTTTGTAGAAGCTCAAGGCAAATCTGTCAAGACCTTGTTATTCAGATACAGACAATGGAGAGAACAAAAAACAGGAATTCATTCCTCTGGCATCATATTCTGTTAGAGTCACTGTACCTGTAGACTAGCAATATATCTGATATCTAGTTTATTGAAGTGGTATTTACCTGTTTGAGTGACACATGTATGGTAATTAAAGATAATTAATTAGTTATACATTATAATTTCAGAAATATGTTCCTCAAATTATATTTAATATTTATTTCTAAATATATTTTTTATTTAAATGTATAATAATAATATTAATAATAAATAAAATAATAAAAAAATATGATGATTTCATAAATGCTCAGTGTACAATACATTCTATGATTGGCTCTTTCATTAGCCAATCACAGAAAGTTCAAATTATATTATTATGTTATTTCAACCAAAAAGAAGAGGGGGGGGCATAGAGACCTCTGATTGGTTAGAGGTATATATAAGTTTCCTGGGTTTCACATGTTTGGTAAGAAACAGGCAGTGATTATCAGAAAAATATGTCTTATATAGATGATTTCAGTGTATTTACAAAGTTATAGGTAGGAAAGTATAATCCAGATTTGCACACCCACATGAAGCTTACATAACCAAGTACATTCAGCAAAGGCTGCCAGGTACAGAGTTTGACCTTTCTGTTAAATACCACAGGAAGTTACTGCTGCTGGATGGAATCACAAGGTTGGGTGGGGTCTGAGATCACAGCTGAATCAGACCACAAGGATAGAGATTGAGAGACTACATATCCCAGGCTGCTTGGCAACACAGGAAGCGCAAAGTATGATACAAACGTAGCAACTAACCTCTGCTTTCTTCTGATTGGCCAAAATAGATTATGAATTTTATGCTAATCTGAGCAGGGATTTTCAGGGGTGTCAACTAACAAAAGCTGCAATTTGCAAACTGAAGGGATTAAGCAAATATCAGGGTAAGTTTGTAAAAGTTTGTTTTGGTATTTTTTCATGCACTAAAAAATGTGCATACACTACTGATTCTCCCCTATCAGATGCATCCATAATCCAGGACTCTTAGATATGCCTTTAAAGGCTAACTATCAGAATACACAGATTTAAATACTTGCATTCCGATTGGTTAGACCTTTATCCAATCAGAAATGGATCTGGATCAATTTAAATACTGTATTCTGATTGGCTAAAATGTGATGCACTTATATCTGAGTAAATCAGAAGCCCTTAAAATATATAAGAGATATTAAGGAAATGGGAATATTTACTTCCCAAATATAGAGGTCGGAGCGCCTAGCTGTCCTGCAACGTAGGAGTTTTGTAATAATTCAACAGAGTATTACAATAATACAACAGTGCAACCAATACAAGTAATTATTATCAGTATAATCAATAACAAGTAAAAAGTTTATATTTTCAGTGTAATCAATATACACCTTTGTTAGTGCTGTATGTTGCACATTAAGCGTAACTCATACAGTAATCTGTGGCCGTCGTAGTCCTGGTTTTAGAAGTGAAATAACATGCTTTTGTCAATTGTGTCTTACGTACGGAAGGCAACACTTTAGTCGGCACGATCTGGGTCTTTGGTAGTAGAGGATGGTTTTCTAATCTTGTTGACAGTGATCCCATGCTTCTCAAAATACACTGGTATCTCTAGTGTATGGAATCTTGTAAATCTGGAATATCAAGAAATAGGAGAGAAAGCGCAAGGATCTCCTGGTGCAGATTACTTCAATGATTTTAAATCAAGGTAACTTCAGGTTCAAGCTGTAAGACTCTCACCTGTTTGGACCTTAATGAAATAAGATATTGAAAGCACTTAAGTAGTGTATCAGCAGAAAGCTGCTCCTGTTAATGTCTTGTTTTTTCCTGGTGTCTGTGGACTCTTCTTCTGGTGTCTGTGGATTCTTCTGATATCCAATTTCCATATACGGCACGAGAGTTCACTCTGGACTCGGGATAGCGGCCTGAACTATTCTAGATCCTTATTTCACCCCCTTCTTGAACTTTTTGAATCGGAGAACTGAAATTCAATATCACTGATGAAGCTGTCACCTGATACAGCGAAACACGTTTGATTTTAAATACCATTGCCAAATAAACCATTTTTAGTTTACTGAGTCTATCGAGTGTGGTCCCCTTTTTTCCAGTCCAACGCCGACGGTACCTCACAGTAGACCAGGGGTATTGCTTATCCCCCACTAAGCCTCCCCTACTAAGATTTCCACTGATCCCACTGAAATACAGTACGTTGGGATTCAGACCATCAGAAGAGACCACAGACACCAGGACCAAACAAGACATTAACAGGAGCAGCTTACTGCTGATACACTACTTAAGTGCTTTTAATACCTCATTTTGTTGAGGTCCAAACAGGTGAGAGTCTTACAGCTTGAACCTGAAGTTACCTCGATTTAAAATCATTGAAATAATCTGCACCAGGAGATCCTTGCGCTTTCTCTCCTACCCCTTGATATTCATAAAAATATATAAGGAGAAGACCCAGGAAGACTAGGAAGCTCCTCAGGGGAGGAGCTCCTTTAGTCAAATTAAAATTGTTTTTAGGAAGTGGCAGGTTTTTGAGGTGGAGGCCCTTTCTATGGGCCAAAGATGAGGAACCAAGGTCTTCAAACAAGATCAAAGAGGACCATATGTACTATCAACATGGATGTGCCCAGTTATCAAGGCATGAAGACTGAGCATGAGGACCCCTGGATCACTGCTGGAGGGTCTACAAAGGCTGGGTAAGTATTATTTCCCCCTACAAGCTTAAGGTTGGTGTTTTCTGTAGTTTTTAATATACTCCTAACGTAGGGTTGAGACAAGTGTAAGGATCGCGGGTAGTAAAAAGCAAGGTAAATGTTTAGTAAATTTGGAGAACTTCTGTTTTCATGGTAGACGCATGTTATACGCCATTGACACCACATTGACATGCCATTGACAAGCCATTAATACTCTCATAACACTTCCTGTTCACTATAACTCACAATGAGTTAGGTATAACATGGAAGAAAGTGCTTTAGTAAATCACACGATGAGCTGAGAAGCTGCATCACTCGTAACGGGATCTAGCGTCCCGTACACCCCCCCCCTCTCATTTCAGGTTGGAAAGTATTTAGCAAACCCCCCCAAGGTTGCCCCATTTCTTGCAATGTGTTGAAATTTTGCTGAATACTTGATAATATTAAATGTTTGCTTATAATTTGCTATTTTCATAATACTGCTGTACCCTTTATAATATTGCACTATTTTTTGTAAAAATATGATACCTATTATATTAGTATGTTTTTTTTATAATACCTCTTTATAATATTGCACTATTTTGTGTAATAATATGATACTTTTTATTATATTGTGCTATTTTTATAATATTTTGAATATTTTATTATATGATGTCTGATCTTTGTACAGTACAATACAGCTCAATCTCTTTCCTCTGAGTCCCAGGACCTGCTGTCTCGTGATGGGAGGGGGATGGGACTCTTTCCTAGGCCAGTCCTTCCTTTCTCTTATTACTAGAGAGTCTAAGACACTTCAGCACATACTGTTTGTGTTTTTCTTTCACTTCAGAACATTATGTCCTCGTCTCACGTCACTCACCACCCACAACCCTGCAATCTGGCCCAGCTGCAGCCCCCTCCCCTGCATTTGTGCACTCTCATTCATTACAATGACTGGATTAGTTGTTATAGTTGTTATTCTACCTGCACATAACTTTACTCCAGTTGTTTTTCACTCTTGCTTTGCTTCGTGACACTTCTTTTAATTGATTTGCATGTGACATCCTTGGCCCGTATATATATATATATATATATATATATATATATATATATATATATATATATATATATATATATTTATATATATATATATATATATATATAATTTGTATGCCATATTATCTATTATTTTTATTGTATTTTTATTAAATATATTTATATTTAATATATTTTTAGAGCGCCACCAGTTAAGGTACAAGGAACATAATTATTTTTTTCTCAAGCAACTAAGCAAGCATGATTTATAAATTGCAAAAGTTGTGTGTTGCAGGAAAAAATATTCAGTATAACCTGTTTAAGCTTTATTGAAACTAACAGGAAACACAGAGAGCATATGTACGTCTGTAGATCTCATTGGCTGGCAGACGGCAAGCCCCCAAAAGCAGTTAAACTTCTGAATAAGTTTTTACACCTTGAGACTTTTCTTTGAAAAAAAGAAAACACACAGTGACACATTATCAAATACACTGTTTCTGATGGAATGTCCTTTAATGATGGATATCATTTTTTTATTTATATATGAATACAGCATAAATAAGATAAGACGGCATAAATAAGATAAGACGGCATATCACATATAATAGTTGTCAAACTACGAATCGTTGTCAGGCTTTGTGAGCTCGCAAAGCGAGCTTGCAAGAATTGCGTCCCTCACGAAGCGAGGGACGCAGTTTGGTACGCTAATGCGGACCCTCGTGAAGCAAGGGGCCGCATTTGCGGAGGTGGAGGCTCTACGGCGCCTCACACGATATACGGACTTACACAAAAAAATACGAACCGCGGGACTTAGAACGGAAAATTTACGGACTTAGCATACAAAATTACGAGATGCAGGACTTAGAAAAAAAAACATTACGACCTCGAAAAAATACGACCTTAACGGCTGAACCGCGCGCATCTGAAAACATAAAAAACGCGATAAATACACACAAAAAATACATAAAAAGCTTACCCACAGCAAGTGAAGTTACACATCAATTTAAGTCCAAATTCATGAGTTTAGACACATGAAAATCCCCTAAGCAAGAGAAAAAATGGTTGCCGAAAAAAAAACGTAAACGAGGCTACAGGAAACTAAAGACGCAAAACACCACCAAGCACATACTGCTTTCAAAAAAGCCGTACGAGGTGCAAGATACACTATTACCAAGGACGCTACATCATACACAGCCGCGTACCACATACACATTCGCCGCCATCTTACAACACTAACTTACACAATGCGGAAGTACACAGCTACCCTAACGGCTTTCCCTCGCGCACACAGCCTATTTACACTACACACTGCACACATTACTGACACTTACACCTCTGCTCCACAACACTGCAAACCTACATTGTATGCTGCAGGAACATCAAAACAGATTGCCAGCTCTTCAGCACAATGCTTCCTGCATATATTACTTCAAAATAGGTAAAGTCTATTCTTTTATTAATTTAGTAATTATTTCATTAGCATACAAAAACAAATATACACAAAAACAAAAAAAACACTCTCACAATAAACACAAAAGCCATTCACCGCGCGACTCACAACGAGCGCCAACGTTGCTCATAGCACACAAAGCCTTGCAATAAGCGCAAAAAGCAGATCACCGAGGCTCGCAATGAGCGCCGAAGGATCTCGGAAAACCAAAAAAATTAATGTCTGGACCAAACAGCATTCCTTGCGTTACAATTGTATTGCCCCGTCATTTTTGACGAGCAAGTCGCTAGTATATATATATATTCGTTTATGAGGAGGTGAGGTCCAACCTATAAAACATTCCATTTGCACACATAAAACATTATACACCAAAGGTTGTCATTTTTAACCGCCAATCAGCTTTCCTCATTCACCCAAGCATAGTCGGAGATATTATGTTGGGGATTATTGCCAATAATTGTTAATTACCCCAAGCAGGCTGGGTGTGTGTTTTTCAGTTTTTAAACCATATAAAACTGATAAGTCTGTAAGCACTCATACCCCAGGGAGTAACGCGGCTGGTTAGGTTAATCATTCACTGAGGTCTGCACATGCTCATTGTTTTCAATTCCATTTTTCTGTTGGCCTTCCTGTGGATCAATTAACAGCTAATCTTCATATTGCATATCAGAGAGATCTAAAAAGGTTCAACTTGATTGACTAAAGTCTTTTTTCAACCTCAATTGTTATGTAACTCTGTAACTATATGGTCTTAGACTGAAAACAATACAATTATACTCCAAGGTAGTAATTAGCATAATGACATATCACATGCTCCAAAACTATAAATGTAATCCCTGCTCATGTTAAAATGTAAACTCACCTTTCACACACCGGGTATTCACCAAAATATAATGATTGCGTCTAGGTTCCATCCTGTTTTTTTTCTAATTGTTACTTTTTTTCTATCTAATTATGCTCATAATCAGACTCAAAGTGTTCAAATATATGTTTTCATTGTACAGAGGTAATTTAAAGTACTGTGTGAAGTAGTATATAACTACATGAAGCTGTATATTATATCAGATTATTAACTAAGGGATTTGTAATTACTGTTTGTGTTCCCTGGTGGTCCAGTGGTTAGGATTTGGTGCTTTCACCACTGTGACCTGGGTTTGATTCCAGTTAGGGAACCAAGAGGTCACACCCCCCTGAAGACATGCAGGGTTGGGCCTGGTCAGTACTTCAATGGGAGACCACCTAGGAATAACAGGAGCTGTATGCTGTGGTGCAATGGAGAAGGAAATGGCAACCCACTCCAATATCTCTGCCATGAAAGCCAAGTGGATCAGCATGGTGTGTTACGGTCCATTAAGTCACAGAGAGTTGGACACGACTGAGCAACTGTACTGCTGATCCATGCATCTTGCCCCATGTTTCTCACATGCTCTGTGCAGGACATGCAGGCGGGCACGTGCAGTGGATTTTATCGATGTCACATAGATCTCTTTATGCACATGCCAGCTGTAATAACAGAGCGTTGGATTACAACACGGGGCGGATGCAGAGCGACTATGAGTGTGCTGTACGTGCATGTGTGTGAGTTAGGTGTGATGCATGTGTGTGTATGTGCTGCATGTACGTCTATGTTTACAGTGTCATTGTGTGTGTGTACTCTATATGTGCACCTGAGAGAGTGTGTGTCTGCATTTGTGTGTGTGTTTTATGTGTTTTCATGTCAGTACGAGTGTGTGCAGTATATGTGTGTATGTGCACCTGTTTGTGTTCTGTATATGGCTATTTCCTTGTGCACCTGTGTGTGCTCTGTGTTGTTATATATATACTAGCGTATCGCCCGTCAAAAAATGACGCCAATGAGATGTGTATGTTTTAAAAGTTGTTTATTTATTAATATACATATGGAACTGTAAGGTAGCTAATATTTTTTTTGTGTCCTACTGAAATATGGAATTCAAATCAATAAATTAATTTACATATTTTTATGCATTGTGTTGAAGAGCTGGCAATCTGTGTTGATGTTGCTGCAGCATTAGTGGTGTGGAGCTGCTGTGTAAGCGTGCTGAATGTGTGCAATGTAATAGTGTGCGTGCGCGAGACCAAACCGTTAACGTAGCTGTGTACTTCCGCATTATCCTAAAATGGCGGATAATGTGTTGTATGCGTCTTACCGGATTATCGGTACGTGTTTTCCCGTGGTTATAGTACTGTAGCCTCGTTTTCGTTTTGTTCGTCCGGCATTTTTTCTGCGTCGCTCACTGCCAAAGTACTACGGTTTAACGGCTCGCCTCGCTGTGCGAGGCTCGCCGGGTGATGATCGCCTGCGGTGCTCATCGCTAAGCCCGCTAAAGTACTAAGGTTTAACATTAAATTTGTTTGGCACACAACATGACACTCATTTGTCCCTTTTTTTTTTTTTTTTTTTAAATCAATCTTTTTTTTTTTTTCTAAAATTAATATTTTAGTAATTTGCAACTTATATTTCTTAAAATGCGTTGGTTTAGGCGTTAATTCCGATTTTGTGCGAGACAAAGTCATTAAATATGTGTTAATGCGTAAATCTGTTATTGCGTTTCGTAAAATGTACTCACTACTGTCTTTTTACTCATTGCGCGGTTAATCCGCATCCTTTATCTCGTTGTTGTCAAACATATACGTCTGTGGCTGTGTTTTACGCAGTTCGTAGTAGTATAGCCTCGTTTTCATTTTTTTCGGCGGCCATTTTTTTCTTGCTTAGCCGATTTTCGATCTTTGTAACTCGGCTAAATCGATGTAAATTGGAGTTCCAACTCACTTCCAGACGTCCTGCCTGGTTCCCCATGCTGTAAGTGACCGTGATTTTTTTTTTTTAGTGTGTATTTAGTGTTTTTTTTAGTGTTTTTGTTCCGCCGCTTATGTCGTAATTTTTTTCGGTTCGTATTTTTTTTTGCAAGTGCTATTAAGTAACGGCTCGCCTCGCTACGCGAGGCTCGCCTGCAATGAGCGCCTGCGGCGCTCATTGCCAAAGTGCTACGAAATAACGTCTCGCCTCGCTACGCGAGGCTCGCCTGCAGTGAGCGCCTGCGGCGCTCATTACCAAAGTGCTACGATTTAACGACTCGCCGGGCGATGAGCGCCTGCGGAGCTCATCGCAAAGTTGTACGCACTGCGCAACGTAGCGTGACGACGTCTCGCAGTTAGACAATTATAATATGTGATGTGTGTCACGTGTGTGTTATACATGTATCACTGTGAGTGTTTGTATGCTTGTGAATGTGTGCTATACATGTATGTGTGAATGGGTTATTGTAAAGGACCACAAAAGTATCCATATGTGCTCTGCACCAGGGGGTGAAAAATCATGTGGAAAATGTGTACACATTTTTAAAATTGATCAAGTATTCACATATATTGTCATTTTAGTTTAACCCTTGAAGCCATCCCACAAGATTATGCACACATATTAAGACTGGAGTCTGTAACTGTTTTTGTTAATTAATTTAATTATTTAGTTATATATATGAAGTATATGTGTGATACTAAATACACTAGTCAAGTTAAAGTGGAAGGCACTGATTCAGAACCAATGACTTACTAATGAAAATATTTTGTGAAGCAAAATACTTTAAACTACACCAACACACTCTGCTTTAAAAATATGTTTAAAAGTTACTAAACTAAAAATAATTTCCTTATTTGAACTGTATATATATATATATATATATATATATATATATATATATATAAATATATCACATGTATAGTTGTGAGCATCCTGGTTGTTGCTAACGCTGCGCGCTCGCAAACTTTACGGACTTACGATAAAAAAATACAAGACGAGCAACTTAGAAAAAAATACGCGCAACCTCGCAAAAATACAACCTTACCGCGCGAAACCCGTGCATTTGAAAACATTAAAAACACAATCAATATACACAACAAACACATAAAAAGCTTACCTACAGCAAGGGGGGCACCCAGGACCTCAAAAACTGAAGTTACACCTCAATTTCCCTCGAAATATGAGTTTAGACCCCCGAAAATCCCCTAACCAAGAAAAAAAATGGCTGCCGAAAAATGTATGTGCATGAGGCTACAGGACTCTAAAAACACCATTAAACACCTACGGATTTTCCGAAAAAGACAGACGCGATCCAAGAACAAGGACGCCAAATCAGCCACAGACGCGTAACACACATTAGGCGCCATTTTACAACACTAACTTACACAATGCGGAAGTACACAGCTACCCTAACAGATTTTCCTCGCGCACGCACACTATTACACTACACACTGCACACATTCATGACGCTTACACAGCAGCTCCACAGCACTGATCATGCAGCAACATGAAAACAGATTGCCAGCTCTTCAACACAATGCTTCCTGCATATATTACTTCACAATAGGTAAAGTATATTGATGTATTTTATTCATTATTTCATTAGCATTAGCTAAAAAAACAATACTCATAGCACACAAACAACCAACAACTTCGCAATGAACACCAAAGGCGCTCAGCGCAAGGCTCGCAATGAACGCCAAAGCATCTTGGAACACCAACAAAATTTACAGCACTTACAATCTTATTGCCGTCATTTTTTGACGGGCAAGTCGCTAATATATATATATATATATATATATATATATATATATATATATATATTTGAAATAGTTAATTTTAAATAATACATATATATGTTTGTGTATTTGTAGTTCACATAGTTAATCAAATATATATTTTTTAAAGTAGCAAAAACAAGACAGTTACCTCATATAGACATATTCCTCATTAAATAACCTAACCATATTTGTGATTTATTAAACAGTAAAGAACCCAGTACCTTTGGTACCACAGACTGCAGCACTACTTACTGAGTAATCACGGATTCGCTACATTAGCTGCTAGAATATAGTTAAGTAGTTACAATGAATGAGCCACTGCTTGATTCAAAGCCTCTACACCTGATTCAAATTAATATTCATTATGTCCCATGCAGTACAGAACTCATTACTCATTCAGGTAGGGGCAACACACTGAAATTGAGCATAACTCCATGAATACCTTTTCCACATGCTTTTTCACCCTCTATCTAATGGTGCAGAGCACATATAGGGTACTTTTGTGATTGTTTAATATGCACATTTTTGTTTTGGAATGTATATCAGTCCATGATTGCATGTGTGCTCTCTATATGTGTGTGTTGTACATACACATATGTACCAGTGCATGAAAACCCAACTGTATTTATATGTTCTCTGTATGTGCATCTGTGTGAATGTGCATCTTTACATGTGTCTGAGTCTGTACTGCTCAATGTGCATCTATGTGCACTTATCTATAATTACTTCTGTGTATTTGAGTGAGCGCTCAATTGAATGTACGTGCAATTATGTGTGTTTGTACTGTACATATGTAGGCGCTTGCAAGCAAATTTGCATTTGCAGTTGTTAAGGATACACTGTTAACCTCTTTACTGCTGTAAGATAATCTGCAGCCAACGCAGTAATAGCACATGGCTTGGCTTTGCCCTATGCCCCTCTGTGCCTTCAGGCTGGGTCTGGTGAGGGCTCACATTACTCTGCAGAATTACACGTTCCCTGGAGGCATCCACATCTGTTATTAGTTTAACATCCCAATATCATCCAAGAATATTGCAGTAATCCTATGTGGGACTTAGCTCCGTGCCGCAGTGATGTTGTTAAACTGATTTATTTTTCATTTACAGGAACAGTGTCAGTCAAAATAATTGAACCCCATCCCACAAAGGGAATCTGATTACATTTCTTCTGCTTCAATCAAAAAAAAACTGCAATGGCATAACCAAGAAGCTGGAATTACATACTATTTTATTTACTTGTGTTTAAAAATTCTGTATACCGGTATTTAAAATCATTGTACAATAAATAATATAATAAATATAGTATTTATAAAAAAAATATATGTTTGAACACATTGAGTTTGACAAAGAGCATAATCAAGATTTTAATATGAAAAACAGATAAATGTTGATGATTGTGCTGGACCAATGGCGGCATTTACATTTATGAAAAGCACCACTGATGCAAGCAGACTGTTTCTGCACCTGTAAGGGTAAGGAGAGTGGTGTCAATTTCACTCAGATCCAATAATCTAATAAAACCTTCTCTCCCTCGTCTCTCCTTATCCTGTGTGTTGGAGTTATCCAATGGGTTTATGTGAGCCACCAGCTCTACAAAGCTCTCTTGCCCAAGTAGCAGCAGTGGTTAACTTTCCTGATCAGCTGATTAGCTGCACCTGGGCAGCCCTGATTTATGACTGCTCCTGGAGTATGGAGAGGCTGTTTAGAACTGACTGCTGTTTGCTTGACTTGGAGAAAAACACACAAAGTGAGAAAGCAGCCTGCAGCTTATGACGGTTGCATCATGGTAGAAAACTGGATTTCTAAAAAAATTACATACTATTAGACTGTTTGCATTCTCCACCCAGGTTTAGCTGGATGAGAGCAGGTTAGTGAGGAAACGGCTTATTAATTAAGGTAATGTTTCAGTGTAATCTAGGCCTAATATTTCCTTTGATTAATTTTGGTTTGTTATTTTTGTGTCACTGGCTAAATTCCTAGTTTACAATTCATTAGTTTACAAAGACCCACTTTCCTGAGATATACACAGAATGAATAAGGCCAGTAAAGAAAGTGGAACACTGCAGTAAAATATAATCACCTATGAAAATCGAAATTATAAAGACTGTGTTTATTTTATTACTTTCTCAAAACATTTTACATAAGTTTTGTTTAAAAAAAAAACATAAAAAATATAAAAAATATGTCTACAGAGGTCTTTTAAAGGGCCAGGGCGATTTTCCAGTTAGATCTGTTTTTTAGTTCACCATTAATTATTATTAAAAATACATGTGCAAACACAGTTCCCCCCAATAATAGTAGCTGGTGCACTCCTCACCAGCCTTGTTCTGGAAACTATTGTCCAGATGACAAACAAATCATCACAGATTGCATTAATTATGCAGGCCAGACTACCTGGAGCATGCTCACTTTGAAGAGGTGAGGGGTATGGGCTACTATTATTGAGGTGAACTGTGTATTTAAATTATATTTTCTTGCTAAAGCCTTTCTTTGCTACTATATGCTCATGAATCTTTAATGTTAATTAATAGTGAACGATAAATAGATTTAATAAATGCATTTACACAGACCCTTTAAATCCTTAGTGCTTGTTTATTCAATAAAACTAATGGAAATGTAATCTGTCTTGGGAAGAAATAAATGCAATGACTTCCCCCAATAAAAGAATAACTACATATTATACTCGGTTGATTAAAAAAAAAACACTCTAGTAGTCCAGCTTTTATACTTTTGAGTAATAATGGTCAGCATAAACAACTTTTCAGTTTAAAAAGTTATTGTTTTATATGAAATCTGACACTGAAATTAGCTGTTTTTCCTGCCAAATGCAATCTACAGCTCCTCTTATCTTATTTCAAACTGTGGCATAGCCTGTGCATGACTTCCACGCAGCTGCCTATTTACCAAACAGCTTTACTGGCACAGCTTGGGGAAATGTGACGCACTGAGCTAATAAAAAAAACAGCAACTTTTTATTCCAAGAACTTGTTATATGACAGCAGAAATCTTAGTATTAAATTAGTGGAAAGAAAATAAGCCTTATTGTATTGTTCGGAGTGAACAGTTTTACTCAAGAAAATATTTGGGACAGACCAGTTTCTTAATGCTACAAGTGTAACTGCATTCAGACAATCTGCCAAGGGCATTACTAATATTTGATGTCAAGTGTAAGAACAATGCTTGTGTTCTACTGCAAAAATGTAATAACAAGCATTAAAAAGCCTCATCTAAACTGTTTGATAAATAAAACACTGTATACCAAAGAAAATACTAATCTGTGTATGATTTAGTTATATATTTGCTGGAATATATTGCAAGTAACATGCAACAACTATAATGCCACGTGACAGATATAAGCTCAGACCACGCTGTGTATCATGTGCTCTTGTGTAGCGGTTTGGATTCTGGGACCTACAGTTTGATTATTGAAACAGACAGATCACTCAACGGCTTCCCGGCAGAGCGCTAGCCTTACATACTAATTGTATGGCTTCTGATTGGTTAAAATATGTGTCAATTATATTTCAGCCAATCATGATCGAATATTTGAATACAGGAACTCTAATTGATATGCCAGTCCATCACCTTTACCATCAGCTTCTTTAGCAAGGCAGTGGTCGTCTTGGAGGTGTGTTTGGGGTCATTATCATGTTGGAATACTGCCCTGCGACCCAGCCTCTAAAGGGAGGGGGTCATGCTCTGCTTCAGTATGTCACAGTACATGTTGGCATTCATGGTTCCCTCAATGAACTGTAGCTCCCCAGTGCCGGCAGCACTCATGCAGGCCCAGACCAAACATATATACACATATGTCTATATGTGTATACTGTACACTTATGATTTTCTATCTAGGTGTGTGGTAAACCTATGGCTGGGATATAACAAAAAGAAAGGAGGAGTAACTTGATCATTAGGTGTGCACAAATCTGAAAGTACTTAAAGCAGCATAAATCCTAAGTACACCCCTGACTGGTTGTATATATTATTATTATTATTATTTGTAACACGCCAACATATTCCATAGCGCTATACAGGGGTTAAATACAAGGTACAATACAATATTAACACATTCCATAAGAAAAGGAGGGTCCTGTCTTTGGGCTTACAATCCTATATACACAGTACTTTTTCCCAATGAAATGTGTTAGATTGAAAACGAACAAACTTATAATATATATGTACACATACACAAATATAAATATGACAAGGAATAATGAATGGGGGAAAATAAAGGGGGAGGAGGTATATACATCAATGGGCATAGGGTTGCATAAACACTAACAGCCTTATTAAATTGCGATTCAGCAAATTGAATAGGGCTCTATTTAGCACATAGCATTTTTTTAGTGAACTTATATCCAAAAGCAAGGTCTTCACTAACTAAAAACTTCTGTAAAAAAAAAAAATGCTCTGTGCTTATATAGAGCCCTATTCAATTTGCCGAATTGCAGTTTAACAAGGCTGTAAATGCGCTGGGATCCTGCACCTGGGACGGGATGTTCCAGCCTGCCTCTAGTGCTCTTACAGACACTTGTTCCTTTTGGACTATGGTTGCTAGCAAACAGTGTACGTCCTGTTCCAGGGTCAGAGAGGCTCCCGAGTCCTTGTCCAGAAGAGTGAAGGGCTCTCAGACTGCGCACAAGGACTTCTCTGCTCCCACACTGCGCTTCCTGTGAAAGAAACATTTAATGTGCATGCAGAAAAAATCCATTATCTGGCTCCCCTATCTGTATAAAACTCACTTTATTCTGTGCTTGGCTACCGTTTTCAGTTATTTTTACATGTCCAGGGGTCGGAGAGTAGCTGCAAAGTAGCCTGTGTTAATAGTCTTTATTTGCCTCCTTCCTTGCAGGGGTCACTGCGGGCATACAGTTGCACTTTCTTTAACATCAATTAAGATATGGAGACAAGCACCTTAAATAGAACCTGCAACATTAAAATTCAAATGTAGGTTTTTATGGATACACTGATATTTTCTCCAAACATTAATTTTATTGATAATGAATTATGAAATAAACAAATGAAACTATACTACTGAATTTTCTTCCATTCTATAGCTCTTACCCCTACCTATTTCTCTCTCTCCTATCCTCTTCCAATATCTCTCCTACTAATTCCTATTCTTTTTCCCACCACTTCCTATCTTTCTCCCCAGTTCTGTTCCTATCTCTCTCATGCTCCCTTTCTATCTACATCTTTCTCTCTCAAACACACACACACCTTCCTATATGACCCTCCTACACATTTATATTCTCTGTCCCAGCCCTTCATATCTCTCAAAATCCCCTTACTACTTATTTTTCCTCACTTGTCCCTGTCTATCTCTCCTCACCTCTTCCTCTCTCTCTCTCTCTCATCCTCTTCCTATCTCTCTCCTGACTCCTTACTATCTCTCTTTATTTCTTTCTCACCTGGCCCCTTTGTATTTATCTTTCCCTCTTCCTTTTATATTTCCTTTCGTATCTACCTCTCTCTCCTCAACCCTTCCAATTTATTTCCCCTATCCTATTCCTTTCTCTCTAATAACCCCTTGCTATCTCTCAGTTTCCACATACTACATGTTTTCCTCACTCATCCCTTTCTATCTCGCCCCTTACTATCTCTCTCTAATTCTTTCTCTCCTCACCCCATTCATATCTCTCTCTCCAACCCTTTCCTATCTCTCAAACTAACCTTACTTCCTATTTTTCCTCACACATCCCAGTCTATCTCTCCTCACCCCTTCGTATCCTCTTCCTATCTCTCTCCTGACCCTTTCCTATCTCTATTTTGTCCTCTCCTTGCCCCTTCTGATCTCTAGCTTCCTTTTCTATCTTATTCCTATCTACCTCTCTCTCCTGACTCCTTCCCATCTCTCTCCTATCCTCAATCTCCCTCATATCTCTTTCCTACTTCTCTTCCACTGATGAAGTTACTGCTGGTGCAGCAGGTGCAAAACAACAGGGCCCACAACAAGGTAGGCGCCTTCTGATACTAGCAGTAAATGAGTGATCTAAATGTATTAGATGAATCTGGCAGATAATTAATTTATAGATAGGTGATGTGCTAACCATTGGGGAGATTTGGTCATCACATATATAGTTCTCAGCAGCTGAGCTTGCCAATAACCGTTGGTAACGCAACGTTAAAATTGCAGGCATGCATAGCAAGCCCGCAGCAACTGCACCCCCTACCGCGGACCTCGTGAAGCCATAGCCGTTCATCCCTACGACCCCGTAGGACTTAGGCAGGGAGCGCCGAAGGCGCTCACTGCGCTGGTGAAGAAGAACACCATAGGCGCTCATCCCTACAACCCTGCACGACTTGCGCATCATACCTACAACCCGCGGGACTACACATCAACACACAAAAAAATCAAAAATCGGCTGCAAAAATTACGACCCGTAACACTTACAAAATAAAACCGCCACTGAGGGGAAAAAAATGCGAGCTGCAAAAAATACAAACTTAACGGCCGCAACGCGCATAGCGAAAAACACGAAAAACACACTAAATACAAAATAAAATAAAAATCCAAATACACACAAAGCAAGGGGGGACAGCCAGGAACACTGGAAAGGAGGTTACACGCCAATTTCGATAGAATTTTAAGATTTTCGCCACTCGAAAATCCCCTATGCGAGAGAAGAAATGGCCGCCGAAAAAAAAGAAAACAACCCCTGCAAACTAACTGCAAACTAATAACATTAACATTACAAAATGCGGACATACACAGCTAAACAAACGGTTTCCCACGCGCACGCAGCCTATTTACACTACACACTGCACACATTGCTGACACTTACACCTCAGCTCACCAACAGTGCAAACCGACATTATATGCTGCAGGAACATCAAAACAGATTGTCAGCTCTTCAGCATATTGCTTCCTGCATATATTACTTACAAATAGGTAAAGTATATTAATTTATAACTTTAATAATTAATTAATTTACATAAAAAAATACATACACAGAGAAAACCAAATACAAAAATGACAGAATCACAATAAATGATAAAGGCGATCAGCGCAAGCCTCACAAGCAGCGCCAACAGTGTTTACAGAACCACAACTACACCAAGGGAGAGGCTGACAATGCGAGCCAAAGGGCCATCAGCGCAAACCTTACAATCAGCGCCAAAGGAGCTCTCATAACCAAACATACACCAACCAAGAGGCTCGCAATGAGCGCCGACGGTACTCACACAACCAAAATACTTACTTTGTGTACCAAACAGCATTACCTGTCTTTTTTTGATGGGCAAGTCGCTAGTGTACATATATTTTTACCTTTTTTATTGATACCAATGGGTAGATATAAAAGTTGCAAGAGGTCCCAAATTATTTTGCACATTCCATTCACTAGCTCTGCCACTGCTCTCTCCTACCCATTCCCCCTTCTGTCTCCCATTCCTTAATACTTCTTTCTCACTCAAAAATGTCTTACTCTCTTCATCCCTTTCTATCCCTCTCCGTCCCCTTCCAATCTACCTCCCTCTTTCCACCACTGTTTCATCTTTTCTGACCCCTTTCTATCTTTCTCTCCTGACCGCTTCCTATCTCTCTCTTTCTCTTTCTTATCCCCTTCCTATCTCTCTATGCCTTTAATTTCCCTCTCTACCATCTCTCTCTCCTCACCCCATTCTCTCCCTCTCTCTCCTCATCCCTTCTTATCCCTCTCATTCCTATCTATCATTCCTATAAGAATCATTGGAGGATTCTCAGCTAAATCCAGCTGTTCTGAATAGACACAAAACTCTGATTTTGGTGATCCATTTTTAAGCTGTAATGTCATCTCAGTCTCTTTAATCGAGATAACAGCGGGCTTTGTGTGGAGCTCACAAAGACGCCTTGACATTAATCAGACTTTAATATGTTTTCCTGCTGATGTCAACTTGTTTATCGAGTTTGTTATATTTGACACCCAGCTGTGACCTTGGGAGTTTCAGCCGTTGCATTCCAAGTGTCAGAAATGAGAGAGACGAGAGCGCTCCGGATGAGGCCTGAGATACTGATACAGACACTGAGTGACATTATATTGTGCCCTGAAACACCACAAAGACAGGCTGTGAGTGGGTCTGAACTGAAATGAACCAAAATGTATTTAATTTATATGTCCAAATTCTGCACACGCTAAAAAAGTCTATACATTTCTTTAATTAAAGTTCCACTGCATTAAAAAAAAAACTTGTGTACTAACAGCCTTATTAAATTGCAATTCGGCAAATTCTAAAGGGCTCTATATAAGCACATAGCATATTTTTTTACAGAAGTTTTTAGTTAGTGAAGACCTTGCTTTTGCATAGAAGTTCACTAATTAAAAACTTCTGTAAAAAACATATGCTATGTGCTTATATAGAGCCCTATTGAATTTGCCCAATTGCAATTTAATAAGGGTGTAAATCTGGATCAATAAATTAACAACTAATCCGCATATTGCAGATCAGAGAAGATCTTAAAAGGTTGAACTTGATGGACTGAAAGTCTTTTTTCCACCTCAATTACTATGTAACTATGTAAATTAATAATATTAGCCATAGATATATATGACAAATGGTGAATAGCTGAATGTCTGAAGACTCTATTAGTAGAGGAATCCGCTTTAGTGCTTGCTATATCGCATCTTAATGGAGGTGTGTGTTTTTAGTTATCAGTCCAGGGAGGGGTGTAGGATGAGTGAACACACCAGAGCCTTTGTTTGATAACTGGATATGAGTGAAATTGACACCACATCCCTTCCCCTTCACTGGCTCAGAGGATGCAACCATAGCTCTGCAGAAATGTTAACTTCCCCCATTCACGCACTGCTTCCACCAGTGTAACATGCATCCCTCCAAGGTCCTGTAGAGGCATTAAGATGTATTTATTTTTCTACTTAAAAACTAGCTCTGTGACTTTATTATGTTCTTAGTCCTACTGGACTCCAGCTGCAGACTCCTATGTAAGTGCTGTAGTGCAGGGACACTTGCAGGCACTATCCAACTATCTAGATTAAAAAGCTTAAGTTCATGTTTGAGTTCTTGACACTCACAAGTGCAAGTAACAAATATGGCTGCTGCACCCACAACTTGCCTTCATCATATAGGGAAATAACTAATCACACAAGAATTACGTTTTATTAGACTTACAAATATTTATTAACATATATATTTCAAATAAAAATATGAGAAATATTTTTTTAAATTGGAAATGTGTTTACAATTTACCATGGGCCTCATTCAATTGCGATTTGGATTTTTTTTACAGAAGTTTTTAGTTAGTAAAGACCTTGCTTTTGGATAGAAGTTCACTAACTAAAAACATCTGTAAAAACATATGCTGCTTATATCGAGCCCTATTCAATTGGCCAAATTACAATTGAATGAGGCCCCATGAGATTAGCTCTGATCCACAACTTTATTCTGCCCTAATCCTATTTAGACATGTGCGCTCACTCAACTTAATTAACAACCCAGTGTACATTGGGAAAAACTTCACATGTTTTTGAAGTATGTAACTAACGAAATTAGCAGCTGCTTAAGCTGGGACGCCATATTTGTTGGTGTATGGAAGGCTTCAGCAGTTGACAGAGGGAATGTACTTTTCTACTCAGCAATGGAGGAAGGGGTGGGGGAAGAAGGACAGAGAAGAGGAGTTTGTTATATCATTGGAACCTCTGACATTTGATGCCTGCAATCTTCCCATGCACATGCTCAAAAGAAAGCAGTTTGCAAGGTTAACTGTAATATCCCTTTCGCACACAAGCTTCACCAAAGAGTCATGGATGCCTCAGGAGTATCCATAGTATTTTTGAATAAAAATATATTTTTTTACTGTATAATTATGCTGTTACTCAGAATTACATTTAAAAAAATAATAATAATATTAAAAAATATATATATAAAAAAAAAAATATATATATATATATATATAAATATATATATAATGTTTAATTCATCAATTCATCATGGATAGTGATTCTGTAAGAGATCACTTCAAAGGACAGTGTCAGTACAAACAACTTTTACATTCAGTATAATACAAAAATATGACCCTTAGAAACTTGCTGTACTGCTCTTCCCATAGGTTTCAATGGGGCAGATTTTTTTTCTTTATAGCGACCACAAAGTGCTGTGGTGACAAGGGTGCCATACTCTAGAAAGTTCCCCTGCAATTTGTTTTGCAAACAGATCATAGTGCTGCTTATCATCATTAACATCATTATCTAGTGCAGTTTGATAAATGGCATCAGCAGTTGTTTGTCCAGTCCATTAACATTTACAACATATTTAAAACTTTTTCTTTGGTATACTTATCTAACTATTTATTTTATAAGCATTTGCTGTTTCCATGGCAAAATAAACATCATAGAATGACTTAAAAGTTAAAAATTAATATATTGTTTCAGATTAATTTTGACACACAATACTCTCCAGCAGATGACTTGCAATCTAATGTGTGTCTGACACTCATACAGAAGCCCAAGTGCAGCTGGATTCTCAGTGTCCATACATTTCAAACACTGATATTATGCAGGGCATGATCCTTGGTTTAAGTTTCTGAATTTTACTACAAATATAATATACCTGTGTATCTATTTAGTTTTATTGCATACTAGAGCCATCCATCTCAAAAGTATTTCTATCAGACCCCTTCCCTCTCCCTATCAATGAAAAAGCTTTCTAACTTTGCATACCTTCTTACCTAAGGTTTCTGCCTCTTTCATTCCCTTTAGATTGTAAGTAGCGAGTTTCTAATCTTGTATGGTGCTTTGGGAAAAATTGCTTTCTACAAAGATTTTAAGCTCAAAACAGGGCCCGCCATCTTCTACAGTTTGTTACTATTGTATTTTTCCTTGTTCCTATTCCCTGTACAGCGCGTTACCAATAAAAGTTAATAATAATAATAATAATAATAATAATAATGTACTTTATTTTATTAAGAACTGCTTATAGGCTCTGCGTTTTCTACCAATTCTTACCTGTTTGGGTCTGTTCATTGTTGCTCATGAATACACATAGTGTGAAGTGCGTTGTTTCAAATTAGCCTGTCAGTGACCTCTGTCAAGCAGCAAGTTGCAGAATGTTGCCACTGATTGGTTGCTATGAGACAATGCAACCTTGAAATTAGGAGTATACTGTCTTCATGAGCTGCAGAGGGGAGAAACCAGTGGGGAACTATTTGTAAGATTTAGAAAAAAAAACAGAGCTTATAAGCACTTCTTAATAAAATAAAGTACACAAAATTAAATAGATACACAAGTATGAATAGTGAAATATGGAAACCTTCCATGTCTCTTTAAATATATATTGAGATTCAGAAGTTTATTAAATGAGACATTGTTACAGAAGTTTTTCAGCAGTGAAAGGGTTATAACTCTGGTCTATTCACCAATTGTGCCCGGAGGCGAGTGAAGGTTATTAGTTCTCTGTCTGCTCCATCTCCCGCTGTGCAATATCACAGTGTAAATGTGCTGAAGTCAGCAGAATGAGGGGATCGGGCATAGAAATCCCACCGTGCACATACAATCCTGTAATATAGAGAGAGAAGATAACTATACACTGGAGAGACCTGAATATCCTCAACCAAAGTGACCAAAAATATTTCTGATCTAAAAAAAAAAAAGTGTCTGTCAACTCAAAAGTCAATATTTCCAATATATGTGGATTTTTGATTGGGAAACATTATTTAACCTTATTGAGATGGTTTAAATAGAAAAATATTTTTTGTTTTCAATTTTGTAAATATAAAAATAATAATATATATTTTTTTTATCATTTTGGGGGAATTTACTAAGCATCTCAAGTGCGTCTCCCGATTTACTATGTATTATTTCCTCTGTGCAAAAATCAGCCGATCTCACGTTATCTCAGTTGAGAAAGTGCTTAGTAAATCCCCCCGTTATGTTATACCGCGTGCAATGTTTATTAATTCAAATTTGAATTAGACTTTTTATTTATGTACACAGCAAATGAATAACAATTAACAATAATAATAATACTACAATTATAGAAAGCTCTGTCAAAATTCTACAAAACATATTTGTATAAAATGTGCAGTTTTGATTTTAAAACATTGCTTTTATTATTATTTTATTAACTTTTAGTTGTAACGCACCAACATATTTCCGTAGTGCTATACAGGAGATAAAAACAAGGAAAAGTACAGTATTATCAACCTTCCAAAAATGAAGGACTCTGTTTATAGTTTAGAATCTTGCTTCAGTAGAAAATGATTTCTAGAAAATAAAACTGTTAACATATCTGAATTCTTTACAAAAAAAAAAAAATATATATATATATATATATATATATATACTGTATACATACTGTATGTAAACTTTCTGTATATATATATATATATATATATATATATATATATATATATATATATAAATAAAATGACTGATAATACTGTTAATTGTAAATAGCTGTGTTAAATAAAACTGTGTATATTTGCATAAATTGTGCAATTTATAATTTTAAATGCAATTAGCATTGTTTAAATATTTAAATGTTTTATATAGTATAAAATTATTAAATACTGAAATAAAAAAAATCATAAATTAAAATAAATAAAATTAGTAAGTATCTATGTGCATTATAATTTGCTGTGTATATACAGATCTAGTATGTGTTGCAAATATAGGTAATAATAAGTACTTTATAAAATAGAATATTTGTTTTAAAAGATTGAATTTTCTTACTGTTAACTTTCTTTGCCTGTCAATCAGCTTTTTTCATCTACCCTCCAAACATGATCTGTTATCTGATTCTTACCATTGATGATTGCTAATATGGATTATCCCCTGGGGGTCTGACTGTATTGTTTTCAGTCAAAAGGCTTAAAGGACTGACAAGAATGATCGGGTGCAGACCCCTAGTCTAATCAGCCTAGCTACTTATAAACTGAAAATTCCACTCATAGGGATCCTTCAGCCAAATTAACAGTGTTATGTGTTATTAATGGCTCTATATTCTTTCAGACATGTTTTTAACGGGACGGTTTAACCAAAACAGTCAAATCCTGTTGCAGAATTTTAAACTAAATGTATATTTTCTTGTTCTTGGCAAAGTGCCTAAAAACTTGCTTACATCTCCATTAAGTGTACTATGATGTGACTGTATTTATACTATACAAATGTATTCAGCCTGGTGTTAAAAAAACAGTGGCATTGCGGGAAATCTAGTCCTGTTTCACAACAGTGTTGCAAAGCAAGGTTGCCAATTTTAGTTAAAAATTTCAGATTTTGAAAAAAATTGAAGTCTTCTTAACTATAGATATATAAAGTAGCTTCTATGTTTTATGCTGACAACATTGCTTTAATTATTCTTATTTCATTTTAATTAAATAATAATCAATAATAAATAAAATGTAAATTAAGTTAGAAAATGCATGTACATATTTCCTAATTTTATTTGTCATTTATTATTTATTTAATAATTTAATTTTCCAATAGTTAAAATTACAGCAAGTTCTGTTACATCAAAATATGGATATTGCCTTGAAAATATGAACATTTTGATTGTAACATCAATTGCTCACGATTCATATTGTTTAAATAGAAAAAATTGTCTCTGAAATTATTAGAAAATTTTAATAGTTTTTAATAATTATTTAAAAAAATATCAAAAATAACATAATTAAATAGCTAAAAAATAGATATAATAATAAAAAAAGTATGCAAAGATAAAATTGTTAAATAAAATGCTAAAATACTTTTTTCAGAAATTAAGTTTTAAAAAGATGATACCTAGTTACTCTTTATTATTTATTCCTTTACTTTTTTATTTTTGATAAATTTCCAAAAAATTTAAGTTGTATTATATGTATATTTTATTTAAAAATGCACATGTAGAATACCTTAAATAAGCACTTTTTCAAGAAAACTAACAAAAAATTGTATTTTTAATTTTCGAACATTAAGCATATTTTACAAGTATATTGCTTTTTTTTCGCTGATTCAGCAGTTATGATACAGTAAGGTGATTTTTGGACAAAGGTTAATGTTTCAATGTCTTATTATTGGCAGAAAACAGATAATTGAATATTATTGCACCATCACTTGCATCATGGATATTATGGTCAAAACTAAAAAAATTGTAATCCTCTGTAATTCATTATACAGCCCCAGATAATTTATATGAGTGAGTTATTGGGTTATCTGCATGGTGCAATGGGTCACACTTGCAGTCCTAAAATGTACAGGGTGTTTTTCAGGGTTGATGGGTGTACAGCACACCTCGGTGGTACATTGCTCTCTATCTAATCTTTTTGTGATTTAAACAGGGGGGAGGCGGGAAGCAGATTCAGCAAGAAAAAGCCAGTTTGTGCTCTACGCAACTAACCAAGTAAACAACCTCAGCCTGTCACTCACAGCTAAGTATATGCATGGATCACATTTCAGATATTACATTACCATATCATTATTATATTATAGTATATTGTATTATTATATTGTATTATAATATATTATTATGTTATTTTATATTATTTTATATTATATCCTATTATATTACACTATTATTATTATTATTATTATTATTATTAACTTTTATTTGTATTGCACCAACATATTCCGTAGTGCTGTACAGGGAATAAGAACAAAGAAAATACAATGTTAACAAATTCAGAAAAAGAAGGGCCCTGTTTTGAGCTTAGAATCTTTGTAGAAAGTGCTTTTTTCCAAAGCACCATACAAGTTTGGAAACTCACTACTTACAATCTAAACGGAATATTTTATATTATCCCCTTCTGGTAATAGCATGGAGGTTAGGAAAATTGGGATCCAGTGGAGAAGGAAATTGCAATCCACTCCAGTATCCTTGCCAAGATAACCATATGGATAAGCACCACAAAAACACAGACACAGTGCTGCAGTCCATATGGTCACCCAGAATTGGACACAACTGAAGGACTGAACAACAACAAATATTATATTATAATATATCATATTATAATACACTATATTATGTAATAATTAATTATATTAATGTATATTACACTATATTGTAATTTACTATCACATATATAGTTGTGAGCATGCGAGTTGTTGCTAACGCTTGCGGGCTCGCATACCTAGGGCCTCAGTTGCTGGGATGGAGCGCCGAAGGCGCTCCATCCCAGCAACTGAGGCCGTTGCTCACACTTGCGAGCTCGCGTAGCGAGCCCGCGGCCCTCGCATAGCGAGGGCTGCTGGCAAGGGCCTCAGTTGCTGGGATGGAGGCCCTTGCCCACAGCCCTCCCTGCCCGCAGCCCTCGCATAGCGAGGGCTGCAGGCAAGGGTCTCAGTTGCTGCGATGGAGCGCTAAAGGCGCTCCATCCATGCAACTTAGGCCGTTGCTCACGCTTGCGGGCTCGCGTAGCAAGGGCTGCGGGAAAGGGCCTCAGTTGCTGAGATGGAGTCTACAGCACTCTAACCACGAAAAACACTTACGGATAATCCGCTAAGACGCATACCACACATTACGACATCGCAAAAATCGGACGCAACCCGCGGACAGGAAAAAAGCAAAAACACAATAAATACACACAACACATACATAAAAATCTTACTTACAGCAAGAGGAAGCATCCAGGACCTCAAAAAAACTACTTACACCTTCACTGAACTAAAAATCAAAGAGTTTAGACACTACAAAATTCTCTAAGAGAGAGAAAAAATGGCGGACGAACAAAACGAAAACGAGGCTACAGCATTATAACCACGGAAAACCCTTACGGATAATCCGCTAAGACGCATACCACAAATTAAACGACCTACGGATAATATGCGAAGACGCATACCACACATTACCATTTTACGCTAATGCGGAAGTACACCACTACGCTAACGGTTTCGTCTCGCGCACGCACACTATTACACTGCACACGTTCATCACGCTTACACAGCAGCTCCACACCACTAATGCTGCACCAACATCAAACAAGGTTCACAGCTCTTCAACACAATGCTTCAAAATAGGTAAAGTATATTAATTTATTAATTTGTATTATATATTTCAGTAGTACACACAAAACAACATTAGCTACCTTACAATTCCATATGTATATTAATAACTAAACAACTTTCCAAACATACACATCTCATTGCCGTCATTTTTTGACGGGCAAGTCGCTAGTATTATATAATAATTTATAATAGTTAAAAATAAAAAACACCTTTAATTTATTTCCTATTATATCTGCAGCCCTGGAAATCTCCATTGTTGTTTTAAAAGACCTCCTGTTTACTTACCTTGCTGCAGAATTGGACAATGAGATCAACCCATTGTACAATTAATATCTATATGCACTTTAAAAAAAAACCGTTTTCTTATATGCCGTTTAATAGGGAGAGGGCCTTGGAAGTTGAAATTTAAAAATATGGGTGGGCTAAATAGCAGAACCAAGGACTATGTATAGCTTTGTATAACACTTCTCATTTATTTTGTATCATTTCTAAAATAATTTTGGTAATTATAAAAAAAAAAATCATCAAAATATTCTATATTTTTAGAAACATAAAACACATTAAAAATGTCTTTAATTTCTATTATTTAAGTTACTGGAGCTTCCGTTCCTATCAGAAGCTTGTGCTACCAAGGAGGTGTGATTAGGGTAAAGTAATGATATAATAATATAAATGAAGCAATGAAAATGAGCTTGAGGAAGCTTAGAGGGCAGTGACTGATAGATGTGCCTGGCGTGCTGCAGTCCACAGTGTCACAAAGAGTCGGACATGACTGAATGATTATACAACAAATTAATAATAATAGTTTTTTTGTGGTAGATAATGGGTTTGATACTCTTAATGGGCCTATATAATCTGGATATAATAACACATGTTATTAATATATGCATGATTTATTTCAGTTTATTATTTATTTGCATAATATCATATGAACAAGACGTGCATTTTGACACTGAAAATGTTGTTGGCCTTCTAAAAATGGTACGGAAATGTTAATTTTTATCATACTATCAAACTGGTAATTTTATTGTACTATATAAAGTTGTGATATTTTATTATTTATTTCCTGATGCATCCCCAAGCAGAATGAAATGTGTAGAGATTTTGTTAAATCTATGTAATATCTACTAAACCCTGTTTCTCAGTATTCTCTTGTTCCAGCTTGCCAAGAAAGAGCTCAAGGAGACAATTTGGATTTTTCTTGTCTGGTGAACACCATTATAGGGATATAGAAGGTCCCCTGTTTTTAATATTAATATAAACCACCTAAGTGTCTGTTTGCATATCTAAATGTAATTGTATTAACACGTGCTTAAAAGTTCTGTTTTTACTCACTAAAACCTTCCAAATAGTGCCTACAAAAGGTCTGCCCCCCATCAGCTCAATCACACAGTGACTCTATTGATACTAGATGTACTAGCCAATCAACAGCTGGTTTTGAATTGTTGCAGTGAGACAAATACCATTAGAAAAAATAAAATTGTAAAAAGAGTTCATCAAAGAAAATTTTCTCCAAGCTTGTTCAATCTTTATTTATTTTTATTTCTAGATTGAGACTGCTATGTTTCTCTTGTTGTGGATATTTCCTAAAAAAGATAAGCATTAGCAAGTTCATTTTTGTACTTTTTCAGTTTCCTCTGTAACTTCTTGACCTCCTTTCCCTGCCGTCTCCTCTCACTCTTGCTGCAAACAATGGTGAGAAACCAGTTAGATTAAAGGAAGCTGGATGTAGAATAGCACACACCCTAGACACATGCGTGTTACACGCACACACTGAAATCTTTCATTTTCCTGAATTAAAAGACAACGGTACAACGGAAAAAAAAAGTATAAAAAATAATGAGAATAAAAATGAGAAAAAGTCCTTAGTTAATTGTATTGAAAATATATACAAGTATCTGTAATATAATTATATACCAAAAAATAAGGCCAGCAGTGTATAATACTAATCATAACAATAGGAGAGAAAATAAAAAAGTACACCTTTAAACCGGACCCTAGATAATCCCTCAATATAGTGTATAATATGTGTTTAACTGAGCCGAATTACACAAAATAAGTATAATAAAATATAACTTTTACTTGAACATAAATAAAACATAAAACAGTTTAAGCAGTAAAATACGGACGTTTAATATTGGAAAAAACAATTATCTTTCCCGCAATGTATAGTTCAGTCTTTCAGTGCTTAAATAGCAATGAATATATACAACACTTCAGTGTGTATTAGTAACTTCACATTATATATTTGTTAAGTTCTCATATAACAATCTGATACCAAGAGCTGAGTATGTATATAGAGATAATTTGTTGTATACAAAGTAAACATATGCATATAATCTATATTGTTAATTACAACATGCCTACAATGTGCAATCTATAGGTCATGTAGTTCATCACAAATTAGTATACAGGCATCACCATAGTGTGAGTTCATTTATATATTTTGTACAGACCCATTAATGTGCAATATGTATGATGCAGACAACCAATCTATGACCTTTAGTGTAAGCCAATAATCACAGCATAAGATATGGTAATCAGTACAGATATCAGCATATATGTGAGAGAGGTTAGGATAAGTTGAGGAATAAGGTGGGAAATACAGGGATAGACAATAAGCTCTACCTCTGTGGCCCTCTCTGTCTTGTTTGTAGTGGTGGTGGGGACCCACTACTTGCCCCCTAAGTCTGCCTATCAAGTCTAGTCTATCCTGCAATTCCTAGGACTAGTCCCACTGTGAATCCCCTTACCCTTACTTACACCATCAAAGCTCATCACAGTAGCATGAGAGTCTGTATGAAGTGCCCTCAGTCTGCTTCCATTAGTCGTTGTGTGACGTCATCATCGAGGGTCAGTCTGAAACTGATCTGATGCGCATGTTTCGCGTCTGCTTCCTAAGAGATAACAGCATCTGTTAGAGGTAGGAGAATCATTTGACATCACAGGCCTGCTCTTTCTACTATCCCTTTACTACTAAGTACATTTTAGCTCATGCTAGATAAATCAAGGTCTGTGGTTCAGTTTTTAATGATGGTGTTATTTGTATTGTAATAAAGTTGGAATAAATTATTTTCATGGGGGATATTTAGGTCTCTTTGTAGCTTTTACTTGTTGAGAGTCATTTATGGTGCTAGGCACCAAAACAGTAATATAAGATCTGACTGGGTATTTGTGTTTATAGCCAATCACAACACGTACAGAAGTATTTAGTGAATATATAACAAAGAGCAATCCCAACACCTTTCTAAGCACACTTTAGAAAGAATTGTACATGTTCAATATTACTAAGACATATCACTGATACAAGATAAAATATAACCTTTTATGCATTTTTTATGAATGTTTTAACTAGGTTTATTAATTCATTCCTCCTCAAAAAAATTATGTTATACAATTTACACTTCATTTTCTTCTAAGAAGCCCCCAGACTAACAGATTTTCGCCTTCTGGAACTAGACACTTTTTTTCCCTGTTCCCTCTCACATCAATTGCCATCTTGCAGACATAGGTGAGAATCTTATTCTGTATGCTTCTTAAAAGTAAATGAAGAACATATTTTACATCACAATGACATTGAAGAGGATACAATTAATTAATAATCATAGGACTCCATGCTAATCCCCTATATCACAGTTTACACCATATTTAAGGTCAAAGTAAAGCCCACTCACTAAGTTAATCACCCATCCCAAAAACATTGCGAGAGACCTTCTACAAGTGACTGCGGCAAGCCAGAGCCGAAAATTACGGCGACCTTTCCCGTAGACTTTTGCACTGACAAAAGATTACAAGTTACTCCATTAGACTTTTACACCAAAAGCCTATGATAGTAAGACGTTATGGATCACTCATAAAATGTGCAGTGGCGTAACTACAAAAAAAAAAAACAGAAGAAAATATTACGGTACCAAAGACCACTGATTTTAATACCATTGCAGAGTGCAGCAGTTAAAGAGACAGTACAGCACCAAAAAACGATAGAAAATTATAATATTTCAACATTATTTTACCCTTAACAGTCCAATATAAACATATGTGTAATTAAAAATATGATATTGTATTATTATGTCCGTTTTATTATACAACATCCAGGGTAACACACAACCCAGTACTCAAGGGGTTAAAACATATCAGGAAACCATGTTGCCCAAGAACAAATGCTCCAATGCATTGTCTCTCTCTATATATATAATAAATAAACACAATTTTTATATATTGACTCTATAAATACAAATGTCACATGTATTACATTTCACAAATGTAAATAAATAAATAATTTTATATATAAAATAATCATTATAATTATTATTATAATCACTCATAATAATCAAATAAATACAATTGTCACATGTATTACATTTCAAAAAATGGAAATAAATAAATAATTTTATATATAAAATAATCATTATAATTATTATTATAATCACTAATTATAATAATCATGATGTTCTCATTTCCTCTTGGTCCCTAGAGCCGTTTCGCATCCGTAAAGCTTGGTTTGGTCCCTACACTGAAATCTCTTGCGGACAAGGCAGGATTTACGGATGTGGGCTGAGTGCCGTAAAATTGTGAGTGAAAATATTAGGATAAATGTGTTACTTAAAAAAAAAAGCTCCTGCAGAGATTTACAAGTATACCCCAAATTAGCATGGGGGCCTTTAAGGCCCGGCCTTAGTTAACATATAGTAAGTTAAACAACTTTGCAATATACATTGTAAAAAAAAATCTAGTTTCTTAGAGACATCTCATTTGTAAAACTGTATTTTCCTCTTTCTATCAAAGCTTTTACCCAACTTACATTTATTTATTAACAACTGTGTAGTTGTCCTGTCTGTTTTAAGATTCCTTTTTAAAAAAATATATGGTTAGTTTTAAATCATAAAGACCAGTTTGAATTAATCAGGATGAAATAACTACTATAATCAATTGTCTATACAGTCTTTTAAATATATTTGAAATAATGCAACATGTTTATATAATGTAAAACAAATACAGCTTGTAATTTATTATTTTTATATGCAATTATGCTGCTGTGGAATCTACCATTTTAGTTTCATATGATCTGCTCTTCAGGTGCAAGAATATGATGAATGCACTGGAAGTAGTAACTGCACAATGGGAATGTGTCATCTACATATGCCAGTGCATTCCTTAGATCTAATAGCATGCACATTAGTTCATAAGGACAAGCCATGTTGAGAAGCTGCACAATGTTGTCATTATCAAGTTTTGTTATTCGAAAGACCATCTAGAAAAAAAAATGAACAACTGGCCCTTTAAGAACATGTTCATTTAAATGCATTGTAACAAAAAAAAATCTCATCTAGTAAAACCCATTAAAATGCGTGAAAAATATACCCAGACAATATACACCAGCTCAGTCCTAATGATGGATCTGCCATGTCACAAACAAGAGGGTCACGGGACCCCCAGCTTTCAATACAAGTCAATGGGGGCCATTGTACTCAGTGCATTGTCCTATATTCAGCATTTGGTTTTGTGATTAGGTTACTTGTGCAGCTTCTTCGGTTTTTCGCCAAGGAGGGTCATGGTGTCACTGATTAGGTTGGTTTGCATCAGGAGTGATTATTCTGATTGCATCCCCCGCCTCCTCAAACCATACAGATGGTTCTGGGGAAATTGTCTGTTACATTGAAGGCCACTAACACTCTCGTCAAGGCCTCCGTCTGCACTCTAATCTCTGCCTCCCCTATCAGTTACACCCCTCCTTCTGTTTTACACAACTGGAGGTTATTATACCCTCTCGGCTCTAAGTAGGAATCTTACTGGGACAATATCGGCCTAAACTCACTAACCTTCCAACAGCCCTTACTTATAGAAATATTGTTCAGCTTAAAGCAACATTTAATGCAATTTTTTCTATTATGCATTTAAAAGAGCATGTTCTAAACATTATAAAAACATGTTTTTTCATGAAATAATACTTGGTAAAATGTTTACAATTAACAGGAAATATGTGTGTGAGTAGGGAGAATGTGGGGTACCCTGGTGGTCCAGTAGTTAGGATTCTGTGCTTTCACCGCTGTGACCTGGGTTCAATTCCAGTCAGTGAACCAAGAATTCACACCACCTTGAAGCCAAGTACAGTCAGTACTTGGATGGGAGTAGGAGAAAAGAGAGAGGCAGACAATGACTCAGACAGGAGATAGAGACAATGAGACATACAGAATTAAAGAAAGAGAGTGAGACAGAAAGAGACATTGAGAGAGATGCAGACATAAATAGAGGGGCGGAGACACATAGAGATAGAGAGAGACAATGGTGAAAATTTACTAAGCACTCTCTCAACTGAGATGAGAAGAGCTCAGATAACATAAGAGATAGTAAATCAGATAATGTGAGATGCCCTTGAAATGCTTAGTAAATTACCCCCAATGAGGCAATGTTAGAGTGAGACAATAAGCCAGAGACAGAGAGAGACAGACACAGAGAGACAGACACAGAGAGATATATTTATAGAGAAAGAGTATTTGAAAAAGTTGTGTCTATAAACAGTTACTGGAGCTTAATATTGTTTTTATATTTCTCTCCACAAATTATTATATTTCACAGTTACTGTAATCAAAATACTACATAAATGTGTTACAGTGCCTTCCAAAAGTATTCACCCCCCTTGGCATTTTTCGTGTTTTGTTGCCTCACAACCTGGAATTAACATGGATTATTTGAGGATTTGCATCATTTAATTTACAGAACATGCCCACAACTTTAAAGATGTTTTTTTTTTATTGTGAAGCAAACAACAAATAGGACAAAATAACAGAAAAAGTCAATGTTCATAACTATTCACCCCCCTAAAGTCAATACTTTGTAGAGCCACCTTTTGCTGCAATCACAGCTCCAAGTCGCTTTGGATAAGTCTCTATGAGCTTGCCACATCTTACCACTGGGGTTTTTGCCCATTCCTCCTTGCAAAACTGCTCCAGCTCCTTCAAGTTGGATGGTTTGCGCTTGTGAACAGCAATCTTTAAGTCTGGCCACAGATTTTCTATTGGATTGAGGTCTGGGCTTTGACTAGGTCATTCCAACACATTTACATTTTTCCCTTTAAACCCCTCAAGTGTTGCTTTAGCAGTGTGTTTGGGGTCATTGTCCTGCTGGAAGGTGAACCTCCGTCCTAGCCTCAAATCACGCACAGAGTGGTACAGGTTTTGCTCAAGAATATCCCTGTATTTAGCAGCATCCATCTTTCCCTCAACTCTGACCAGTTTCCCAGTCCCAGCTTCTGAAAAACATCCCCACAGCATGATGCTGCCACCACCATGTTTCACTGTGGGGATGGTGTTCTTTGGGTGATGTGTTGGGTTTGCGCCAGACATAGCGTTTTCTTTGATGGACGAAAAGTTACATTTGAGTCTCATCAGACCAGAGCACCTTCCTCCATACATTTTGGGAGTCTCCCACATGCCTTTTCGCAAACTCAAAACGTGCCATTTTGTTTTTTGCTGAAAGTAATGGTTTTCTTCTGGCCACTCTGCCATAAAGCTCAACTCTATGGAGCGTACGGCTTATTGTCATCCTATGTATAGATTCTCCAGTCTCTGCTGTGGAAATCTGCAGCTCCTCCAGGGTTACCTTAGGTCTCTGTGCTGCCTCTCTGACTAATGCCCTCCTTGCCCGGCCCGTGAGTTTTGGTGGGCGGCCGTCTCTGGGCAGGTTTGCTGTTGTGCCATGTTCTTTCCATTTGGTTATGATAGATTTGATGGTGCTCCTGGGGATCATCAAAGATTTGGATTTTTTTTTTATAACCTAACCCTAACTTGTACTTCTCAACAACATTGTCCCTTACTTGTTTGGAAAGTTCCTTGGTCTTCGTGGCAGTGTTTGGTTAGTGGTGCTTCTTGCTTAGGTGTTGCATCCTCTGGTGCCTTTCAAAAAAGGTGTGTATATGTAATGACGGATCATGTGACACTTAGATTGCACCCAGGTGGACATCATTTCACTAATTATGTGACTTCTGGAGGTAATTGGTTGCACCAGAGCTTTTTATGGCCTTCATAACAAAGGGGATGAATACATACACACATGCCAATTTTCAGTTTTCTATTTCTAAAAAATAGTTTTATGTATATATTTTTCTCATTTCACTTCACCAACTTAGACTATTGTGTTCTGATCCAGCACATACAATTCAGATTAACAAAACATTGAACTTAAGGCTGTAATGTAACAAAATAGGTAAAAAGTCAAGGGGGTGAATACTTTTGCAAGGCACGATATATATAATAATGAACTGGAAAATTTATAATCTCATTCTCTCCTCCTCTCTCTCCCTGCCTCCCACTTCTTCTCCCCCTCATTCTCTATCTCTGCCACCCTCCCTCTCTCTCTCACCTTCTCTCCCCCTCTCTCCCACTGCCATCATCCCTCTTTCTCTCCCCCTCTCTCCCTTCCTCCCTCTCCCTCCCTCCCCCTCTCACTCTCTCTCCCTCCCCTCCCTCTCTCTTCCACTCTCCCCTTCCTATCTCTCCCTCTCTTTCTCTCCTCCCTTCCTCTATCTCTCTCCTCCCCCTCAATCTCTATCTTCCTCCCCTCCCTCTATCTCCCCCTCCTCCTCTCTCTCCCTCTCCCTTTCCTCTCTCTCCCTCTCTATCTCTCCCTCCCCTCCCTCTATCTCTCCCCCTTCCTGCCTCCCTCCCTCTGTCTCTGCAATCTCTCTCTCCCGTTTTCTTCCTCTCTTTCTCTCTGTCTCCCATCTCTGTCTTCCTCTCTCCCCCTCCCTCTCTCTTCCTCCCTTCTCTCCCTCTCTCTTCCTTTCTCTCACCCTCCCAGTGAGCCAGTGCCTCTCTACCACTCTCCCTCTCTCCTCTGCCTCTCTCTACCTCCCTCTCTCTCTCCTCTCCCCCATCTCTGCCTCTTCTCTCTCTCTCCCTCTCTCTTCCTTTCTCTCTCCCTCCCAGTGACCCAGTGCCTCACTATCTCCCTCTACCTCTCTCTCTCCTCTCCCTGCCTCTCACCTCTTCCTCCTTCCTTCCCTCTCTCTCTCCCCTCCCTCTCACCCATCTCTGCCTCTTCTCTCTTACTCCCTCCCTCTCTCTTCCTTTCTATCTCCCTCCCAGTGATCCAGTGCCTCTCTATCCCCCCTCTCTCTCCTCTTCCTTTCTCCATTTCTCTCTCTCCTTCCCTCCTCTCCCACCCTCTCTCTCCCCCTCCTCTCCCTCCCTCTCTCCCAGACCCAGACTCGCACATTCGCAGCTCAGCTGCAACTACATCACACAGTTGTACAATTGCCCACATTTCAGAGATAGCAGTTGTGAATAACGCTGGGGGCAGAACTCATCTCGTAGGTGTTACTCACAACTGAAAACTATTATAGGTGATAATTAATTTTTTTTTTTGTTGATATATATATAAATCTCAAACAAAAGAAATAAAAGTTGTATTTTTCCATTAGTATACTGGTTCGGAGTTTTGCTGATTACAGCATCCATTTAATAGATATTCTAGCAGGGATAAAATCAGACCTTCATTATAAATGTGTACAGCCGGTTATTAATGTAGGCAGCCTCTTGCTTGTATATTCATTTGCTTTATTGGCCCTCTCGCTGCTTGTATAATATCTGTTATTCTGGGACGAAACGTTCTGTAAATTCTTTCCCAATACAAACGTCACCAAAATAAATCCAGGCTTTGTTTTCTTTTCTGAATACATTTAATTCAACAACTCTTTATTTATTTCATTCTTTATTTTGTGTGATTTATAAATTAGAACCGCAAGAGAAAAATACAAGAGCTCAGAGCAATTCAGACTGGAGGAACATGCTGTCCTGCCAAAGGAGTGCTACTTCGACAGAAAGCATTGTATAAAGCTGGATCTTCTCTCTATTGAAGGACAGTGTGAGGTCATGGCTCATTGCGACCCTACTAACAAAGGCAGCTTACATAAGAAGGGTCTAGTTCATTCAGTAATTCTTACTTGTTTGCAAAATTTTCAAAAACATCAATTTAATGACACATAAGAACCATAACTCCCATTATGTTTATATTAGAATTTGGCTTAAAGGTATATATAAGTTTCCTGGGTTTCCAATGTTTGGTAAGAAACAGGCAGTGATTATCAGAAAAATATGTGTTATATAGTAAAGGTCAGTGTACTTACAGAGTTATATGCAGGAAAGTAAAATCCAGCTTTGCACACCCACAGGGAGCTCACATAACCAAGTACACACAGGAAAGCAGCCAGGTACAGAGTATGACCTTTCAAAGGAAATACTTGCTGCAGAATGGAATTACATGGTTGGTTTAGGTCTGAGCTCACAGCGCAATCAGAGCACACGGATATATAGAGCGAGAGACTACATGTCCCAGGCTGCTTTGCAACACAGAGTTTGATACAAATCTATCAACTAACCTCTGCTTTCTCCTGATTGGCCAAAACAAACTATGAATTGTATGCTAATCTTAGCAGGCACTTTAAGGGGTGTCAACTAACAAAAGTTGTGGTTTGCAAAGTGAAAAGATTTAGCAAACATCACGTGAGATTGTAAATGTTTATTTTGGTATTTTTTTCATGTTTGCATACACTACTGATTCTCCTCTATTACATGCATTCATAATCTAGGAAACTTATTTATGCCTTTAATTAAACATCAGTGTTGCTGTGTGCTTATCCAAGGCATGTCTAAATTTCTTAAGGGGATATGTTTTTCATATTAAAATAAACTACCTAATTGTTTGCATATCTAAACATAATTGTATTAACAAGTGTGTAAAAGCTCTGTTTTTACTCACAGAAGTCTTCCAAACATTCCCAGCAAAGGTCCACCCCAACAGCTCATGAGCACAGTGTTTCTATTGGTACTAGACGTACTAGCCAATCACAGCCTGTTTCTCAACAACATGTTTTAAAACGCTGCTGATCAGTTAGTACAGTGGATATAAAAAGTCTACACACCCCTGTTAAAATGTCAGGTTTCTGTGCTGTAAAAAAATAAGACAAAGATAAATCATTTCAGAACTTTTTCCACCTTAAATGTGACCTATAAACTGTACAACTCAATTGAAAAAAAAATGAAATATTTTAGGTGGAGGGAAGAAAAATAAAAATAATGTGGTTGCATAAGTCTGCACACCCTCTTATAACTGGGGATGTAGCTGTGTTCAGAATTAAGCAATCACATTCCAAATCATGTCAAATAGGAGTCAGCATACACCTGCCATCATTGAAAGTGCCTCTGATTAACCCCAAATAAAGTTCAGCTGCTTTAGTTGGTCCTGAAATTTTCTTAGTTGCATCCCACAGCAAAAGCCATGGTCCACAGAGAGCTTCCAAAACATTAGAGGGATCTCATTGTTAAAAGGTATCAGTCAGGAGAAGGGTACAAAAGAATTTCCAAGGCATTAGATATACCATGGCACACAGTGAAGAAAAGTGGAGAAAACATGGCACAACAGGGACATTACAAAGAACTGGAGCTCACTCCAAAATTGATGAAAAGACGAGAAGAAAACTGGTCTGGGAGACTACCAAGAGGCCTACAGCAACATTAAAGGGGCTGCAGGAATATCTGGCAAGTACTGGCTGTGTGGTACATGTGACAACAATCACCCGTATTCTTCATATGTCTGGGCTATGGTGTAGAGTGGCAAGACGAAAGCCTTTTCTTACGAAGAAAAACAATCAAGACAGGCTACATTTTGCAAAAACACATCTGAAGTCTCCCAAAAGCATGTGGGAAAAGGTGTTATGGTCTGATGAAACCAAGGTTGAACTTGTTGGCCATAATTCCAAAAGATATGTTTGGCGCAAATAATAACACTGCACATTACCAAACGAACACCATACCCACAGTGAAGCATGGTGGTGGCAGTATCATGCTTTGGGGCTGTTTTTCTTCAGTTGGAACTGGGGCCTTAGTTAAGATAGAGGGAATTATGAACAGTTCCAAATACCAGTCAATATTGGCACAAAACCTTCAGGCTTCTACAGGAAAGCTGAACATGAAGAGGAACTTCATCTTTCAGCATGACAACGACCCAAAGCCTACATCCAAATCAACAAAGGAATGGCTTCACCAGAAGAAGATTAAAGTTTTGGAATGGCCCAGTCAGAGCCCAGACCTGAATCCGATTGAAAATCTGTGGGGTGATCTGAAGAGGGCTGTGCACAGGAGATGCCCTCGCAATCTGACAGATTTGGAGTGTTTTTGCAAAGAAGAGTGGGCAAATCTTGCCAAGTCAAAATGTGCCATGCTGATAGACTCATACCCAAAAAGACTGAGTGCGGTAATAAAATCAAAAGGTGCTTCAACAAAGTATTAGTTTAAGGGTGTGCATACTTATGCAACCATATTATTTTATTTTTATATTTTTTCTTCCCTCTACCTAAAAGATTTCAGTTTGTTTTTTAATTGAGTTGTACAGTTTATAGGTCACATTAAAGGTGGAAAAAGTTCTGAAATGATTTATCTTTGTCTCATTTTTTTTACAGCACAGAAACCTGACATTTTAACAGGGGTTTGACGACTTTTTATATCCACTGTACATCTTGTACTGCATAGACACTCTGTGCATGAGCTGCTGGGGGAACACCTTTGCTGGGACTGTTTTGAAGGATTCGGTGAGTAAAAACAGAGCTTTGCTGCACTTGTGAATAACACTTCCATATCCATTTAATTAGGTTTGGAAAGGGTTCCCTGGTGGTTCAGTGGTTCAGATTCTGTGCTTTCACTGCTGTGACCTGGGTTTGATTCCAATCAAGAAACCAAGAGTTCACATCACTCTGAAGCCATGCACAGTTGTGCCTTGTCAGTACTTGGATGAGAAACAACTTTGGAATACCAGCAGCTGTATGCTGTGGCTAAATGGAGAAGGAACTGGCAACCCACTCAAGTATTCCTGCCATGAATACCAAGTGAAATAACGCCAAAAAAAAGGTTTGTCAAAAGTGGAGAACTGATGGGATTTGAACCCTCTTCTCTTAATCAGTCTAAAAACCACTGTACAGTCCTGCAACATGAAAAAGGGGGAGCTGATGATGGGATTTGAACTCACAACCTCATATTCGCTAACAAGTACACTATCTCTCCTCAAGACATAATTGTTTTGTTGTTTTTTTACATTTAAACACCACTATCATCCCAAATGTTGTATTATGCATTGAAATAGAAATGTTTTAAGCAATCCAGTTATATATGACAAACGTACAAATATACCTTGAGTCAAGAAAGTGTGTTGTCATGCCCTTAGAATCCAAGCTACCTGGAAGTTCTGAGTTCAGACAAGATGGAAACTTTCTATATGCAAACACTGTCTTCTCATAAAATTATTTTGTGTTCTTGTTTTACACAATTGATAATCTTGTTTACTTGTTACACTAGCGACTTGCCCGTCAAAAATGATGGGGCGGTAAAATTGTAAGGCAGGTAATGCTGTTTACCACAGACATTCATTTTTTTGGTGGTCTGAGATCCTTCGCCGCTCACTGCGAGTCTCTTGGTTGTTGTATTTTTTTTTTGTCAGAGGAGCTTTTGCCTATTTGGAAGTAATATATGCAGGAAGCATTGTGCTGAAGAGCTGACAATCTACAATGTAGGTTTGCACTGGTCTGGAGCTGAGGTGTAAGTGTCAGCAATGTGTGCAGTGTGTAGTGTAAACAGGCTGCGGGCCCGAGGGAAAGTTAGTGTAGCTGTGTACTTCCGCATTGTGTAAGTTAGTGTTGTAAAATGGCGGCGAATGTGTATGTGGTACGCGGGTGTGGATGATTTAGCGTCCTTGCTGAAAGTGTATCTTGTACCTCGTGCAGGTTTTTTGAAAAGCGGTGGTGGTTTGCGTGTTTAGGGTCCTGTAGCCTCGTTTTCGTTTTTGTCGGCAGCCATTTATTTTCTCACTTAGGGTATTTTCGTGTGTCTAAACTTAGTAATTTGGACTTAAATCGAGGTGTAACTTCACTTGCAGAGGTCCTGGGTGCCCCCCCCCCCCCATGCTGTGGGTAAGCTTTCTATGTCATCTTTGTGTGTATTTATTGTGTTTTATAATGTTTTTTAGGTGCGCGCGGTTCAACCGTAAAGGTCGTATTTTTGCAAGTTCCTACTGTTTTTTTTTCTAAGTCCCGCGGCTCGTATTTTTTTAGTGTAAGTCCGTATTTAGTCATTGCGTGTTAGATGTATTTTGTCAAAGTCCCGCTTGTGTGGGTGTTTGTAACCGCTTGTGAGGCGCCGTAGAGCCTCCACCTCCTCAAATGCGGACCCTTGCGAACCTTCGGCTCATTGCAGCTGGCGTTGGAGCCTCCACCTTTCGCAAATGTGGCCCCTCGCTTTGCGATGGTCCGCATTTGCGTCCCGAACTGCGTCCCTCGCAGTTCTTGCGAGCTCGCTTTGCAAAGCTTGTCGACAATTCATAGTTTGATAACTATTATATGTGATACTTACGTGATTTGTTTTTGTAAAATACAATGATACTTTAAAATTGGATCCAGTTGTAGCATTTTATCATCACAAATATATTTATTAAAGGGCCACTGCAATGATCTAAGGAATGAAACTGATGTTGGATCTATGCTGTTATGGTGTTGGGACAGGTCCACCGCTGCAGTGCGGCTTTCAACTGCTAGATGGCGCTGCCGATATTTTGCAGCGCTGACAATATGTGACAGAAGTTCTAAGCTTATAATGTTAGCCTAACCCTTGAACTAACCCCAACCCTCACCCTAACAGTTTACCTAAGCCTATGATATGGCACGGGAATATCGTCAGCACCATCTAGCGGATGCCCACCGCCACTTCTCCTGCTTTGTGCTGCGCTACCATAAGAGGATAGGACTTTGATGTTTAATAATTGATCATTAATTAAATTAATATTTAATGACTAAAACATAACAAAAACAATTATCAATTTTAACCTTGTTTTGATATATCAGACTCAGCTACTGTTGGTATCCACCAAGTAGTGTTATTGGGTGGAGGTAGTTTTGTCTAGTAGCTAGCTGCAAAATTTTCAGGCACAAAGTATAACCAACAAAGTGGTCTCCATGGTTGATTTGCTGTGTTAAACTTATTTCACATGGTAACAAGCTTTTGCTGTGGGGGTTTGTCCTCTTATCTAATGACATGTATACTTGCCCTCCAATGACCTTATCAGGATGGAGGCAATCACCTGAACTGGACACTACATCTAATCTAGTGGATTTAAAATTCAATAGTGCTTTTATAAATTCCTTTTTAATATAAAATATGCTAGAAGAATTAAAAAAAAAACGTCAGATTTGATGGACGTATCTACTTTGAACCTACTCCCAGTCCATTGCGTTTAACAAATATCTTTTGTTTTCCCCCTGGGCCAAAGAGGTCATTTGCAGAGCTGACTGATTACCAACAATTGCTTCTTCTGTTTAGCCCCCAGTGCACAGATTCTCTACACTGCTCCTAAGGGCAAGTGGACATGGATAGGCATGAAAGGGCCACTACAGTCCTGTATTTAATAGACAATACTTTGAAGAACTACACCTGAAATAATTAGAATGGTTTTAGTAAATAATAAAGCCTATAATTTATTATCTTTTACATGCAATTATGCTGCAGTGGAATCTACCATTTTTATGTCTGCTGATCAGCTTCCTTTGATGAGACAAGCTAGGAATACAGAAGAAGCTTCTATCTATACAATGGGAATGTGCACTGTGTGCTGCCATTGTTGATTTTGCTTGGAGGTGACAGAGTGGTAAAATTTGAATCGTGCAATCCTCATTGCCAGTGCTTTCAATATGTAATTAATTTGCAAGGCTCCTCTTGCTTAAAGTAGCAGTTCAATCAAGGCAGAGCTCACAGCTGAATCAGAGCACAAGGATATATATAGAGAGAGACTACATGTCCCAGGCTGCTTTGCATCACAGAAACCCCAGAGTTTGATACAAATGTATCAACTAACCTCTGCTTTCTCCTGATTGGCCAAAGACTACATGTCCCAGGCTGCTTTGCAACACAGAAACCCCATAGTTTGATACAAATGTATCAACTAACCTCTTCTTTCTCCTGATTGGCCAAAGCAAATTATGAATTATATGCTAATCTTAGCAGGGGTTTTCAGAGGTGACTAACAAAAGCTGCAGTTTGTAAACTGAAAAGATTTAGCAAACATCACGTGAGTTTGTAATGAGCAGCCATTGTAATTGCATATAATGATTCCTAATTAAAAGGTTGTATTTATTTATTTTTATACTTTGGAGCATATTGTGAATATGGAATTATAATGATCCTTTAATGACTGGTGGAATATTAAAGGACCAGTGTAGTAACCTAAAGACATGAGCTACATGTTTTAATTAGACATTGATCATTAATAAAAAAATAATTTTCAATTATTTAAAAATTAATAAGCAAGATTAAACTTACTGTCAAAGTTCAGACTTGGTTGCTGCTCATATCCACCCACTATAAGGTCCGTGGGGGACGTGGCTTTGTCTAGCTAAATGTAATATACTCCATTAACTGAAGAATTATGGCATTAAAGAGGTTTCCTTTGGCTCCGAGCATTTGATGTGGGGACCAAGGCTGTATCTACCATTTTGGAGCCCCTAGGCAGTGAAGTGGAGGAGCCCCTGTGAGTGAGTCCACAAGGTATGAACAGACCCATTTTTGCCTTTTCTCTTGTAACTGTCTTGTTTCTAAGGGGTAACCACCTAGACCAAGTCTATGAACTGTAACATTTTGCTTTTTAAGACAGGAACCATTTTTTTTTTAAGAAGTGGCGCCCCTCACAGGGAAGCCACTGTCTAGTTTGCCTAATGGATAATCCAGCCATGACAGCATCATTTGCAGCCCCTAGGTCTTTAAAAGATCCTCATAATGCTTTAATTTTTTTTTTAAAAATGGTAAAATCTTTAAAGACTATATCTCCAATTAGTTGGTAATAGAGATATAGATAACGAGGAGCAGTGTATAGGAGGGTGCATTTGCTGGTTTAAAGATATAATGAACTGTGTATTGTTGAGTAGGGGCCTGCTGTCCAATTCCAGAGAACAGGCTGGGGGCCACATCGGAAGTGCCTTAGGGCCACATGCACCCACCGGCATGGCTGTTGCCCATCAGTGCTCCATGATCCATTTATGGAGAAAAGCCCTATGGCTAATGACGTCTTAGATTAAAAGCCTGATAAAGAGAGCCTGGGATGGCTTGACATAAAATCCAGGACTTATCTATAATAACAGGAGGTGATAGCAGCTTCACCACAAAAATGGCTCCTTCTGCAGGAAGTATCTAATACCTTGAGAGGTCCAATGAATGTTTTGCACTTGAAGACAAGCTGCCTCTTTACCTTACACCTTCCCCTCAGGCTTGTGGCGTTTATCTCAGTGTTTGTTCCATCGCACGTCTCAGCATTACCTGCTACCTGAAGGCACTGGGAGCTCGTGAGGTCTGAGACGGGTCACGGGCCATCGCTGTTTTTGTTTTTACCTAACCTAGAGATCATGACTTTATTTTCAGGAAGTACTTGCTATTTTTAAGGGACATTGTAACCCTATATCTAAAATGTATATCCACATCTGAAAATGGGTGAAATGTTTTATATATAAATATACTAGTCATTTACCCATCATAAATGACAGTATAATATTACATGTGTCTCTTTCCCCCTCCCCTGTGTCTCTTCCCCCCTCTCCCTTCCCCGTATGCCTATCCCCCCTATCCTTCCCCTGTGTGTCTCCACCCCTCCCTCCCCTGTGTCTCTTCCCCCTCTCCCTTCTCTTTGACTCTTCCCCTATCTCCCTCCCCCCTCGTGTCTCTTCCCCCCTCTCCCTTCCCTGTGTCTCTCCCCCCTTCTCCCTCCCCTGTGTCTCTTTCCCCCTCTCCCTCCCCTGTGTCTCTTTCCCCCAATTCCCTCATCCCCTGTGTCTCTTTCCCCTTTCCCCATCCCCTGTATCTCTTACCCCCTCCCCTTGTCTCTCCCCCCCTTTCCCTGTGTCTCCCGTCCTCCTCCCTCCCCTGTATCTCTTTCCCCCTTCCCCCCCTGTGCCTCTTCCCCTGTGTCCCTTTCCCCCTCTGTCTCTTCCCCCCCTCCTGGCTACCCTATGTCTCTTTCCCCCTTCCCCCTCTGTCTCTTTCCCCCATAACCTGTGTCTCTTTCCCATCCCTACCCTGTGTCTCTTTCCCCCTTTCCCCTCTCTCTCTTTCCTCCTTTCCCCTAAATATCTCCCCCCTCCTCCCTCCCCTGTGTCTCTTTACCCCTGTGTCTTGTTCCCTTTCTGTCTCTTCCCCCCTCCTCCCTCCCCTGTGTCTCTTTCTCCTTTTCTCTCTCTGTCTCTTTCCCCATTTCCCTTGTGTCTCACCCCCCTTCTCCCTCCCCTGTGTCCTTTTCCCCCTCTGTCTCTTACCCCCTCCTCCCTCCCCTGTGTCTGTTTCCCCATTTCCTCCTCTGTCTCTTCCCCCTTTCCCCTGTGTCTCTTCCCCCTCCCTCCCCTGTGTCCCTTCACCCTCTGTCTCTTTTCCCCTTTCTCCTTTGTCTCTTCCCCCCTCCTCCCTCCCATGTGTCCCTTCCCCCCTCTTTCTCCCCCTTGTCTATTTCCCCCCTCCTCCCTCTCCTGTGTCCCTTTCCCCCTCTGTCTCTTTCCCCCTCCTCCTTTGTCTCTTTCCCCCTCCTCCCTCCCATGTGTCCCTTCCCCCTCTGTCTCTTTTCCCCTCCCTCGTGTCTATTTCCCCCCTCCTCCCTCCCCTGTGTCCCTTTCCCCCTCTGTCTCTTTCCCCCTTCCCCCTGTGTCTCTCCCCCCGTGTCTCTTTCCCCCTATCCCCTGTGTCTCTTTGCCCTCCTCCCTCCCCTGTATCCCTTTCCCCCTGTGTCTCTTTCCCCCTTTCCCTTGTGTCTCTCCCCCTTCTCCCTCCCCTGTGTCCCTTTCCCCCTCTGTCTCTTCCCCCTCCTCCCTCCCCTATGTCTGTTTCCCCCTTTCCCCCTCTGTCTCTTCCCCCTTTCCCCTGTGTCTCTTCCCCCTCCCTCCCCTGTGTCACTTCCACCCTCTGTCTCTTTTCCCCTTTCCCCTGTGTCTCTTCCCCCTCCTCCCTCCCTTGTGTCTCTTTCCCCCTTTCCCCTGTGTCTCTTCCCCCCTCCTCCCTTCCCTGTGCCCCCCCCCCCCGTTCCTTGCGCAGTGTGGCTTGCGCCGCGCCGTGCACACTGCGGCATGTACGGAAATCCATATAAATAGTTTCTGGAAATATGACCACAATAGCCCTTTAGTGAAGTTGTAATACATATATACTTGGACATACATAAGCACACAGCACTTATATCTGATTCATGTAAATACTAATGTATAATTATATGCTCGTATCGAATGTGAAGTTCAAATCCGTTGCACTAGAGCGCAGGACACAATGTGACCCAGCAGGGTAATTAGTGACACAATGTAACCCAGCAGGGTGATTAGTGACACAATGTAACGAGTTATGTCTGACTGTCCTCAATCACTATGTAAATTACATCATGTTGATATGCGATGAGCTGCAAAAACTACCTGTCAATGGATTAAAGAAAACACCGGGGACGGCCTAGGGCTCTTGGTTCCCTTAGATGAACAGTGATTGATCCACATTGGCTCATGCAGAGAGAGACTGAAATCCTGAACTGTGGGTGGCCCTCACAGGCCTGGATTTGAGGATTTCTGTGCACATGTGAGTCAATCAGGATGAGTGAAGAAGCGATAGTCTTGACTGTACACAGCAGAACCGAACTTGCCTACCCCCGGTCCAGACAGTGTTGTCCATTATGCATCCCATTGGCCACAGTATGGCCAGTGCTTTTGATGTAGACCCCATTGCTCCAAAGTAGCCACAGGAAATGATTTTGCAGTCCTTTTGTAGGGATGGCATGGCCTCCAAACTACTGATGGAAACATCTTCCCTCTTACTCTCTCCCAACATATTGTCCCCTTCATTCGCCGTTTCTAACTTGACTCACAAATGTAGAGAGATACATATTCTCTGACATTGAATCTATGTTTCTATTTAAAAGATCCAAAGAGTATGATCAATGATGACCTGTGTAATATTGAACCCCTTCTGGATCTCTACCTTGTCGTGGCGAAGGGGCTTGTATAATTCAATGAAGCTGTGAGCTATACCATGTAAGGTCACAGAATATGTGCCTTGTGTGCTACTTCCATAGGGTCACAGCGAATCAGACACAACTGAACCACTAAGCAGCAGTAATATTGAAAGTCAGGTTTGCTTCATATAATATTAGTGCAATATCACCTGAATCTCTAGTCTATGATGATGGTCTAATGGTAATCCAGTCTATTTTAAAACTAGCCACTTGCCAAAATGACGGCAATAAAATGTGAATTTTGGCAATGCTGTTTGCCACACAATGAGAGCCACTCCCCCTCTACTTTACTGGCCTCGCAATGAGCGCCTTCAGCGCTCATCACGGGCCTTGCAATGAGCGCCTTTGGCGCTCATTGCGAGTCTCTCCCTCTGTCTACTTCCTCCCTTGAGTCTCATTTCCCACCTCCTCTACCTCCATTGTGTCTCCTTCCTCCCCTGTGTTTTTACAGCCTCTCCCCCGTGTCTTTCCCCCCTGTCCCCACATGTCTCTTTCCTACCTCTCCCTCCCCTGTGTCTCTTGCCCCCCTCTCCCTCCCATGTGTCTCTTTTCCCTCCCTGTGTCTCTTTCTCCCATGTCTCTTTCCCCCCTGTGTCGCTTCCCCCCCTCCCTCGTGTCTGTTCCCCCCATTTCCCTCCCCTGTGTCTATTCCCCCTCCTCTCCCTCCCCTGTGTCTCTTGCCCTCCTCTCCCTCCCCTGTGTCTCTCCCCCCTCCTCTCCCTCGTGTGTCTACCCCCCTCCTCTCCCACCCCTGTGTGTCTCCCCCTCCCCTTTGTCTCTCCCCCCTCCTCTCCCTCCCCTGTGTGTCTACCCCCTCCTCCTCTGTGTCTCTTCCCCCTCCTATCACTCCCCTGTGTCTCTCCCCCTCTCACTCCTATTTGTCTCTCCCCCCTCTCACTCCCCTGTGTCTCTCCCCCCCTCCTCTCACTCCACGGTGTCTCTCCCCCTCCTCTGTGTCTCCCCCCTCTTATTCCCTTGTGTCTCTCCCCCCCTCTCATTCCCCTGTGTCTCTCCACGCCCTCCTCTCCCTCTCCTGTGTGTCTTCCCCCTCCCCTGTGTCTCTTCCCCCTCCTCCTCCTCCTTTGTGTCCATACCCCCTCCTCTCACTCCCCTATGTCTCTGCCCCCCCTCCTCTCAACCACATGTGTCTCTCCCCCCTCCCCTGTGTCTCTTTCTCCCTCTGTCTCTTTCCCCCTTTCCCCTGTGTCTCTTCCCCCTCTCCCTCACCTGTGTCCCTTTCCATCTCTGTATCTTTCCCCTCTCCTCCCTCCCCTGTGTCTCTTTCCCAATTTCCCCCCTGTCTCTTCCCCATTTCCCGTGTGTCTCTCCCCCCTCATCCCTCCCCTGTCTCTCTTTCCCCTCCCCCCTCTTTCCCCCTTTCAGCTGTGTCTCTTTCCCCCTGTGTCTTGTTCCCCTTCTCTCTCTTTTCCCCTCCCACCTCACCTGTATCTCTTCGGTAGGTTCCATGGTAGTATAATTGCATATAAAAGGTAAAATAGAGGCTGTGTTATTTTTTTATATTATAAAATCATAATACCCAATACATTGATAAATACAGATATATAACCTTTGTGAAGTTCAAATCCGTTACACTAGAACTCAGGACACAATGTAACCCAGTATGATGATTAGTGACACAATGTAACCCAGTATGATGATTAGTGACACAATGTATCCCCGCAGGGTAATTACTGATACAATGTAACGTGTTGTGTCTAATACGTCCTCAGACACAATGTACATTACAACATTTGATGTGCAGGGAACTGGAGAAACTGGCAGACAAAAGGGTTAAATACCACAGAGCCGCAGAAACGGGCAGACAATAGGTTAAATAACGCGGTGCATGGGGCGCTCGGCCCCCCTTTTATTGAAATTTAAATATTCAGAAAAACAAGCTGGCGAATATATCCAGAGGCAATATCGCTGTATTTAAAGCGTATTTAAAAATCATATAATAATAATATAATATACTTTAATCATATATATAAAAAATAATATTTTCAGGAACTATATTGTTTATATTGAAAATACAACATGTCCTTTTTCAACAATACATAGTCCATTATATCTCTAAATGACGGCATGATATAGTGTTATACATTGTGTTTTCTGTCTGTTTATGTTGTTTGTCTCTTTCCTCACCCTCCCTCCCCTGTATCTCTCCCTTTTCTTCCCCTGTGTCTCTTCCCCCCTCTCGCTCCCCTGTGTCTCTTCCCTCCCTCTCCCTTCCGTGTCTCTTCCCCCCTCTCTCCCTCCCCTGTGTCTCTTTCTCCCTTTCCTTCCCCTGTGTCTCTTCCCCCCTCTCGCTCCCCTGTGTCTCTTTCTCCCTCTCCTTCCCCTGTGTCTCTTCCCCCCTCTTGCTCCCCTGTGTCTCTTTGCCACACTCTCCCTCCCCTGAGTTTCTCCCAGTCCTCTCTCACCCCTGTGTCTCTTTCCCCCCACTCCCTCCTTTGTCTCTTTTCCCCCTTTTCTCACCCCGTGTCTCTTCCTCCCCCATGTCTATTTCCCCCTCTCCCTTACCTGTGTCTCTCCCCTGTATCTCTTTCCCCATCTTCCTCCTGTGTCTCTTTCCCCTATCTCTCTCCTGTGTCTCTTTCCCTCTCTCCCTCCCCATGTGTCTCTTTGCCCCCTCTCCATCTCCTGTGTCTCTCCCCCTCCCTTTCACCCCTGTGTCTCTTTCCCCCTTCCCCATCCCTGTGTCTCCCCCCTGTATCTCTTTCCCCATCTCCCTCCCCTGTGTCTCTTTTCCCCCTCTCCTGTGCCTCTTCCCCCTCCCACTCCCTTCCCTGTGTCTCCCCCCTGTGTATCTTCCCCCCCACTCCCTCTCCTGTGGAGGACTCAATATAACATATAATATATATATATATATAAATACTTAAAGAAAGTATCAGTTTACTTACAGACAGGATTATAGACATGTATGCACATATGAGGCAGGCTGCCCTAGGCCTGGGCCATGTTGGTAAGTACCCCATTCCTACACCTTGGGACATACTGCTACATGTAAAACTATTACATATGATGTCTCCTTGGTCCAGATGCATGCAGTGTGCCTCCTGTGTTACCCCGGGGGTATTTGCTTTGACAGGGGATAATGCCCAAGAAATGATCCTTACATAGGAATGTAAAGACAATAACTGTGATATAAATCAATGAAACATCCCCTTTTAATAAATTACTAATCCCTTTATTTTATCACTATATATTTTTAGTAGTTGATAAGTGGCGTGGCCTTCTAGTGGAAGTGGTAGGGACAAATACAGTATAGGAATTTGAACATATCCATAAAGTTCCCGTTATATTTTAGGTAGATAGAATGGACAAACTACATGGTCCCATTGGTTATTATTTGCTGTCTTAATCACATTACTTGCAGTGCTAGTGTGCTCAGTGCAGTGGTATACAAAGTCATATTGACTGAGCTTATCAAAGACAACGATTTGCATCGCAGCCCCTGTGACGTTTAATAAATCCCCCCCATTGTCTATAGGATGAGACCCCAAAGGGCTCGGGCATCAAAATAAAGTCAAGTGGTTGTTCTTTATCTATCAATGTATTAAAGTGCATTTCCGGCAAATAAAGGGTTAATTCCAGTTACTGTGCGATTGTGATAGTGGGCCAGGGGTGTAGGAGCCAGAATAATTCTGGGGGGATTTGGCTCATTGTATACACAGACCGTAAAATAGCTTATATATACATACATACAAACATAGACAATCAGGGGGAGGAGGGGGGATTTGTCCCCTCAACCCCCCCAGTTCCTAACCCCAATGCCGTGGGCACCCTGGATGTGAGTATTACTCTGGGTTGGATCATACTCAGGCTCCTATCTGATGTAATGATGCAGAGGGTTTGCAGGAGGCTGCAGGGTGACATTACAGCTATGATGCAATGGAATGAGCAGTTACATTCAGATCAGAGGAGTGGGCACTAGGACCTGGGGGAGCCCCGACTGAGCTTGTTTATCAGCTGCCTGATGCAATTACATTGTACTCATTGCTGGGCTGCTCATTCCTATAGTATACTCAGTGCTGGGCTCCCTATTCCAATAGTGTACTCAGTGCTGCTCATTCCTATAGTTTACTCAGTGCTGGGCTGCTCATTCCTATAGTGTACTCATTGCTGGGCTGCTCATTCCTATAGTGTACTCAGTGCTGGGCTGCTCATTCCTATAGTATACTCAGTGCTGGGCTCCCTATTCCAATAGTGTACTCAGTGCTGCTCATTCCTATAGTTTACTCAGTGCTGGGCTGCTCATTCCTATAGTGTACTCATTGCTGGGCTGCTCATTCCTATAGTGTACTCAGTGCTGGGCTGCTCATTCCTATAGTGTACTCAGTGCTGGACTCCCCATTCCAATAGTGTACTCAGTGCTGGGCTCCCCATCCCTATAGTGTACTCAGTGCTGGGCTGCTCATTCCAATAGTGTGCTCAGTGCTGCTCATTCCTATAGTGTACTCAGTGCTGGGCTCCCCATCCCTATAGTGTACTCAGTGCTGGGCTGCTCATTCCAATAGTGTGCTCAGTGCTGCTCATTCCTATAGTATACTCAGTGCTGGACTCCCCATTCCAATAGTGTACTCAGTGCTGCTCATTCCTATAGTGTACTCAGTGCTGGGCTCCCCATCCCTATAGTGTACTCATTGCTCGGCTGCTCATTCCTGTAGTGTACTCAGTGCTGGGCTGCTCGTTCCTATAGTGTACTCAGTGCTGGTCTCCCCATTCCTATAGTGTACTCAGTGCTGGGCTGCTCGTTCCTATAGTGTACTCAGTGCTGGGCTCCCCATTCCAATAGTGTACTCAGTGCTGCTCATTCCTATAGTTTACTCAGTGCTGGGCTGCTCATTCCTATAGTGTACTCATTGCTGGGCTGCTCATTCCTATAGTGTACTCAGTGCTGGGCTGCTCATTCCTATAGTGTACTCAGTGCTGGGCTCCCCATTCCTATAGTGTACTCAGTGCTGGGCTGCTCATTCCTATAGTGTACTCAGTGCTGGGCTCCCCATTCCTATAGTGTACTCAGTGCTGGGCTCCCCATTCCAATAGTGTACTCAGTGCTGCTCATTCCTATAGTTTACTCAGTGCTGGGCTGCTCATTCCTATAGTGTACTCATTGCTGGGCTGCTCATTCCTATAGTGTACTCAGTGCTGGGCTGCTCATTCCTATAGTGTACTCAGTGCTGGGCTCCCCATTCCTATAGTGTACTCAGTGCTGGGCTGCTCATTCCTATAGTGTACTCAGTGCTGGGCTCCCCATTCCTATAGTGTACTCAGTGCTGGGCTGCTCATTCCTATAGTGTACTCAGTGCTGGGCTGCTCATTCCTATAGTGTGCTCAGTGCTGGGCTCCCCATTCCTATAGTGTACTCAGTGCTGGGCTCCCCATCCCTATAGTGTACTCAGTGCTGGGCTCCTCATCCCTATAGTGTACTCAGTGCTGCTCATTCCTATAGTGTGCTCAGTGCTGCTCATTCCTATAGTGTGCTCAGTGCTGGGCTGCTCATTCCTATAGTGTACTCAGTGCTGGGCTGCTCATTCCTATAGTGTACTCCGTGCTGGGCTCCCCATTCCTATAGTGTACTCAGTGCTGGGCTCCCCATCCCTATAGTGTACTCAGTGCTGGGCTCCTCATCCCTATAGTGTACTCAATGCTGGGATGCTCATTCCTATAGTGTACTCAGTGCTGGGCTCCCCATCCCTATAGTGTACTCAGTGCTGGGCTCCTCATCCCTATAGTGTACTCAGTGCTGGGCTGCTCATTCCTATATTGTACTCAGTGCTGGGCTCCCCATTCCAATAGTGTGCTCAGTGCTGCTCATTCCTATAGCATGCTCAGTGCTGGGCTCCATATTCATACACTTTACTCGGTGCTGTTCTCCAGATATCTAGTTACAGGGTACCCAGTGCTGTATTTTGTTGTACATATAGTGTGCTATGTGCTCCTCATCATTATAATGCATTCAGTGCTCTTTTTCCTATAGTGTGCATGAAGCTCTTCAATACTATACTATCACCATATACTCGGTTCTGTGCACAGTGTACGCAAATATAAAGATGGGAGGGGATGGGTGCATAATTACTAAACAAATTCCTGTATGACAGTATGTTCAGTTTTCTCCAATATTGTTGATTATAGTGGCTTTGTTCAGTGCTGTGCCACCCCCCACATATACACTAATGCCCAGCACTGTACGCCCTCATAGCTTGACCATGTGCTATGCCCTCTCCCCATAGTGTGACAATGTGCTCAGTGCTATGCCCTCTCCCCATAGTGTTACAATGTGATCAGTGCTATGCCCTCTCCCATAGTGTGACAATGTGCTCAGTGCTATGCCCTCTCCCATAGTGTGACAATGTGCTCAGTGCTATGCCCTCTCCCCATACTGTGACAATGTGCTCAGTGCTATGCCCTCTCCCATAGTGTGACAATGTGCTCAGTGCTATGCCCTCTCCCGTAGTGTGGCAATGTGCTCAGTGCTATGCCCTCTCCCATAGTGTGACAATGTGCTCAGTGCTATGCCCTCTCCCCATAGTGTGACAATGTGCTCAGTGCTATGCCCTCTCCCCATACTGTGACAATGTGCTCAGTGCTGTGCCCTCTGCCCCATGGTGTGACAATGTGCTCAGTGCTATGCCCTCTCCCATAGTGTGACAATGTGCTCAGTGCTATGCCCTCTCCCCATACTGTGACAATGTGCTCAGTGCTATGCCCTCTCCCCATACTGTGACAATGTGCTCAGTGCTATGCCCTCTCCCCATACTGTGACAATGTGCTTAGTGCTATGCCCTCTCCCCATAGTGTGACAATGTACTCAGTGCTATGCCCTCTCCCATAGTGTGACAATGTACTCAGTGCTATGCCCTCTCCCATAGTGGGACACTGTGCTATGCCCTCTCCCCATAGTGTGACAATGTACTCAGTGCTATGCCCTCTCCCCATACTGTGACAATGTACTCAGTGCTATGCCCTCTCCCCATAGTGTGACAATGTGCTCAGTGCTATGCCCTCTCCCATAGTGTGGCAATGTGCTCAGTGCTATGCCCTCTCCCATAGTGTGACAATGTGCTCAGTGCTATGCCCTCTCCCCATAGTGTGACCATGTGCTCAGTGCTATGCCCTCTCCCATAGTGTGACCATGTGCTCAGTGCTACGCCCTCTCCCCATACTGTGACAATGTGCTCAGTGCTATGCCCTCTCCCATAGTGTGACAATGTGCTCAGTGCTATGCCCTCTCCCCATAGTGTGAACAATGTGCTCAGTACTATGCCCTCTCCCATAGTGTGGCAATGTGCTCAGTGCTATGCCCTCTCCCATACTGTGACAATGTGCTCAGTGCTATGCCCTCTCCCCATAGTGTGGCAATGTACTCAGTGCTATGCCCTGTCCCATAGTGTGGCAATGTGCTCAGTGGTATGCCCTCTCCCCATAGTGTGACAATGTGCTCAGTGCTATGCCCTCTCCCCATAGTGTGACAATGTGATCAGTGCTATGCCCTCTCCCCATACTGTGACAATGTGCTCAGTGCTATGCCCTCTCCCCATACTGTGACAATGTACTCGGTGCTATGCCCTCTCCCATAGTGTGACACTGTGCTCGGTGCTATGCCCTCTCCCCATACTGTGACAATGTGCTCAGTGCTATGCCCTCTCCCCATAGTGTGACAATGTGATCAGTGCTATGCCCTCTCCCATAGTGGGACACTGTGCTCAGTGCTATGCCCTCTCCCCATACTGTGACAATGTGCTCAGTGCTATGCCCTCTCCCATTGTGTGACAATGTGCTCAGTGCTATGCCCTCTCCCATAGTGTGTCAATGTGCTCAGTGCTATGCCCTCTCCCATAGTGTGGCAATGTGCTCAGTGCTATGCCCTCTCCCATACTGTGACAATGTGCTCAGTGCTATGCCCTCTCCCCATAGTGTGACAATGTGCTCAGTGCTATGCCCTCTCCCCATAGTGTGGCAATGTGCTCAGTGCTATGCCCTCTTCCCATAGTGTGACACTGTGCTATGCCCTCTCCCCATAGTGTGACCATGTGCTCAGTGCTATGCCCTCTCCCATACTGTGACAATGTGCTCAGTGCTATGCCCTCTCCCCATAGTGTGACAATGTGCTCAGTGCTATGCCCTCTCCCCATAGTGTGGCAATGTGCTCAGTGCTATGCCCTCTTCCCATAGTGTGACACTGTGCTATGCCCTCTCCCTATAGTGTGACAATGTACTCATTCAACCCTTGATGTAACTACAGTCCAGACTTGCCACATTATGGGATGTTCCCTGAAGACAATAGCTTTTGTCTTTGAAGACACCAAGTGTGAGATTACTTTATTAACATCTCACAGACTGATAAGTCTCCTTTGTATTGCAGCCATTACACCAGGTTTACATGTGACGCCCAGAGAGTCCCAGATAACAATATGAGGCCTTTGTTTAGTAGCTGCTAATTGATTAAATGTATTTATTTATTTATTTTAGTAACAAATTTTTTGGTGTAATATGCAGATGGCATGAGACTAAACCCAATCATTGGCAGTGCATTATAATAAGGTGTCATCAGACTAAAACCAGTACTATTCAATAGCAAGAAGGATGTCATCATGATGAATAATGTAATTAATAACTTTGTATCACTATGGACCCAGTACTAGCAGACAACTTATAATATAATCAATAACATTGTATCACTATGGTCACAATGCTAGAAGACCATTTATAATATAATTAATAACTTTGTATCACCCAGTACCAGTTAACAATGGAATGCCATCACAATGGAATCAATAACATTGTATCACTATGTATCCAGTACTGTGTAAGTGATACACTTTATCAGACTGGACCCAGTGCCAGTTTAATCTGCCATCATATGGTGCCAGCTAATAATGACATGCCATCACACTGGAGCCCAGGCTGCCTCTCCTGGGATACTTTACAGAAATGTCTTTACAAACTCCCATTCCAGATCACACTCAGATAATGAGTTAATTGCAGTAATTGGTGACAGAGAAAGCCCTGGAGCTTTCCATGAATTTCTGTAAACTTTAGTTTTATTTACTATGCTTGAATCAAACATCAAACTGTGTGTACACAAATATACCAATATCATCACTATAAGAAAATATACTTTTTTTTATATTTGCTGTGAGAGATAAAACAAATGTATACTGTCATAAAACAAGCAGCCACTTGGAGCAAAGCATTGCTGTCCCTGTCCCACTTTTGCAGATTATCCTCCTTTGTGCAGAGATGAGGTTTGTGGCTTTTGCAAAATATTCAGATCCACTCTCAGTTTGACCAACTGGACATAAATATAGGGTCCAATCCATAGGGTTATCTTTCAGAGCAAGCTCCAAAAACACAAATCCATTTGCAAACTGTGCATTGCGTGGCTGGTTTCACCCTAGACACTGCAGGCTGGTCATTGTAGTGCTGCATGATTATTTTTTGGTGCATGTAAATAATGTAATAAATCTGATTGCATCAGTCTGGATACATAATTTTGTTGCATTTCTGCAGAATTTAATTAAATGCACAATAATAATAAGAAATGATAGAGCAAATCAAACAACAAGTTGTTTTTCAGTGCTGTGGGGGTTTCAGCTGGCTGCAAGTGGGGGTTGTTGTGGATTCTGGGGGCTGCAGTACAAGATCAGAGCCTTTGTGTGAAGCCACGCCCCACCCTGCCAATCCCCTATGAAATGGGCGTGGTATGTGCACTGTAACCGGGCAAGAAAGAACGTTGCGAACGTGAGGCTTTTGCTGATTGGCCGGCGCGGCTTTACTGGAGGCGTCTGTCTGGACGAGCCCCCGTAATGTGGGCGGGGCTTAATCCTGCTGCTTATATAAGGCGCTGAGCCATTCAGTTTGTCGCCAGTACCGGAGACGGTGACTCGCAGTTGGGAGCTCAGAGGAGGGAGAGCTCGGACTTAGCACTTATACATACTGCCTGGAGCTTTAATACACCAAATACCAGCACCCACTACATTATCTGCACTGTAAGTACTACAGCAACAATATATTTTTTATTTTATATAAATATATATATATTTTTTTACAACAATCTTTATTTGTCATGTCAATGTCTTTGATGATTTTAATAATTTAGTCTATTAACCCTGTTAATTTTTTGAATGCTTAATACAGATTTATGCTGATCACAATTTTATTATAATATTATTTCTATTTTTTTTGTGTGTGTGTGTGTGTGTGTTTATATATATATATATATATATATATATATATATATATATATATATATATATATATATATATATATAGTACTGTACTAGTTTATATAATTGTGCCTATAATCTTTATTATTAATGAGAATGATATAGTCCTTAGCCCCACTCTTTACTGTTACATGGGGTGCTAGGAGCCTGAGGGTTGTGCTGTGCTATAGGAATCTTGTCTCCCAACAGTTGTTGACTCTTCCTCTTATGTTTGTCTTGCAGTGACTTCCAGTCTCTCCCTTGCACTAGCCCACACAACCAGCCATGCCTGCTCAGTGGGGTCCATTCTCATCCCTGTCCCTACCCCCAACAATCATTGAGGAAACTACCACCTCATTGCACTTCTGGGACATAGGACGAGGAGATTTACCCCACAGATGTTCCAGTGTCACCAGCTCAGATTGTGACTCCCTCCCCAGTTCTGACACAGACTCCCCATCAAGCTCAGACTCTGAGTCTTCTGATTCAGAAACTGAATCCCTCCCTAGCAGCAACTCCATTCCTGAATATGGTAAGTCTCCAGACTACTATATATAATATATAATTAATCTACAATGGGATCCAATCTGTACAGAGATCTACCATGGCCAAAGTCTAGTTGGGTTAACATTTTGGGTTGTGGTATATCTGTACTAAAGTTATATTGTTTGGCTTAATTTTAACATGTATGTTTATTCAAATACATCTAGTCTTAGAAAATTGGGGTGGTTATCTTTTTTAATTTATGTTTTTTACTGGTTTGCTTCTGCATTTTTTGATTAGTTACTAATGGCCCATTTGCTTCATTCCTTCCAGATCTTGAAGTATTTGACAACCTATCCCTGCCAGACCCTGAACTCTTCACTGACCCAGAAGGAGAGCAGCTCTGTCAAAGTCTACTGAACATAATCAACAGATGTCTCACTAAAGCTAGGATCTCATCATTAAGATGTTCTAGACTTCTGCTTCCCGACTTTCTCCTTCAAAACTTGGGTGAAGAGCTCCTTCATCTTGCATGCAGCGAGCCTTGTGGACTGAGGGGTGCACTTATTGACTTGTGTGTTGAGCATGGCAAGTCCTGTCATAGCGTGGCACAGATATCTGTGGATGGAGCCGTGGTACCCACTTTCCAACTTACAGTCTTGTTGCGGTTGGACTCAAGACTCTGGCCAAGAATCCAGGGCCTCTTCAGCACCAAGCCTGTACCTGGTTCTGGACAATCTCTCAAACTCAGTCCAGGGTTCAAGGTTGTTAAAAAGAAGCTGTACAGTTCTGAAGAATTTATCGTTGAAGAGTGTTGATATTTCAGACCTCCATTAATTCATATATCTGAAGTAGTTAAAGTATTGCAATAACAAATAATGTCAAAAATGAGGTATTTTTTTACAATGAGTGGGTGGTTATTTTTTATTATGGTTTTAGTTGGTGCAAAAGACCTCTGGATCAACGCTTCTGCTGCCAGAATCCAGTAGGGGCATGGGACATTAATCCTTTCTTCCAGAACCAGTTTCTGCATTGTTCTGGCATGGAGATGATTAATAGAATCCATGTTTTGAGCACCTTCAATATAAAAGGGTTTTTTAAATCGATACATTTCACACAATGTGGTTCTGAGAAACATGTATTTGAAGCTAAAATCTGCACAAAGTATTTTTTTGAAGTGACCGTATAAAATGCACTGGGAGTATTTTTTTTGTATGTCTGTACTAGCAGCTGGCCTGCACCAAGGTGGGTTGACTCTACCTCTATTATAGTGTAATAAGTTTGTCGTTCTTGAACCAAAACAGTTTTAGGACCAAGCATCTCTATTGCCTGGATCTGACTACTGGTGCTGCAGGCGGCTGGTCCATAGCTCAATGTGGTGGCTCAGTCTGTCCTGGCAATGCACTGCCTTGTAATGTTTCTGTATTTGCTAAATGCTGCTTATTGATGGTTTACAGTGATACACTTGATGTTCAAGTACAAAATCCACACAATGTGCCTTTTTTTACATTTTTGAATAAATACATAAACTATGAAAACTGTCTCTTGCATATATTCTGTGACTGGATTAAAGGATGTGAAAGGAGAAGTTACATCCAAAATGATCAGTTTAATCCCATATCCATGTAACTGTTCTCTTTTAATACAGATGAAGATGCCATCTCAAGTGTCTTGTAATTGCAGATTGGCTCTTGACTTAATCTGCCTACACTCTAAAAAAAAAAAAAAATAATGTATTGGACCTGGGCCTTGATGGTGAAGACCTCTTTAAACAAGGGTGTGAACTTCTGGGTAACACTGAGCCAAGGGATGGGTTTTCTGGCTCTTATACTTGACATTCATGGTGGTAAATGCTAGGAGTTACTCTTGGTCAACAAATGTCCAACTTCTCTTACAAGGCCAATAGTTATGATCTTTAATTGCCCCTCTGGTCTGACAGTATAGATATTTCTAATGTGAGAACATGCAAACACCAGAAATGAACTAGGTTCCTTGGTTAATATAAGAAGATGTATTTTATTGGAACATTTGCTTTTCCATATTAAACATTAACCTTTTGCAGTAGCAACACGAAGTGTTCTGTCAAGATATTTGAATAGCCACTTGACAATAGTGCTTTGCTGAAGGTTAAGTCCAGATTACCTTCTCTTTAGGCGCTGCAGTCAGCAGCTCATGATGTGCATGGCTTCCTTAATATGTTTATGCTCATGATTGACACATCAGTTTGTGTTGGCTACATTATCATTTATTCATAATGCGCCAACATATTCCGTAGCACTATACATACATTGTGGTCAAGGAAAAAACAATATGAACGCATTACAATGATGGAGGGCCCTGTTTTTGAGTTTAGAATCCAGTGTCCATAATTTCCCCAAAGCCCCATGCAAGAATATAATTATGTAAATTTTGTGAAGATTTTTCCCAAAGTCATCTGCATTATGTTTTAAGCTCATTCTCCCAGATCCTAAATGAATCATGCATTACTCATACCCCCACAATGCTTAGAATCTTATATAGTGCAATAATTGTACATTTTATTTTAAAATAATCCAAAGGAATGTGCTTATTTTTTGGTTAATCGCTGTTCTTGTGATTTCTGGTCCTTGCTGAACCTGTAGGAAGCTCTACATAGCCACTTGCTAGAATAGTTTAACTGCCCTATAACACACACTTGGGGCCTCATTCAATTGCAATTTTGCCAATTGAATAGGGCTCTAAATAAGCACATAACATATTTTTTTTTAAATAAGTTTTTAGTTAGTAAACATCTATCCAAAAGCAAGGTTTTCACTAACTAAAAACTTATGTAAAAATAATATGCTATGTGCTTATTTAGAGCCCTATTCAATTGGCCAAATTGCAATTGAATGAGGGCCTTGGATTGCAGCCTCTTTCATGTAGAGTAGTGCTGATGGATTCCTTATCCTTTTAAAAGACCAGCTTAATGCCTTGGCAAATGTGCTCCATATTTTAATTATCCAATTGATCCTTAAAAAAAATCCTATAATAGCAATATTCAGAATTAAATTCTTTTTTTGAAGGTTACGGTATCTATTGTTTGTCTCCACCCTGCTAACGTCACTAAGTGTAATATGTAGGGGTTGGCTGAGCGAGAGATCTAAAGGCTTTCAAAAACTATCAGATATGATAAAAGAATAAACAATCTGAAAAAACATGAAGCCAAGGCAAACATCTAATACATCATGTCTCCAGTCAATGGTCATCATTGGTACACATTGCCTTCATTTCATGGCTCCCGTAAAAACCTGAAAGAACTCATGGAGTTTTGAAAGTCAAATCTGCTGAGCTATTCTGTAGCTCCCACAAAAGTTATTGACACCCTGTAGTTGCCTGTAGCGCTCTACCTCGGTGTGCTCTCAGTAATCACTATATAATGGTACCCACTAATGTATCTAGTCTATTTCATAGCCGCATCCCGTCAGAACAGTGGGGTTCAGCGCTGCTCCACAGCACCATATGGTGGTGCAAAAAATGTACTGCACGCAAAGAACTATTTCCACCTCAGACATGGCGCAACTCGAATGGCATTGAGTCGACAGAGAGGTCATCACTATGTTCGGTGAGGGCACTTGGCCCCCCAGGGCCCCGGGCGTAGCGCTCATAGCTCAAGGCCTCTTCTGTCAGCGCGCCTTATGAGCCAGATCGGAGGTGGAATTAGTTATCTGCCTGCAGTATATTATTTGCACCAAGAGGTGGTTCTGTGGCGCAGCACTCATCCCCACTGTTCTAACGGGATGTGGCTACGAAATAGAAAAGGGCCCCATTAACTAATCTGAACACACTAGCATCCTCTCATTCTATCTATCTATGTATCTATCTATCCCCCTTCCCATGGCAGGGAGGGAGTTATGGACCCCCATGGCACCTACAATTAACTCCTCTACCACAGGTATCCATACCGTCCTCCATGGTGTACTATACTACAACCATGGGGCTCCCTATGGACTTACATGGCACCTAGCCCCTACCATGTGAGCCCCATGGAACCCCATGGCACCATACCTTCTAACATAAAGGTCCTTATGGAATGCATGGATTTTACTCTGTGCATTCTGATTGTAGAAATTTCGAGCACTCGGATGGCATTTATCAGCGGTTAGATTTATGTATATGATGTGATTTTTTACTAGTGAACTTCACTCTGAATGTTTCTTACGGGAGCCATGTAAAGGAGGCCATTGTGTCTCCTCTCATTCTATCTATCTACCCCCCTTCCCAGGGCAGGGAGGGAGTTATGGACCCCCATGGCACCTACAATTAACTCCTCTACCACAGGTATCCATACCGTCCTCCATGGTGTACTATACTACAACCATGGGGCTCCCTATGGACTTACATGGCACCTAGCCCCTACCATGTGAGCCCCATGGAACCCCATGGCACCATACCTTCTAACATAAAGGTCCTTATGGAATGCATGCTTTTTACTCCATGCATTCTGATTGTGGAAATTTCGAGCACATTGGTGGCATTTATCAGCGGTTAGATTTATGTATATGATGTGATATTTTACTAGTGAACTTCACTCTGAATGTTTCATACGGGAGCCATGTAATGGAGGCCATTGTGTCTTAAACATTGATGGCTACATGGCAGACAAAGCCACCTTCCCATTGATATTATAACGGTTGTTTACCAGTCTGAATGTTAATACTGAAGTATAATATTGAATAACACTTTTTTAAACAATTGTGTATGAATATTATTAATGAATAATGCCTAATTATCTCATGTTGCTATGACTCTAAAATGGTTCTTTAATGAGATCCCTCCAGCTCTGCTCAGTACAGAATATTTAAGTACAATTTTTAAGTCCGAAAAGGAAACTTGAAAAACGAAACTGACATAAAGTGTCCCCAGACAGTGCCAGCGAAGTCTGGTTTCATTCCCAGTAGCTACGTTATTAACAGAGTACAGAAACTGACCAACAAATAAATCATTTAATGCAATAGTTTTGTTTTCTGAGCTCATTAAAAGGGCACTGATGTCTCAAGTTTCTATTTTATAGAAAAGGTTTGTTTAAAGGAGTGATATTCCCATGGAGAATGACTGAGCTATTGTTCATTACTTTTATATCTAAGGAAATTCCTTGGTCCACTTCTTGTTAAAGTTAAGAGGCCACTGTAACTCTCTGATGTTTAAGTAGTTTAAACGGAGTTCGGCTTATTAATAAAGTTTATATTTCAAAGATTTAGTAATGAAATATTCAATATTAAAATTAATTTATGATATCCAGCCACTATAAGGTTAATGATGGCTTTGGCTAACAGGCAGTGCTAAATTTTCAGGCATATAGTTATTCCAGCACGGTACTCTGCATTGGCTGGAGGCTTCTTGTCTTTAAAGTGGTTTCCTTTGCTGTGATGGCGACTTATGAATCATTGTTTGGTCTCTTATCTATTCAGATTGTGGTTAAATCTCCTTAGAAATGTTCCCAGCCAAATCCTCCTTTTACCAGACCCTGCTTGTGTCATGGATACTTCCATCTTGGATGGCTAGTTTTATCCTATTAGAAATGTATCTTCTATTCATTGATACTGATAAGTGACTATCAATAGTGGTAATCTTTCAATATAACTGAATAGAGATGCCATATGAATGCTGGGTACCTCCCAATGTCACTGCTTGTCCTGTGAGGGACTGACCCCTTAACGCACCACTGATCTCTTGAAATGTGTTTTTACATTAAATCAGGATTCATATATTATATATTTTTAATTAACATTTTAATTAAATATATAAAATATTGTATACTTACTCACTATATCATTCCACTCATATTGCTTACTATCGGGCTGCTATTTTCCTCCTCACATTCTCCCTCACTGATATCCTCGTCCATCTTGTTTAGCTGGAACTTAAAACCGTATTTGCACAGACTGTTGTGGGTGGAGCGATCCACACAACTTACAACATGATAGGGAGAACTATGATAATATATAGTATATATGTATATTATATTTACTCTTTATTCTATAATTAATTGAATTATGTATGTATAATTATTTTTTATTAGTGAAAGAGTTTTGTGTGTTATACAGTTATATGTATTACACGTAATTTGCTTAATAAAGTGCTTCTTTCCTGGTAAGGGGTAGATCAAACAAACATGACGGAAGAGAAGTTCCCTCTGTCATGGAACCTGCCCAGCTGTGTGGTTAGCTCCTCCCTTAATAGTGCCATCATGTTTGAATATACTGTTGCAAGCGCCAAGTAAGCAAGATGGAGGAGAAAATCAATGGCAGCCCTAGACTTAGCAATATCAGAATAAAGCAAATAAGACAAATATTTATTAAAAGTACAGAATTTAAACATTTTGGTAGAGTTCCGTAGTCCTTTAAATGTGTCACTGCCATTAATAAACATTGTTCCAAGTGGGAAACCTAGTCCCATTAATCAACAGCTAAAATATTGACGTTTCTTGTAGGCTCCAAGACTCCTCCTGGACCATTTCCATCCGTCCCAAAGGCACAAACAGTACAGAATGGGGTCTGACCCCGGCCTGACAGACCACAGCAGATGGCCATTGGCTGCAATGCCTGTAAGTTTATAGTATGATCGAATGGCAGACACGGGAGTCATCATCACATGCTGTGTACAGGAATCTCCGGGGGGTGATATTGCACAGGAGAGAGGGTACACTGATACCCAGCGCTCTATTAGACTGTAGTTTCCAATAACCAGCACATGTTTGTGAACTATGTAACAACCCAATACCCTTAGCAACTGTGTAAACAAAACATTTTTAGAGAAAATCTGAATTTTTGAATAAATTGAGGCATTATACATATATAATGTGTTTTCAGGGCCCTGACATCTGTTTTTAGTAAACTATAATTACCTGTCCCGGAGGTGGAGAACATTAGTGAATTAGCATTGCTTCACATTCCTTTTACTGTGGTATATAATTATTTAATTAGGCTGTACTGTATGTACTGTACTGATCAGATCCGTCATACATAATATCACTTGGAAGCATTCCTAATGTATAGATCATGTATTTATTTACTGAGACAAATACATTGTAATAGGATTATAGAACATTCTATCAATGGAACCTAAATATACCAAGCAGAGGCATGCCTGCACATAGGTACACAAACAAGAATAAACATATAGCCTAATAAAACAGCACAAAAGTCACACAAGATGGGTAGGTCATAGCAGAGAGGTCAGACAAATCACACTGAGGAAGGAATCGGCAAGCCACTCCAGTATCTTTGAAAAAAACCTTGTCACAGAGAGTCAGGCACGACTGAACAACTAAACAACAATAAATAAATATAAATATATATATATATATAAATATGTATATATATATATATATATATATATATATATATATATATATATAGAAAGAGAGAGAGAGGCAAATTTTCCAGAAGCCTGGGAGCCGGGGCGTTTAAATGTCTTCTGCTGGCTCCCAAATATATATATGTACATGCATTTATAGGCATACACATAGACACTGACATCCATTCACACGCTCACTTACATAAATACACATAAACACAGACATACACACTCATTTCCATACAAATACATAAATATACACACATACATACCCATAAACACACACGAACATGTGAACACAGACATACACGCACGCACATACATATAGGTAAAGACACACAGAAACAAAAGAAACTGCCAAAGACACTCACACCCATATACACGTACACATATGTACACATGACCACACACACACATATACACATACAACATAAATACCCCTCTATACACATACATGTTTGCACATAAACACACACATTCAATTTCCAACTCTTCACAATGAAAATATAGCAAGATAAGTAACTAGATCCATTTTATTCATATAATTACAGTGATATAATGTGGTGCCACAGTCCAAGGTAAAGGGATAATACAATCACTCTGCTGTTCAGTAGAGGACGACTACATATACATCTCCAGATAAACACGTACACATGGTGTCAGTACGAAGGTTTTACTTTTTTATGCCTTCAGATACAATTCAAGGCTTAATAAAGTGTAAGAAGACTTATATACATCGCACAAAGGACGCTACTGTCATATATATATAATATATGGTGGTCAAAAGAGCGATAGAAGCCTCCACCATACAGTAGTGCAGTATATAAATAGTACATTTGTGATCACATCAAAACATCTAAAACAAGTTAAAAAAAATATTATTATTACACTGCATTCTGGGAACCTGGGCAGGGACATGCAAATCTGCCCACAAAGGCTTCGCTCTTGTAATCCATTACCATTTTAAACATGGCTTCAATATGCTTGCTGTATTACACAGATTTGAGCAAAGTTTAGGATTGATTATGCACAAGCTGGAAACCCACCCACGTACAACTGTTTCAAGGTTACTGCCTCTCATTTTATATATATATATATATATATATATATATATATATATATATATATATATATATATATACATAAATATGTAGATAACACAGCATAAGTGTGTAATATCACAACATATTTTAACTAATGGTGGGATAAAAAGCCCTCCGCTGTATAGTATATAAATGAAAAGTCTGCTCAGATTTATTTAATTCTAGTGCAGTCCTTTAAAGGATCACTTAAAGGAAAAAACTTAAAGGGCCGGCGTAGTAAAAATCTTTTTTAATGCATATAAAAGCACGTCTTATATGTTACCAACATTTATTTTGCATGTAAAGCAGTTTATATTAATTTAACAAAATTACCAATAAACATCACAGGAACAGATACAAACTATGGGCCTCATTCAATTGCAATTTTGGCAATTGAATAAAGATCTAGGGGCCTTATTCAAATGCGATTTGGCCAATTGAATAGGGCTCCATATAAGCACATAGCATATTTTTTTACAGAAGTTTTTAGTTAGTGAACTTCTATCGAAAAGCAAGGTCTTTACTAACTAAAAACCTATATAAAAATAAAATGATTTGTGCTTATTTAGAGCCCTAATCAATTGGTCAAATTGCAATTGAATGAGGCCCTATGTAAGCACTGAGGCCCTCATTCAATTGCAATTTGGCCAATTGAATAGGGCTCTAAATAAGCACATAGCATATTTTTTTTAAAGAAGTTTTTAGTTATTAAGGATCTATCCAAAAGCAAGGTTTTCACTAACTAAATACTCCTTTAAAAAAATATGCTATGTGCTTATATAGAGCCCTATTCAATTGGCCAAATTGCAATTGAATGAGGGCCCAAGTCTCATTGGTGTGTTATCTGATCACATTAAATTGAATAGGCATCCATGCAGAATGAGTTGCAGTCCAGACATCCATAAGATTCACTGTCCCTTTGTTTCCTGTAACAGAGGAGCAGAAAACAATCACATTGTGTCTCAATTTAATCCCATTTATCTACACTGGAACACCTATTTTTCATACAGAAAAAACAAAAAACACTTTTTTGGCATGTGTAAATATTTTAAGTGCAAGATTTGAATTATTTGTCCTTTATCGTGTTTGTGACGTATATAACAAATATAAGCAGCAATATAAACCATGAGCATAAAAACAATTAAAAAGAAAATCTTATATCTTGTGCCATGGGGGATTTTATCTTGGAATGCGAGACTTCCTGACATGTGAGGTTATCCTACTGGGACTTACTTTTCTATGTAATTCTATTGGCAAGAGAACATTTTTAGTGGTAGTCTTTCAACGGACCTGAATAGAGATCTTATCTGAACCCACGGTTCCTCCCATTAGCAAATAAAATGCTGCTGCCAATGAAATATAATAGGCTGAAGGCTGAATTTATTTATAAAGTATTTATACATATCAGGGTAATTTTCTTCATACGGGCATACTATAAATACATTTAAAGGAACACTGTAATGCTCCACTAAGAAGAGCTAGTTTTTTTAATTATGAACTGATCATTAATAAAATTCCTATTTAATAATTTAGAATAGCAATATTTAATATTAAGTTAATTTTCAAATATTAGAGTATCTGCATCTAGCTGAGTGTTTGTCTCCACGCTGATAAGGTCATTAAGGAAAGTGTGCGTGGATTTGACTGAGAGAACAGTCTAAAGGGTTTTAAGAACAATCAGATTTGATAAGAGAATAAACAATCGTTGATAGGCTGCCACAGCACATGTTGCCACATTTAACAGAACAAGACTCCAGCCAATGGATCAAGGTGTTGTTGGTAAACATTATGTCTGAAAATTTAGCAGCTACCTGGTTATCAAAGCCACCTCCTCCCATTGACCTTATAGTGGGTGGATACCAGCAGCTGAGTCTAAATTGTAACTATTATTTAATTTAGTGACTGTAAGTTTTATTAACGACAAATGCCTAATTAAAACTTCTAGCTCATATCATTACAGTGTTAATCAGTGGGATTTTCATAAAAACAACTGTTTTATACCATTAAATATATGCTTTTTTTAGGATTTTATTGATAACACAGTAAATTATTCAGATGAAATCTTCCTTCTTTTTCAGATGATATTTACTGGGAAGTAGAGTTGTAATTATGAGTCACCCAATGACATCACAAGCCGTGGGCACTAACGAGCTGGGTGACAGCCAGGGACAGAAATACTAAGTGTGGGTTGCACTGAATGACATTATTTTGGGTCAGCCTAATCCTTTTCTGACGTAACTCTGGTGGTTTTAGTTAAAATTTGGGTAAAGAAATAATGTCAACTTCGTGACAGCATCTTTTTCAGCACCGAATGTGGGTTTTTGGGTTGTTAACATGTTAGACTAGAGCATATCACAATGTTGTGACTAGATTGTAAGCTCCTGGGGAAATGATTTACAAATATAATACTAGACTCTCTTGTTATATCACTGTACTGTAAGCAGTGCACAGCAATCACTGTACCGGGGAATCATAATATCACTAGATTGTAAGCTCCTTTTACTAGACCCATAATATCACTTTGTACCTGTTTGGATCTGCCCTAGATTGTACGGCCAATAATGTCACTAGATTGTAAGCTCTTTTTGCCAGAGCCCATAATATCACTAGATTCTGAGATCCTATTGCCAGGGATCATAATATTTGGAAGGTCCTATTAGAAGGGCTCACACTATCGCTAGATTGTAAGCTCCTATTAGCAGGGCTCATAATAGAACCTGACTGAGAACTCCCTACTTATCTTTATTATAAGTACCTTGGGAGAAAGACTCCTTTTATACACTGCAATGTAAGCTTCTTGGACCAGGATCTCCTTATAGCACTAGACTGTGAGCTCCTTGGAGCAGGATCTCATTATACCACTAGACTGTAAGCTCCTCGTGGCATGGTCTCCTTATACCACTAGACTGGAAGATCCTTGGAGCAGGATCTCATTATACCACTAGACTGTAAGCTCCTTGTGGCATGGTCTCCTTATACCACTAGACTGGAAGATCCTTGGAGCAGGATCTCACTATACTACTAGACTGTAAGCTCCTCGTGGCATGGTCTCCTTATACCACTAGACTGTAAGCTCCTCGTGGCATGGTCTCCTTATACCACTAGACTTTAAGATCCTTGAAGCAGGATCTCACTATACTACTAGACTGTAAGCTCCTCGTGGCATAGTCTCCTTATACCACTAGACTGGAAGATCCTTGGAGCAGGATCTCATTATACCACTAGACTGTAAGCTCCTCGTGGCATGGTCTCCTTATACCACTAGACTGGAAGATCCTTGGAGCAGGATCTCACTATACTACTAGACTGTAAGCTCCTCGTGGCATGGTCTCCATATACCACTAGACTGGAAGATCCTTGGAGCAGGATCACATTATACCACTAGACTGTAAGCTCCTTGTGGCATGGTCTCCATATACCACTAGACTGGAAGATCCTTGGAGCAGGATCTCATTATACTACTAGACTGTAAGCTCCTCGTGGCATGGTCTCCTTATACCAATCAATTGTAAGTTCCTTGGTGTAGGGTCTCATTATACCACTAGACTGTAAGATCCTTGGAGCAGGAACTCATTATACTACTAGAGTGTAAGCTCCTTGTGGCATGGTCTCCCTATACCACTAGACTGTGAACTCCTTGGAGCAGGATCTTATTATACCACTAGATTGTAAGCTCCTCGTGGCATGGTCTCCTTATACCAATCGATTGTAAGTTCCTTGGTGTGGGGTCTCATCATACCAATCACATATATAGTTGTTGCAAAACGAGGTGAGCTATCGACCGCGAGCCTTGCAAAACGAGGCGAGCAGTTGAGGCTCGTGGGACTTAGGCTGCAATGAGCGCCAAAGGCTCTCATTGTAGGGGTGGACTTAGCTGGTACTCATCCCGAGACACGCTGGACTTAGCTATAATGAGTCCCCATCGCAAGGCCCCTGAGCTTTGCGACGGACGCAAATTTAAGGCCCGTATGACTTAGGACCCGAAGCACGTAGATGGACTGCGGGGCTTGCAAAAATACAACTTTAACAGCCGACCCACCAAAGTGAAAAGACCTGCAAAAAGACACAAATATGCCTCAAATTAACTTCCAGGCTCAAACACAGCACACGGGGGGGGGGGGGGGGGGGGGGGGGGAGCCAGGGAGCCTGAGAGTGAGGGTGCAAGAAAATTTGAGGTATATTTGCCTTTTTTCACGAAAATTGACAAAGAGAGAACAAAATGGCAGCTGAAAAACCGTAACAAGATGAAAACGAGGCCGAAGGATATAAATAGGATCACTAAGCACTAAGACTTAACGCAAAACAGTAACACTTAATACAAGTCAGTAACATCTAACTCAACCCAGTAACACTTACACCAAGGCAGTAACACTTACACCACTTAGCCCAAGGCAGTAGGCCCCTAAACTACACAGGCCTATAAAGTACACAGGGGGAGAGGCTCGCAATGAGCGGCAAAGGCGCTCATTGCAAGCCATGCGATGAGCGGCGAAGGCGCTCATCGTGGGGGTCGCAATGAGCGCCAAAGGGGATCACTGCAAAGCAGGAAAGGTGAGGCTGGGCAAAAACGGCAATGAGCGGCAAAGCAGCTCAATGCAGGGTTCGCATGAGCGCCACAGGCGCTTATTGCGGGACCTGTAAAGTAGACGGGGGAAGAGGCTCGCAATCAGAGCCGAAGGTGCTCAGAGGTACCATATCCTCGCATTTGGTGGCAAACAGCATTGCCAGGATTCAAATTATATTGCCGTCATTTTTGACGGTCAAGTCGCTATTATAAATTCCTTGGTGTAGAGTCTCATTTTAGCAATCAGTTGTAAGTTCCTTGATTCGGAGTCTCAATTTTTAACAGGTAGAATATGTTAGCGATGGGGAATATGCTGGTGCTTTATACATAAGGGATAATAAGAATACAAGCTTGTAAGCTGCTTGGGCCAAACATTCTTGTAAGGTCTTTGAGGCAGAGTCTAATTCCCTGCACAGTAGACTGTAAGCTCCTTGGGACAGGCTCCTCCATTATACAGTTTTTACTAGTAGACTATAAGCTCCTTTAGCTGGTTCTCATTATACCAATAGATTGTAAACTTATTGGAGCAGGATCACATATCAATCAATTGCAAGCTCTTTGGGACAGTTCCTCCCATTACAATGTGTGCATTTGTAAGCATGATTTCTCACTGCTAGATTGCTAGCTCTTTTGGCCACTAGATACCTTTTTACATTGACATCTCCATGTTCTTGTATGTCCAGTTTCTGTTATGTCTATTTAGTAATTAATAAGCCCTAATATACTAATAAATAAGCCCTGATATACCACATTGTATCTGCTCTGTGAGTATTTCTGGGTATTAAAGCTCAGGTCCTTGCAGGTGATAGGATCAGGGACTCTCTGATGCAACTCTGCCCAGCTCTGTATCACACACTGACGGGTATTCATTACAGGACTTCTGGAGCTGCGCCAGACACCTCGCCCTCCGCTCTCGTATCAATGTCCTGGCCGGGGGCCAAACTGTCACCAAATAAACAGAATGGTCATGGGGTCAACATAAATCATATCACCATATGGCAGAGGACACCAGCAGTTACACGGTTAACAGAAACTATTCCTAATGGAAATAATGTGATGAGAAACAACCCCCTGCCCCATATAGGCTTCACATGTCACTATGATTTAAAGGGACAAGGAAAGTTTATGGATTTCGCTAGGAATACAATATACCTGGGTATCTATCTACTTTTATGTACTTTATTTTATCAAGAAGTGCTTAAAAGCTCATTTTTTTTCTGCCTACTCATAATTTGTACCAGTTGGGTCTACCCTCTGTAACTCATGAAGCTCATGAAACCACAGACTGTGAAGTGCAGGGTTTCAAAATAGCCTGTCAGTGACCTCTCTCAAGCAGCATTGTGCAGGATGTTGCCACTGATTGGTTACTCTGATACAGTGCAACTCCCTGTACAGAGACGTGCACTGTATTCATGAGCTGCAGATGGGAGACACCAGTTAGGAACTATTTGTAAGATTTTACGCAGAAAAGCTTATAAGAACTTCCTAATAATATCACTAATATAATTTCCGTACTGCGAGTTTGTGTGTAACGCTCAAAAAGATGAGGGTTGCGTATGCGCATAGCGCATGCCGAGGCCCACAATGGGCTCCGAAAGCTGCAAGCTTGGCTTGCACGAAGCTCATTGCGAGGCTCGCGGAGAGGAGAGAGGAGAAGGAGGGGAGTACGGGGAGCACAGGGAGGGAGAGGACACAGAAGGAGGGAAAGAGAGATAGAGAAGCTGCGCATTGCGAGGGGGGGGGGAAGGGGGGGGGGAAGAGACACTGGGGAAGAGACACATGAGAAGGAGAGGAGGGGAAAGAGACACAGGGGAGGGAGAGGGGGGAAGAGACGGGGAAAGAGACATAGGGGAGGGAGAGGGGGGAAGAGACGGGGAAAGAGACACAGGGGAGGGAGAGGGGGGAAAGAGACACGGGGGAAGAGACACAATGGAGGGGGAGGGTGGAACTAGACACAGGGGGAAGAGATACAGGGGAGGGAGAGGGGGGAAAAGACACAGGGGAGGGAGAGGAGTGGAAGAGACAGTGGTAAAGAGACACAGTGGAGGGAGAGGGGGGAAGAGACACGGGGGGAAGAGGCACAGGGGAGGGAGAGGGGGGAAGAGACACAGGGGAGGGAGAGAGGGGGAAAGAGACAAGGGGGGAAGAGAAGCAGGGGAGGGAGAGGGGGGAAAGAGACACAGGGGAGGGAGAGGGGGGACGAGATAGAGGAGGGAGAGGAGGGAAAGAGACAGGGGTAAAGAGACACAGTGGAGGGAGAGGGGGAAAAGACACAGGAAGGGAAGGGGGAAAGAGACACAGGAGGGAACAGACACAAGGGAGGGAGAGGGGGGAGAGACAGGGGGAAAGAGACACAGGGGAGGGAGAGGGGAGAAAGAGACAGGGGGAAAGAAACACAGTGTAGGGAGAGGGGGGAAAGAGACACAGGGGGAAGAGACACAGGGGAGGGGGGAAGAGACACAGGGAAGGGAGAAGGGGTAAGAGACAGGGGGAAAGAGACACAGGAGAGGGAGAGGGGGGAAGAGACACAGGGGAGGGAGAGGGGAGAAAAAGACAGGGAAGGGAGAGGGGTGAAAGAGACAGAATAGCCCAATGTTATACCAAATAAATACAGAAGAATAAAAGATGCACAGTATAATTATTTTACCATTTCTCCTGGGTGGTCTTGCAGTATATACACTACAATTTCAGTAAAGTAGATTTTTTACTATTTTTTTCAATCGTCCACAAATAATGTCAGAGCATGACCTCTGTTTAGAGATGGACAGGAAATAGTTACAGGGCCGTGCTTTCCTCCCACGGCTCGTTATGTATTACTTTTATTTATCAAAATATGGATCTATACGCCTATTATCTCTATTTATGTAACATGTTTGTGTGACCCAGTAATATTTTGGGAATCTGAACCTCTCCTTATATAAGTTGTTCAACCACAAGCTCTCAATTAAACATCAGCATCTGATAAATAAACGGATTAAAGCTCAGTCTTTAGTTTGCAACGTGTTGTGGTATATAGTGGTACTGAGTATGACTCACAGCAGTTAGTGCAAATTAAACAAGAGTCTAATACCCCAACAGCTGGATCATAGGATGCCAAATGTCTGTGTGTTTGCATTGTTCAGTCGTGTCCAACTATTCATGACTTTGTGGACCGTAACACTGTGCTGATCCACTTGGTATTTATGGAAGAGATACTGGAGTGGGTTGTCAGTTCCTTCTCCAGTGTGCCACAGCATACAGCTCCTGGTATTCCTACGTAGTCTTCCATCCAAGTACTGACCAGGCCCAACTCTGCTTAGTTTAAGGGTGGTGTGACCTCTTGGTTCCCTGACTGGAATCAAACCCAAGTTGCCGCAGTGAAAGCACCAAATCCTAACCACTGGACCACCAGGGAACCCTAAGTAATTACATATTACCCTAATTATATAAATGTAGGAATTATTACCATTTTGTAAATTTCCTTCCACTCACCTCTAGGGGTCGTCATGTTGTCATCTCTCCCTTCTCCCATCTCTAACAGTTTGTCACTGTGTGAGATGGGCAGGTAGCATGCTGTGAACCCTCATATTGCATCTTTTAATGCAAGCGGTTTACTGTTGGTCTATGCTGTCATGTGCTGCTGACAAATATACCAGAAGCTGTAATGTGCATTACAAGATGCAATATGGAGATTCACAGTCTGCATTCACCCAGTGATATGATCTAAAAGATGGGGGTAGGGGAAGAGAGAAACTATCATGGCAGCCTCTTACACGTTTAGTGAGTGGGTCAGAAAGGCTGATTGACAGCATTTTTGAAGACTATTTATAAGTAAAGGAATTCATTTGTGTTTGTTACATCACATCCTGAGAGCTGGATCATGGTGGTGTGTTTTTAATCTATCCATGGAGGAAAGAGAAGTCAGAGAGCTTTGCCAAATAAAAAGATCAGATTGAAATTGACCCCACCACCCCCCTCACAAGCAGGAGGTTTGCATCCACAGGTCTCTTCACACACTTCTACTAATGTATCATGGATGCCTCCAGGGTCCTTAAGAGGCTTCAAAAACTTTTATTTTAATTAAAATCTATCTTAAAAACTTAATTAAACTAGTAATGAAACATATATTTTATCTCATTGCCCAATGGTCCTTCAAAATAAATGATCAGGTATCTATGGAACATCAAGAGTTAACATACCAAATCTTGGCTTTAAATAATTAATTTACCTTCTTTCCAAATTGTGAAATAACGGGTATTTCCATCTACTGACAATAAGTTTACACTTTTCCAATATTTGTTTTTTTAGTTTTTATTGACACAAACCTGAACTTTGAACAACTATTTTTTTTCTTGTTTGTGAGCTTAACCAAATAAATATAAATAAAAAAAATATATATATATTCTTATTAATTCCAAAACAAATGTTACTGTCTTAATTCGTATTTGAATTAATGTTCTTTAACAGCAATATTCAATATTACATTCATTTTCAAAGATTACAGTATCAGCTTCCAAATAAGTGCTTGTCTCCACCCTGATAAGGTCAATAAGGGGAAGTGGGGTTTTGCTGAGGCAGGTATTAAGAACAATCAGGTTTGATAAGAAGATAAACATTCATTCACAGGAAACCCCTTTAACATAGCAAGTCTCCAGCGAATGGAGAGCATTGTGTTGATATGACATTGTGCCTGAAACTTTAGTACCGCCTGCACCAGCCTGAAGCCATGCAAGGTTGGGCTGGTCAGTACTTGGATGGGAGACCACCTAGGAATACCAGGAACTGTATAATGTGGCCCACTGGAGAAATAACTGGCAACCCACTCCAGTATCTCTGCAATGAATACCAAGTGGATCAGCATGGTGTTTTGCGGCCCATGAGGTCATGGAGAGTCGGACACAACTGAACGACACAAACACACACAAATACATATCTTACACTAGCACGTACCACATGTACACACAGCTGCTCTTCTAACTGCAGACCACAGACCTTCCGGTGCCAGTAGATCTAAAGCAGGAAATACAATAAAAAATAGTCTAACAATAATGACATGTTCCATACAACCTGCCAGGTTTAAATGCTCATCATAGATCGTTTGGGACTATTATGTCAGAAGCTTCTCAGGGTCCACAATCATTTAAATAACGAAAAATATTGCCAATTATTTACACCTATATACATGTTAAGAAACAATAAATGGTAAACTGTAACATCTAAAATACATTAAAGGCTGCATCGATTACAATCAGATTGCAAGCTCTTAAGGTAGCCTGTGCTGACTAAAATCAGATTGCAAGCTCTTAAGGAAGTCTGTATTGGCTAAAATAAGATTGCAAACTCTTAAGGTAGTCTATGTTGGCTAAAATCAGATTGCACGCTCTTAAGGTAGCCTGTGCTGACTTAAAGCAGATTGCAAGCTCTTAAGGAAGTCTGTCTTGGCTAAAATAAGATTGCAAGCTCTTAAGGTAGCCTTTGCTGACTAAAATCAGATTGCAAGCTCTTAAGGAAGTCTGTATTGGCTAAAATAAGATTGCAAGCTCTTAAGGTAGCCTGTGCTGACTTAAAGCAGATTGCAAGCTCTTAAGGTAGCCTGTGCTGACTAAAATCAGTTTGCAAGCTCTTAATGAAGTCTGTATTGGCTAAAATAAGATTGCAAACTCTTAAGGTAGTCTATGTTGGCTAAAATCAGATTGCACGCTCTTAAGGTAGCCTGTGCTGACTTAAAGCAGATTGCAAGCTCTTAAGGAAGTCTGTCTTGGCTAAAATAAGATTGCAAGCTCTTAAGGTAGCCTTTGCTGACTAAAATCAGATTGCAAGCTCTTAAGGAAGTCTGTATTGGCTAAAATAAGATTGCAAGCTCTTAAGGTAGCCTGTGCTGACTAAAATCAGTGTGCAAGCTCTTAATGAAGTCTGTATTGGCTAAAATAAGATTGCAAACTCTTAAGGTAGTCTATGTTGGCTAAAATCAGATTGCACACTCTTAAGGTAGCCTGTGCTGACTTAAAGCAGATTGCAAGCTCTTAAGGTAGCCTGTGCTGACTAAAAACAGATTGCAAGCTCTTAAGATAGTCTATGTTGACTAAAATCAGATTGCAAGCTCTTAAGGTTGCCTGTGTTGGTTAAAATCATATTGCAAGCTCTTAAGGTTGCCTGTGTTGGTTAAAATCAGATTGCAAGCTCTTAAATTAGCCTGTGTTGACTAAAACCAGATTGCAAGCTCTTAAAGTACTCTATGTTAACTAGCATTATTTTGCAAACTCTTAAGGTAGTCTGCACTGGCTAAAATGAGATTGCAAACTCTTAAGGTAACCAGTGCTACATAGTGCTACCTATGTCCTGATCATTGTTTAATTAACATACACCTCTCAACTGTGGTTAACCCAATCATGTCTGAAATCCTTTTAGCATAATAGCATCTGACATGTCTGATTATATCAGTCTGTAACTACCAGCAAGACCTCTTGTTCTAGCTTTTCTAGCTTCTCTGATACATACTCTCATCCTGAATACTCTCAGATTGCCACCTTGATAGGGCTCTCAGCTTCCCAACATATAATACGCTTTACCCTTTGGCAATGATACCCTCCTTTTGGACCTCCATGTTAAAGTACCACTGTAGTTTAAGAAAAATGTCACTTATTTGTGAAATATATTATCCACCATCCTAACAATATTAGATCTTGTGTGAGCCCTGCATATATAGTAAAAAATAGAGAAAATAAGATTTGTTTTAAGTTTATTTATAGAAGCATCCATCTTGTCTTTGTTGCTTCACTTCCTCACGTCAATGAAAGTAGGATGGCGGGAGAGGTCAGGAGCATTTGTTTGATAACTGGATCTGAATAGATTTGACAAATCCGGTAATACATGCAAGCCCTGAAATGTAAATGGGATCAGTAGTAGCATCAAATGTCATTTTCTAATTAATAGCTATTTTTAGTAGCAGAGGACCCCACTGCTAACGATCCTGTTTAGTGACATCACAGAAAGTGAAAATGAATCAGCACAATTCCCCAGCAGGATTTTTTTTTTGCAGAGTGGATATTTTTGAAGCCAAACTGTCCACGGGTCATGTGATTCATTATCAGGCCAAATTACAGAACTGATGAACCAGAAATTGAAGAAAAAAATGCAGAGTTTTATAATATCTATCCAGCTTGCAAGTTTAGGGCGAGTCAGCTGAGCGCTGGATTGGCTTAGAACTGGGTCAGGCGATAAAGTCCTACGTATGTTAATACATTCATTTAGAGTGTAAGCTCTTCTGGTGTAAAGAGCTTTTGGCACCATTTAGTTTGCTCATATTTGCACAGGAATTTTTTACTTATATTATTTCAAGATTTAGAACCTTATAAATTTGTAATAAAAATGTATAATGAAAAGACACACATACATATATCTAAGTTATCACCCTTACTTTTGCGAGACCGCAAATAAAGTCATTTACAGGTTTCAGTTATTTTATGCTTAAATTAGACAGATAGATAGATAGATAGAATGATAGATAGATAGATAGATAGATAGACAGACAGATAGATAGATAGATAGATAGATAGATAGATAGATAGATAGACAGAATGATATATAGATAGATAGATAGATAGATAGATAGATAGATAGACAGACAGACAGATAGATAGATAGATAGATAGATAGATAGATAGATAGATAGATAGATAGATAGATAGATAGACAGACAGATAGATAGATAGATAGATAGATAGATAGATAGATAGATAGATAGATAGACACATAGATAGATAGATAGATAGATAGATAGATAGATAGACAGACAGACAGATAGATAGATAGATAGATAGATAGATAGATAGATAAACAGACAGACAGATAGATAGATAGATAGATAGATAGATAGACAGACAGACAGACAGATAGATAGATAGATAGATAGATAGATAGATAGATAGACAGACAGACAGACAGATAGATAGATAGATAGATAGATAGATAGATAGATAGATAGACAGACAGACAGATAGACAGATAGATAGATAGATAGATAGATAGATAGATAGATAGATAGATAGATAGATAGATAGATAGATAGATAGATAGAATGATAGATAGATAGATAGATAGATAGATAGATAGATAGATAGATAGATAGAATGATAGATAGATAGATAGATAGATAGATAGATAGATAGAATGATAGATAGATAGATAGATAGATAGATAGATAGATAGATATAGATAGATAGATTATTCCATATATACCATCCCAAATATAAAATGGCTGGCAGGTGAGAGGGGGCTTGCATGCAAACAGACAGGGGGAAATGCAGGGAGGGGCTGCCCTGGGTAAGGGCTGGTAAGTAGGAGAGTGGGCAGGCGGGGGCTGACAGGCCCAGACTGGACGGTGGGGGCAGACTGGCAAAGAGGGGCTGACAGGCGATGACTGGCACGCGTGCTGTCCTGGTTAAGGGCTGGCAGGTGGGGGAGATGGAAGTTGGGGGCAGTCAATGGGGGTTGGCAGGAATCCTGCCCTGGGAAGTCGAGCTGGCAGGTGGACTGGCAGGGGTTATTGGCAGATGTCCTGCCCTGTGTAGGGGCTGGAAGGTGGGGGGCTGGTAGAGTAGAAGGCTAGCAGGAGTCTGGCACAGGGTAGGAGCTGGCAGGTAGGGGCCTGGCAGGGGTGACTGACAGGAGGGGACTGGCAGGCATCCTGCACTAGATATGGACTAGCAGACGTGGGGCTTGAAGCTGGGCTAGCAGGAGTTCTCCTCTGGGTAGGGGCTCCTGCCAGAGAGTGCCTTGGAAGAAAGGCTCGGTGTCTCTCCTTCATCAATCTTCCAGCTATTGTCCTTGGCTGGGTACTTTATTACATGTAATTGCTAATAAACTACATGCTACATTTGCCTGTTACATCCTAAAGTATTTACCTAATATCAATCAATGGGGTAATATGTATATATATATATATATATATATATATAGTATTATTTCTCTTTAATTTAAAAAACACTAATTTAGAGTAAACATATATTCTACCAATCGGCTATTAACTCCTAATAATTAGTACTTTGAAATTATGAGAAAATGACTTTACTTTATTGCTCTGCTTGTGCGCACAAAAGATAGTAATAAAAAGTACATTGAATAAATATAATATATTTTTTTATTGCTTGGTGCTGACTATCAAGGCTCTACTAAGGTTTAATTAAAGGCATATGTAAGCTGGATTATAAACGCATCTGATAGAGGAGAATTAGTAGTGTATGAAAATGTGTTATATAGAAAAGTTCAGTTTGCTTACATTGTTATTTGCACAAAAGTAAAATCCAGATGTTCACACCCACCGGACACTTACATAAGCCGGGTACACACAGGAAATACAGCAGGGTACATATTTTGACCTTTCTGGTACAGAGCACAGGAAGTAACTGTTGAAGTTCTCCTACTGAGACCACGACAGAAGCCACTGAGGTGAAGAATGATACAATGTGTTATCCTAATTCTGAATTTGATTGTTATGATAATTCAGGTGGGATTTTCTAGGGGCGTACACAATCAAATGCAAATGCCTAAAAACATATGCGATTTTGCTAATTTCAAGGTAAGCTAATTAATGTTTATTTTGGGATATTTTCATGCAATTTTTTTTTCATACACTACTAATTCTCCTCTATCATAATCCAGCTCACTTGCATATCCCTTTAAATGAATATATAATTAATTAAAAGTTGTGGCCAGTCCTTCATGCCATAGTTTCATGTCCCTTTAAAAGGACTCTGAACTCTTGGATACTGCTCTGCATCATCGTGTAGAGCAGCGAAATCAAGTGGAGTAACTACAAAAAAACTTAGTGCTGTACGATTAACTTTGAAAGTGTTTATTTACCTTGGGTATTATCTGTTCAGTTCCACTGGTCGAGACATTAAACTAAATGTAATTAATTCGGTCTTAGCTCCTGAATGGACCATAAATAGCATGCTCTCTAGTTTTATTTTATGTTATTTTTTGAGGGGGGGTGGTAGTATATCTGGATAAATTAAATTAATTTTGGTATTGTTACAGCAAAAAGAGTGCAGGGAGCTTGCGAACACAAAATCTCTGTACAGTGCAGTGCGGGAGGGATGCTTGAGAATTAATTGGATTAAATAAATATATACCTCAATTTAGAAAAAAAAGTAGTTTTTTTTCACTTTTATGCACTGTTTTATGATATAGAGTAGCTTTAATAAATGTAAGTATCACTTATATGGGTACAAACATCCAGAAAATCATTGGCCTGGGAACCGGTGAGTGAAATATACAAGGCAAAAATCTATTTGGATTATATTTTGGGTTATAATAGGATGATAGTGTTGTACTGGAGCACAGAAGCTCACCTGAGCCAGGTACTTGTGGATGGGAACTGGACAGCCAGACATCAGGTGAGTCACGTCTGTCATATCTGTCTGTGCAGGTGACACATTATGAGTAAAGCTGAGAGTGTAAGAGGAAGTGAGAGCGTGCAGCATCGCCTGATGCCCGAGACGCCTCCTGCTGCAGCTCTACTGTATCTCTATAAAAGAGCCATTGTGCAATAGCCAAACTTCAGATGTATCATAAAATATTCACTGGCCAGGAAGAGAGGAACGTGCAGGAGGTGCAGTCTGAGCAAAGTTAATTTTGACAAGTATTTAACGGAAAAATAAAATATTAAAGGCAGTGGTGGAGCTACTGCTGGTGTAGCAGGTGCAAAGCGCCAGGGCCCATAACAGGTTAAGGCCCCCCGCTACAGGCGGCAAATGAACATTCTCAATTTATTAGATGAGTTCAGCAGATAATTACTATATAGAAACGTGATCTGATCCACATAGGGATGATCTGATTATCTATAAATAAATATATATATGTAGAGAAAATTAATATTACAAATGTGATTCCATTTGAATGTCTAAAAAATAAGTTCAAAAAATTATTTCCTGCTCAGGTTTCCCAGAAGTACAGTCACTGCACTGCCATGCATTTTGGGAAACTGGGCGGAGACGTGCAAATGAGACCACAATGCACTCTCACTCTTTACATCCAAAAGCCACTATATGCTGTATTACACAGCTTTAAGTATAGCACAGGATGGATTGAAAATATAGATAGATAGATAGATAGATAGATAGATAGATAGATAGATAGATAGATAGATAGATAGATAGATAGAAGTTGCTGGTGGAAGGTAATTTTTTTTTGCATCGGAGCCCACCATTCACTAGCTCCCCATTGGTTAAGGGGTAACCTTTAGATTGTTTTAAATAAGTTTAAAGGGACATAGTAAAGGCATATAACAAGAGCATGCTCAGTTGGGTAAATAACCATACATGTCATTAACTTTACTTATTCTTACTGCGTACTCTCTTTCTGCTGACCACTCCACATTATGAGAGTTATATGTCCTCTTAAAGGGACACTGGCACCTTCACAACAAGTTAGATTCCACTTACAGAGCATTTAAAACTGTCTATACAATACTGAATATTTCCTGCCTGAGATATTCAACATTGTTTGTGCATATTATACTAATGTGCGGTTCAGCATACTCATTGTGTTTGGGTGGGTAGGGGATGGGATCTAACCGCATAATAACACTCGGGGTAGCTCGTGCTTGGCTTACTAATTAGCAAATCAAAACAGCTAGTTAATATTTGTCAGCTGCACAATAATGGCTGTCTCATCAATGATTAAATGTATTAAAAAAAAGCTAGTACAATGTATAGCCAGTATTTCAGGCTTCTTAAGACAAATTACATGATTATGGGGTTAGTGTCCGTTTAAAGGGATTTTGGGGGATTCTAAACAAAGTATTGCGGTCCTATCCTCTTATGGTAGTGCAGCACAAGGCAGCAGCAGTGGCGGTGAGCATCCGCCAGATGGCGCTGCCGATATTCCGGTGCCATATCATAAAGTCACGGCTTAAACTGTTAGGGTGAGGGTTAGGGGGATGGTTAGGGTTGGGGTTAGGGTTGAGGTGAGGGTGAGGGTTAGGGTGAGGATTGGGGTGAGGGTTAGGGTGAGGATTAGAGTTGGGGTTAGGGTAAGGTTTGGGGTTAGGATTCGGGTTAGGGTAAGGGGTTAGGCTAACATTATAAACGTATAACTTTTCTCACATATCGTCAGCGCTGCAAAATATTGGCAGCGCCATCTATCGGTTGGAGGCCGCACTGCAGCAGTGGACCTGTCACCAGATAGATTCAGTATTGCTCCCTGGAAGAAACACTAGCTTCAAATTAAAGCCACCATGCTTTATTTTGTTTTCATTAATTGCAGCACAATCGTCACATCTTCTCTAATAGCCTGATACAGATCTGCTCTCTTGGGCGCATCGTATGCGCACCGTGCAGCGAGCGCCTTCTCACTTCCTGATAATATGATAGTGGTTACAAGATATTCCCCACATACAGTACATTTGAGTAACATTTTGTTCTTATACAAACCACTTTTACCAGTTCACATTTCTTTATTTAATAAATATAAGGAACCTGTGGTGGAAAGTTTTTATGTAGCGATGTCTAAATATATAATGTAACCAAAAGCAAATGTTATTGCCAGTTTAATTATTGATTTTTTATGCATAGTAATACACACATGAATTCATATACTGCATATGTACACACATATATATATATATATATATATATATATAGATAGATAGATATAAATATATAGCGGACCCTTGGTACTCGACTACCTCCAAGCTCATTGATTTTGGTATTCAATGTTTCTGCATGAGCAAAAAGCCTCAGTACTCGTTGTGTTACCTCCATACTCGTCACACTTGCTAAAACCAATTTACATTACTCCTTATGGGAGTTTGTATATATTATATATCCCTTTCTGGAACACTACCATGTCGTGGTGAAGGGGTTTGTGTACCTCAGTGAAGCTGTGAGCTATCATGAAGGATCACCCAAGATGGGCATTGCAGAGAGAGAAGGAACTGGCATTGCACTGCAGAAGGAACTGGCAACACACTCCAGTATATTTGCCATGAAATCCATATGGATAAGAACAACCAGAAGCACAGACAGATGTGCCTGGCGTGCTGTGTCCATATGGTCACCGAAAGTCGGACATGACTGAAGGACAGAACAACAACATGCAATTTGAATGTAAGTGTTAGAGAACTGAGCTTGAAATCTAGGTGATTTAAGTATTATCTTAAAAAAACATATACATTATCTATATGAAACAATGACTCAGCTGGTGCAGCCTGTGATTGGCCACAAGTGCCACACCCCTTTTTGTTTACATTTAATGGCACTGACAGTAGGAGGTACAATGCCATTTATTTTAAAATGTATGGAAATGTGGGTCTTTACCACCTTTTTAATAAGGAGACATAGGTAACAGATGTCTGCTCTTACTGATATGGCATAACTAGACTTATATTGAGAGCTGCAATGGTTAATTTAAAGTAGCAAGACCCAACCTCTTATCCACATTGTATATATGAGGTTCTAAAAGGTATGAGCATAGAAGTGGCTTCTAGTTAGTTAATTCGGTAAACAAATACAATTATCTTAGTACAAAAAAAACTGCAAGCAAACAATGGTGGGAAAGGTTAGTTAGCCTGCGAGTTCTAGGACCCAGTGTGTTCTGGGCAGTCATCTGGCAGGCTTTAGGACCCAGTGACTCCAGGTTACAGAATGGTCGGCAGTAGGACCCAGAGTGTAACAAGTGATTCCAGGCGCCGCTGTGTACAGCTTACTCCCCCTAGCGTACGAATTGAGCCTGAGGAGGGAGAGCGCTGACGTCACAGCACAACCCCCCTAGTCCTCTTTCTGAGACATACAGAGAGGACTCCTGTGACGTCAGGCGCATAACGGAACGTGCAGTTCTGGAAGCATTGCCCTGGCACGCGCCCAGACGTCAGCACGTAACTGGGTACAAAGCCAATATAAACTGCCAATATAAAGCGCATGTGCACAGGCTTACCCCATATAATACGCATTCTAATTCACAGATCATGTCCGTATAACTGATTGCCTAGCTCTCTATTTAACACAGGCTCCCTCTATAACACACTGCCTAGCTCTATCATACACAGGCTCCCTCTCTATTACAGACTACTTAGCTCTCTATCATACACAGGCTCCCTCTATAACACACTGCCTAGCTCTCTATTATACACAGGCTCCCTCTATAACACACTGCCTAGCTCTATCATACACAGGCTCCCTCTCTATTACAGACTACTTAGCTCTCTATCATACACAGGCTCCCTCTCTTATTACAGACTGCCTAGCTCTCTCATACATAGGCTCCCTCTCTATTACAGACTGCCTAGCTCTCTATCATACACAGGCTCCCTCTCTTATTACAGACTGCCTAGCTCTCTCATACATAGGCTCCCTCTCTATTACAGACTGCCTAGCTCTCTATCATACACAGGCTCCCTCTCTATTACAGACTACCTAGCTCTCTATCATACACAGGCTCCCTCTCTTATTACAGACTGCCTAGCTCTCTCATACATAGGCTCCCTCTCTATTACAGACTACCTAGCTCTCTATCATACACAGGCTCCCTCTCTTATTACAGACTACCTAGCTCTCTATCATACACAGGCTCCCTCTCTTATTACAGACTACCTAGCTCTCTCATACATAGGCTCCCTCTCTTATTACAGACTGCCTAGCTCTCTATCATACACAGGCTCCCTCTCTATTACAGACTACCTAGCTCTCTATCATACACAGGCTCCCTCTCTATTACAGACTGCCTAGCTCTCTATCATACACAGGCTCCCTCTCTATTATAGACTACCTAGCTCGCTATCATACACAGGCTCCCTCTCTTATTACAGACGACCTAGCTCTCTATCATACACAGGCTCCCTCTCTATTACAGACTGCCTAGCTCTCTGTCATACACAGGCTCCCTCTCTTATTACAGACTACCTAGCTCTCTATCATACACAGGCTCCCTCTCTATTACAGACTACCTAGCTCTCTATCATACACAGGCTCCCTCTATATTACAGCCTGCCTAGCTCTCTGTCATACACAGGCTCCCTCTATATTACAGCCTGCCTAGTTCTCTATCATACACAGGCTCCCTCTCTATTACAGACTGCCTAGCTCTCTATCATACACAGGCTCCCTCTCTATTACAGATGACCTAGCTCTCTATCATGCACAGGCTCCCTCTCTATTACAGACTACCTAGCTCTCTGTCATACACAGGCACCCTCTCAATTACAGACTACCTAGCTCTCTGTCATACACAGGCTCCCTCTCTATTACAGACTGCCTAGCTCTCTGTCATGCACAAGCTCCCTCTCTATTACAGACTACCTAGCTCTCTATCATACACAGGCACCCTCTATTACAGACTGCCTAGTTCTTTATTATACACAGGCTCCCTCTCAATTACAGACTACCTAGCTCTATCATACACAGGCTCCCTCTCTCTATTACAGACTACCTCGCTCTCTATAATACACAGGCTCCCTTTCTATTACAGACTGCCTAGTTCTCTGTCATACACATTCTCCCTCTCTATTACAGACTACCTAGCTCTCTATCATGCACAGGCTACCTCTATATTACAGACTACCTACCTCTCTATTATACACAGGCTCCCTCTCTATTACAGACTACCTAGCTCTCTATCATACACAGCCTCTCTCTCTCTCTATTACAGACTACCTCGCTCTCTATAATACACAGGCTCCTTCTCTATTACAGACTACCTAGCTCTCTATCATACACAGGCTCCCTCTATTGCAGACTACCCAGCTCTCTATCATACACAGGCTCCCTCTCTATTACAGACTACCTAGCTCTCTATCATACACAGGCTCCCTCTCTATTACAGACTACCAAGCTCTCTATCATTCACAGGCTCCCTCTATATTACAGACTGCCTAGCTCTCTATCATACACAGGCTCCCTCTATATTACAGACTACCTAGCTCTCTATCATACACAGGCACCCTCTCTATTGCAGACTACCTAGCTCTATCATACACAGGCTCCCTCTATCTTACAGACTACCAAGCTCTCTATCATTCACAGGCTCCCTCTATATTACAGACTGCCTAGCTCTCTATCATTCACAGGCTCCCTCTATATTACAGACTGCCTAGCTCTCTATCATACACATGCTCCCTCTATATTACAGACTACCCAGCTCTCTATCATACACAGGCTCCCTCTATATTACAGAGTACCTAGCTCTCTATCATACATAGGATCCCTCTCTATTACAGACTACCTAGCTCTCTATCATACACAGGCTCCCTCTCTATTTCAGACTACCTAGCTCTCTATCATACACAGGCTCCCTCTCTATTACAGACTACCTAGCTCTCTTTTATACACAGGCTCCCTCTATAACATACTGCCTAGTTCTCTATCATACACAGGCTCCCTCTCTATTACAGACTGCCTAGCTCTCTATTATAAAAAGGCACCCTCTCTATTACAGACTACCTAGCTCTCTTTTATACACAGGCTCCCTCTATAACATACTGCCTAGTTCTCTATTATACACAGGCTCCCTCTCTATTACAGACTACCTAGCTCTCTATCATACACAGGCTCCCTCTCTATTACAGACTGCCTAGTTCTCTTTTATACACATGGTCAATCGCTATTACAGACTGCCTAGCTCTCTATCATACACAGGCTCAATCGCTATTACAGACTTCCTAGCTCTCTATTATACACAGACTGCCTCTCTATTACGGACTGCCTAGATCTTTATTATACACAGGCTCCATTGCTATTACAGACTGGCCAGCTCAGATCATACACATGCTCCCTCTCTATAACAGACTGCCTAGCTCTGTATTATACAGATTGCCTAGCCCTCTGTTAAACCCCCCCTCTTTATTACAGACTGTCTAGCTTTCTATTATACACAATTTCCCTCTATTACAGACTGCATAGCTCTCTGTTATACACGCAATCTTTCACTATTACAGTCTGCCTAGCTCTCTGTTATACACAGGCTTCCTCTTTATTACAGACTCTCTACCTTTCTATTATACACAATTTCCCTCTATTACAGACTGCATAGCTCTCTGTTATACACATAATCTTTCACGATTACAGTCTGCCTAGCTCTCTGTTATACACAGGCTTCCTCTTTATTACAGACTGTCTAGCTTTCTATTGTACACAATCTCCCTCTTTATTACAGACTGCATAACTCTCTGTTATACACATAATCTTTAACTATTAGTCTGCCTAGTTCTCTGTTATGCACAGGCTCCCTCTTTATTACAGACTGTCTAGCTTTCTGTTATACACACTCTCCCTCTTTATTACATACTATGTAGCTCTATGTTATACACATAATCTTTCTCTATTACAGACTGCCTAGCCTCTATTAAGAACATGCTTTCTCTATTACAGACTGCCTAGCCTCGATTACAAACATGCTATTTCTCTTTTACAGACTGCCTAGCCTCTATTACAAACATGCTCTTTCTCTATTACAGACTGCCTAGCCTCTATTACAAACATGCTATTTCTCTATTACAGTCTGCCTAGCTCTCTGTTATACACAGGCCCCCTCTCTATTACAGACTGTCTAGCTTTCTATTGTACAAAATCTCCCTCTTTATTACAGACAATGTAGCTCTCTGTTATACACATACTCTTTATTACAGACTGTCTATCCTCTATTACAAACATGCTCTTTCTCTATTACAGACTGCCTAGCCTCTATTACAAACATGCTCTTTCTCTATTACAGACTGCCTATCCTCTATTACAAACATGCTCTTTCTCTATTACAGACTGCCTAGCCTCTATTACAAACATGCTATTTCTCTATTACAGACTGCTTAGCTTCCTAATATTCACCGGCCTAAGTCTTTATTATATACTGGTCTCCTCTATTGCTATCTGCCTAGCTCTCAATTACACACATTGTACCTATTACAGCTTGTGTACCTATCGCTTCTCCCAGGAGGCTGTCTAGCACTTGTTGTTTACCTCCAGTATTTCTATTACTTTGTGTATTACACATCCCATTGATTTGTGTTGCCCACAGAGCTAGCTCTCAATAGTACACTATCTCCCCTCCGATTACATGGGACGCCCCTATATACCAGTAATAGATCTGATGGAAAACCCAGATACAATGTTTGCCATATTCACTGTATGTCTAGTTACTGTCACCCACTCCCACTCCAGAAGGAGGAATGATTAATACAACTGATATAACCCTGTCCGGCCCTGATGAGACTTCCCATTGCACGGGATGAGTCCCTGACTGCAGCTGATATGGGAACCCAGTCACCACATCCTGGGGCTGAGCCAATACGTCATTTAATTCAACTGATGCAATTCGGAAAAACCCTTTTTCTCCTATTTTAAAGCATACACTTAGAAATATGTAAATTCAAAGACAGAGCTCACGTCACTCAATATTACAGTATCATACATATAGAGGGCTGGGTTCATATATATTTATATGTATACAACATGTGAGTATAGTAAGTTTTTTTTCTAATGGGAACTGTACAATAATATATATTACACATTATTTATTAAAAAAAAATATATATATATAAATAAAGAGTAATAAGAATAGTTTATAAATATCGAGTAATAATAATAGCAATAATATTTAATGTATAAAGTCTTATTTCCTGATAATAGGATGGATCATGCTTCCTGTCATGGTATAAGTGGAGCCTGCCCAGCTGTGTAGATGGCACCACCCACAAGTGGCATCATCTGCGCATATACAGGTACAAACGTCAGCTAAAAAAGATAGAGAGGATTATCAGTGAGGGGGAATGCGAGGGGCAAAATGGTAGCCCCGATACCGAGCTATATGAGTGGCAAAATAAGGCAAGAAGGACCAAATTATTTTATATGTTTCAATAAAATTCATTTTTTTTTTTGTTTCAGTAAAATTAGAATAGATAAGTGGTCACTTAAATGTGGTCTCGCCTCCATTTAGAATTTTACATTTCAAGTTGTTGCTTATCTAACTCTGATTACACTAAACATTTATCTTTCTTTAGAATTTACTAGCAAAAGCTAGTAGATGGAGGCAAGACCCACACCATGACATATATAAAACTAAATAAAAATGTGTACTTTATTTTAACAATTTGTCTTAATTCTAGGTGATTATTTCAAATGTCACCCTGTGTCACTTTAAAGTGCCTCATAATATGTATTTTTCAGTTTAAAGGATCACTGCAATGATCCAACTTTTGTGAATTTTGGGTAGTAAAGATCATATAAACAACATATATATATATATTTTTTCTGTTTGCCTTCCTCTGGATCAATTAACAATTAACAATAATAATAAATAGTCCACATTAAAAAGATCAATAGAGATATAAAAAGGTTGAACCTAATGGACTAACTCTTTATTCATCCTCCAATACTATACTATTAATAATTATTTAATCAATAATTTAATTAATAACTAATCCGCATATTGCAGATCAGAGGAGATCTTAACAGGTTGAACTTGATGGACTGAAAGTCTTTTTTCAACCTTAATTACTATGTAACTATATATATATATATATATATATATATATATATATATATATATATATATATAAATCATATAGGTATACACAATACAAATAAATAATCTACATATAAATTGTAGTGTGGACCTTTGGGACTCTTTTCTTAAGTGGTAAATATACAGAAACCTCTGTGATTGTCTTTTTTCCTTTTTTAATAACATCAAGTCTCAAAATATCAAGTAAATGGCTTAGATCAGCAACACAAAATAACATCTGCATATACAACAACGGAAGACCCTAACTAGACTGTCAGGTAAAAGGAAACCAGTTCTCTTTGCACAGTCCACTTTCAGCGATACTTATTTTTCCGGGTCTTCTTTAAAGGCCACATTTCCTCACAAGCAGACGGGTGGGGCACCGGCCTGCCATTCTCTCCAAATGCCCCAACCCCAGGGACCCATAACACCCTTTTTGGCGTGTGCTGTTTTCTTTACACAAAACAGACTTCTTCCTGGGGTAAAATTATACTGTCTCTTTAAACAGTATGTTTTCTCCAGAAACAGTCTCCAGGTTGTTTATCTCAGCTTTATCAGGTGCAGCTATCTTTGCAGCAAGACTTCTCTCTCCAAGGTTTCTGTTTCCAGTAGGTTTCCTTTCGTGCAATCACTGATTGAGCTGTAGATCAATTATCCCTTTCTGCTCTAGACTGAATATATATATATATATATATATATATATATATATATATATATATATATATATATATATATATATATATATATATATATATATATATATAATAATCCCCCCTTACTTGCATCATGGTGAGGTGGGGGGATTCCTTTTTTTAATTTAGAGTTACTTCTACTAGATGGTGAGAGGATTGGGTGATCTCTCATCACCTCACTATCAAACAATTGTGTGTGATCACCTCTCCTGACTGTAGGGGCTTCTGACCTACCCTGGCTGCCCCCTGTCAATAGATATGTGGGGCCAAGGGGTGCCTATCATGTATCACCTACGAGCTTGAAAGCCAGAATGTGAAACATGTACTAGGAGGAGCCACTTCTCTCACCACCCATCTGGCATTATTATTATTATCCTTTATTTGTAACATGGCATATTCTGTAGTGCAATACTGGGGTTGAGTACACAGCAAAAACAATATTAACACATTGCAAAAGAATGGAGGACCCTGTCTTTGAGCTTCGAATTAAACATACTTAGTGCTTCCCCCCTTGGTCTGGCCAGCAAGGAGAGAGTTGCAGTAGTCGAGGTGAGATATGATGATAGAGTGGATTAGAATTTTAGTTTTTTTGTCTTTCGTAAGATAATGACATATTTTGGAGATGTTTTTTAGGTGAAAATGGCAAGATTTTGTGATTAATTGTATGTGAGGAATGAAAAGAAGGCAAGGTCCAGTAGAACCCCAAGACTACGGGCCTCGGAGGAGGGAGTGATGATGACGTTGTCAACAGTAAGAGATGTTTGAGGATTGGAAGCTGTGGTACAGGTTGGAAGATTAGGAGCTCGGTCTTGGATATGTTAAATTTGAGTTGATTGGCGAACATCTAGGAGGATATGCTTGAGAGGCAGTTGGCAACTTGTGCATGAAGAGGGGGGATAGATCTGGTGCTGAGAGGTAGATTTGAGTGTCATCTGCATATAGTTGATACTGACAGGATCCAAAACTGCTGAGGCCATTGGAGAATCCGGAATGGCTAATTACCTTGTTGTACATAGTAAACATTTCCTTTGTTAATACAAATATATTATTAGCCAGTCTAGTTTGAATAGTTGCCTCAACCATTGTACTTGTTGGTCCAACCCATAATGAAATGGTAAAAGTTTCCCCTTGCGTACCAGCTACACATTTTAATGGCCCTCATTCAATTGCGATTTGGCCAATTCAATAGTGCTCTAAATAATCACATAACATATTTTTTTTTAAATAAGTTTTTAGTTACTGAAAACCTTGTATTTAGATAGATGTTTACTAACTAAAAACTTCTTTAAAAAAATATGTTATGTGCTTATTTAGACCCCTATTCAATTGGCCAAATTGCAATTGAATGAGGGCCTATGTGTGCAGGTTAATTGCTATAATTAAATTCAATAAACATATTTTTCAGGGACCCGTTATGTTTTGCATCGGACAGGAGAATGGATTAACTTGGAAGACAATCCATTGTAATCTGCCATTAAGCCCACAATTATGCACATACACGTAAATCAAACCCTGGCAGTACAGTTTATTTATTCTACCAAAAATACTAGATCCTTTTTTAAAGCAGTCCTATTTTCCTGGGAACATATCCAAAGAACAATTTGGACAATGTTTTGCTAATTTTCCAGGAACCTGGGAGCAATATTTACGCAAGGAAAGAGGCACATCCTAAAATAAGCTCTTGGGTTGCACTTTCCCAGTGTGTCACAGCACGAAACCTAAACGGTACTCTGCCAAAAAAATTAGATGTGTCACAAGAGGAGAACACCCTGTAACACAACACGTGCCACAAATTCAGGCGTCACAGCGAGGCGTTAGAACAGTATGATTATAAATCATTAATGGTCCACTGTAGTTCAAGAAAAATGCACTTGTTTGTTAAGTATATAACAAACTAACAATATTAGCTGCTGTGTAATCTAATAATTTTTTTTAAAGAAAATTGGAATTTTATATGTTTGACTTTACGCTCAAAGACATGGATCTCCATTCTTTGGCAATATGTTAATGTTGTTTTTGCTTTGTACTTACTACTGTATAGTGCTAAGGAATATTTTGGCACACTACAAATTAATAATAATAATCTATCTGTGACAACAGCTTTGATGGGGGAGAATCCAGAAGTGAAGTGCTCTGGTGTTGCAGGTTGCCATGGCAACAGTGACAGTTAATATTTGGTATGTATTTGTTTAAATATACTAAATTAAAGCAGATATGCGTCAAAGAGATATCAGATACTTATGCACAGGATCTGAGGTCATTTTAAGACAATAAACAATTAAGCTGAAATTATTTGTGAAGTGATTAAAACAAAATTAAATAGAAATAATGGCTCTAGATTCAGCTAGGTTAATGGGTAAGAAGAAATAAATTAACTGAACATTTACTCAAATTCATACAATTTTGGCATTTTATGAATATATAAACGATTTACATATAACTTTAGTTTGCACCTTTAACATCTGTTTGCTATTGGATAGAACATGAAAAGGGTTTAATATACAATGTTAGTCTGAATAATGTACCCTAAATTGGCAAATTATATTGCTTTGGTAATACAATGATTGATTTAATCCTTGTAGTATCCCAAATCACTTCTATTAATTGTGTAATAAATAATGTAACCAATTTGTACTTTAAATAAAAAATGTAAGTGATCTCACAATCACAAATTGAAATGATAGTTTTTAATAGGAAAATGTTTGCTCTCCATCCCGTGAAAGAGCTTTGAATTTCTTCTGTAGTCAAAAAGCTCTTTATTTTTTTTTTTTCCTTATTTTGGCTTAAAAGTTGAAAAGTGAACTTTAGCTCTTTGCATGAAACTAAGCTGTTTGATGGCTGAAAGTGAGGAGGAACTAAAGGACTTATTGATGAGTGTAAAAGAAGAGAGTGCAAAAGTTGGATTGCTTCTCAACATTAAAAAGACGAAGGTCATGTCAAACGGCAATCTCACTTCCTGGCAAATAGACGGGGAAGAAGTGGAAGCAGTGACAGATTTTATTTAACTTGGATCCAAGATCTCTGCAGATGATGACTGTAGTCATGAAATTAAAAGACGATTGCTTCTGGGGAGGAAAGCTATGGCAAGCTTGGACAAGCTAGTAAAAAGTAAAGATATTAAACTATCAACAAACGTCTACATAGTTCGAACTATGGTATTCCCAGTAGTAACATACAGCTGTGAGAGCTGGACCATAAAGAAGTCTGAGTGCTGTAGAATTGACGCCTTTGAATTGTGGTGTTTGGGAAGACGCTTAGAGTCCCTTGGACTGCAAAAAGATCCAATAAATCAATACTTCACGAAATCAAGACAAACTGTTCACTAGGAGCTACTATCATGAGGCTGAAGCGCAAATATTTTGGCCATATCATGAGACAGCAGGATTCTCTAGAAAAGACTCTGATGCTGGGAAAGATTGAAGCCACAAGAAGAAGGGGACGACAGAGGCGGAGATGGATAGATGAGGTCACTGAAGAAATGAACATGAACTTGATGGAGCTCAGAGTGGCAGTGACTGAGAGATGCACCTGGCGTGCTGTGGTCCATAGAGTCACGAAGGGTTGGATGCGACTGAACAACTAAACAACAACAACAAGCTGTTTGACTCATGAGCTTAGAGGAATGGAAGCAGAATGTTACTTAATACTGTGTGCTTGAGACATTGTGAGGAAACATGATGCATTAAAATAATTTCTGATTTAGTGCTGTGAACAGTCGCATACTAACTGCCATCTTTCCCAGATCCTGAAGCAGACCTCGATCAAGGGAATCCATAGTAACAATACACAGAAACCTTTAGATGAGAGGAACCAACCAGTGGGATCCATTCATGGCTAGTCCAGCTGGTTCATCCTCTTGACACCATCTATCTATTTAACGTTTACATTTACCTTTATCTCTTGTGTTTTTTACTATAAATGTTGACATTAATAACATATAAACAGTTAAATAAAACTAAGCAGGGGTTGTTATTTCATTGTGTTAGAAACCTATGTGATATGCAAAGAAGCCCCAAGGCTATTGGCACAACAAGACTTCCATGATCAAAGGCTTAATATATCCAAATGGAGTCAGGGTCTCCCTTTGAACCATAGAAACAGCTCTTTAATATATCAAGACCCTTCGTGCATTTGTTTTCCACATCCCGGGAGGCATCATGCCTTTTGTTTGCCAACATTAGGTATACTCTGCAATCTATTAATTTACCTATAGGGGTTTATAATTGATCTATTTTACCTGAATTGCTGTTTTGTTGGCCACAAAGATTCTCCATTGATTGGTTTTGCTTTGGGCCAATCTTCTAAATTCCCAGAGACGTCTTCATATTCAAGATATATAAGTTTTCTTTAATTCCTTGAAAAATCCAGTAAGAGATACTTTATGTTGGCAATCCTTGCCATAAACAGTTACTATACAATTAAGGCATGCATTAGTTGTGGTCATGGACCAAAAAGTTAGATGATGCTAGTCAGCAGTGGGTAACAGGCGGCCCAGGGGTTGTGGCCCTGAGGCACTTTCCATCTGGCCCCAAGCCGGTCCTCTGAGGCAGCTTATATTCTTCTTGAACAATACAAAGTCCATTATACCTATCAAAAACAAGCATTTACTACGACTTGCTTCTTCTCCTCATTATCACGGGCAAGTCGCTAGTATATATATATATATATATATATATATATATATATATATATATATAGTACAGAAATAATAATTTTTAACATAGGATTTTTAACTTTTCTTTAGGCATTCAAATGGGAACACCAATTTTTTGTACTATTACATAAGTAAAATTATTGTTACTTTATATATATATATATATATGCGTTTTAACCTCTAAGTCGAAGATGTTCCAAAATCTATGTTCAAATACAAATTACAAAGTTCCTAATTGTACACAATTTTATGTCAAATCAATTGGAATTATTAAATAAAAAAAAGAAACTTACAGAATTCATAATTGTGAAAAAATTACAGATTGTTTTAAGATATGGAGTCTGGAATCAGTCACAATGTTCAGACTGAGAGGATCTCCAGTTAGTTCTTGTAAGATCCTGCTTTATCCAGTTCTTTATCCTGGTGGACATGTTTTTCAGTGCCTGGCTTGTTTACCCCCAGCCTGTCAGCAGAAGGATATTTGACTTCTGGCCTCTGGCTTTGACATTATTGGTTTATAACCATGAAATCCTATTGTATCCCAGGGGAGCCTAAAGCACAGAGGGAAATTAAGTTACCTCTTTTTTTTTATTTTTTTATTTTACAGTGTTAAAAACATTCAAAAAAGTCTTAGGTAGATAAACAAAAACATACCAATACATTTATAAAAACACATAAAATATGCTTTGGTAAAATTGTGTTAAATTACACTTTTTATAAGCATGCACATTGTTTTCTATTAAACATGAAAAAACAGCATTTTCTAAATATTCTTTTATAAGTTTTTTCATTACATCTTAATAACAATCTTTTTAATTGTGTCATACCATATAATTAGTTTAAAATAAATGGACTATTTCCTGCATTATTTTCTTCTAGTGTTGCACATTAATAAGTACATACATTTATGAGCCCTTTTATTGAATGTTTATAAAAAATCCCCACAATAATGAAAATAAATTGGATTTTATTTATTTAAATCTACTTAACTAGAGCAAATGTGCGTCAGTAATATGAGATACATACCCACCAGATTTGAGGTCATTTTAGCACAATAAACAATGTAAGTCAAAATAGACAAGCTCCAAAGAGACAGTTTCAGTGCTTAACACCAAAAATAGGTAAATGCCAAAAAAAAGAACAAGAATTGGCAATATACAATTTAGCAGAAATAATTTGTGTAGCGATTAAAAGAAAATTAAACAGAATTCATGGTTAAAAGAAAATTAAACCGAAATAATGGTTCCAGATTCAGCTGGGTTAGAATAAATAAAATAAACTAAACATTTACTGAAATTCATACAATTTGGGCATTTTATTAATGTATAACTTGAGTTTGCATCTTTAAGATTAATTTGATTCATTGGATAGAATAAGAAAAGGGTTTTAATATTCAATATTAGTCAGAATAGTGTACCATAATTGCCTTGGTAATACTATGTTGGAATTAAACATTGTAGTACCCCAAAACACCTCTATTTATTGTGTAATAAATAATTTAGCAAATTTGTATTTCAGATACAAATTTTAAAGTGATCTCACAATCACAAATTGCAATTATAATTTTATTTGGAAAAAAAGTTTGATCTCCATCTGTGTGAGAGCTTTGGATTTTTTCTATAGTCAAGAAAGGTTTATATTTAGTTATTTCCACATTTTGTCTCACCCATGTTTGTCAACCTAGGGATTCAAAATAAGTAACTAATGGTTGAGTAATTGGGTCCTTTATATTAGTAAAGTCAACCTAATTAAAAAGAGGCTTATTGCCATCTTTTCTTTCTGGCATCTTGCATCTTTGTAAATTTCTAAATAAAATATACATTAAAATATAAGTATATTCCTAAAACATAAAAAAAATATAGTGATAAAATCAACGCAAAATGTTTATTTAATTCTGAAAAGCTAATTTTTTATTTTTTATATCCTAAATTATTTGTAAAAATTAAGTTGTGTGTGTTTTTTTTACATAGTAAGAATATTTGTATAACTGATGACGTCTCCTATTTTTGGAGGTACAATCCCTCTTTTAAGAAAAAAAAATCATCTGTACCTCCAGGCCTCTAAAATACAACACTTTCTTAAAAAATGGGTAGTTAAGACAACCTGTACATTTGCCTATTTCATTATCTATTTAAAAATATATATATCTTTTTGGGGATTTGAGATGTTGGATACTCTATACGGGATCCCATCTTTTTATATTGATCAAAATTCTTGAAAAAAACATTGTTTAAAACTTAAGTTTTAAGTTTTGCTTTTGAAAGTTAAGTTTTCTTCTTTTTTCTCAAAGGTTGTCTATCTAGTGTTATATCTGTTATGTAAAAGCTAACCATCTCTAAAATTCATAAATAAATTGTAGAATTTCAGACTAGATAATACATATAGATCATGAACCACAGAAGTTTTATAAAAAACATTTCTCAAGTTTTTCCGAACAAGAGTTAGTTCAAAGTGTAGCCAACTGTATATATTTTATAGCCCGTGACATAATTACCATCAATTTGCTAAATTTATGTGTTTTTCTTCTTGACACAAAAAAAGTGTAAGGGTCAGAGTTGAATAAGGGGTAAGGGAGTAGAATAGTGAATGCACAGAATAGAAAGTGCAGCAACCAATGATACTTCACACTGCAGGAATTTCCACTTTATAAGTTTAGGTGCAAGTTACATGGGAGTGTTCTAAAAAAACACAGTATTCTCTATACTGCGGACTCTTATGTGCCGTGTTCAATGAAATGTAACAATATTCTAAGTGTATTTACGATCTGTCCCATAATGTCATTTTAAGTGGCAGTCACCTGTACATAAATCACTTGCACGTGGCCCTGTATATTTCATCACAATCAACTCTCATAGATAAATACAGGCTCTGCATACTTATTTTACAGTTTTTTTTAGTGCAAAATAATTTATAAAAAGGAAAAGGCTTTGATTATTTAGTTGCACAGATTTAGCTTTTTCATAGATTGTAAACTCTATAAAAATAAAACAGCAAAAATACTTTAAATTTTTTTTATTATTGGTCTACAATGTGTCCTAAAGTCAAATATACAGGGAGTGCAGAATTATTAGGCAAATGAGTATTTTGACCACATCATCCTCTTTATGCATGTTGTCTTACTCCAAGCTGTATAGGCTCGAAAGCCTACTACCAATTAAGCATATTAGGTGATGTGCATCTCTGTAATGAGAAGGGGTGTGGTCTAATGACATCAACACCCTATATCAGGTGTGCATAATTATTAGGCAACTTCCTTTCTTTTGGCAAAATGGGTCAAAAGAAGGACTTGACAGGCTCAAAAAAGTCAAAAATAGTGAGATATCTTGCAGAGGGATGCAGCACTCTTAAAATTGCAAAGCTTCTGAAGCGTGATCATCGAACAATCAAGCGTTTCATTCAAAATAGTCAACAGGGTCGCAAGAAGCGTGTGGAAAAACCAAGGTGCAAAATAACTGCCCAAGAACTGAGAAAAGTCAAGCGTGCAGCTGCCACGATGCCACTTGCCACCAGTTTGGCCATATTTCAGAGCTGCAACATCACTGGAGTGCCCAAAAGCACAAGGTGTGCAATACTCAGAGACATGGCCAAGGTAAGAAAGGCTGAAAGACGACCACCACTGAACAAGACACACAAGCTGAAACGTCAAGACTGGGCCAAGAAATATCTCAAGACTGATTTTTCTAAGGTTTTATGGACTGATGAAATGAGAGTGAGTCTTGATGGGCCAGATGGATGGACCCGTGGCTGGATTGGTAAAGGGCAGAGAGCTCCAGTCCGACTCAGACGCCAGCAAGGTGGAGGTGGAGTACTGGTTTGGGCTGGTATCATCAAAGATGAGCTTGTGGGGCCCTTTCGGGTTGAGGATGGAGTCAAGCTCAACTCCCAGTCCTACTGCCAGTTCCTGGAAGACACCTTCTCTTACGCAGGAAGAAGTCTGCATCCTTCAAGAAAAACATGATTTTCATGCAGGACAATGCTCCATCACACGCGTCCAAGTACTCCCCAGGGTGGCTGGCAAGAAAGGGTATAAAAGAAGAAAATCTAACGCCATGGCCTCCTTGTTCACCTGATCTGAACCCCATTGAGAACCTGTGGTCGATCATCAAATGTGAGATTTACAAGGAGGGAAAACAGTACACCTCTCTGAACAGTGTCTGGGAGGCTGTGGTTGCTGCTGCACGCAATGTTGATGGTGAACAGATCAAAACACTGACAGAATCCATGGATGGCAGGCTTTTGAGTGTCCTTGCCAAGAAAGGTGGCTATATTGGTCACTGATTTGTTTTTGTTTTGTTTTTGAATGTCAGAAATGTATATTTGTGAATGTTGAGATGTTATATTGGTTTCACTGGTAAAAATAAATAATTGAAATGGGTATATATTTGTTTTTTGTTAAGTTGCCTAATAATTATGCACAGTATTAGTCACCTGCACACACAGATATCCCCCTAAAATAGCTAAAACTAAAAACAAACTAAAAACTACTTCCAAAAATATTCAGCTTTGATATTAATGAGTTTTTTGGGTTCATTGAGGACATGGTTGTTGTTCAACAATAAAATTAATCCTCAAAAATACAACTTGCCTAATAATTCTGCACTCCCTGTAATGAAATGCAGTTATAACATTATGCATAACTAGCGACTTGCCCGTCAAAAATGACGGCATCAAAATTTGAAGCTTTGCAATGCTGTTGTTTGCCACCGGGCCTCACAATGAGCGCCTTTGACGCTCATAGCATTCCTCTCCCCTCCTCTGCTTTACAGGCCTCGCGATGAGCGCCTTTGGCGGTCATCGCAGGCCCCGCAATAAGCGTCTTTGCCGCTCATTGCATGCTTAAGTCCATATATTTCAGGCCTTTCACTGAGCGCCTTTGGGGCTCATTGTGAGCCTCTACCCCCCCCCCCCCTCTACTTTACAGGCCTCGCAATGAGCGCCTTTGGCATTCTTCACAGGCCTTGCAATAAACGGCTTTGCCGCTCATTGCAGGCTGCAGCATGCGTTGCGTGCATGCACAAGCCTGTAACTTTGCGAGCGTTACAGACAACCTCTTTCACCCCTGTGTCTCTTGCCCCCTCTCCCTCTCCAGTGTCTTTTGCCCCCTCTCTCCCTCCCCAGCTTTTCCTTGCCCCCTCTCTCCCTCCCCAGTCTCGCTTTGCCCTTCTCTCCCTCCCTTGTGTCTCTTTTCCCCCTCTCTCCCTCCCTAGTGTCTATTTGACCACTCTCCCTCCCCTGTCTCCCCAAGGAACTCTCCAAACAAGTAAGGGACAATGTTGTTGAGAAGTACAAGTCAGGGTTAGGTTATAAAAAAATATCCAAATCTTTGTTGATCCCCAGGAGCACCGTCAAATCTATCATAACCAAATGGAAAGAACATAGTGCAACACCAAACCTGCCAAGAGACGGCCGCCCACCAAAACTCATGAACCAGGCAAGGAGGGCATTAATCAGAGAGGCAGCACAGAGACCTAAGGTAACCCTGGAGGAGCTGCAGAGTTCCACAGCAGAGACTGGAGTATCTGTACATAGGACGACAATAAGCCATACGCTCCATAGAGTTGGGCATAGTGGCCAGAAGAAAGCCATTACTTCCAGCAAAAAACAAAATGGCACTATTTGAGTTTGCAAAAAGGCATGTGGGAGACTCCCAAAATGTATGGAGGAAGGTGCTCTGGTCTGATGAGACTAATATTGAACTTTTTGGCCATCAAAGAAAACGCTATGTTGGCGCAAGCCCAAAACATCACCCAAAGAACACCATCCCCACAGTAAAACATGGCGGTGGCAGCATCATGCTGTGGGGATGTTTTTCAGCAGCCGGGACTGGGAAACTGGTCACAGTTGAGGGAAAGATGGATGGTGCTAAATACAGGGATATTCTTAAGCAAAACCTGTACCACTCTGTGCATGATTTGAGGCTAGGACGGAGGTTCACCTTCCAGCAGGACAATGACCCCAAACACACTGCTAAAGCAACACTTGAGTGGTTTAAGGGGAAACATGTAAATGTGTTGGAATGGCCAAGTCAAAGCCCAGACCTCAATCCAATAGAAAATCTGTGGTCAGACTTGCTGTTCACAAGCGCAAACCATCCAACTTGAAGGAGCTGGAGCAGTTTTGCAAGGAGGAATGGGCAAAAATCCCAGTGGTAAGATGTGGCAAGCTCATAGAGACTTATCCAAAGCGACTTGGAGCTGTGATTGCCGCAAAAGGTGGCTCTACAAAGTATTGATTTAGGGGGGTGAATAGTTATGCACATTGACTTTTTCTGTTATTTTGTCCTATTTGTTGTTTGCTTCACAATAATAAAAAAAAAAAAATCTTCAAAGTTGTGGGCATGTTCTGTAAATTAAATGATGCAAATCCTCAAACAATCCATGTTAATTCCAGGTTGTGAGGCAACAAAACATGAAAAATGCCAAGGGGGGTGAATACTTTTGCAAGGCACTGTATATAGAATATAGGAAGGGATGGATAACTAGGGACAAAATCATATGTATATATGTATTTGTGGTATATAAAAACACAAGCTGCCTTTACATAAAAAAAATTCTGTAGCGGAATCACTAAATAATCAATAATTCAATCTATTTTTTCCTCAAAATGAGCAGGTAGTATAAGGGCCAATAAAGAATAATAATTTTATATTGAAGAAAAATCACTATATATCACTAAGGCATATAGAGAGAACATAATAAAAAATCAAAAGCTCCAGTTGTGAAAAAAGCTAATTTTTATAAGGCAATTATGTCAGTATCACATGCCATGTATTGGGGTCGCCAACGTGTTTCATCACTTTCTTCTCTGAGGAAGTCAGGTGGATCTGTAAGTAGGATATTAAATCAGGTAGCCAGTGCTGGTAAGTCATATTCTGCGTTTTACTGGACTGTGGCTTTGCATTTTCAGGAGCTGAATACATTGACTCCTTCTGATCATGGTTTTCTGCAGTTATCCAGATTGCACCGAGGGATGCCGGTGGACAGACATATGGCAGGCTAGGACATGGCGTTAATTACTCAGACTAGATTACCTGTAGCATGCCATATAAAATAGGTATGGCTGCAGTCCAATACCCTGTCTCTCCAAAGTGATCCTTCTTTAGTTAATCTGGTGTGCATAATTAATGGAACCTATGATGATTGTGTTTGTGGGGAAGGAGTGCAGAAGCTACCAATATTGAGGGGAATTCTGTTTCTAAATGATTTTTTCTGGCTAAAGCCTTTCTTTGCAGTTGTTTGCATATGCATTTTTAATGTTAGTAATGGTTAAATAAAAAATGTTTTAACTTGAAAAGACCTTACAGTAGCGTTACACAGTTATGGTGCATCACTTGAGTAGTGTTTGGCCTTTATATCTGCTTCTTGAGACGTACCATTAAGGCTTCCTTAAAATAGAGATGCATGATGACGTCCCCTTAGTTGAGGTAGTAGTGGGCTCCTTTAGTTTTCTATAACCAGGAACATGCTCACGTGGGGGTTATGGGATCGCAGACATAGCCCCTTTATCCTACAGAGCATGTCCCAGATAATCTGGCCTGCATAATTAATGCAATCTGTGTTAAATTGTTTGTCTTCTAAACCAGTGGTTACCAAACCTCTCCTCCAGACACACCAGACAGGCTTTTATCAGATGTTTATCAGATGAGGAAATTAGAGTCTGTTGAACACAAGTTGCTCTTCCTGTGTTCACACAGTGTTAAACTGATATCATGGCCTGTCTGTTCTAAACAATAGTGCCTAGGAAGTGGAGGCAGTGGCCAGTATTGTCAGGAACCTTGGTTTTTAAATGGATATATTTTCAGACTAATGGCTTTCTTTACACATGTATTTTTATGTTGATTAATAGTGGACTAAAATAGATTGAACTTGAAGATCACTAAAACTGTCCCTTTAATCGATGTAAGCATGCCTGGAATATGAACACGATGGCTCTGATGTTTAATAAGCCAAACCTTTAGGTAGATAGAATGGGTATGTTAGTTGAGCCTTTTGGTTCTTAACTGCTCTCAAATATATCTTTATACAATTGAACAAGCCCCATCTACATGGCCGAAAGCCTAAACCGTAACCCATGCACCCATAAATAGCATTTCAGAGCGTAATCATGATCAATTAAGCAAGGCCGTAACTACCGATTTAGAAACAGCCAATAATAAATGCGACCGCCATCATTATGCCAGTAAAACATGGTGGTTAAACGTCAATCAATTAGCATTTAAACGTCCGATATTCGATCAAACTCGCAATCTGGCAATGTACAAAATATTAAATATGAATGCTGATACTGTTTCTGTCCATGTGGGTGGCCTGATCTGTATTAACTCATTGATTTCTGAAATTGATATGACACAGAAATTAAACATAAAAAAATATATTTTCTTTTGAACTTGAGAATGTTGTCGAATTAATTCTAATGTCTTTCATTGCTTTCCCCATTATTTACAGTGCAGTATTGATTTTTTTTTGCATTTACAGTGCTACGAACAGGCGTTTAAACCTCCTTGCGAGTTCTATCTGGTAGGATTTTCTTCTACATTTGCCGGGTGTGAAAACATTTACGAGCTTTCTCTCTCTCTCCTTTCCCCCACCAGATCTGAATTTGAATTTATTATAAGACATCTATGTTGATTTGTTTGTTTTGTACGTGTATGCAATTATGTATGATTCGTTTTGTTTTATACTTGAAATAAAAAAATTAAATAAAAAAAAAACATTTGCGTGCTTGAGGTATTGTAGCAATTGTATTGCGATTTGCGATTTTAGCGATTGGATCTTTTGCGGGCTTGAAAGATCAAAGACTTTGATGGGCTGTAAGTTACGATTTTGATAATTTAGTCTGGAGGCAGGAAAACAAATCATACAGATAGTCTTTAATGAGAGGGGTGCTCACATTTCTGGAGAGCTGAGGGGTAAGCAGTGTGGCGCTCTAGACTTCTGCCTGTTCCCACCTTTCCCTCCACTGATTACTACAAATACACACTCTCATGATACAGCTTTCAGGATGTGATACATCAAACAAAAGGGATTCCTCTACTCATAAACAGAGTGTGATATTCTGAAAAATTCAGATTTTCTCCCAAAAATGTTTTCTGTGCACGGCTTACACAGCTGCTAATATTGTTAATTTAGTACCTACTTGACCAAGAAGTGTCTTTTTTCTTGAGTTGCAGATCTCCTTTTCAGGGTAGAATTGCCTGGTATTTCGGGGCTGGATCACTCTTTTGAGTGAGACCAGACTGACACGATAATCCTCCCTGAAGGGTACAAGTGAGCTAAAAGAGGCTGTTCTCTAATTTCCGTAGAATTAACCTATTAAATTGATTCCCTTGTTGTCCAGTGGTTGGCGACTCTCATTTGTTTTTTGTTTCTTTAATTAAGCCTGAGATGTCTGAGTAGATAAGAGCAAGAGCAGACTAGTTGTTTTATCTTCCAGTAAAATCTATGTACTATGTCTACTCGCATGTCCCATTCTGTCTACCCTTCCCCCCCTTTTTTTTTACTTCTGTGTATATGGTTCATCTGCAGGGTCAGTGATTAGACATAAGAGCTGTATGTTCCCATTAAAGGGACGTGGGAAGGTTATTATTCTTTGTTGCATCAGATAGAGGGTATTTGATAATGTGTCATGGTGTTTTGTTTTTTTTAACTAAAGATCTCAGAGCACAAAACTTATTCAGAATAGTATAGTCATAGAATATATTTATGCTGGAACTAGCGGTAATGTTGAATGTTTGTGGGTAGAGTTAAACAGCGAAGCTGCAAATTCCAAAAGAATAATAGTTGGAGTATGCTATAAACCCCCAAATATAATTGAAAGCGAAGAAATACAAATATTATAACAGATTGGAAATGCAGCTAAGCATGGGCAAGTTCTAATAATGAGAGATGTAATTACCATGAAATCAACTGGATAAATGAGACCAGCAGTTCGGCTAAGGGTAGCAGGTTCTTGAGTACACTCAGAGCAGTGGCGGCTGGTGAACTTTCAAGCAAGATTTGGCTCCTCCCCTTGCACAGACCCCACCCATTTTTAAACTCCTCCCCTGTTATCATATTGACCTTTATATGCCCCACCCAATGACCTTATATTTGCCCCGCCCATTGAAATAGACTCCACCTACTGATGTTTTAATACTATTCAAAAATTCTAGACTCTTGGGATTCAGGCAAATAATAACATTGCATTAATGCAATGACACTCACCAACAGTTGACTCTCCTTCTCGGGTGCCTTCAAGTGTAGTAGTCCAAAATAGTCTGCAGCCGCAGAGTGTTTGGACCTGGTGGTGATATAAAACAAGTAAACAAATCAGAGAGTGCAAGACCCCAACAGTACTTAAAAACACTTATGAAACCAAGCAAGACTATCTAGGCCCCAACCATACCTAAAAAAAAAACATATTATACAAAGTAGGACTATATAGGCCACAACCAGACCTTAAAAACCCACATTGCACCAATCAGAACTATATAGGCCCAAACCGTACCTAAAAAACCTTAAAATACCCAGCGGGACTATTTAGGCCCCAACCGGACCTTAAAAACCCACATTACACCAATCTGGACTATATAGGCCCAAACCGTACCTAAAAAAACATAAAATACCAAGCAGGACTATATAAACCTAAACCATGCCTTAGAAACCCACATTACACCAAGCAGGACCATATAGGAACCAATCAGACCTTAAAAACCCACATTACACCAAGCGGGACCATATGGGCCCCAACTGGACCTTTAAAACCTTAAAATACCAAGCAGGACTATATAGGTCCAAACCGGACCTTAAAATCCCACATTTCACCAAGTGGGGCCATATAGGCCCCAACCGGTCTATAAAAACCCACATTACACCAAAACGGGACCAAGTAGGCCGCAACCAGACCTTAAAATACCCAGCGGGACCATATAGGCCCCAACCGGACCTTAAAAACACACATTACACCAAGCAAGACCATATAGGCCCCAACCAGACCTTAAAAACCCACATTACACCAAGTGGGACCATATAGGCCCCAACCGGACCTTTAAAACCTAAAAAAAACAAAGCGGGACCGTATAGGCCCCAACCGGACCTAAAATAACCCACATTACACCAAGCCGCACCATATAGACCCCAACCGGACCTTTAAAACCTTAAAATACCAAGTGGGACTATATAGGCCCCAACCAGACCTTAAAACCCCACATTACATCAAGCGGGACCATATAGGCTTCAACCGGACCTTAAAAACCCACATTACACCAAGCGGGACCATATAAGCCCCAAATGGACCTTTAAAACCCACATTACACAAAGCGGGACCATATAGGCCCCAACTGGACCTTAAAAACCCACATTACACCAAGCGGGACCATTGGGAGCCTCTCCCTTCCCAACTCTCCCCCCTCTACTTTACTGGCCTTGGCGCTCATCATGGGCCTCGCAAAGAGCGCCTTTGGCGCTCATTGCGAGCCTCCCCTCTACTTTACTGGCCTTGTGATGAGCGCCTTTGGCGCTCATCATGGGCCTCACAATGATGACTTTGGTGCTCATTGCGAGCCTCTACCCTCCTCTACCTCTCTTCCCCTCTAGTTTACTGGCCTTGCGATGGGCGCCTTCGGCACTCATCATGGGCCTCGCAATGAGCTCCTTTTGCACTCATTGTGAGACTCTACCCCCCACCTCTCCCCCTTTTAATTTACTGTCCTTGTGATGACCGCCTTCGGCTCTCATCACCGGCCTTGCATTGAGCGCCTTTGGCACTCGTTCCGAGCCTCACCCTCCCCCTACTTCCTCTCCCTCTCCTGTGTCTCTTCCCCCCTCCTCTGTGTCTCCCCCCTCCTCTCCCTCCCCTGTGTCTCTTCCCCCCTCCCTCCCTTGTATTTCCTTCCCCCCATCTCCCTCCCCTGCGTCTCTTCCCCCCTCTGTGCCTCCCCCCCCCCTCTACTTCCTACTCAGATTCATAGTGCAAAGGAGGAAAACTTTATACAAATATATTATTTGATATTCTTTATTTTTCCCACTGAAATTTTGTAGACAACAATAATAATTATGAGTCAGTCCAGTGGCAACCTCACTCAGTGTACATCCTGTCAAATGTATGCAATACTGGGACAGAGGATCCAGGGTCCATACCTCTGTGAGAGGTGTGAGCATGTTGCCTCTCAGAACAGACAGGTTTTGGTTGTAGGGGACTCTATTATTAGGGAAGTAGACAGGATGATTTGTCACCCAGATCCCAGCAACAGTTTGCTGTCTCCCGGGTGCTCAGGTTTGTCATGTTGTGGATCGGGTTGATAAATTATTGGGAGGGGCTGGAAATGAACGGGAGGTCTTGGTACATATTGGTACCTATTACAAAGTTAGTGGATGATGGAGTGTCCTAAAGAATGATTTTAGAGAACTAGGTAATAAACTGAAGGCAAGGACCTCCAAGGTAGTATTTTCTGAGATACTACCAGTGCCACGTGCTATCCCAGGGAGGCAGAAGGAGGTTAATGCGTGGCTAAAGATGTGGTGCACTAAGGAGGGGTTTGGGTTTTTAGAGCACTGGGCTGACTTCTCACTTTGGTACAATCTCTACAGCAGGGATGGATTGCACCTTAATGATGAGGGAGCTTTTGTACTAGGGGATAGGATGGTAGAAAGGCTGGAGGAGTTTGTAAACTAGTAGGTGGGGGGGGGGGGGGGGAGGACTAGATATAAGTATTGGGGTAGAAAGTGTAGAGGGTATAAGGGATGAATTAATAACTGATAGGGGAGGAGATGGGGGGAGGGGTAGTATAGTCAATAGGGAGGTAGTACTAAGTAATTCAAGTACAGTGGCAGGCACTTTAGAACTACAGACTCATAACATAAGGTGTATGCTTGCAAATGCCAGAAGCTTACTAGGAAAAATGGGAGAGTTAGAATTATTAGCAATTAATGAAAAATGGGATTTAATAGGCATTACCGAAACGTGGTGGGATGAATCTCATGACTGGACTGTTAATCTGGTTGGTTATACCCTATTTAGGAAAGATAGAGGCAATGGTAAATGAGGAGGAGGGATTTGTCTGTATGTTAAGCCTGAATTTAAGCCTATAGTCAGAGAAGATATTTATGGTGGACCTAGTGATAAAGCTGAATGTTTGTGGGTAGAGTTAAATAGCAGAGCAGCAAATTCCAAAAGAATATTAGTAGGAGAATGCTATAAACCCCCAAATATAGCTGAAAGTGAGGAAATACAATTATTGTTACAGATTGAAAATGCAGCTAAGCATGGGCAAGTTCTAATAATGTGAGATTTTAATTACCCTGAAATAAACTGGATACATGAGACCAGCAGTTCATCTAAGGGGAGCAGGTTCTTGGGTACACTCAGGGATCATTATCTGGCCCAGGTTGTACAAGAGCCTACTAGAAATGAAGCTATCTTAGATTTAGTCATCACAAATAATATTGATATAGGGCCTCATTCTATTAGCGGCCGCAGCCGTTGCGGGGCCGCAAGGACCGGCCGCAAGCTATTCTGCTATTCTATTCCCTTACGGCCGGAGGCTCTGGCAGGCTTGCGGCCGGTGCCTTGCTATCTCTTGCGGCCGCTCGCGCCAGAGGAAAGCCTTTGATCTAACGCGGCCGCAAGAGTTTTGCAATTCAATTGCTCCGGGAAACCTCTCTGCAAGGCTAAAAACGAGCCGCTGCTTACTTGCAGGAAAGAGGTCCCGCTAGCACCAATTAAGCACATAAAATAGCTCAAATAAAGCCATCCTGCACTTTGAGAAGACTATAAAGGGATTTTAGGTGTTAGAAAAAATAGCACATAATTATCCTATACTCAAATCCGTAAAATATTTTATTTTTAATATCCGTAAAATATCCATGTAAAAAGTCCAGAGTGCTTGGAGCACCTCAGACACGCCCACGCCGCAGCCGGAAAATAAACAGTTAATTTGAACTCGGGTTTGGGCAGATGTGCAAGCTTGAGAGTGGGTTACTTTTAATCCTCATGTCCCCCAATATGATCCCTAGCATTTACAGAGCTGTACAGTGCAGGCTTGAATTTATTTTTCAGTTTTTATATTTCACAGCTTACGGCCGGTTCCAAGATATGCGGCCGGCCGTAAGATGAGATCCTTGCGGGGCCGTATAATAGAATCGCGAGTTAACTGAACCCCCGCAAGGAATCGCAGCCTTACGGCCGATTTACGGCCGATAATAGAATGAGGCCCATAGTATCTAATGTTGGAATAGGGCAACCTTTGGGAAACAGTGATCACAACACAGTCTCATTTGAGATTGAAAAAAAAAAAAAAATCTTAATTTTAAAAGGGCAGACTTTAACTGTCTAATGGCAGCTATACCTAGTATAGACTGGGACAGAGAACTGATAGGTAAAAACACTGACCATAAATGGACAACATTTAAATCCTTACTAAATATACATACACATCGGCATATACCATGTGGGAATAAAAGTAAAAGGAGTAAATCCCATCCAATGTGGCTTAACAATGATTTAAAGGTCAAGATACAGAGTAAAAAACAGGCATTTAAATTATACAAACAAGAGGGGACAGAGACTTCTTTACAGGCGTACAAGGAAATCAACAAGGCTTGCAAAAGTGCGATTAGACTGGCTAAAATAGAAAATGAAAAATTAATGGCAAAAGAGAGTAAGACTAACCCTAAAATATTTTTTAAGTATATTAATGGGAAGAAGGCGAGGGAGGAAGCTATAGGAACATTACAATGAGACACAGGCCGTCTGATAATTAGTGACCAGGAAAAGGCAGATGAGCTAAATAGGTTATTTTCTTCGGTATACACAAGGGAGGTACCAGTGGTTGGGACACAGCAACATAATGGGGCTACACTACCTTTGCCAAATAATTGGTTAACACAGGAAGTAATCCAAAAGAGGTTGGAAAAAATAAATGTTAATAAAGCCCCGGGTCCTGATGGAATACATCCAAGGGTACTAAGGGAACTGGGTTCTGTAAAAGCCAAACCATTAAATTTAATTTTTCAAGATTCACTCAACACAGGGTCTCTACCAGATGACTGGAGAAAAGTTGATGTGATACCTATATTTAAAAAGGGAGCAAGAGCAAATCCGGGGAATTATAGACCAGTGAGCCTCACTTTTGTAGTGGGGTCAACATGGATTTATGAGGGATAGGTCATGTCAAACAAATCTAATTAGTTTCTATGAGGAGGTTAGAAGGAACCTGGATCAAGGCAACTCAGTGGATGTAGTCTTTTTGGATTTTGCAAAGGCTTTTGATATAGTGCCACATGGGAGACTATTGTTCAAACTAAGAGATACAGGAGTTGCAGTAAATATTTGCTCATGGATTGAGAGCTGGCTAAAAGAGAGGAAGCAAAGGGTTGTTGTAAATGGAACATACTCTGATTGGACTAATGTGGTAAGTGGGGTTCCTCAGGGTTCAGTATTAGGTCCTCCCCTTTTTAACATATTTATTAATGACTTAGAGGTAGGATTGGAGTGTGTGGTGTCTTCATTTTCGCTGATGACACAAAGTTGTGCAAGGTAATTAAATCAGATAGTGATGTGCTTTCCCTCCAAAGGGATTTACATAAATGTGAGGAATGGGCATCTAAATGGCAGATGAGATTTAATATGAATAAATGTAAGGTTATGCATCTGGGAAGGAAAAATAGCCATGCAATGTATAATCTTAATGGAGCAAATCTAAGTGTATCAGATATTGAAAGGGATTTGGGAGTGCTTGTGGACAACCACCTAGGTAACAGTGATCAAAACCAAGCAGCAGCTGCAAAGGCAAATAAAATATTAGCATGTATTAGGAAGGGTATAGAAGCCAGGGAAGCAAATATAATTCTGCCACTATACAAATCCCTAGTACGCCCCCATTTGGAATATTGAGTACATTTTTGGGCACCACTTCATGAAAAGGACATTTTAGAGCTGGAAAAGGTACAGAGGAGGGCAACAAAACTAATAAGGGGAATGGAGGGGTTAAGTTATGAAGAAAGACTAACCAAATGAAACTTATTTTCTGTAGAAAAAAGAGGAGATATGATTACCCTATATAAATACATCCAGGCTCAGTATAAAGATTTGTCAAGTGAACGTTTTGCAGCAAGAGGTTTTCAACTGACAAGAGGTCATCCCTTTGAGGTTAGAAGTAAAAAGATTTCACCTCAAAGAAAGAAAAGGGTTCTACACAGTAAGGGTGGTTAAACCGTGGAATTCTCTCTCAAAGGAGGTGGTAACAGCGGATTCGATAGACAACTTTAAAAAGGGATTGTATATATTTTTTTATTAAAAATGGGCATTAAGGGTTATCCTGATTAATTAGAGTGGGGGTATTGATCCAGGAAGGAATCCGATCGCCACTATCTGGGGGTTAGGAAGACATTTTTTTTTTTCCTTTTGAGATGATTGGCTAAGTTTCACTTGGTTTTTTTATGTTTGCTTCCTCTGGATCAATTAATCTGCATATTGCAGCTCAGAGGAGATCCTAAAAGGTTGAACTTGATGGACTAAAAGCCTTTTTTCAACCTCAATTGCTATGTAACTTTGTAACTATGTAAGAAGCAGCCAATGAGATCTTCAAACTAAAGTATGTTCTGTGCATTTCCTTTTAGTTCAATGAAGTTTAACCTGGTTTTACTTAATACTTTTTCATGGAAAAAGCAACTTTTGTAATGTTTAAAACATGTTAAATGGTAATAAACAAAAATGATCTTCCCTGTCCCTTAAACTCAACAGTTGTTAATTGAATTTTTGGTGCTACAGAGGGACAGGCTTTACAGGGAGAGTAACAGCAATGAGCAATCAATAGGGAAACACCTCAACCTGGACTGGTCACACACTGCTGTCACTCTTCCTGTTCAGCTGTATGAGAATTAAATATTCAGAAATATTAACAATGAGTATAGCTGATTTTCTCAGTGATATTATTTTTATTATTGTTGTTGTAACTGGTCTGGTAATAATTATGTTTTAGGATTCTGTCATAGAATGCCATGTTTCACAGCTGTGAACTAAAGCCATGCCAACCAATAGGGGCTTCTCACTTCGAACACAATACTGCTACATGCAGGCACAAACCATTGCACTGATAGTGTGAAGACCCTCCCTGTGGGTGTGGCCTTTGGTCACAGCTGTGAAACAGGGCACCCAAAAAGAGAAAGAAGAGGAAGTTAAGGGTCTGTCTCAAAAAGTAACTGATACTTTGGGGGCTTCCTAGAAATAATTGTAGTGTAAAACTTATGTTACAGTTACATTGATATGAATAAAATTAATGAAATCACCTTAAAATATTTAAATTATTTTATCTAAAAGGTTCATTTAAGGCTTTAAAACATGTTTTACATTTAAAACTGATTTTGACATAATAATAATAATAATAATAATAAATAAAAAAAATAATACCACCTGATCTGTCAATTATATCTACCTAAAAATATCAGGCTTAATTTACGCTCTTATTTTTAAACAAATATAACTTAAAGATAAAAGTTTATTCTAGAATTGTAATTTTTTATGTTTTATTGTGTGTGCACACATGGGGGCTATTTCACCTACATCATTAAGATGCCCTGGGCCAGCCTGCAGGGTTCTGTATTGTGAAAGCAGCATTAGACACTAGCCTCTGAAGTCTCATTGTGACTTAAGGAGTTTGATATCAGTTTGGCTCAATTTTATTGGAGTATTTAGTATTTATAAGTATTCAGGCACATGGACCAGGTATTCCCAGCCTTTGGTATTGTCATTTCTAGTTTAAAAGAAAAAGGTTTTGTTAGAGGTAGTAAAAGACATCTGTAAAAGCTCAGAAACAAATATTTACATGCGATAGCTTATAGATATGGAGCTGAGTGCAGGTAATAGATAGAAAATAGAGTGCACTTATATATGGACATATCAGAGATTGAAGGGCCAACACAAATATCCCAGGTATTCAGACATACCCATGTCAATCTAATTATGAGTGGAAGTGTTAGATAATTGAGCTTGATAAATTGGGTATTTCAAGCATAACTGCCAAAAACAATTCTGTCTCTGTTCTTAAATTTATCTAAAATGATTAATTAACTCTTAAAATTGGGAGAAAAAAATCTGGAGGCCTGGGCGCTTAAATCAGCATAATCACAGTATTATAATGCCTAATGCATCTGTCACTTTTATATTTGTACCAGCTGGGCATGTTCACCCTGCTTATCACCCCCACCCACTATGACAGTTAATGAATCATCTTAGGTAACAATAGCAATTATATGTATTTATATAGGCACTTTTCAATATCTGGGATATTTGTGTGTCCCTATAACATGATTGGGTTCCCTGGTGGCACCAGGGCTCTCACCTCAGCTTCCTAAGTTCAAATCCAGCTCGGGAACCACGAGGCCACTCTGGTCAGTACTTGGATGGGAAACCACCTGGGAATACCGGGAGCTATATGCTGTGGCTCACTGGAGAAGGAACTGGCAACCCATTTCAGTATCTCTGCCTAAACCCAAGTGGATCAGCATGGTGTGTTGTCCATGAGGTCACAGAGAGTCGGACACGACCGAGCGACCCCCTTTATATTTTTATAACATGATTATATATAAGAACATTTGAAATTCTATCTAATAAGCACTAAATTATTCAATGTTAGTGATGAACTACAAAAATTATATAGAATTTATTAATTATTTTTAGGCAATGTTTGGTACAAGCTGGTTAAATTGGAATACGAACAGAAGAAAACAGAAGATTTGAAACTCTCCAAAAATAGATAAACCTTTGAAAAATGTATTTTAACAAACTATATATATATATTCTCTTATTTAAAAAGCAATATTCTACATTAAACATAGTTTCAAGGTTCAGGCAGCTTCTACATTTTCATAAGATTAATTCGACACAATACTCACAGCACATGGTTAACTTTTCGGGGACAGAGGAGGAGAAAATAATCCCACAATGCCTATATTTAATATGATTTTTCTACACTATAGATCAATTATTTATTATACAAGACACAATGCATTAATGACTGCAGACTGCATGTACATACTTGACAAACGAGAGCATTTTTTCTTGAACTGCAATCGTCCTTTAAATACTACACTAGCTCTTTTTTGGGTAATTATGTCTCTGGCTCCTTGAGGTCCTCAGCTTTGCTATAAAGATGGTAAATGACTGTCTTTTGAGCAACAGCCTTAACTTCCTGAGCCAGTTTATACTGAATGCCTTTTACTCCAGTCTTTATTAGCAGGTATTCCAGTTGTGCGCGTGTCCTACATTCACACATCCTCTGTATTGTATCTGCGCACTCATTTACATTGTAGGGTAGGTGTGACATCCTCCAGGTACAACATCTTATCTTGTCACATATTATACAAATGCTAAAAGGGATAAAGTAACGAGGGCCTGGAAATGTCCTGTTGGCTCCTTGATTACAGGTTTCCTGATATTGAAATACATTTCAAGACAAGTTACTGAGCTTTACGCTCCCAGGGCAAACACTTCTGTATAGTGTATTTACCTGTAAAGCACAATGACTACCTAATAATTAGGAGGATCAATAGGACATAATGGCAACAGTGTCAGAAAAAAGTAAAACCACATTTTATCTAAACTTTGCACTAACCTTTCAGGACAATGAGAGATATGGGAATGGGTAAAGCAATAGCCATTTATGAGATAAAAGTTTTTTAACTATATTTTCTGGCTGAAGCTTTGATTTGCTGCTATTTGCACGTTAATTAAATTATTATATTAAGTAAAGGTGTAGGAAAAATGTGGTTTAACATGGAAAGTGCTGACACTGGCCCTTTAAGTTTATATGTACTATTATACTATTATATATTATATGAGACAATTGGCAAAGTTTCAATGTTTTTTTTTCTGTTTGCCTTCCTCTGGATCAATTAATAATTAATAACAAATAGTCCACATATTAAAAAGATCAAGAGAGATCTAAAAAGGTTGAACTTGATGGACTAACTCTTTATTCATCCTCAAATACTATACTATTGATAATTAATAATCAACTAATTAATTAAAAACTAATCTGCATATTGCAGATCAGAGGAGATCTTAAAAGCTTTTTTCAACCTCAATTACTATGTAACTATGTAATGTTGTGGATTTTTATTTTTATGAAAGACAAAACCAGGAAGAGATACAGTATAGTTTTAAAAAATATATATTTAGGAGACAGCTGTACCCAGGACACACACATACACACAAATTAACTGATACACACTCAGGCTCCAAGCTTAAGACAGACATTCCATACTACTGTCTTGAGGGTTTTTTCAGGTTCACAAATATATGAAGTTTTCATCAAACTACAGTGGTCCTTTATCAGTTCCATAATACAGATTTACACTTATGAAACTATTTTGGGAGCTTCAGCCGGCTTTGAACAAGCCCTATTGATACAGAAGGAGTTGAGTGCTCTGGGCTAAACAGCTTACAGTCTATATTTAGTTTATTTAAAGGTGCAGCCTTGCATCATTCGGAATAGTTATCTGTACAAAGGCCGAATTAAGAATAACCAGGGCAGAGAGGGCAACTGTGTGATGCCGGAGGTCAAGATCTGACCTGTCAAAAATACACAAACACGTGCTAGGAGGGTTCCTTATGTGACACACGTACCACAAAAAACAAGAACTTGAGAATGTAGAGCAACTGAGAAAAACACAAGGAGCCAGCCGCTGATAAGAGAGCAAAGGGAGCCAGTTACTATCTGGGTATTAGGACAATGGTCACATCAAATAGATTATTGATCATTTTCTGAATCTGATGAAGGGGCCATAGTAATGCTATAACAAGAGGATTTGTTGTTTTAAATATGCATTGATCTAAAAATTAACATTTAATTACTAAAAATTGCAATATTGAATAATAAATTCACTTTCGAAAATTATATTTTTAGCATGGCTTATTGCCTCCACCCTGATAAGCACATTAAGAAGGGGAAGGACTGATTACATTGAGACAAGTCAAGAGAGCTCTAAGAACTATTATTATTATCTTTTATTTGTATTTCGCTAACATATTTCGTAGTGCCGTACAGGGGTTAAGAACATGGAAATATACAATATTATACAAATATTAAAAACTGTAGAATATGGAGGGCCCTGTTTTGAGCTTCAATTCTTGTAAAGAGTGCTTTATTCCAAAGCACCTTACTAGAATGGAAATTTGCTACTTACAATCTAAAGAGCAAGAGAACAATGTCAAAGCAAAAGTTTGTTGCCAAGAGAAGTGACTTACCCAAAGCCAATGGAGGCTGCTTTGTTGGTTATACCTTGTGGCTGAAAATTTAGCAACTACCTCCTAGACAAAGCTGCCTCCACCATCGACCATATAGTGAAAGATGCACTCTCACAACTAATGGCGTTATCAAAAAATATATATATTCTGCTTTATTGTGGTTACGCTTGTATTAACCAACTGACATCAAGACTAATGTCTGTGCACCACTGTAATATATTTAACTAAATTGCATAAGAGAGAAAAGAGAATAGTTTTGGTATTAATTTATTAATATATAACTTTTATTTACATAGTTACGTAGTAATTGAGGTTGGAAAAATACTTTTACTCTTTCAAGTTCAAACTTTTTAGATCTCCTCTGATCTGCATTATGCTGATCAATTGTTAATTAATCCAGAGGAAGGCAAACAGAAAAAAAACAAGTGAATCTTTGCCAATTGTCTCAAAAGGGAAAAAAATGAATTCCTTCCTGACCTCAGATACTGCCGATTGGACTCTTCCCTGGATCAATAATCCCTCTCTGATTAACCAGGATAACCCTGAATGCCCTTTTTATGTAAATATATACCCAATCCATTTTTAAAGTTATCTATTGCATATTAATAAAATCAGAAACAATATGAGGTTAAAATAATATATAGAATATATAATAAAACAACATATAAGATGATGAATTAGATATTTAGTATCCAGAAATTAGATTTAATTGTAGGTCATGATTTCATTCATAAAAATAGAACGGCTACTACTATCACTTACTGAATCTGGGTTGAAACGTAATGAAACACAGCCAGTGTAAATATTCTGAGATCTCTTTCATATGATTGGTTGTGAAAATAGTGTTAAGAGGTTTCCTGCAAAATGTTTGTTTCTTTGAGAAAGCCAATAGTGCGAAACGCGTCCGTAATGCAAGGGATACAATAGATCCTAAATTGTAGACACCAGGTTATGAGTGCCAGATTATGAGTGTCTGGCACCGGCTTGCTGATGACAAGGAATCATCACAAATAATGCTTTTAGTTGTAAGATTATTTACCCTTTGATTGGATTATAAATGAATTGATCACAGGGATTATAAAATTAGCATATCAAGAATATAATGTTACCCACCAGCCAGGGACAGGTTTAGACAGGTATAACCAGTTGGTCCGGTTTAGAGGAGATAAAATAAAGGAAATGTTAATGAAATAAGACCCTTTCAGATAACATATACAGAGAGAGAGAGAGAAAACTAAAAGATTGATTTGAAATAATGATATGATAACTATTATTAAATGTATTTGGGAAACTAAATAACTGAATGTATTAAGAAGAAGTAACCATAATATATCTAGGAATCTATTTAATAAATAGGTGTCTAAATAATATTACACCTTATCATTGTAAATAAATATAAAAAAATAGAATAAAGCTGCAGAAAAGGGGTAAAAAAAACAAAGCCCCACATAATATGTTTTTTTAGGGGAAATAAAGAGTTATCAGTTATAAAATACTGAAATGTTAAATAATGTTAAGATTAGTATTTTTGTTATATTATTTATTATTGCAGAGAAACAGTAAAGGCTTAGACCGTTAAGGTTTTTTTTCTCTCTTTATAGGTTTACAAAGTTTTTTATCTTATTATAATAGAATCTGGGGCAACTTTCCTGTTTTTGTTCTTTTTTATATAAATAAAAGTTAAGTATTAATGCCTATTATCTCCTAAATTAGACCTGTTTGTGTAGATTATGGCCGCATTCTGCCTAGGGCTGTGTTTAACCTCCGCCCCACTAGGTCAATCTTAGAATGAGATTTCCATGGCTGATATGTGGATTAGAAGCAATTTTTTGAGCGTGAAAAGGAACATGAAAGTAATGTAATGCCAGGATAGGAGCTGGGCAGAGAGGGGATGGAGAGAGGACATTTAGAAGGGGGAGGAAGAGAATAAGGAGGTGGGGAAAGAAATGTGTAACAGAGAAAAGGGAAACATGTTACTGGCAATGAGGGAGTGGAATTATAGTATATAAGGAGAGGCGTCTCACTCTTCCCACACCATTCAGAGACTCTCATGTTTCCTCGTAGCCTTAACCATCACTGTGCCTCCAAAAATAGCTCTGCCATGCCTCTTGTCCTTGATCTTGCCTTCAGACACCCACCTCAACTAACCTAACTTTTAGCATGCCTCCAGAGATACCTCTAACCCTTACTAATATTATTATCGTCCTTTAGTTGTAATGCGCCAACATATTCTGTAGCGCTATACAGTAGTTAAGTACATGGTAAAAAAAATATTATTAACACATTGCAAAGGGATGGAGGGTCCTGTTTTAAGCTTAAAATCAAACATCAGATACACTTCCTCCATAAATCTAACTTTTACCATGTCTCCAGAAACACTACTGCACTACCTCTAACCCTTAGCATACCCCCAGACACATCTCCTCCACATCTTTAACCATTACCATGCTCCTAGACACAGCCCCTCCATAATTCTAACCCATTACTATCTCTTCAGACACATCTCCCTCATACTGTTAATCCTTACCATGCCTGCAGACACACACAGTCCAGACATCTAACCATGGTCATGCCTCCAGATACATCTTCTCCATACATCTACCTCTTTACCATGCTTCTAGACACATCTCCCTTATCTCCAGACACACTTCTCCCAAACACATCTCTAACCCTCACCATTCCTCCAGAGACATCACCACCATACCTCTAACCCTCAACTTGACACCAGACACACCTTCCTTACACCTCCTGACCTTGATTTTGCCTTCAGGCACACCTCCCCCATACTTCCAATCCTTGCCCTTGTCTCCAGACACACCTCCCTATATATGTCATCTTAACCCATACCTCAAACCCTCCCCCATGCCTCCATACACCCTTCCCCATGTCTATAATCTTTTCTTGTGCTCTTATAATTTCAGTACCATTCAATCCTCTCCTAACTGGTCACTACTTCATTTCACTGCTTGTCCAGAGGATGAGAGTGAACCCTTAAACCCTTGTCCTACATAAGAATCATCCAAAAAGCCACAATGTATCTCTCAACACTGCATTGTCACTGTTTGTACTTTTCCAGACAGGAAAGAGCAGAAATAGAACTGTCCAGTTTGGGATAATATCCCCCCTCCCCATCCCAGGGGGGCTGCTGACTTGGAATTTCCAGACCCAGCTGTGAGGGGACATGTCTGAGCCCTTTCCAGTTGCCTGGTTTTATGTAGACCTGGGACCAGTGCCTGTTACAAAGGGCACATACACCATGATGATTTATAGTTATTTACTCTAAATGCGGTTGGCTCCTAAATATATATAATTTAACTTAAATTACATACAAAGGTCCAAGTTATAGCAGAAATGATGAGAAACATATACATAATATTAATTGCATTTTGATGTTATTAAACTAAGTGGAAGTGTTAGATAATTGAGTTTGAAAGTCAGGTATTTTTTTAGCTTAAAGTATCTAAAATACTTCCTTCTCTCTAACTATCTTTATCTAGGGTTGTTAATCTAAGGAACATTGTGGTCAACTTAATTCTGTATGGTCTTTTGAATAACTTAACTTTAAAGTGATCAAAAACAATGTAGAAATTAAAAATAAATAAGCACATCTTTTAAAAAATGTTGTCTTTATAACCAAATATTCTTTACTGCAGGCATCCATTTTTTGGTCAGCTGACTCTGTTACTTTCTCCGGGTGATACTTCAGTGTAAACTAATTAGCAGTGGAAGTGTTAGAAAACTGAGCTTGTAATTTGGGTATTTTAAGCATTAATTAGCTCTACAGGACCTCTACAGGTCATTATTTAACTCTCACAATGGGGGTGATACAGAAGAAGAGCATGCCCAGTTGGACAACTAATAATAGTTGCATAGACTTGTAATGATGTAAATTATTGTAACTTATATCAACTGGGCATGCTTTTTTCTTTTTAGTCCCACAATCTGAGAGTTAATGACAGGTCCAATACTAAAGAGATTTAGAGGGAGGACTTTTATAGATAATGCATGCTTAAAATATCCATATCTGAAAATTAATTTAACCTGTTACCTTTTATATACATTTATGTTGCTATGGAAGTTGCCATTTTTCTTTTAGCAGATCACTTCCTGAGGTGGGCGGAGACTTTGACTGTGCAGGAAGTGTATATCTGCACAATGGGAATTTGGCAGTAAGATCTGGCGGTACCATCAGCAAATATGGCAAATATATTTTATTGAAAATCCCAAATAATCAACCGATTTTATTTATCAAAAGATTAAATAACTCTTCATTGGGTATTTAAGCTGATCAGGCATTTAAAATGCAATTGCTTAATCATAAGTGTTGAAATACAACTTCTTCCCTATTAATTATATTTAGTTCAGCATTTAAACATCTGATCTTGTTGTCTCTTTGTACTATAAATAACCAGTTTGCTTATTTTCGGATAATATATATTCAAAGCAATTCAGCAATTAACAAGTTTCAGTGTTGACAAAGAACATATATTTAGGGGAAAGAGTGTGTCCTCGGGCGGCTTCACAGGATAGTATATAAATCGGTTATGGGAATATTCTATGTATCTTGGGAAAGAGATCCATTAAATGGACTCTGCAGGCAGCAATTTGTTTTATAAAAATATTTTGACTAGATAAAATACATTTTATTGTCCACCAGCTTCTTGGAAGACAGTCAACACGTGTACTTGATCTGCAAGCATGAGTAGATAACCCAATTAGCAGAGAGTGCCTTCCAGAGGTATAAGTGGACCAAGACAATGCTAAGAAAAATGTCCCCAGACCATAACACTGCTGATACCAACTTGTGTTCTTCCAACAATGGTTGCAGAGTATTTGGCTGGACGTTGGGGTGCCTGATACGAAACCTCTGAAAACAATCGATGATGCAGAAAACGTGACTCATCAGAGTAGGCAACCATTTGCCAATCAGAATAGGTCCAATGTTGGTGCTGTTGTGCAACTTGAAGCTGTTTCTCACGATGAACCCTTGTCAGCATGGGTGCAGTGACCAGCCGTTTGCTTTGGAGACCCATACACAACAGGGTTGGCTGTACTGTTGTTTTAGACACCCATCTAGTAGCTCCCCAGTTTGGATGGGGAGTTCCTCAACTGTAGCGTCTCTGTTGGCCCGCACACACCTTTGTAGCCGACGTTCACCTATGATATCAATGGCACGTGGTGCTCCACAGTTTCAACTGCATTAATTCCTAATGGTGCAGTTTGTCCAGTCATGGTACACTTGACCACAGCATCACCCGAACAGTTCACAAACTGCTCTATTTCAGAAATACTTCCACCCTTGGTCTGAAAGCCAAGGACATTTTCAAAGTTGGATAAATTGCACATTTTACCCATGCCAGTGACGTTTGAAATGTTTTCAGAATGCCTAAATGTGACTATATACCCACCAAGCCAGCTCATGACACATGCTGTATTTCATTGGCTACGTGCTGCCGACGTCAAAAGTAGATAGTGTTCATTATAATGTGGCTCGACAAGGTAGGAATCATCCCCACACTGTTGTATGTGGGTAGGTTTCCCAGCTTGTTCATAATCCATCCTGGGCTTTGCTTAAAGCTGTGTATATTAAGTCTTTTCATTTATTTTAGATGTTCAAATGTGAGCACAAATGTACTATTTATCTATTATATATATACTAGCGACTTGCCCGTCAAAAAATGATGGTCAATAATTCTCCTGAGCATATACTATGGACACCTATTCTTTCCACTCTTGACTAAAGGGTTAATAAAGGAACAAGGGTTAAATAAATAAACATCATTGTATTAACAAGAAAAAATGTGAAATCTTCAGATGTTCCAGAAAAGCGGATTTGAGTTAATCTGGGTGAAGTGCAACGTTATCTGAGGATTATCCCATAAAAGGTTCAATCAAAGAGAAGAGATAACTGGGCCCTGGTCACACGCACAATGTGCATCAAAGGGCTCAATACAGTATAATGGCCGAAATGGAGAGGAAGTGACACCCTGAGCAGGGGGGAGGACTGTGGGGGCTCTTCTGTGTCCCAGAACTAAAGCCAAAATTAGTGAGGAAATTGACACTTCATCAATCACAGGCAGCAATGGTGGGGGCACTTTGATATGGATCCATACTCTCATTCTTCCAGGGACTCACTATAGAACCAAAAAATACACATTTCCAATTAATTACTTGTTTATGGCTTTCCCTAACTTATTATGCTCTTAATCAGGTGCCCAGTTTTCAAAAATATATACAGTATGTACTCACTCAGAATGAACAAATGAAACAAATCCTGTGGCTTATTCTGTAGACTTTTGGCCCAACTCAAAGAGCAGATGTCTAGGTGGAGTAATGGGTTCTCCAGTGCAGAAGAAAATTGCCTGGTATTTTAGAGGTGGACTGTCCTTTTTTGATCCTACTAGACTGCAATGCTACAGGATATTTCTCCTTTGTGTATGGCACAGCTGCTGTCTGTTTGGTCAAACATTCATATAACATTCATAGACTTTTAAATTGTAAGTTTGCAAGTTTTCAATCTTGCATGGTGCTTTGGGGAAGCACTTCAGACACTGGATTCTAAGCTCAAAGACAGGGCCCTCCATCCTTGACTAAATAACAAGCCTATGAGATCAGAGCCATTGGTCATCCACATCCCGGTTAGACTTTCATACTCATGTCTCCCACTGACCTCCCTGATCAAGCTTGTCCGTAACCCACCAGATAAAATCTATTTTCCGTATCCACAGCTCAGACCCCTGCTGCTCACAGATGAAACCCAACTCAGCAGATCATACTTTTCTATGCCGAAAGGTAAGATCTTCAAGTCACCTTAAAATTAGAAGCTGAGGGTCAGACCCTCCTGTTCCACACACATAAGACAACCTTCTATTCTCTGCAGATCATTCCACACACACAGCCCCCCTTGCCCCTCAGCCCACATATCAGAACCTTCCCACTGCATTTTTGGGGGGATTTAAGAGTGAAAAGGGAGGGGGAGGGAGGAAGGGGAGTGAGAGAAAGGGGTAGAGGTAGGGAGGCAGAGAGGTAGGGAGAAAGAGAAGGCAGAGAGAGAGAGAGAGAAGGTGAAGGGGGAGAGAGAGTGAGGGGGATAAAAGGGAGGAAGAGAGAGGGAGGGAGAAAGAAGGAGAGGGGGAGAGAAGGAGAGAGAGAAGGAGGCAGAGAAGAGGGAGGGAGAGAGAGTGAAGGGGAGAGGGAAATAGAGGGGGCAGAAAAAGAGGGAGCGTACAGAGAGAAGGAGGGGAAGAGATAGAGAGGGAGGCAGAGAGGTGGGAGGTAGAGAGAGAGAGGGGAGTCAGAGACAGAGAGCACACAGAGTGCAGAGAGAGGGCACAGAGAGAGACAGAGGGCACATAAAGAGAGAGAGTGCACAGAGAGAGAGAGAGGACAGAGAGAGTGAGCGCACACACAGAGAGAGACAGTACATAGAGAGACAGCACAGAGAGAGATAGAACAGACAATTGAACATAACATATATTACCATTATTTATGACAATTTACTAGTATATATATATATATATATATATATATATATATATATATATATATATATATATTATATATATAAAATGGAGAATAAAAATACAGCCTCTCATATATTAGCGTTTTATGCTAATATGCTTGCTGCAGTGGGACCTATCCTTTGGTTTCTGGTAATCAACGTTTTTTTCAGGCAGAAAGAGACCTTGATTAATCAGAAAGATGTAATGACAAGTTGATTAGTTTACAATTATACACCCTCGTTAAAAAGTAACAGAAAGAACAATTAACAAAAGAAAATGGGTGTCTTCTGTAAAGAACAATTTATTATAAAGATACAAAATGTAGATGCTGTTCAAGTTTAGGTATTCAAAAGCCCATTGGTAAAAACATGTCCACGTTGGGCCTTTAACTCAACCCACCCTAACAAATTGTAATCTATTTTTATTTCTTGGCTTATGCAATTTATTAGATTTTCAAATGTGTATATTTCTCTTAGTAGCTCTACTGTGGCCCTTTAATAATGTAAAGATGACAAGTAAGTGAGCCGCTCTGGTCTTGGACTGATCTTTTGGGCTCGAACCTGACCTGGCCATGGAGACACTTGTTATCAGGTATTTGCACTTTCCCATTGAATTTGCCCTTTGTTGTTTTATGTTGAACCTGGCTCCAGAGGGCTGTTGCCCAGTAATCCCAGTACATTCCAGTGGTGATGTGCTGGTATCTCCCAGAGCAATGGGTGACTGGGTATTGATACAGTGCAGGAATGCATGGGCGCTATGTACAGACGTCTAAAGAAATCACAAATACAATATATTTCTGAGTTTACAAGACAAGAGAGGATTTGGTGGGAGGTGTCTGGACTGCTGGTGACAGTAGGGTCTTACTTGGGGAGGGCAGACATGTCTGATGTGTAGGAGCCAGACAAGTCAGGTCTGAGGATGACAGAAGGGTTTAATTTGAAAGGAAAGAAAGGTCTGATTTAAGGAGTGGGATGTATGATGTGGAGGACGGGATAGTATAATCTATGATTACAAGAATGTGTGATCTGAGGGTATAAAGTAAGATCTGAAGCTTTCAACTGGGGGCACAAGTAGGTCTGGTTCATGGATTGGGAAGTATAATATGGGGAACAGTATGGTATGATCTGTGGGAGACATGACAGTATAATCTGTGGGGGAAAGATGTCATGACCGGTGGGTGAGAGGACGGTATGAACTGTGGGGGACATGATCACATGACCGGTTGGTGAGTGGACAATATGATCTGTGGGGCACAGGTTGGTATGATCTATGGGAGACAGGACATTATGATCTGTGGGGGAGAGGATGGTATGATCTGTGGGAGACAGAATGGTATGATCTCTGGGGGACAGGATCACATGACTGGTGGGTGAGATGACAATATGATCTGTGGGGGACAGGACAGTATGATCTGTGGGGGAGAGGATGGCATGATCTGTGGGGCACAGGACAGTATGATCTGTGGTGGACAGGATGGTATGATGGTATGATCTGTGGGATACATGATGATATGAAGTGTGGAAGACAGGGTGGTATGATCTGTGGGGGACTGCATAGTATGATCTGTAGGGGAGATAATGGTTTGGTCTGCGGGGGACAGGATGGTATGATTTGTGGAGGAGAGGATGGTATGATCTGTGGGGGACAGGATAGTATGATCTGTGGGGGAGATAGTGGTATGGTCTGTGGGGGACAGGATGGTATGATCTGTGGGAGAAAGGAAGGTCTGATCTATGAGATTCAGGATGGTATGAACTGTGGGGGACAGAATGGTATAGTATGTGGGGGGCAGGAAGGTCTGATCTGTGGGGGACAAGATGGTATAATCTTTGGGGGACAGCAAGGCCTGATCTGTGGTGGATATGACATTATGATCTGTGTGGGAGAAAATGGTATGGTCTGTGGGGGATAGGATGGTATGAACTGTAGACGACAGCATGGTATGATCTGCGGGGTGAGGATGGTATGGTCTGTAGGGGACATGATGTGATGATCTGTGGAGGAGAGGGTAATATGATCTGTGGGGGACGGGCTGGTGTAATCTATGAGGGACAGGATGGTATAATCTGTGCGGGACAACAAGGTCTGATCTGTGGGGGACAAGATGGTATAATCTATGGGGGACAGGATTGTATTATCTATTGGGGACAGGAAGGTCTAATCTTTGGAGAACAGGATGGTATGAATTGTGGGGTATAGGATGGGATAAACTGTGGGGACAGGATGGTATGATCTGTGGAGGACAGGGCACTATGATCTGTGGGGGAGGGAATGGTGTGGCCTGTGGGGGACAGGATGGTATGGCCTGTGGGGGAGGGAATGGTATGGCCTGTGGGGGAGGGAATGGTATGGCCTGTGGGGGACAGTATGATATGGCCTGTGGGGGACAGGACAGTTTGATCTGATGGTGTAACGTCTGATTGGAAGGAACAAACGGGCTCGACCTGTGGAGCACAAGAGTGTCTAATGTTGGGTGGGATGTACTGATGGCCTAACCTGTGGTGGACCTGAACTTTTTTTGTACAATATAGTTTAATGTCGACAGGAAACTCCAGAAGGATCTGTGGAGGAGAAGATTTGGACAAAATAGTCTGACTATATGAAGGGTTTATAAGCATATATATTTAGATTTTATTATAAAATATAATATATATTATATGTATTTATTATTACATCATACAATATTGATATATTTAACTTTAATGTATCATATAGCATACAAATGCGTATTCCTTTATCATATAATATACATGTTTGTTATTGTATCATATAGCATACATTTATTACTTTGTATATTCTATGTGACTAGTTTCTTTATATTTGAAACTGTATCCTGTACATATGTGTGACTTTATTGTATCATATTGGTTATTTTTCATAAGGAAATTTGTTTTTTTTAACCTATTTTTAGACATTTTAATGTGAACCCAAATGTACTATTTATTTTCTGTACTCTGTATGGTGAGAGGTTCTATTACTCTTTTGCCCACCATAAAGATGTTGATATTTAAGATATAACATGCTTTTTTTTTTACTATAAAATATATAAAGTTTATTAGCTTTATACTTTTTCCAATTAAAGCTTAGAGCTTGTGGGTGGGTTTCCTACTACATTATCACCCATCCTTGTTCACCCCACGCTGGCCTCCTCCATACTGTTTCTTTCTTACTTTTCTATATGTTTTTGATCCTTCCCCCACTCCTTCTATCCCTGGTATTTGCTTCTAGAACCGGTTTTGGCTGCTTCTGCCAAACTGGGGGCTGTTTGGTTAGAGTTGTAGACCTGTCCCCCTGGTAAAAGCTGTTATCAATCATCTGGAAACTGGCTGACTGTGCAGTTATATGATCTGCGCTGAGTGATAACAGATTTGCTGCTTTATATTCTGCTATTATCCAAACACTCCCATTCAATCAGTTTATTTAGCTGCTCTGCTCAAATTAAAAACACCACAGTCCTACATATAAATATGGGTGGGGGAGGTGAGGACAATTTAATAGAAAATTGGATGAATTTGTTCAATTTGACACATGTTAAGAAGCAGGCAACATGCATCAATAAATGCAAGCCCTGCTCTCCAGAAATGCTTCTCTCACACAAAGTGCTGTAGATGCTGCCGAAATCCAGCAGAGACAACTAAATGATTTATTTTCTAATTAAAAACTAGCTTTATGACATTTTAGCTGACTAAATACACTCTTTTTTTTTTATTTGGTATTTTTCTTATTTGAAAGAACCATGCTACAATACATGCAGCAACTATTAAATTCCCTCAACATTAAAACCCGTAGTCCGTAACGGAGCCCGATAGAATTAGGGCTATTAAATTGGCCTCATGCAGCTACCCGCAAACGATCTGCGGGTTACAGGCGGTAAAAACCCTACGGGCTGTTGAAATCAGAACTCCGTTGCCGCAAATCCTTTGATCTGTCAAGCCCGTAAATTTTACGTTAGCAAAACGCTATTAAATTGCTACAAATCCACTGGCGTTCAAACCCATAAGCCGCAAATGGAGCCCAAGAGCCTACAGGTACTAGAGAGGACCCACAAAAGGGTTAAAGTCCTACCCGTAGCACTGTAAATGCAAATATACACACACTACTGTATTTTAAATTAAATGCATTATTTCCGGAATGCGGGTCAGATCGTAACTTGTAATTCAAAGCCCATAAGGGATTGAAATCTAACCTTCTAACATTTTCAGTGACGTAATTATGTCGATCACTTTTACCATTGGCTCCAACTAAACCCCAAACTATGGGTTTGACTAATTGATGTTATGTTGTTATGATGTTCGCGGCTGCACATGCAACGTGCGCAAGAATCGTTTACGGGTTTGGATGTCGGCCACGTCTGTTGCGGGCTTGGCTAATTTAATCGCTCTGTAACTCCGCCGAATTTCAAGCCCGCAGGCTTTGTGGGTGTACAGGTGCCGATACGGGCTTGGAATTTATTATGGCCCATGGTGTCATTAACAGTATAAAATGATATGACATGTATAATGACATCAAGAGATGGGAGAGGGGGGGGGGTGAGACACAGGAGAGAAGAAGGGAGAGAGACAAAAAGGGGGGGAGAGGGGAAAGAGACACACGGGAGGGAGGGAGGGTGAGACCCTGGGTGAGGGAAAGGGGGGAAAAGAGACGGAGGGGGGGGGAGAGAGACACATCTAATATTATACTGTTTTTTATGACGGGTAAATGACTAGTATATATATATTCATTTAAAAAAATGGCCAATAAAATAGGGCCCTATGTTACTATGTTACATGTTAAAACCTCTCTCATTATTATGACTCAACCAATTGGGCATCTTCTTTCTGTTCATATTCTTAGTAATTATTAATTAATGAACTGAGCATGAATTATTCTGATAAAAGAAATTGTGGAAGAAAAGAAGATGTTTTAAAAGAATTTTTGGAAGAAAAGAAACAATATTTAAGGGTATTTTTCTAATTACATGTGAAGCAACCAAATCACATGTAGGTGCTTATCAAAGTGTTTATATTAACAGCATAACAGCTATGTAACCCATGAGCATGAAGGCATTTCTTTAAAAAAATCCCCAGGACCAGGCCCTACCTTCTACCTTACTCCAATTAGTATCCCATTCAACTTCTATTTACCAATTAAGCTTTAGCTTTCTTTGTCCGTCCAGTGCCACCTTCCATCTAGATTGTGAGCCATAACAGCTTCTATATCAGTTGGCTGGTCTCTAAATGTAATTGTTACTACCTCCAACTGTATGGCACATAAAATGTTGGTACTTTATAAATACTTGGTATTAATAAGAATTTTAATATATTTTGCTTGGATATATAGGATCTCCTATGTTGTTTGTTAAATTGTGATACTTTGACGTCTATTCAGATGTAGAGAGGGGCTGAGAAAAGTGAGAGGTGAGATTTGTTATTTAATTGGATGTTTGAGATCAGGTTTTAGTATTTGACACTTCCCTCCTTCCCCACACATGCTCTGAAGCGGATTATCCCACATCTGTAAACCCTTCTTCCCCTGTTCTGTATCAGCCCTTCATGAAATATTACTATCATGTCAGCCTCTATATACTAGCAGAGATTTCTAAAAAATATTTATGTTTTCTCTATAAATGCAATTATGCTCATAATGTACACATCTGCTAATGTCCATTCTCTAAGCAGAAAATAATGAAGGCATTTATTAGTAATTAAACGCAACAATCTCTCATTAACTCTCATTTTTGAACTGGCTGAATAATATACTTACAATTAAGGGCATGGCAGGGGTCATTTCCTTTTTATTTTTCACATATGAAATTGATTAAATTAGGATGAAATGTGGGTTCTAAAAAAGATTATATACATATATTTTTTGACTACATTTTAATTTTCATAAAAATTAATAATTATTTAATCCTGAATATTGTGTTTTTAAGGCCTATTAATACAAAAATAATTTTTAGACTGAAATTTAGTTCAGTGCACCGTTAAAATTATCTATTTTTTCATCTATTAATAAAAATGTAACTTTTAGACTGAAATTTAGTTTGACTGCACTTTTAAAATTATCAATTTTTTTGTCTATTAATCATTATTTATTTTTTTAGATTGAAATTTAGGGATCTAGTCTATTACATACACGCAGTCCCGTCAATGCTGTATACCCCTCCCTCATTTCTGTCACAGTCTAGGTTCTCTTAAGGTGGATTACTAAAGTTACCACCATATATGTCAACAAAGTAAAAGAAGCAGAAAGAGTGTTATGCAGACGGGGTTGGAGATCAGAATGGGGGACGGGGTGCAAGAATCAAAGGGCATTGAATATAGTAATGCATACTGTTGACCCTGCACTGCCTAATTAATACCCATTTTGATGAAGCCTTGTTAAAAATCAGAAATAAAGGAGATAGTATAAGCATCACAGAGGCAGCAATGTGCGTTGTTGTATTAGATGTGTTGTGTTTCATAAATGTAAAATTTCCATAGCACAACTATGCAAACATTGCAGCCCCTGTAATAGCTTAATAAATAATCCCCAAATATATTATTGTAACATATATTACTGAGTGTTTATTATTTGACATAAATGATATTTAGCCCATATAAGGAATTTGGACCTTTCGTATTTTATGCTACCACACTTGCACGCATACCGGTGCACGACACTGGAAGCCTAACCCTAACCCAATGTACTCCCTAAGCCCCTAACCCCCTACCACCCTTGCTGGCCCTAACCCCCTTTAGTAGTTAGCGGGCCTAACCCTAAACCTAACCCTCTAACCCTAAGTCCATAACCCTAACCCCTTGCCGCCCCTAACCCTAAACCTAACCCCCTACACCCCTTGCCGGTCCTAATCCTTACCCCCTACACCCCTTGCCGGCACTAACCCTAACCCCCTACACCAGTTACTGTGCCTAACCCTAAACCTAATCCTAGCCCTAAGCCCCTAACCCCCTACACCCCTTGGCGGCCCTAACCCTAACCTCCTAACCCTCTTAGCCAAACTCTAACCCCCTAAAACTAAGTCCCTAAGCCCCTAACCCCCTACACCCCTTCCTGACCCTATCCGTAACCCTGTAAACCTAACCCAAAAAACCCTAACCACGTACCGGCCACAAGGAGACAGCTTCATTGGCGCAGGGTAGTGCAGCAACACATGCATGTGCACGTGTTGTAGCATAAAACAGGAAAGAACCAAGAATTTACAACCTCCTGTATATATCTCTGTAAATAGCATGTGTGTGAAAATAAAAAGTGCAATATGTATACATTGTGATTTCAATATCACTATCATTGGTTAGCAATGCTAATCAACTAATGATACCACGCCTGGCCCATCTGCCCCCAATGAGAATGTTTGACCCCAAATACACTTATACAGTGTGTATCTCCATCCCCCCATGTCAGCATATCCTCCTTATATTGATGCTGCGACCCCCTAATAGTGTAAACCTCTTATATCTGTGAACAGACCTAATATAATGTACCCCTCTTATATTAGTGCAGTGACCCCATAATTGTGTGATAATAATTGTCTGCTTCTATATCATTGCTGGAAAGGTAACTGCAGTAATCCACCTTAAGTGGACAGAGATTTGAGAGAGGAGTGGGAGGGCTCTACAGCACTTTAACATCGGGACTCCCGATGCGCTTGTGAAACAAGCAAGGTCCAAATTTTGTTCAAGAGTTCACCGTTAAAAATATCAATTTTTTTTATCTATAAATAAAAATTACATTTTTAGACTGAAATTTAGTTAAAGAGTGCACTATTAAAATGATCTAATGTTTTGCCTATTAATAAACATTTTATTTTTAGACTGAAATTTAGTTCAAGAGTGCACCGTTAAAAATATTTAATTGTTTTGTCTACATCATTAAGCATAATTATAATAATAAGAAAACTACAGACCTGCTTTGGAAGTTTGTAAAAACTAGTATTATGGACCAGCTGTGCACACTTTAACCTGTAAATGTTTTAACACATCCTTAAATGATGTGATGCACTGAAAGCTGACTCTCAGCGATGGCTGTAATAAAAACAAAAGGCAGAAGATAACAGCTGAGGGCCGGCGCACCCCCTCCTCTCTCCAAATAAGGTCTTTAAGTATCCAGAAGATCTCTCTGACAACTGAAAGGTTAATCCTCCAGGTTTACAAGTCAAAGTGCACAGAGGATCCAGTGTGTTGTGTTTGTTTATGGGGAATTGCCCAAGATCCCAAGCTTCTAAATTGTAAGCAAGAGCATGGCGCTTATATCCCTGAAGACAAGCAGGGTTGGGCATGATCAGTACTTGTATGGGAGACCACCTCAGAATACCAGGAGTTGTATGCTGTCACCCACTGGAGGAGGAACTGGCAATCCACTCCAGTATCTCTGTCATGAAAACCAAGTGGATCATCATGGCCATGGACATAAAAATGTGTCTGGTGTGTTACAGTCCATGAGGTCACAGAGAGTCGGAAACGACTGAACGACAAAAAAAAAAGATACACACAGGGCCTGATTAAGACCTTTAGAGGCCCTAAGCACTTAAAAGATTTTGGTGCCACCATATATTCAAAATATAAACAATAATAAATTATTACAATGTATATCATTAACCTCTATTATTATTATTTTAACTATTTGTATTATTGCATATGTATGTAATTTTTTTCATTTTTTGCGGAGACCTTTTTGTGAAACCTGATTCAGCTGCACCATTTGCAGTTTTGCACTCTACGGTGCATGGTAAGTCAGGCAATGGAACATTTCTGTGGTGCCCCCCTTCCCTTGATACCCTAAGCATGTGCTCATTTTACTAAATGGTTAATCCAGCCCCAGGTACCTCTGATAAAGCCGTCTAGTGGGCGAAACGCTTAGAGATATTAACACAATGATTGCTACCTCTATGTCCCCGTGGTAACGCCATCACATTGCAATGCCGACTCATCTGATAGCACAGCAGGAACCAAAAGCTACAGCTACCCACTATCAAATGAATTGACTAAATGATTACTGTGGTTACTTTGCTTTGCACAAAAGATTGCTTTTAAAATCCTCAAACTCACTAGTAGTGTTTTGACAGTCACTTTCAACATCCAATCCACCACCAGTCCACTTCGCCAGTAGATTTATGCTTAATGAGCCTTGTGTCTTGGGTCCAGTTGCAGACTTATTGTGTAGTATGAATTGTCATATATTTAATTTTAGATGGCTCCACACTATGCCTCAGACCCCCCGGAGTCCCTCAGTTTCCAGACCACAGCACTCTGGCTTAAGTCTCTAGATACTACAGTTTTTAGACCTTGTTGTTGTTCAGTTGTGTCCAACTCTCGATGACCCTATGAGCCACAGCTGGGAAGGTAAATCTGTCAGACATTGCCTCTCTGAGCTCCATCAAGCTGATTGTGCTTATTCATAATTTTATCTTAGATTAAAGATACTGGAGTAGGTTTCCAGTTCCTTCTACAGTGGACCAGGATTTGTCTAACCTCTCTGCTATGACCTACCCATCTTGGGTGACCCAACATGGTATATTTCACAGCTTCATTGAAGTACACAAGCTCCTTCACCGCAACAAGGTAGCCATAAGGAGGTTGAGACCTTAGACTTACGAAATAGAAGAGTAGTGCGTTAGGGAATTTTCATAGTTACATACATAGTAATTGAGGTTAAAAAAAGACTTTTAGTCCATCAAGTTCAACATTTTTAGATCTCCTCTGACCTTTGTAATATGTGGATTAACTGTTAATTAATTGTTAATTGATCCAGAGGATGGCAAACAGAAAAAAAAGCAGTTGAGACATTGCCAATTGCCTCAAAAGGGGAAAAAATAGAAATCCTTCCTGAACCCAGATACTGGCAATTAGATTACTCGCTGGATCACTACTCCTAATTTCAAGCAAACTAACACTAATTAGAATTAATACCTGTACTCAAACAGCTGTAGGCTAATAGGTGGGCTCCAGGTTGTCCACTCCTGTGTTGGTACCGTCCAGAGTAGGGTTTTCAAGTTCCATATGGTCCCTTTTCAGATCTAAACTACCTGCAAATAATGTGTAAAATTTATATTGAGGGATTTTTTTGGTGGTCATGGGTGTGTTTAAAACTAGGCCCAGGCCTAGGGCAACTGATTTAGTCTATATTATACAGGATTAAGGAACAACAGGGCCTCTCTTGTGAATTCCACCTTTAGTACTACATCTGAGGGTAATGGTGACTGCCTCAGAGACAGACCCTAAATGCTGCCATCGGGTCTGCAAAGAAAAATTACCAGAACCCTCTTAGATTGTGCGTGCTCAGCAAATTGAGCATGTGGTAAAAGGTGAACACACCCTGAGTCGGGGCCTAAGCTGCAGGGAGTCAAGGCATGTCAACAAAACAGTTCTAGACTTTTTCCTCTAACTTTCCAAAACCACCTTTTCCCCCATATTACATATTTCTACCTACCTCCCGTCTTGTGTTCCCCCTTACCATTTTCACTACATCTTTTATCCTCTCACTTTCCTTTCTTTACCTCTTTCCATTTTCTTTCAATCCATCTTTTTTCTTCCCTGCTTTCCTTTTCACCTCCTTTTGCCCCACTATACCATACACTTCTGCTTTTTCAGACCATCTCACCTCCCTTGTCTGTTACCCTCTATACTTACTTATTCTCCTGAGTTAGTAAATTGATCAGATTGCTTTCATTAATTATGAGCATATATTCAAATTAAACATATTTCTTAATAATAGACTATTTAATCAAGTAAAGCGTTAAAATAGCTGACTTAAGCAGACTGGACAGCATATGATAATGCAAGGTAATCAGATAGATATGTACTTTCCCTCCAGAGGGATTTGCATAAGTTAGAGAAATGGGCGACTAAGTGGGAGATGAGATTTAATAATGTAAAGTTATGCATCTGGGAAGGAAAAATAGCCATGAAATGTATAATCTTAATGGGGCAAATCTAGGGGTATCAGATATTGAAAGGGATTTGGGAGTGCTTGTGGACAACCACCTAGGTAACAGCGCTCAATGCCAAGCAGCAGCTGCAAAGATAAGTAAAATATTAGCATGTATTAGGAAGGGTATAGAAGCAAGGGAAGCAAATATAATTCTGCCACTATACAAATCCCTAGTACGTCCTCAATTGGAATATGGAGCTGGAAAAAGTACAGAGAAGGGCAGCAAAGCTAATAAGGGGAATGGAGGAGCTAAGTTATGAATAAAGACTAACCAAATTAAACTTATTTTCTCTAGAATAAAGGCATCTAAGGGAGGATTTGATTACCTTATATAAATATATCCAGGGTCAATACTAGGCTTTGTCAAGTGAACATTTTGTGCAAAGAGATTTTCAACTGACAAGAGGACATGCTTTAAGGTTCTTCACAATAAGGGTGGTTAAACTGTGGAATTCTCTACCAAAGAAGGTGGTGACAGCGGATTCGATAGATAACTGTACAAAAGTAATTGGATATATTTTTGAATAAAAAGGGCATTCAGGGTTATCCTGGTTAATTAGAGAGGGAGTATTGATCCAGGGAGGAATCTGAGCGCCAGTACCTGGGGTCAGGAAGGAATTTATTCCCCCCTCCCCCTTTTGAGACAATTGGCTAAGTTTCAATGTTTTTTTTTTCTGTTTGCCTTCCTCTGGTTAAATTATCAACTAATCTGCATATTGCAGATCAGAGAGATCTAAAAAGGTTGAACTTAATGGACTAAAGTTTTTTTCAACCACAATTACTATATAACTATATACAAGCAGATGGTATGTGTGACAATGCCAGGCTTGGTTTTGCCGTGGGAGAAAGCTGCTCAGGACTTCTGCAATATGGTACTTTATGATATAGGATATTAACAGAAACAACACATATCATTAAATACACTGCATAATATTGTACCAGTACACAAACTAACCAATTCAAACAATCCTTCAATATCGAGTCAGACACACACGACGAGCACATGATACACATGTGGCACATACTGGGCACATACACAATAGACACTAATGAGCGCACAACTACATGAGATAGATGGTTTAATTAGGATTGAGCATTAATAAAACAAATTTTCAATTAAACTAAGCAAATTCAACATTAAACTTGCTTCAAAGTTCAGACTCAGCTGCTGCTTGTATCCACCCGCTAGAAGGTCAATGAGGGGAGGCGGCTTTTAGAAAGAAAATCGACCAACACAATGATCAGCATTTGCTGGAGACTTGTTGTATTATAGAAAGTTCCTCTGGCAATAATCGTTTGCTGTGGGAACAGCCTATACATTATTGTTTATTTTCTTATAATTTCTGATTTTTTTTAAAACCCTTTAGACCTGATCAGGATGGAGGCAAACACCTAGCTGGAGACAGATACTAATTTGAAAAATAATTTAATATTAAATATTACTATAAATTATTCAATATGAATTGTATTAATTATCAATGCATAATTACAATAATTAGTTAATCTTGGTAGGTGATATTTTTAATGGTATCCACAGAACTAAGGCATCTGGTTAAACTCAATAGTCCAGCTGAGAGGGGGCATCTGAAGGTGCTTCTCAAAGCCATTTATTTTATTTCAAAATATTCTGTTTTTCTTTATATGGATGTGTTAAAGTTTATCACCAGTGTGGTATCGCAAACTGATAATCATCTTCATTGAGTTGAATGGAAAGGGAGATGCTTATCAGCTGATTATCTGATTATCATGATGAAGGACAATTTTTAGCACATCTGTAAATCAGTATCCACAATCCTAATACAAACTCTGTGTAAATGATATATCCAGATAGTAGGATCCAGCTAACTCCGATCTGTAGTTAAAGTAATAAACACTCACTTTTCTTCAAAGCTGACACCGACTGATAGCTGCAATAAAGCACGTCCAATATCAGTATGTTAGGGACCTATAGTGTCATTGTGTGGTCACTGCTGGGCTAATTATCATCCCCCACCACCAAATGAGGGCCATAAACTCAACAGTGACCCAGAGCCCTGGGAAAGGAATATGGTGAGGATGCAGATCACACAAGTCTCGTGTCTCATAGAACTATGATTTATCTATGATTTTATTCAAAAATGGAACCATAAAAGGAATGCTATATATTTGGGAAAAAAATCACATCCTTGTGAGCAAGTTAAAGGGCCACTTTAGTAGTCTTATAAATGGCGCCCTAACGAATAGTAAGGTTAGGTTGCCAAGAAAAAAAAACTTTATTAAACCTTACTGTGCATTTAATCAACTAGTTAGTATTTTTCAACCATGCCCCCAGCCTATATACAGTAAATTGTATATTCGTCCCCCTTCTGAATGAAGTATTGTGTCTGGAGTGAAGCCACCCAGAGGGAAAGGGCAAATGAAATTGACATACCACAACTACAGTCTGGGAAAGTGTGTGTACATGGCTACCAGGTTACACTGCTTCCTGCAACTAATGTGTGTTTTTTCAATATGGCATTTTCCCCTAGGCGGGTCCACTCTAGCCACAATACTTCATTCAGCAAGTGGAGAGAACTGGAGCTTATACAGCTTTATACATTGAAAAGTTGTTTAAATTTACAGTAGAAGTTGAATAACGTTTTTTTTCTTCTTATCAAGTCATATCTATTATTTAGGAAACCTTTTCTAAGAATAATTAAGTGGTCCATTAACAAGATTAGCAGCTATTTAAGCCATGAGCATAAAAGTTTTTTTAGTAAAGTTTTTATACTTTTTGTTTCAGGGAGGGCAGGTCATCTTGAACCGTGAGTATGCCTATAGCTAAATGGGGGAAGGTTTTTCCTACTGGGTCTTATTCTTCTATTGAGTTATATTGTCACATGGTTACGTCAAGTGGCAATAGAGATCTTATGTGAATCCACAGTTCCTCCCAGGTTTGTAATCCTGCTAAAAAAAAGGCAAAATCTCTACTACAATTTATATATATATATATATATATATATATATATATATATATATATATAACATATATTACATATATATATATGACATATATTACATATATATATATGACACTGTGGTCTAATGATAAAAATCAGTATTTTACAAGAACACACCTTTTTATGATAGATGCAGCAGGGAAAATAAAATGGAATATTTCAGTGAATTATAATTGGATATAAAAGATACAATTATATGGGATTTATTTATTTTTCCCTTACTAAAAAAATGACCATTTTCAAGTTTAGTTATTCAAAATACCATATAGAAAAGCATAACTACAATGGATTTTTCTGTTTAATATGTTTAGGCAGAAAGAATAGACAATGGACCTATTTGTTCTTATTTACTATTGAAACATGTATTTCTTTTTCAGTATTGTGGCACATACTAACAGACTCAATAGTTCTAGATTGTAAGCTCTTTGAAGCGGGGGTTTTAGTTCTCTTACACCAAACTGCCTTATTATATTCTTTTTTATATTTCAGCGTTTTGTATAATAAGTTTTATTTTGTATTTGCCATGCTCTACTTTACTATACCTTTGTAATTAGCCCTATGGAAAATGTTGCCATTTTAAATATTAAAAAAAAGGGTAATAATTTTAGTTAATTCCTGTACCCATGTCTGCACTGGAGACGTCTCTTTGTGAGACAGCCACATAGCCCTTATCAGTTCTGTGAGAGGTAATAAAATGACCTCTAACCTCTCTAGACCAGTAGTAAATCTCTCTATTGTGGTTTATAAACAGCACAATATGGGGTGGGGCTGGGGTATTGTGAGGGGACTGTGGTGGTATTGTAACCTTATTGTGTGAGACGTCACAATATTACCAAGTCATTTTGTCTCCTGACACTGACCTAAGAGAGTTCTGAGGTTAATTATATACAGTGACAGTCATGGGAACTGGATGGCTGCCATCTTTAATGCCTAGACTAGAGGGTAAACCATAAATCATTTTTCTCCATAAGGGTTAGGGGGCTCCAGATGTGGACTCCTTGACCACTGTGCCTTAGTTACTGGAGCTACACCCTACTGACGAGGCCCAACTAAGGCTGAAACATATGTCTGAGGTTTGCTGGTTCTCCTGTTCAGGGTAGAATTGCCTGGTATTTGGGGGCTGGATCACTCTATTGGGTGAGACCATACTGATATACTACAGGATATTTCCCACTGTGAAGGACACCGGTGAGCTAAACAAGTGCTGCTCTTGTAGAATATCATGCCCATGGAACTAATCTATTAAGGTTAGAAGAACAATTGCACCTTAAAGAAAAAAAGGGGCTCTTCACAGTAAGGGTGGTTAAACTGTGGAATTCTCTAGTAATTAACAATGAATCCATCACATATATAGTTGTGAGCATACGAGTTGTTGCTAATGCTTGTGGGCTCGCATAGCGAGCCCGCGACCCTCGCGAAGGCGCTCCTTGCCAGCAACTGCGACCCTCGCAAACTCAACATATTCTCACCCTCTGGGCCTTGCCTCTTTCTTCCGGTTCTTTCTCAATGCAGGCTGCCATCTTGCACAGCTATGACCTAAAGTCTCACTCATAGAGGAGGGGCTTCACACTACCAGGGCCTCATGCTGCAGGCAAGCAAACTGTGGCATGCTGAATGAAGTTTTGTGGCTGGAATGGCGTTGCAAAAGGGGGAAGTGTCAAATTAAAGCTGAGCTACCAGCCATATACAGATACAATATCTTGTCCCAGACCTTGCGTGTTTCATCAGCGCCAGAGTCAGAATGCTGTACACCCCTCCCAGTGGTCTGTCACAGGCTCTGTCCTCTTAAGGTGGATTACTACAGTGACAATAACAGTAAACAAGCAGAAAGAGTAATATCCCGACGGGGGGGGGGGGGGTATGAGATCAGAATGGGGGACCTGGGGGGTGTATGAGATCAGAATGGGGGACTTGGTGGGTAGGAGATCAGAATGGGGTACCTGGGGGGGTAGGAAATCAGAATGGGGGACCTGTGGGGTAGGAGATCAGAACCTGGGGGTATTCTGATCTCCAACACCCCCCTCCCTGGGTCCCCATTCTGATCTCCAACACCCCCCTCCCTGGGTCCCCATTCTGATCTCCTACCCCCCACCCTCCCTGGTCTGTATAACACTCTTTCTGCTTTTTTATCATTGTTGTAACCCACCATAAGAGGACAGAGCCTGTGACAGACCACTGCGAGGGGTGTACAGCATTCTGATTTTGGCGCTGATCAAACACACAAGGTCCCTTGTCCCTAACCACTATCATACTGCAATTGTGGCATGGCATGGGGTGTCTTCACTCCAGACACAATACTTAAGAGCATATAGAGATCTGGATTCTATACAGTATATCTCGAGAGCATGGTTAATAAATAGTCACTAATTGTTCAAATAAATAGTAAAATATTATTTTTTCCATGTCAAGCCCTACCTAACTATTCTTTACAGAACATTTTCTAATACCCCTAAAGTGACCCTTTAATATGTTCATAATGCCAAACACTTAAATATTCCCTAGAGCCAGGCTTCTATCTCACCCTTAGATTTTAAACAAATACAACAAGAAGAACCAAAGTAAGCGGGGCATGGTTATGGCTGGAAAGTTTTGCTCTTAAATGAGGAGATTCCACTGAAAAATGGACAGTCAGGTTAAATGCAAAAGACAATAACATAGAATTTAGAGCATCAATCTTCACCAGTCTGTGATGCACCACCCTGAGACTGCATAGAGGGAAAGTCCACAGGGAAACATTTAAAAACGTTACCTGGCAGCTTTATTTCATTTGACACTGCCCCCCTCATTAATACCCCCCACCCTAATACATACCTAGTTTTTGCCATGTTTGGTCACACCCAGCAGGCCCTGGTCAGATCCGGTGATCCAAATACTCCGCAGGGCCTTGTTATTGCTGATTGGCGGATTGTGTATTTAGTAATTAGCAGAATATACAAACCTGACATCAGGGTCTGGGTAAAGAGGGGATTTTGTGTCAGACTAATTCTGTGACATTATCAAGGTGACATTAATTGGCACTTATATTAACCCTATGCGTGTCACAGAGCTCATGTACAATGAAAAAAGTGTTTGAAACCTTTGAGGCTGACTAAGAGCATCATTAAGCAGGAAAAGTCATACAGATAGTTTTAATTAAGAAATAAATGGACCTTGAGGCATCCATGATACTTTGGTGAAAATAATGCATGTAATGGGGGCGTTTACATTTCTGGAGAGCATTGCTTGTAACCAATTGATGCAAGCAGCCGGCATCTGGCCCTGTGAAGGGGAATAGGATGGTGGTTTTAAACCAGATTGAGAGGATTTTCCTGATATTTATTATCTATTCAAGAGTAGACCAAGGGGGAAGGAGGAGGATTTGTTGACTGCTTGTGGATTCAGATAAGATTTGAGCACAGAGCACCATATCCCTCTCATAGGTTCAGCAGAGGCAGTTTGCACATTTTATCTGCACCAATGAGTCCCCTCAACGGTGACCACTAGATACTAAAATAAAAATGGCTTACTCAGAATAATTGTATACAATACTTAATAAATTAAAAAAAATTCTGATTTTTTGCTAATTATTTCTATACATTAATGTTGTGGTGGAAGTGTCCATTGCTTTAATTTATATTATTAAGGGAACTTGGGATTCAATAAAATGTTTAGAGCCCTATTTAGTGAAGGAAGGCTCAGCAACATGTTCTAGAGAGATGGTCACTTGCTGGTTAGTATGAGACACTGCACAGCAGAGTCTGTGCCTTCATGAGCTACAGAGGGAAGACCCAACCGATTTCTATGATATTAGGCAGAAAAACAGAGCTTGTAAGCTCTTTTTAATACTATTAAGTGCATACAAGTAAATAGATACAAAGGTTTATTATACACCTAGTAAAATCCAGGAACCTTCCATATCCCTTTAATTTAGCTCTATTGATATCACCTACACAAAGGAATGTGATTGTACATCAACTGGGACTTCACTAGCAACCAAGATGGCTAAAAGTCACCGTGATGACTGAACTTGGTGGTTTTACCCAAACTTGCCGAAAACACTGGACTCCAAACACAGTATGTATTCAGTGAAAACTAATGGAAGCCAAACAACACATACTGGGCAAAATCTATTTGAAGTAATTCACCCAGGGTTTAAGGAGAGTTGTGTGACTCAAATACAAATATACGAGCCAGGAAGCCTTGTGTCGTTCAGTCCTCATAAACAAATATTTGTCTCTGATTAATTAAAACCATAATAGAGCTTACAAAGAGACCATCTCATGACATCATCATCGCAGACCTCCCAAATCCTTATTTTCAGAGGAAACCCCCCTGTCCCTCTTAGTCTATCTATTGAAGGAAAGTCCCACATTCATAGGGAAAAAGGTGTCCGTTTAAGAGCAGAATCTTGTTTTCCAGCCCTGACCTTGTCCCACTTTCTCCAGTTGTTCCTGTTTTCTCTCAAAGTCAAATAGAAATATAGATTAGAGTGCAAGCTCCACAGAATACGTGAGTGGAGCATCATGTGCACCTTAAGTGTGTGTGTGTCTAACACTAAGTGTATACATTGTGCTAAATGGCTGTAATACTACTTAATGCATCATTTCTTCAAGATGATAACCGTCCGTCTTTGTCCACTACAAATGTTGGGGTGTGTGTTATCCTATGGTGTGTGTTGTTCAGTCATGTCCAACTCTCCGTGACCTCATGGACAAGCCGATCCACTTGGCATTCATAGCAGTGATAATGGAGTGGATTGCCAGTACCTTCTCTAGTGGGTTACAGCATACAGCTCCTGGTATTCCTAGGTGGTCTCCCATCCGCTTGGCGTCAGGGTGGTGTCACCTCTTAGTTCCCTGACTGGAATCAAACCCAGGTTGGCGTGGTGAAAGCACCAAATCCTAACCACTGGACCACCAGGCATTAGCTACCACCCTGTGATAGATAATACCAAATAGCCAAACCTGCAGCCCCTATACTTTACAGCAGCTCCTACATTACCTTGGAAGAACACTGTAGTTCAAGAAAAGGTGACCTTGTTTGTGAATTATATAACAAACTAACACCAATAGCTGATGTGTAAGCATAAGACATCTTTTTAAAAGAAAATCAGAATTGTTTAAGAGTTTTTATGAATTAAGGAATCCACCTTCTCTTTCTGTCATCACTCTCTGAAAGCTGGAACACGAGGTTATGTTTTGATTTATCGGTGTAGGAAAGGGCGGAGAAAGGAAGACCGCGTTAGGATGATTTTTTTTAGATAATTTGATCTACTTGAAGTTGACACCACACCCTTCATCCACACAGGCATGGAAGCAGACACAAACCTTGCTCTCTACAAATGAACACCCCTCACATACACAAGTCCACCAAAGTCACAATTAAATGGGAAAACTAAAACCGTTTATTTTTTAATGCTCTTTTCCCTATTTTTTATAGTATAATCCTATATATTGTATAAACAGTCATGGGAACACACTAGTGGGATAATTTGGACCCTGGTCATATCCCTTGCTATTGGCTGAGCACATTGTGCCATGTCAGGACAGTACTCCAATGACTTTATATCCTCTGCATCAAGGACTTAAGACTGACCTAAGAAGAGGGAGACATAATCTATGTCTATCCAGTGACCACTGTAATTTAGTAAAGAACCCGGTTTGCGAAGTAAACATAAAAGGGACATGGAGGTTTTCTGGATTTTATTAGGAATACCTATGCATCTATTTACAAATCTGGATCAGTACCTTGTCCTGGTTTGTGTACCTCAATGAAGCTTTGAGCTATACCATCATGTAGGATCATCCAAGATGGTCATAGCGGAGAATGATCAGACAAATCAGTCACCCACTCCAGTATCTTTGCCAAGAAAACCTTGTGAATGAGCACAACCAGACAAGATGGGCCTGGCGTGATGGGGTCCATAGAGTTAGAGTCGGACATGACTGAAAAACAAATATATCCATCTACTTTTATTTACTTTATTAAGAAGTGCTGTTTTTTCTGCCAAATAGTACCTGCTTGGTCTGTCCTCTGCAGTTTCATATGCACTATCATATAGCCAACCAGTAACCACCTCGCAGCCACACTCTTCAATATGCTGGTGAAAAGTGTTTATTTTTTTGCATCATTTAGTTGTTTCCAACTCTCCATGACCTGGTATTCCTAGGTGGTCTCCCATCCAAGTACTGACCAGTTTCTACCCTGCTTGGGTTCAAGGTGGTGTCACCACTTGGTTTCCTGACTGCAATCAAACCCAGGTCACGGTGGTGAAAGCACCGAATCCTAACCACTGGACCACCAGAATAATGGTTATTGATTAATTAAAAACACTGCACTTTAAAGTCTGTGTCTTTATGAGCTGCAGAGGGCAGACCTAAGCAGGTACTATCTGTATTTCACCAGGGCAGAAAACAAAGCACAGCTTTTAGGCAATTCTTAGTAAGGTACATAAAAGTAAATTGACACATAGGGATATTATATCTTTAGTGGAATCCAGAAACCCACCATGTCCCTTTTACAGCACTGTCAGCTGTGCAATCACAGGCATAAAATAATTTTTAGACAAACATCTTTATTTTGACAGACTAATTGTAATAGTCCATGTTGTCTGTCTTCAACACTTCCTGCTTGCCTAACTGCTTTTTGTTTTATCCAATTAAGCAATGGAGGGTGATTTGTAATCTATATTCAGTTTTTTCGTATTTCATATCGATTATAGTTTCTATGTACATGTAGACTTTTTAGTTACTTCACAAACATGTATTTATTCCTAAACTATAGAGGCCTTAAAACGTTTGTTTTAACTATGTTAATATTATCCTCCTCAATAATGACATAACATTAACATTTCTCTTCTTTCTAAATGCCCCCAGACTCTCACTTTCTGGACCATCCCCGTTCTTGCTGTTTCTCCTCATGAGAGCTGCCATGTCGTACAGCTGTGACCTAAAGCCAAGCCAAGTCTCTTGAGCCCAGCCAAACAGCATGTCAGTGTCTGCTTGTTAACAGCATGATACAGTTGCTAGTGTGAAGCCCCTTTCTCTGTGGGTTTCAGCCACAGCTTTGCAATATGCCAGCTGTCATGATGAAAAACTGTATGAAAAGGGGCAGGCTCCAGAAAGTGGCAATCTGTTACTCTGAGGGCTACTTAAGTGAAGTATATATTTTACATGACAATTGAGGAGGGTAAAATGAATCTAGTTAGAACATTCATATAAAACAATCACATATATAGTTGTGGACCAAGAACGTTGGTCATGTTTGCGGGTTTGTCATGCTTTGCAAGCCTTGCGAAGCCAGGCGAGCCATTGACCGTGCTGGACTTGGGCTGCGAGGCAGGACTTAGGCAACTGCAAGCCTCGCGAACTGAGGCGAGCAGTTGAAACACGTGGGACTTAGGCTGCAAAGAGTGCCACAGGCGCTCATCACGAGGGCCGCGGGACTTAGCCTGCAATGAGCGCCAAAGGGACTTAGAGGGGGATAGAAAATTGCGTCCCGTAGGACTTAGGACCAGAGGCACGTACATGGGTGGTGGGCCTTGCAAAATTATGACTTTAATGGCTGAATCACTGAACAGTAAAAAACCTAAAAAAAAAACAAATATGCCTCAAATTCACTTACACAATCACACACAGCACAGGGGGAGAGTCCGGGAGCCTGCGAGTTAGGTTGCAAGTTAATTTGAGCCATATTTGCCATTTTTTCAAGATTGAAAATCACGTAAGAGAGAACAAAAAATGGCTCATGAAAAACCGCAACACAACGAAAACGAGGCTGAAGGACGTAAGCAGTAACACTTAAACCAAGGCAATAACACAACCCAAGACAGTAACACTCAAGCACAACGCCTATAAAAAAGGACACAGGGTGAGAGACTTGCAATGAGCGCCGAAGGTGCTCAGAGGGCCCATAGCATCGCATTATGTGGCAAACAGCATTGCCAGGCTTACAATTTTACTCCAGTCATCGTTAACAGGCAATTTCCTAATTACCTAATTACCTAAATAGTCTCTTTACCTGTTCTAATAATGCACAGATGGGGCACAGCACAAGTACCGTAAAATAATACATTGTGTCTTCATCAGATGGCACTAATAACAATAATTAAAAGGTAACGGTAGTCATTTATTTTAACTATACTAGTCTAAAGAAATATGCTTGTAAATAGACCCCTAGACTCTAATGTATTATCTTTTATGTGCAATTATGCTACAGTGCAATCTACCATTATGGTTTCTGCTGATCAAACTCTCCTCCCAGCTCATGAATCTGTTAGGAAGCTTCGGTCTCCCCAATGATCATTTGGCACTTTAAACTGCTTGTGCTTACAATAGAAGTAATGGAAAGCTCATTAGTTTACGAGCCCACACTCACCTGAGAAAGAGAAACAGACAGAATATACTGAGAAAAGAAAAATAAATTGCATATAAATTATAAAAAATTTAAACTGTTGTGTAATTTTGATTTCTAAATACATTTTTCCTATTATGTTTAGTTATTTAAAATAAAACGCAGAAAAAATGGCCAGTGGCACCACCATGTTTTGGTTTATTGGCACCACCATGTTTTGGTTTATAATACCTCTCCCTATATACACACTGTTGGATGAAATCATAGAGAATTACGGGAAAATCATAATTAACAAAAAAATAAATTAACAACTTCATTACATTTACCCTCAGTGGAAAAATAACACGTTCAAAGTGTCTCTAAATTTATTAAATATATTAAGTCAGATGCAGTTATTTAAATATGAAAGACTCAGGTGGGATACTTTTAAATCCCCAACACAAGATTCACATAACGGTTTATTCAGCGGCGCAGAAATTGGCTAAATAGATTTAATCCAATATCTGCATAATTATTCTGTTTAAAAGTACAACATATATACAGCTATAAATTAATTCTAAATAGATTTCCATTTTTTTTCTTGTTGGTTTTATTTTTTTTTTCTTGTTCTTTTGTTCTAAAAGTCTTTTGATTTCGGTAGAGTATGAAGAAATCACCAGGCCACTGTCTGAAAGAGATCCGGACACACAAACAGAAGGAAACGCTCCTGAATTCTGCAAGGTGTTGTATCCTAATGGGAGATGATGAGGAACCAGTCTATGGAAAACGGGGAGTTGCGGGATGAAGCAGAGCAGCTTTAAAACCAGTCCTATTGCCGACAGGGCGCACAGTTATGTCAAGGGTTGTGCGTTGATACTTTAAATATTCAGAACCCTATTGCTTCCAGAGGGGATTGTAACGCATTGCTCTGCTATGTGTTGCAGCCGCTCTGGTAGCGAAGGAAATACGGTGTGTTTAGCACGTCCTCTAGGCTCGATGGATATTGCCAGACGATTTCATAAAATCTGAAAAAAGGAGAAATAAAGCAAATTAGGATATGTTTTTTTTTTTTTTTTGCACAGTTACCAATGGGACCCTGTGACATTATCCAAACAGGACATTGCAAAAGGATGCTTCTGATGGGTCATATGTGCACACTGATGCTTCTGATGGGTCATATGTGCACACTGATGCTTCTGATGGGTCATATGTGCACACTGATGCTTCTGATGGGTCATATGTGCACACTGATGCTTCTGATGGGTCATATGTGCACACTGATGCTTCTGATGGGTCATATGTGCACACTGATGCTTCTGATGGGTCATATGTGCACACTGATGCTTCTGATGGGTCATATGTGCAAACTGATGGGTCATATGTGCACACTGATGCTTCTGATGGGTCATATGTGCAAACTGATGGGTCATATGTGCACACTGATGCTTCTGATGGGTCATATGTGCACACTGATGCTTCTGATGGGTCATATGTGCACACTGATGCTTCTGATGGGTCATATGTGCACACTGATGCTTCTGATGGGTCATATGTGCACACTGATGCTTCTGATGGGTCATATGTGCACACTGATGCTTCTGATGGGTCATATGTGCACACTGATGCTTCTGATGGGTCATATGTGCACACTGATGCTTCTGATGGGTCATATGTGCACACTGATGCTTCTGATGGGTCACATTTGCTCTATGTTACTTCTGTCCATCCCTTAGGTGTCCAGGGAGTGGGAGAGTATCTTCCCTGATAGGAGTCTTTACCTGTCTCCTTCCCTGCTGTGCCACTGAAGATAAATCTAGATTGTGTAGAACAATATTTAGTGCAGCCTCCTGGGCAGATCTTCTGCCACTCCATGGACACTTAATTAGGGGCAGAGAGCAATACTAGCACCTAAAACACTAAAATAAATGTAGATTATTATTATCCTTCATTTGTAATGAGCCAACATAATCCATAGCACCATACAGGGGTTAATTACAAGGCTAAAACAATATATAATTTAAACATTATATGATACACATATTTTAAGTAAAGAAGCAAAGTAGTTTTTACACCTTCTACCCATGAGTACGGTAGTTTGGTATCTGTACATCTGCTGCCGTTACCTGTGCTCAGCCAGATCTAGCCATGCATTGTGGCTTGGACTTCTGACAGTCTATTACAGCTGGGTGTTCCCATTCTTTGTGCTCGCTGATACAGATCAGAATCACCAAAATAACGCGCCCGGTACAGCAGCCCTTCCTCTGGAGGACATAGAAATAAAAAGAAACAAAAGGTCATAACTGAGCAACAAACAAAGCCAGCAATCAGAGTAACTGCCAGATACGCAGAGCGAACAAGTGGCACTGCAGCCACACACCACTTTTTTTAAAAGGTTAACACTAGGACCAGTACCATGTTAAAAGTTCCTCTACCATTTGTCAAAGCTACAGACAGATTAATGAGGAACTTATCTGCAGCTAAACTCTACTCTATGGATGCAAGTGCAAAACTCAATGGAAATCTTGTGTGTCCTATGTAATATCACCCCGATTAAAACGGATCTCAAAAGACGGTCTCTGTCCCCTTAAGCAATGAAGTTAACCAGCCAGTCCTCAGATCAAAAAGATTGAGAGAGTTAGGTTATTTTTTTAATGTGTAATGATATTTGGTTTATTATTTTTTTTTATTGATACTGATTATCATTTCTAGATTTCTGAAGTTTTCTGCCCCCTGTTATTATTACATATTTGGATAAATTACTATATGGATATTCAAATGCCCCCGTTTATATAGCGGTTTATTTTTAAAACCTGTAAAGACTATTTATAATCATATACATTTATTAAAAAAATGTGTAGCAGGTAAAATAGGATGGTAAGGAGGAAGAGCTTTCTATCATGCATGATTTTGTACTCTGAAAAGTGTCCTAGGTTGGTCCCTTAACTGCTGAGGCCATTAATCAAAAGGGAGAGGTGATTGCCAGAATAATGTACTCATAATGCTTGGTGTACAAATATATAAATACTATAGTGTTAAAAATCAATGGATGTAGCTTTAAATCTACATTCATTACTTTCAGTAGTTTTAATGGACTGGGCATATCTTACAAGCTCGTTTTATATTGGCACAAAAAGGCACTTTTACCCTGTATCACTTTATTGTGAAGGCTCCATAGTGACACAGTGTAATAATACTCAGATGCGGCTATTCCTGCTTTTATACATTGTATAACCTTAAAGAAACATACCAGCATTCTCATCTCCCATCACCAAGAAGTTCCTGGGAATCATCTCATACTGGGAGGTATGGAACTTTTTATCTATTGTTTTGTATGCTTTTTTTTCCTTTTTATACTGTGATTATTGTATACTTCTTGTTTATACTTTAGTATTTTCAATAAAACAAATGAATGTGTACTATTACTGGGCATTGCGTTTCTTGCCCCCATACCTTTTGTCTATCATGATGTTGGAGCTTTATATGTGGACACTGCTCTGTGACAGAAGCTGCCATCCCAGACGGTGCTGTATGGACCCCCGATGTGTGATTTACACTACCCAGATTCAGACGGGGATACAAGACCGTGACCATATTCTGCACATAAGAACATCACGGACTGAACTTCATTTGAGACCTATACAGCTTCCCCCAATGGTTGGAGTATTGTGGGATATCTTATTACACCTATTTCTGAATATTGTAGTCTGTGTGTCTTAGAGAATCGTCATACTACCTGCACCTTGAGCGCTATAGGTTCCAGGCTAAACCTTACTAGGTATAGCTATTGTTTGACTTTATTCATTTTTATCTCTTTCTAAAAATGAACCCCCCACAATAAAAGCAAGTTCTTTTAAACAGCACCTATTATATGGTGATGCAGTGGTCCTTTAAATGGACTCTGCCCAAAACAGTTTAGTTTTATATAGATGTTATAACCAATTTTATTGATTATTTTTATTCTGCTCAATTTAATTATGACATAAAATATAGATTTCAATTGCTTCTAAGTGCTCGCCTTCTGGAGTCTTCCTTTTCTTCCTGCTCTTACTTATGGTAGTTGCCATCTTGCACTTCGGAGACCTAAAGAAACTCCCAACCATATAATGGCATCCTGTGTATCGGAGTAGGTTGATACATTAGTAGTGTAAAGCCTATCATGGTGGGCGTGGCTTTAGATAATAGCTGTGCAAGATGACACCACCCGTAACAGACAACAGGAAGAAAAGAGTGAAGCTGCAGAAGGTGATAATCTGTATTTTTCTGGGGACTCCTTAAACTGATACTTTACTGTGGAGAAATTGGAACAATATATTGGAACGATATATATTGAGAGGAAATGCCCTGCACAAACTGGTTATAACACTGAGGCAGGACATTTTGGCCAGTATGATACACTCACTTTGCTGCTTCTCCTTCCAGCAGTTGTTCCTGAGGTTGGAGATATAATCCTCCTCAACGCTCCTCTCCACATTCTTTAGGTTTATCCCAGTGTACTCTTCTTCAAAGCTGTCCGATACATAGAAAGGAACCTTCAAGTGCTCAGTGACCCTCCTATGTACGTGTCCCACCGACCTGTTTAGGGAAAGACCACAGAGGAGCGTGATGACATATCAATGGCACCAAACGTTATGGCAGAATGCAATGGCAGAAAAATAACTTACATTTCCTCAGACATATTCAAGTCTATAACCGAGAAGGATGCCCTACAATTCTAGTCTATAACCGAGAAGGATGCCCTACAATTCAAGTCTATAACCGAGAAGGATGCCCTACAATTCTAGTCTATAACCGAGAAGGATGCCCTACAATTCAAGTCTATAACCGAGAAGGATGCTCTGCTGGTTTGATTTCTGCATGAATCGTCAAGCCACGGCAGATGATATTATCATTAAGTCCTCACAATAAGTTTGCCTTATAACTTGCTATTTTGAGTTATAATTAAAACACATATACTTTTTTCTTTTTCAGTCTTTTCTTGGATATTTATTCTGTACTTTATTGTTAAAATATCGGACGATTAAAACAATGTTTAAAACAAAATGACTTAAATATACCACCTGACTGTACTATTATAGAATTGTCACTATCATAAGTGGTGACCATTCTATAATAGTGACAATTTTAATTATTTGTCTCAGACCGGTAGTATCAAAATGTATGATGAACAAGGCAACATTTCACCGGTTTAAATTCTATCTATTTATCATTGTTGATTCTTGTTCTGAAATAAATGGAATATTAGGTTGTAACTTTTCTCTGTCGTGGTTTGTATTATTTAGCAACCCACTCCAGTATTTCTGCCATGAAAACCAAGTGGATCAGTATGGTGTGTTGTCCATGAGGTCACGCAGAGTCGGTCACGACTGGGCGACACCATTTACAATAATACAGTGTGGGAAGCAGCAGTGTCAAATATTTAAAATTAATAAAAACTACAAGAGATAATAAAGTTATAATATATCGATAACAAGCAAATACAGTGGTTCTAATAAATAAGTTAAACATGATGGTAAAAGAGTAAAAAGTAATTGGTTTAAAAATAAATAAATAAAGATAAGCCACTGTGAAAAACAATAATAAAGGCTAATTATCTACACTGAAAAATAAATACTAGAAATGTAATCTGCAATTTGCAAAGTAAATGCTTTTAAACATTGTGTAAGAATACACCGTACACATCGTGGCAATCAGCAGTGGAACATGTTACATAGTACATAGTTACATAGTAATTAAGGTTGAAAAAAGACTTTCAGTCCATCAAGTTCAACCTGTTAAGATCTCCTCTGATCTGCAATATGCGGATTAGTTATTAATTAAATTATTGATTAAATAATTATTAATAGTATAGTATTGGAGAATGAATAAAGAGTTAGTCCATCAAGTTCAACCTTTTTAGATCTCTATTGATCTTTTTAATTTGGACTATTTATTATTATTGTTAATTGTTAATTATTGTTAATTGATCCAGAGGAAGGCAAACATAAAAAAAACCCCATGTGCTAAATAATACAAAGCACGCCAGAGAAAATAAAGTTACAACACTATGGGTCCTATTCTATTGGCCAATTCTCAAAGTTACTCACACTTAAAACCAGGCTAAAAATTGCCACATATCCTATTAGCTACTCACAATACGATTACAAGTTACCCACCCACAATCACTATGGGCAACCAAACCCGCAAAACTGGCCTAAGTACTCCATTGGAATTAGCACAGCTTGAATATTACAAGCTCTAACTAAAGTTACACAAAATCAATATTCTATTAGGGTCGTAGGTCTAGCTCGCAAATAAGGTCTGACCCGCAACTGAAAAAAAGATCTTAAGTTTCTATCAAAAATAGGGCTTTTTTTTAGACACTTACTAGAGCTGTAACCGCAATTAAACACACAATACTGTACTTTAAAAACATGGGAAAGCATGGGAAGACATTAATAGAATTAATTGCAGAACAGTCTCAAACCCACAAATATGCAATTACAAATATTTTTTTATTTGGGACTTAAGGGGTAATAACACATCATGGAACCTGCATTGTCTAGAACACTTGCTTTAATGATTTCTAAATTGCTGGATTGCGAGTCCGATTGCTAAAATTTACTTCTTGACACTAATTAGTTTGTAGTCTCTGAGTGAAGTTTAAAGTATAAACGCCATGTTGTATTGACATCATGATGACGGTCTCATTTACTATTGGCTGTGTCTAAGAAGTATTGAGAGTGTTTAAGGAGTAAAATCTAGGCTTGCGTAAATATTGTCAGATCATATGATCATGCCCCCTAAAATCTGACTTAAATATGCAGGGTTTACAAGTTCAGCCTTGTGGTCGGAATTTGCAAACTGGAGTCAATAGAATACATCTAAACATATAAAAAAAAACAAAAAAAAAACACGCAGTTAATAGAACATGGCCCGACGTTACCATTTATTTCAGAACAAGGATGAATAATGTCATCTGTGATAAGCAGATTGAAATCTATAATTTAAAAAGAAAATCACTATTATTATTATAGTTCATTTATAACGCACCAACATATTCCGTAGCGCTGTACATAGTTAAGTTCAGACAAAGATAAATACAAATTAACATATAGCAAAGCAAGGAGGGCCCGGTCTTTGCTATGGGCGAAATGTTGCCTTGTTAAACATACACTTTAATACTACTTGTTTGAAAAAAAAAATATTAAAATTGTCACTATTATAGAATGGTCACGACCTATGATATAAAAACATAGCCTTGGAATATTGGTACAATCAGGTGGTATCTAAAAGTCATTTAGTTTTAATTATGGTTTTAATCATCTGATATTTTAACAATAAAGTGCTAAATAAGTTACATTTAAAAAAAAATTAATAATCATAGGTAATGAAGAAAAGACAAGAAGCAAAGTGTTGTAAATGGAACATACTCAGATTGGACTAATGTGGTAAGTGGAGTTCCTCAGGGCTCAGTATTAGGTCCTCTCCTTTTTAACATATTTATCAATTACTTAGAAGTTGGACTGCAAAAGTATTGTCTCCATTTTTGCGGATGACACGAAGTTGTGCAATGTAATTAAATCAGAAAATTATGTACTTTCCCTCCAAAGGGATTTGCATAAATTAGAGAAACGGGCAATTAAATGGCAGATGAGATTTAATATGAATAAATGTAAAGTTATGCATCTGGGAAGGAAAAATAGCCATGCAATTTATAATATTAATGGAGCAAAACTAAGGGTATCAGATATTGAAAGGGATTTGGGAGTGCTTGTGGACAACCACCTAGGTAACAGTGCTCAATGCCAAGCTGCAGCTGAAAGGCAAATAAAATATTAGCATGTATTAAGAAGGGTATAGAAGCAAGGAAAGCAAATATAATTCTGCCACTATACAAATCTCTAGTACGCCCTCATTTGGAATATAGAGTACAGTTTTGGGCACCACTTCATAAAAAGGACATTTTAGAGCTGGAGAAAGTACAGATAAGAGCAACAAAACTAATAAGGGAAATGGAGGGGGCTAAGTTATGAAGAAAGACTAACAAAATGAAACATATTTTTTCTATAAAAAAGGCTTTCAGAGGGTATATGATTATAAATATATACAGGGTCTATAGAAGGCTTTGTCAAGTGAACTTTTTGTGCCAAGAGGTTTTCAACCGACAAGAAGACATCCTTTTAGGTTAGTAGTAAAAAAAATCACCTTAAAGAAAGAAAATGATTCTTCACAGTAAATGTGGTTAATCTGTGGAATTCTCTACCAAACGAGGGGGTGACAGCAGATTTGATAGATAAACTTTAAAAAGGGAATGAATATATTTTTAAATAAAAAGGGTATTCAGGGTTATCCTGGTTCATTAGAGAGGGAGTATTGATCCAGGGAGGAATCCAAACACCAGTATCTGGGGTAAGGAAGGAATTCATTTTTTCCCTTTTGAGACAATTGGCAAAGTTTCACGTTTGTTTTATTTTCGGTTTGCCTTCCTCTGGATCAAATAACAATGAATAATTAATCTAAATACTGCAGATCAGAAGAGATCTTAAAAAGGTTGAAGTTGATTGACTAAAATTATTTTTTCAACCTCAATTACTATGTAACTATGTAATCCTTACCATTTCTGTTGGATATTATCATCAATTATTTGTTATTTGAAATTAATTAAAGGGGGGTGGGGTCCAGTTACAAACGCAGTGCAAAATTGCAAAAAATAAATAAATAAATAAACTATAGAAACAAAAGGACAGCGGAGTCCTGGCAGTTATATCCGATTAAATTGGAGCTTTCTGAACATTTTGTGAATGTCAAAGTGGGTTGTCCAAGCTGGCTGATTTGGTGCAAATTAACAAACAAAAAAAACTTTTATGTATTAATATTAGCTCTTTGCTACACTGAAGAATTCCTTTAATGCCCCCCCAAAAAAAACTTTATAAAAAAAAGATTTCCTTAAGAAATGTGCATTTAAAAAATAAATAAATGCAAAAACAAATTAGGTTTAGTGTTTAAATAGATTACATGATACTATTGGGTGTGGGAGGATAACAGCGGCTCTTCAAATGTATGATCTTGTATATAGAGTCCCCTATTCCATGTTTATGGGTTTGTTTTCTTACTTAAAATGAGATGGCGAATTTAGTAATGAAATTACATCTTTGGCGAAAACTGTCCAGATTGAGTTGCTGCAGAATGAACTAATGCCATTTGTTTATATCTGTGCACTAAGTGGGACGATCGCTGTGACACAAACTAATTGCCACTAGAATAATCCACTTAAACGTCCCTCCTTACTCTTTAGGTGGAATCACTCACGGATTGCTTCAATTTTTAACCATCCCTAAAATACAAACAGGGTCTCTTCTCACTGGCTGACATGATTAATGAAACTTCTGAATGTTTTTTTTTCTACTCTATGATCTTTCCCAAAACGCTGAAACATATGTCTGGGGTTTCCTGGCTTGTGCATAATCCATCCTGGGCTTTGCTTAAAGCGATGTAATACAGCTTAAATACATACTTAAAAGGAGCCATGTTTGAAATGGTATTTGGTTTAAAGAGTGAAGCCTTTGTGGACACATTTGCATGTCCTTGCCCAGGTTCCCAGAATGCAGTGCAATAATGGCATTTCTCAGAATTCTGAGCAGGAAATACATTTTAGATGTGAACACAAATGTACTATTTATTTACTGTACTACTGTGCGGTGGAGGGCTTCTATCGCTCTTTTGCCCACCAAACCATCCCCACGCTGATGAGTCAGTAACCTTGAAACAGCTGTATGTGGGTGGGATTACTGGCTTGTGTACAATCCATCCTGGATTTTGCTTTAATAAATAATGTACTATGTATTTAGTGTGTGTGTGTGTATATATATATATATATATATATATATATATATATATATATATATATATATATATATATCTCTGTACAAACTGAAGTAAAATACAGATATCACCAGACTGATATTATCACTGATCATTGTAATAAATCCAACACCACCCTCTATTTCCCATGTCATACCAAGTGTCATGCCCACTCACTGTGTGTGTGTGTGTGTGTGTGTGTGTGTGTGTGTGTGTGTGTGTGTGTGTGTGTGTGTGTGTGTGTGTGTGTGTATGTGTATGTATATATATATAAATTATATATATATATATATATATATATATATATATATATATATATATAAATTATATATATATATATATATATTAATTATATATATATCGTCTCTGCTATATATGCGATCACTGCTACTGTGATAAACTGTCAGTTCAAGTTCCTCCCATTCAGTAAATGGTTAATTCCCAGGAGGAAGACTCCTGTTGGGTCAGGCAGATATACAATTAGTGATAATTATCACAAGGTCATTTGCAAGGTCAATATTGTTTGTGGCTACTGAAAACAACTTATCACTGCAATTAGCTCTTAAACACACAGCCACTGTTAACTCCTTATGTACCAAGCTGCTGTCTGATGAGCAGGCCTTTACTCTCCCTTTGGGTGTCCTACTTGTATTATAGCTGCCTGTGTCATACTTATCTTCCAATAACAACTATATACTACAGTATGATCTGTTCGTTTCAAGGAAGATTAAACACTTTATTTTTATGCAAAAAAAAAAAATCCCAAGATATTTGTAATGTTTAAAACACTTTTAAACGCACTAAAAAATATGGTTTCATTTTTTTTTTTCTCTCAGACTACATGCACATACAAGGTCAGTGCTCAAAGTGGAGAATCATGTAAAATAATAGATTGTATAATGGACTCTATCTATATAATTTGTACAATGCGTTTTCATTCTCATTTGTATTATTAATATTTGCTTTTTCCAATACACTTTATTCTCTAAGGCAAGTGTTCTGCGTTCTCCAATTCTTAGATTATTTTGTGGAGCTTATAGTTCACGCGGTTTTCCAAAGTGAATAATATAAAAGTTAATAATAATATAACATAGGGATTTTAGACTGCAGACATGGCTTGGTCCCATTAACTGTGCTCAAACAGAGACCCCTGTTGGAAAATATTGAGTATTACACTACCATATACCTGTACAGCAAAAAATGATGGGGAGCAGAGAAATAGACAAAATGTTCTATCCTGTCATTTAATAAAAGGGACACGGTGAGCCCATATTTTCAGTGCACGGTTTTTAAGAATGAAAAAGAATAGTGAGAATATATTATTAGAACACTCTAATTATATGCAGGCATGGTCATCACCGTAACTGCCTTATAAAAAGACGCTGCACACAAGTGTAAGGGCAGCATCACCACAATTATGTGACATTGTTGTATACTAACGGTCTATGGCTGAGGCTGTAAGGCGGAGTGGAGACCATCATTTGGCTCAGAGCAGACACGATGATCAAGATCAGAATGGGCATGAGCTGAACGAACATTCCCAGGCTACCCTGCAAAGACAAATCGTGCATGTTACAAAATGTTAAATTACCAAGGGCATATGTACTGCTCCACAACCAAGTCATCTACTTTATATTAGTGCACATAAGCTTGTAGGTGCCATTAGAAGACTTGTTATGCACACTGAGCATGCCTAGTCTCTTTTTGTGCCAGTGTCTGCACCGAAGGCAGTGAACTTAGGGGTTTATAAGTAAACATTACCAAAATCCTGCATAAAAAGAAAGATTAGAATCTTTTTATGAAAGATTGTTGGATTGAAAGACTGAAGGACTACTCAAAATGACAGCCTTCAGTGCAATTTTGTAAACCGTCCATTGATAAAGACTGTGTTAACACTAGGTTTATATTGCAGCATGACCTAGGAGGTGAAGTGTATCATATTCTACTCACGTCTCCTTGGTGTTCCCGTCTGTCCTGTCTCTGTGGGTACGTGTAGCGCATTCTACCATTACTGTAAACATGGACATTACCTGCGAGAGTAAAGAGTCACAAAGATTACTCATTTTGTAAACATTCTAAAACTTTATTTTATGATAAATAGTTGATTTATAGTGTAGAAAAAGTAATATAGACAGTATAGAATGGTTTTCTCCTTCTTTGTCAGGATATGTTAAAGAAAACAAAGGGGCAGTGAGCCTAATGGATGTGAACTGCAAGATATTGTGCTTCAATTCCCCTTATATCCGATAAGAGAGATCCCCATGAGTTCTTGTTTACACTTCCTCTAAATTGACCACTGTATTGTTCTACTAACATGAGCTAGATGTTTTAATTAAGCATTGATCATTACCAAAATGCATATTAAAGGATTTAAAAAGCAGGGGAGTTGCTAAATTTTCAGACACAAAATGTACAAACACAATGGTCTCCAGTTGTCTTGATACGTGTTGCCATTGCCAGCAAGATTTTGTTGTGGCAGCAGCCTATAAATGATTGTTTATTCGCTTAACACACCTAACTATTCTTAAAGCACTTTAGACCTGCCTCAGCAAGCCCCCAACTTCTCCTTAATTACCTCATCAGGGTGGAGACAAACACTGAACTGGAGGCTGATACTCTATTCAATATTATATTCTTTAAAAAAATACAAACCAAAAAACATTATAGATATTATACATTATTAAATAAGAATTGTATTGTTTGGTCGGTTATTAAAATAAACTAGCTATTCTTGCTAGACCATTATAGTGGTTTCTCAAGAAAGAATGGATACTTTGAGTGGTCAGAGGTCACTCCAACTAGTGTAATTTTTAGGTTAAGGCGACAAAGTGTATTTAATGCTTACTAGAAGGGAAACCTCCTCCAAAGAACATATTAAAGAGATCTTCCGGTGAGATATCCGCCTCAAACCCTCTGTGGAAGTCGGAGTGTCCATGTCTGGAAGAGTTGACCTTCTCATCTCCAAACTGGTCGTATTGCTTTCTCTTCTCCGCGTTGCTCAACACCGCATACGCATTCCCGATGGCTGAGTAGGAGGAGACAGGGAGAAAATGACTATAATCATCTGTGTCGTAAGAAGAGACGAAAATGTAAACACAGTGGGAAGACAGGAAACTGAATTTAAGAACCACTGTAGATTTGCAAAAACATTACATGTTTGTAAAGTATGTAACACATTAACAACATTAGTAGCTATCAATATCATAAAAGCATTTACAAAGAAAATCTTTATTTTAGCAGACATTGCAAATGTGGAAGATGACAAGATAGTAATATTTCCTTTTCAAAGTATAAGGGGTTGTTACAGAACAGGACACATCAGGACTTACAAGAATATCTGCAAGTTGTCTTTACTGAGCCTAAGGGAGAGTGGGGGCAAATGTCCTATGCATACACTGTTATCTGAATCCAAAAATAAATTAACATATCCCCTCCCTCCCAGAACCTTCCACGCCTTCCACAGTCTTTTAAAAGAAATAACTTTTCTGAAAATAGTATTTTTTCAGCCTAACTAAAGCCAATATGCGTTCCATTTTTGACTAATCTATACAACACTATAGGCATTTAATGAAAAATGGCTAGAAATGCCTAGCTAGTTAAAGTAGATCATTCTTGAGATATTTATCATTGTTTGTGCCGTTAATGTGCAGCTCTCAAAATACTAATTTGTCTGCTTTGGTGCCAATATGTGATTATTTTTTTATGTGGTTGCAAAAACCATTTCTCTCTTTATCAGAGCTCCAGATTAATACAACAATACAGAAAGGTTATCGGATGATCATTTCTTGGCTACAGTTATCACAGATGGTACCTATGGATGATTATCTCACATTAGCTACCAAGATGCCTTGAATGGAAATATGCTGGACAAACATACTCCATACTCATTGACAGTGTCCAAAGCACATTTCTTATCCCCCTTGAGCTCCCTATACTGAAGACTTTAGCTATAATTTAATCCAGAGATCGTCACACTGGACAATCTTCTATAATTTACCCTTATCTAGTAATATATTCTTATTGCGATGTTAGGACAAATAAAACATTAAGATTACAGGCCTACCCAAGTACTGATATAATGGATGCTCACCAATCAACCCCATTAGTGACACCCAACTACTAAATCATCCAAAACGTTTCACATCGGAAATAATGAAACAATTATAAATTGAAAACCTGGTTGTACCAAAGCAATATGATATCCACAGGTTGTACACCCCATGAATGTTTCAATTGGCCAAACCAATGTCATTTATTCACTGTATCAGTATGTATACTTAGATATGTCTTTAATCTTAAGGATTTATTTTTGTGATGTTGCAATAAGAATAATTTGGTAGATGAGGGAAAGGTACAGAAGGTCATCCAGTGTGGCAGATACAGCCTCAGCAATAAAGACTTGAGTAGAGACAGGTCAAGAGGTTGCACAAAAGTGTCTTGGTATCTACGTCGATTTGAGAGAAAGATTAACTTGCACCTCCTGACTGTTCATACATGTTCTGTATGGAGATGGGAACCAGTCGGTGTGTGTTCAAAGATAATCTCTGAAGAAACAACTGAATAAGGTGCAATGTTGCCTAATCTCCTGTTTGCCACCAATATTGCTGTCAAAGCCCTCGGCAAACAAACTTAATTCAGGCAAAGAAGAACATAATGTTCCAGCTACTGGTCTTCAACCTTTTGAGCTATATATATTCTGTTTGCGGAGGAAAACAGAATATACTGGAAATAACCTGTTTTATTGGGTGTAGATGGCAGAAAATGGAACTGGAAGTGAAAGCATTGCTCCTAATACAAGTTTATGGATACATATGATAAATATAACACAGGTGTTTTTAGCTTATATTAAAGTGGTTTCTACCATACTGTAAAAGTTACATCCTAACAGATCCAGTGTGTCCTTATTTAAAAATTCTACAATTATTTGCATAAAATGTAATTTATTTACCTCGTTAGACTAACAGAGGCACTTTTCTTGGACATACCAGTTTTCCTTTGCATAGTTTCAAGTCCCAGCTGTTGCAGCTTTCTGAACATATTTTGATATATCCAAGTCTCTGTTAGAACTGACCAAATTACATTTTTTTTTTATATCAACTTGAAAACACCCCCAGAAAATAAAATTTTATTTTTGGAGGCCTGAATAATCTATGCAATGTATTGCACTGAAATATTAAAGCTGGCAGAAACCTTGCACCTTAAAGTGACAATGCAAAGATGTGCATTTTAAGCATAAAGTCTTCTCACGCTCTCTATTGACTTTAATGCGATTCGTTATCTCTTACCAGTGGGGGTAATATACCACAAAAGCATGCTCAGTTGGTAGATCCATACAGGTAAACCATAATGATAAGAAGTCTTACAAGCAAAGAACACTAAATGCCCAGTGTAAGCACTTTGCAAGTTAATATATTTTTTTGCGTCATTCAGTTGTTACCGACTCTCTGTGACCTCATGGACTGTTACACACCAGGCACATCTTTATGGACATGGGGATATACTTTGCATTCATGACAGATATTGGAGTGGGTTGCCAGTTTCTTCTCCAGTGGGCCACGAATACACCTCCTGGTATTCCTAGGTGTCTCCCATCCAAGTACTGACCAGGCCCAGCCCTGCATAGCTCCAGGGTGGTGTGACCTCTTGGTTCCCTGACTGGAACCAAACCCATGTCGACAGCGGTGAAAGCATTGAATCCTAACCACTGGACCATTTATGTTTTAGTTCACAATTAATTAACAAAAAATACAGTGGCAAAAAAAGACTTTTTTAGCAAGAAAAAAGTTAAAACAACAGTTTCTCACCAATACTACTGCTGTTCTCTTCTTAATCCTTAATTGACTTCTGGACAACAGTATGAAGACAGTCACAATCATGATAGATTCAATTAATTATGCAGGCCAGATAACCTGGAGCATGCTCTGCTGGAGAAGGGGTTACGACTGCAATGCCATAAGCCTCTAAATGAACATGCTCCAGGAAATCTGGCCTGCATAATTAATGCAATTTATGGGGATTGTGTCAAGGAGGGACAGGGGAGAGTGCAGGGAAACTACGTTATTTATTTATATTTTCTAGCTAAGGCCATGTCTTTTTTTATGTTAATTAGTATTGAACTCAAAAAACTTGAAAAGTGCCAACAAAGGACCTTTAATATAAATGTACTTTATGTACAGAGCAATCCTTATCTCTCTGCATCTTCAGTTGATTGCAAGCTGAAGTTTATCTTATCTAAAGCACGCTCATCAGCTGTACCATTCTACAGTGAAAAGGTGAACCAGTCCATAGCAGAACAGGGCGGTTTGTATTGTGAGCCGTGTCTAATGAAGGCCATCGAGTGCCTCGCAGAGCCAGCACCAGCAAACAGGATGAGCCGACACAGCAGGTCTGGCGTGTAATTCAACAAGGAAATATGTAGGTTGAGCTTTTTTTTTTTTTTTTTTTTTTTTTTTACCACCTATCACTCTAAATAATATCAAATGCCCAATATTATTCCTGTTGCTCCTTATAGATTGTGAGCTCACAGGACCCAGATGTGGAATCTAAAATTTCAACATTGATAAAATGCAAGATTATACAAGAAAACATTTAACTAAAGGAACTAGACTTAAAAGCAGGCAACAATGTTTAGAATAAAAAAACAACAACAACTGCCTGTAATTTATTATGTGAAATGATGCTGCTATGGAATCTACCATTTTGGTTTCAGCAGATTAACTTATTATTGAGATGGGAGGAGACTCTGCAGGCAAAGGAAGTGTCTATCTGCACAGTGGGAATTTAGCAGTTAAAATAATGTAAACTCGGTATTTGTACTGTGCTATAAAGTTACATAAAGATTCATTATAACCTAAAACATATGGATACTCAGCAACATAATTACAAAAATAGCTAGGAATATTATTATGAGATTATTATCATCACAAATAAGAGATCTGCTGTGTTTTGAAGATGTGCAGATGCATTTTTTAACCCCATGCTTTGCTGGTAACATGCCTACTGTAGGTAAGAGCATAAACACAATGTCCATATGGACATCATAAAGCAGTACAATGCAGGAAAATGGCTAATTCTGCCTTACTAATGTAGAACATTGATAGAAATTAGAACCTACGTAGAAACTCTTTCATATGTGTTAAGGATCCTGGAATTATGCAAATTCACCAGAAGTTAAAACCATCATGGCCAAGGTTGCAAAATAATTACTATACAGTATCTTGCAAAAGTATTCACCCCCTTGGCATTTTTCGTGTTTTGTTGCCTCACAACCTGGAATTAACGTGGATTGTTTGAGGATTTGCATCATTTCATTTACAGATCATGCCCACAACATTGAAGATGTTTTTTTTTTTTTTATTATTGTGAAGCAAACAACAAATAGGACAAAATAACAGAAAAAGTCAATGTGCATAACTATTCACCAACTATTCACCCCCCTAAAGTCAATACTTTGTAGAGCCATCTTTTGCATCTATGAGCTTGCCACATCTTACCACTGGGATTTTTGCCCATTCCTCCTTGCAAAACTGCTCCAGCGCCTTCAAGTTGGATGGTTTGCGCTTGTCAACAGCAAGTCTGACCACAGATTTTCTATTGGATTGAGGTCTGGGCTTTGACTAGGCCATTCCAACACATTTACATGTTTCCCCTTAAACCCCTCAAGTGTTGCTTTAGCAGTGTGTTTGGGGTCATTGTCGGAAGGTGAACCTCTGTCCTAACCTCAAATCACTCAGAGTGGTACAGGTTTTGCTCAAGAATATCCCTGTATTTAGCAGCATCCATCTTTCCCTCAACTCTGACCAGTTTCCCAGTCCCGGCTCCTGAAAAACATCCCCACAGCATGATGCTGCCACCACCATGTTTCACTGTGGGGATGGTGTTCTTTGGGTGATGTGATGTGTTGTGTTTGCGCCAGACATAGCGTTTTTTTTGATGGCCGAAAAGTTCAATTTTAGTCTCATCAGACCTGAGCACCTTCTTCCATACATTTTGGGAAACTCCCACATGCCTTTTCAAAAACTCAAAAACGTACCATTTTGTTTTTTGCTGAAAGTAATGACTTTCTTCTGGCCAATCTGCCCAACTCGCTATTGTCGTCCTATGTACAGATCCTCCCGTCTCTGCTGTGGAACTCTGCAGCTCCTCCAGGGTTACCTTAGGTCTCTGTGCTGCCTCTCTGATTAATGCCCTCCTTGCCCGGTCCGTGAGTTTTTGTGGGTGGCCGTCTCTTGGCAGGATTGCTGTTGTGCCATGTTCTTTCCATTTGGTTATGATAGATTTGATGGTGCTCCTGGGAATCATCTAAGATTTGGATATTTGTTTTTATAACCTATCCCTGACTTGTACTTCTCAACAACATTGTCCCTTACTTGTTTGGAGAGTTCCTTGGTCTTCATGGCAGGGTTTAGTTAGTGGTGCCTCTTGCTTAGATGTTGCAGCCTCTGGGGCCTTTCAAAAAAGGTGTGTATATGTAATGACAGATCATGTGACACTTAGATTGCACACAGGTGGACATCATTTCACTAATTATGTGACTTCTTCAGGTAATTGGTTGCACCAGAGCTTTTTATGGGCTTCATAACAAAGGCCGTGAATACATACGCACATGCCAATTTCTGTTTTTAAGTTCTAAATTTTTTTTAATGTATATATTTTTCTCATTTCCCTTCACCAACTTAGACTATTGTGTTCTGATACATCACATAAAATTCAGATTAACTGTTTGAACTTAAACATTGAACTTAAGGCTCTAATTAAACAAAATAGGTAAAAACTCAAGGGGTGTGAATACTTTTGCAAGACACACATACATACATACATACATACATACATACATACATATATATATATATATATATATATATATATATATATATATAAAGATATAATTATAATTTTTTTTATTATTATTATTCTTTTTAAATTAGTGCTAAAAGCAGCAGTCTGTTTTCTTTACTATGATTTTTGTCTGTGGGGTATTAAAGACCTGTTTTCAATTTTATTTTATTTTAATTCTGAAGTGTGTACAGACATACGATACATGATTCTTATGTTTATCCAGCAGTAAAATAAAATAGATAATAAAGAGCCAGTCTGAAGCTTTACCAAGCAAGGTGTAGCTAGGTAAAGTAAATAAAACATGCACTTTTGGACCATTTAATGTAGAAGCACAAACTTTAGAGGTTTGCGATGTATGCAACAAACTAACAGCATCAGCAGATATGTAATTGATAGGTATAAAAGCATTTTTCAGAGAACATTTTAATTTTAGCAGACTCTTGTAGAGTATAGAAGCTGCCATGATAGTCATGCTTGCTTTTCAAGACACAAGAGGGTGGTTACAAAGCAAGGTTTGCAAGCTTCCTTTACTGAGCCTATGGAGGGTTTCCTGTGCAGACATTTTGTCAATAGATTAATGAATAAATAAATCCCTGCTTCCCCACTCTACTCTTGAATAGATAATAAAAATTAGCAATTAAATAAGAGAGAACACTCCCACTCTGTCTCCAAGTCAGAGAGTGTGGAAGACACAAGCACAGCATCCTTCTGACACAAAAAGCGTCCTCCAAGATCAAGATTTTACTAAAAATGCTTTATGCTCATGGTTTACACAGCTGCTATTCTTGTTACACATGTGTGCATGTTCCCCCAATCCACAGTGATCCTTTAAAGAAGAGCTTATTATCTGATTTAGTTTGTTTATAGTGACAAACAAGCGTGCCGTCTGATGTTTTCACTGAACATAAATCCCTCTCATTAAAGAAATGTGTGGAGATTGTTGAGATACGGGAGTCTATTAACTCCTAATGAAGTCGGATAGAGGGATTGCACCACGGGCATGAACAGCACCTGGCATCACTGGTAGCTATATATGGGTTAAACCAACCAGCCATGATGACTGCACACTCATAACCCATAAGAAACACAAGTCCCATTTATACATTGCTCAGAAAGCCTAAACAGTGATAGAAATATGACAATGCAGACGTCTTTCTAACCTTTAAATGCTTCCGTGGCCCCTGGAGCGTGGTTCTTGTCAGGGTGAAATTTTAGTGCTAGTTTACGATACGATTTCTTCAGGTCCTCGTCTGACGCGTCTCGCGTGACTCCCAAAATCTCATAGTAATCTTTACATTGCTTTACTCTATGGGGACAAAAAAAAAATAGATATGTACATTATGATAGGCAGGTACACATGAAACAGGCTCACATGCACATATTCTACATGTACTATACAACAAAACAAATACTCCATAGCATGTTTAAAGATTGTTTTTTCCTTTAAAGGGGCTGTAAGTATCTAGTTCACCACTTGATAGTTCAAGAAATCTGTCTTCATAAAGTAGACGGTAAAGCCATCTGTAAATAAAATGGTTTTATTAATGTTACCTGCCTGAGGTGCTGAATCTTTCCTCACCTCCCTCCTGTTGGACGACTCACTTTGTTTGCCTGGATGCCACTGGCAGCGGTTTAATAATGTTGTATCAACACAATGCTCTCCATTGGATGGGAAACTGCTGTGTTTAGTGTTTCTTTTGTCAGGAAGCTTTCACACTGGGTGCAAGGTAAAAATGAATGTCTGTCCCCTTATTTAATTGTTTAGATTGTTCTTAAAACCCTTTACACGCATATATAATATAACCCTCACCTAATGACTTAAATCGGGGTGGAAATGCACAGCTGAACTGGTGGCCGATGCTCTATTTGAAAATTAATTTCATAATGAATATTGCCATTATAAGTCATTAAAAGGGACATTGCAGGTCCCTTATTTTTAATATTAAAACTACCTTCCTAGTGTTTGTTTTCATATTTAAACATCATATTAACAAGTGCTTAAAAGCTCTGTTTTTATGAACTGAAACCTTCCAAAAACCATGCAAAGGTCCACCCTCCGTTGCTCATGTACATAGTGTCTCTGTAGTACTAGACAATGACAGAATGTCTCAGCAGCATATTAGTAACATGATGCTAATACACAGTCTGTAATTGGTTAGTACATCTAGTACTATATAAACATTATAAGTACAAAGATTGTTTAAAAGGTTTCAGTGAATAAGACAGCTTTTACTTAGGTCAGGGGTAGGCAAGTTCGGTCCTGAAATGCCACACACAGGCCTGGGATTGGAGGATTTCCTTTCTGTGCACAGGTGAATCAGTCACCTGTTAACAGCAGAGATATCCTCCAATCCAGGCCTATGCTTGCCTCTCCAGCTCAGAACATGCCTACCCCTTATTTTAATATTAAACACAGGGAACCTGCCCATGTCTCTTTAAGTAATTAAAACCACTTTCTCCTCTTTACTGCATCTTTAAACAATTGAAATTGCCCAGTACCTTTTCACAGCATCCAGCTGGTCTGGAGAGTAACTCTTGCCAGTCTCCCCGCCAGCCTCTCCATTGGCAGAAGGTGTGGAGTCGCCCGTGTTCTTCCGTAGACGTGGGTTTGTAGAATCTGTGCTTTCAGATTGCGTGTTGTTGGTCTTCCCATTCTGAGTGAGAGATTCAATGAGCACTGAAAAGAGAGAGAGAGAGAAATGACCTGGTCAGAAACTAAACCGATGAGGATTCTGGGGGATATACCAGGAAGAGTCAGATTGGACAAAAATGCAAAGGTTGTGCTCATTTAATTAGGGTGAATTGGATATACACTGTACTATAATAATTCATGGGTCAATAAATACCAGCCACCATGTTGCCATGGCGATTCCAAATGTGGCTGGAACTTACAATTATTGGTATGTGTATATATATATATATATATATATATATATATATATATATATATATATATATATATATATATATAAATATACACACACACACACATACATATACATATATATATATATATATATATATATATATATATATATTTATTTTTGTTTGTGTGTCCTAGCTTGCCAGTTATTTTTTTTGGTGGATGCAATGGCTATTGCATCTAAATCATTACATATTTGGAACATTTGCGGTGTTACTTTAAAAGTTTTTTAAAAGTGCACTACCAAGAAAAAAAAAGTTGAGAGCTACATATTATTTAAGGTAAAATGTTCATTCTGTATTTGTCCCTCTGGGAACAAATGGATTACTAGAAGAGGATTGTTCCTGTTATCTGCCCGCCATTGGTGCGCCATCTGCTGCACACACCACTATTTTAATATGTGTTATCTGCCGCTATCCCTAATCATAAACCCAAACTAAAGTGAACAAAGTTGTGGCGGGCAAATTGGAGCCAGAGTGACGGGCATATATCAGGAAATGTCCCTAGTAGTTACCAAGTGGTGAAAAGACTGGTAAACATTGTTTGGGAACAAGTAACGAAGAAAAATTGATGACTTAATTAAAGGGTAATTTAGGTTCATTCTCAAAAAGATTGGACAAATAGAATAACTTTTTGGGTCCGTGATCTCATGTAAAATCTTGAGAGAAATATCTAAGGATACCTTTCTAATAAAAATTATTGGGCAATCAAGTTATATTGCAATGCAAATTTGGTTTGATGTGCTATAAACAATGATAATTATATAAAAAAAAAAAAAAAAGGTTACACTTTTTTTTTTAAACAAAACATTGATTAACAAAAATGTGTCTGTAACATTTGGATATTATGTGATATCTTATTGTGCGTCCCTTTTATTCACGTCTTAGTTATATCTATTTTATAAACAATAGACAATACACACGCTTTTATATTAAGGAACAGAGATGATTATTGTATTCTATTTCTCAATACAAAACGCAAAAGAAACAGAAAAAAAAAAAAGATTATGTCCATTTAATCAAAGCCTTGGAATATCCATGAAATAGTTTGATCCATGTTCTCAGCTTGGAGTCTGAGGGTGTGTGATCAATTACACATTCCAATACTTGGCATCCTTCCAATATACATAGAAAATGATTATTGCAAGTGTAAGTCGCATGTACTAGGAGTATGGATAAAATATTGTCCTAAAACAATATGCTCATGATTTGCACAGCTGCTAATGTCATTAGTTTGTTGCACAAATATGTGACTTTTTCCCAAACTACAATAGTACCTTAAAGGGACTCTCACCCCAAAAATCAAGTTGTTCTTTTAGATATATATATATATATATATATATATGGAGTTGTGAGCAAGAGGGTTGTTGCCAACGCTGCAGGCTCGCAAAGCGAGGGCCGCAGTTGCTGGCATGGAGCGTTGAAAGCGCTCCCGGCCAGCGTCTGCGGACCTCGCAAAATTTACAGACTTATATAAGAGAAACAAATACGAGTCGCAAAAATACGACCTTACCGCCCGAAACCCGCGCACATGAAAACATTAGAAAACACAATAAATACACACAAAAAAATACATAAAACGCTTACCTACAGCAAGGGGGGGGGCACCCAGGACCTCGGAAACTGAAGTTACACCTCAATTTAAGTCGAAATACAAGAGTTTAGACACCCGAAAATACCCTAAGTGAGAGAAAAAATGGCCACCGAAAAAAACGAAAACGAGGCTACACGACCCCTAAAGACGCAAAACACCAAACAACACATACAGATTTTCCGAAAAAGACGGACGCGATCCAAGAACAAGGACGCCAAATCAGCCACAGGCGCGTACCACACATTAGGCGCCATTTTACAACACTAACTTACACAATCCGGAAGTACACAGCTACCCTAACGGATTTTCCTTGCGCAAGCACACTATTTACACTACACACATTACATGCACCCGTTTTCCAGTTTTCAATGTCCTTTAAAATTAAAATAACTTTCTGTTGGGGTGACAGAGTCCCTTTAAATAGTAGGGTGAAGTATAAACAAAATGTATTCTCCATTCATATGTACAAAGGAGGTGCATCTACAGTGGAGTTTCTGAATGCTGCAGACGCACTATGTTTAAAGGCATATCTAAGTGTCCTGTATTATGAATGTATCCAATAGAGGAGAATCAGTAGTGTATGAAAACATTTTATTATTTTTTTTAGCATGAAAACATACCAAAATAAACACTAAACCTCATGCCGATGTTTGCTAAATCTCCTGAGTTTGCAAGCAGCAGCTTTTGTTAGATAACATCCCTGCTAAAATTAGCATTACATTCATAATTTGTTTTGGCCAATCACAGGCAGCAAATACATTTTAATACATTGTAATAATGGCAGATTGTGCAGGAAGGAATCATGGGATGTGTAGGCCCCCTTTAGAAGGAAGAGGGAGGAGTCAGACACCTATCTGTAGATCTCTGCATTGTGCTGCTGTTGGCTTGAAGGTTAGTAAAGGATTAAAATCCATACCCAAATGCAGTGTTTCTATTGGTAGGTACACTGTGCCTATGAACAAAGTTCTGGGGGTGCGGAAAACAAGTTTTCTTTTTAAATAAAATAAGTCTGTATTTGTATAGAATGACTCCATGTAATGCGTGTGTCTGAAAAAGGTAAAGACAGGGAAACTTAGATATGCTTTAATAGAGTTACGTGTGAAAAGCATTTTTTTTTATAATTTACTACACTAAAATTACAAACACACCCTGTTCGGGCTTCCTTGGACAATACTTAGAAACCAACCAACTACACAAGAAATTCTCCACCCGCCATCTGGTGCAAGACTAGAGACATATCTAAGGAAGGAGGATCCATGGGCGCGATTATAGCGAAAAATGTGCACGCATCTGGCAATTGAATTTCAGTTACAAAACTTGCTAATTTGGACTTGTAGTTTATTAGCAGCAGTTCCCAAACTTCTCCTGAAGACCCACCAGACAGGCCATGATTTCGATTTAACACTGTTAGAATACAGATGAGCCAATTAAGAGTCTATAATAAAATATAATGCTGCCACTATACAAATCTGTAGTACGCCCTCATTTGGAATATGGAGTACAATTTTGGGCACCACCTCATAAAAAAGACATTTTAGAGCTGGGAAAAGAACAGAGAAGGGCAACAAAAGTAATAAGGGGAATGGAGGGGCTAAGTTATGAAGAAAGACTAGCAAAATTAGACAACTTTCTTTCTAGAGATATGATTACCTTATATAAATACATCCTGGGTCAGTATAAAGATTTGTCAGGTGAGCTTTTTGTGCCAAGAGGTTTTCAACTGACAAGAGGACATCCCTTGAGGTTAGAAATAAAAAGATTTCACCTTAAAGAAAGAAAAGGGTTCTTCACAGTAAGGGTGGTTAATCTGTGGAATTCTCTACCAAAGGAGGTGGTGACAGCAGATTTGATAGATAACTTTAAAAAGGGATTGGATTTATCACATATAATAGTTGTGGTAAGTTACGAATGTTGGTCACGCAATGTTAAATGTTAAGTGTTTATTGCAGGGCTCGCAATGAGCGCAGCAGACGCTCATCATGATGCCCGCACCACTTTGCTGCAATAAGCGCCAAAGGGAGGTTCTCAATGAGCGCGTAAGGCGCTCAGCGCGAGGCACAGTGGTTGGACAATGGCTGCAATGAGCGCTGATTGCAGGGCTCGCGATGAGCGCCGAAGGACGACACAGATTTTTTGACGACTGTTCGAGAACTGGATAACATTGAAATAAACATCACACTCCGTCCTTCTCACAGGCCCAGAAGCAGACCGGTTTTATCAATAGATGCAACCACAATTCTCCAGAACCATTGTACATTGCAAATGCAGCACTTTCCCAAAAGACATTTAAATCAATTGCCACAAACTCAATACCTTGGGCACTATACTGAGGTATGAAACTCTATGGGAAATTCAGTGATGCCCTCTGGTGGTTGTACCAGATATGTAAAAAAATGCTTCTTGTATCTGAACGACTAAACAACAATGTTAGATTGCAAGTTTTTAGGGCTTCTTTGGGACATAAATCTGAAACAACCCTTCTACACATATTTAGGAACTGGCAAATAGATGGGGAAGAAATGGAGGTAGCAACAGATTTGAATTTTCTGGGATCCAAAATCTCTTTAGATGGTGACTGTAGTGATGAAATTAAAATAGGTTTGCTCCTGGCAGGAAAGCTATGGCAAGTCTGGGAAAGCTAGTAAAAAGTAAAAATATATCACTATCAACAAAGGGCTGCATAAGTTAGAACTATGGTATTCCCAGTAGTAACATACGGATGTGAGAGCTGGACCATAAAGAAGTCTGAGCGCCGTAGAATTGACGCCTTTGAATTGTGGTTTTGGAGAAGACTGCTTAGAGTTCCTTGGAGTGCAAGAAGATCTAATAAATAAGTACTACTGGAAATCAAGACAAACTGTTCACAGGAAGGTTTGATCATAAGGCTGAAGCTCAAATATTATGGCCATATCATGAGACAGCAGGATTCCCTAGAGTTGATTCTGATGTTGGGAAAGATTGAAGGCACAGGAAGAAAGGGATGACAAAGGCGTAGATGGATAGAGGAGGTCATTGAAACATCACTTTAATGGTGCTCAGATGGGCATCCGGCAACCAGATGTACCTGACCATAGGGTCACGGAGAGTCAGAAATGAATGAATGACTAAACAATAGAGTGAAAAATCCATAACAGTGGAAACCCAAGAAATGTTTTGACGAGGTATAGCAGAGGTTAATATTCTAGAGCAAGACTCAAGGCACAGATGCAAACCCCGAGGGACATTGTGGAGAGGAGCACGAGTATCTCTGTAGCCTGCGTACAACCTTTAAGTCAGTAACTATTACATGCTGCTCTACCATTAAATGGATATGGAAGGTTTCTGGATTCTACTTGGTATATAATACATCTGTGTATCTACTTACTTTTTTTGCTTTTTTTAAAAAAAGAAGTGCTTATAAGCTCCATTTTAATGCCTAATATAAAACAAATATTACCTCTGCAGCTCACAAAGACACAGACTCTGCAGTACTTACGGTGCCTGATACTAACCAATCAGTGACCATCTCTCAGGAACATGCAACGTGGTCCCGGATAGGCCAAGACATTACACAGCAATTGTAGCTTCTAAAAGAAGGAATATTAATAATAATAATAATAATGTATTTTTCTGATGGTTTTGGAGCAGAATAAAGTACTTTGAATGTATAATTGTGTTTGTGGGTTTGTGCCGGTCAGCCAATGTGCAGGAATACAGCTGTATGAGTCACATGTCTGCAAATGAGATCTAGAGTTGTGTATACCGTGCACTCTTAGTTTCAAAGAAAAAATTAAACAAACTTTATTTAAGATTTTTTTTATGAAAAAGTCAACTTTTATAATATTTAAAACATACTCTTTTACACATTCCAGGACTTAGGCTGCAAGGAGTACCGAAGGCCCGCAGGACTTTAAAACAGCGTAGACATGAGCACAGGGGGAGAGCCAGGAAGCCTGTGAGTGAGGTTGCAAGCGAGGAAAGAAAATGGCGGACCAAAAAAAATGTAAACATTTTGAAAAAGGGTGAAAGTGAGGCTGAGCAACGCCAGGCACACGGGACTTAGAAAATACATGACCCCGAAGAGAGTAACACACATGAACAATGCGGGACTCAGAAAATACACGACGGTGAAAATAGTAACACACGAACGGCAGGCACGCAGGACTTTAAAAATAAAACCAACGTCAGTCAGTGGGCGCCATGCAAAGATTCAGCGCGCACACACACACACAGAGGAGAAAGACACAGGGAAGGGACTGAGGGGAGATGGTGGAAAGAGACACATGGCATTCCCAAGTACAAATGTTGCAGGTTAACGAGGCCTGCAATGAGCGGGCCTTGTGATGAGCGCCAAAGGTGATCATTGCAAAGCACGAAAGTTGTGGGTTGACAATCCCTGCAATGAGCAGCGACGGCGATCATCGTGAGGCCCTTACAGTAGACAGAGGGAGATGCTCGCAACAAGCGCCAAAGGCACTCATTGCGAGCAACACGTTGAGCGCCGAAGGTACAGCATTCCCAGTCTTAACATTTTATTTTATGTTCTGATATTCATTCTTCTTCCTCCATGACAATGCATATACAGTGCCTTGCAAAAGTATTCACACCCCTTGAGTTTTTACCTATTTTCTTACATTACAGCCTTAAGTTCAATGTTTTGTTAATCTGAATTTTATGTGATGGATCAGAGCACGATAGTCGAAGTTGGTGAAGTGAAATGAGAAAAATATATACATAAAACTATATAATAGAAATAGAAAACTAGCATGAGCGTATGTATTCACCCCCTTTGTTATGAAGCCCATAAAAAGCTCTGGTGCAACCAATTACCTTCAGAAGTCAGATAATTAGTCAAATGATGTCCACCTGTGTGCAAGTGTCAAATGATCTGTCATTACATATACGCACCTTTTTTGAAAGGCCCCAGAGGCTGCAACACCTAAGCAAGAGGCACCACTAACCAAACACTGCCATGAAGACCAAGGAACTCTCCAAACAAGTAAGGGACAATGTTGTTGAGAAGTACAAGTCAGGGTTAGGTTATAAAGAAATATCCAAATATTTGATGATCCCCAGAAGCACCATCAAATCTATCATAACCAAATGGAAAGAACATGGCACAACAGCAAACCAAGAGACGGTCGCCCACCAAAACTCACGGACCGGGCAAGGAGGGCATTAATCAGAGAGGCAGCACAGAGACCTAAGGAACCCTGGAGGAGCTGCAGCGTTCCACAGCAGAGACGGGAGTATCTGTACATAGGGCGACAATAAGCTGTACGCTCCATAGAGTTGGGCTTTATGGCAGAGTGGCCCGAAGAAAGCCATTACTTTCAGCAAAAAACACAATGGCACATTTTGAGTTTGTGAAAAGGCATGTGGGAGACTCCCAAAATGTATGGAGGAAGGTGCTCTGGTCTGATGAGACTGAAATTTAACTTTTCGGCCATCAAAGAAAACTGTCTGGCGCAAACCCAACTCATCACCCAAAGAACACCATACCCACAGTGAAACATGGTGGTGGCAGTACCAGATACAAATTGCATGATTTTTGGCAGAAAAGTGCACAAAAGCAAAGCAACACATGGATATATTACATTCCTAGTGATATCCAGAAACCTACCATGTCCCTTTAAAGGTGACAAATTGAAAATGGGAACAACCACTTTGCAGATTCTAGATGGGCCACCATCATCCTATAACAGTAAAACCTTTGGCCTTGTTGCTGGCGGTGCCTCATTGCACAATATGTAACCCTAAGCCGGCACTAGATTGCTGCATGAGCCACTTCTCTCCACTCAGCACATTATATTCATGAGCTATTTATACAGCACTCGTTTCGGCTGCTCATTAACAGCAATTGGGTTCAACAGCTCAATGGACCCCAAATGAGATTGCAAGCTCTTATTCACACTATGACGTTTTAATTTAAATTACAATGTACATGTTCAGGACAAAATATGTTGTTTCCGACTCTCCGTGACCTCATGGACCATAACACACCAGGCACATCTTTATGTCCATCGTCATGCTGATCCACTTGGTTTTCATAGCAGTGTTTCCAGTTCCTTCTCCAGTGGGCCACAGCATACAGCTCTGTATATATCCTAGGTGGTTTCCCATCCAAGTACTGACCAGGCCCAATCCTGCTTGGCTTCATGGTGGTATGACTTCTTGGTTCCCTGACTGGAATCGAACCCAAGTTGCAGTGGTGAAAGCACCGAATCCTAACCATTAGACCACCAGGGAACCCATTTTGGATTATTACAAGCATAAAAAATGAGACTAAAAGGCATTTTTTTGCCCAAATACACTGTGATGTGCAAATTAGAGTGGCCTTTAACACGCACACAGCAGCTGATCTGTGTTTGTAAGTCTCTCATCTACATAAAAATACAGCAGAAACATTGCTGATTATCTCAACAATGATTAATCAGATTTTTTTTTTTATGTTTAAAAAGCTGGAAATGTTAGTGTTACATTATACTAGCCATTTGATTCTAAAGCAAATTAGCCCTGAGATAATCAGCAAAGATTCTGCTGTATTCTTATGCAAACGTGCAGCTCATAAATACTAATTAGCTGGTTTGATGTGCCAATTAGGATTACAGCCTGCTTCTCTGTCGTTCCTGCTGGGATACTCCATACAACACTTCAGGGGTGGAGAGATCTCATTCAGGAGCCTTATAAAGTCTGGGGGCATGATTGAAAAACAGCAATTAATTGTTTAAATGCATAGTAAAAGTTTAGTAAAGGTTTTTTTTGCTCATCAGCCTACCATTCTTTTTTGTTGTTCAGTCCTTTAGTCGTGTCCGACTCTCTGTGACCATATGGACACAGCACGCCAAGCACAGCTGTTTGTGTTTCTGTTTGCGCTTAGCCATACGGTTTTCATGGCAAAGATACTGGAGTGGGTGCCAGTTGCTTCTCCAGTGGACTGCAGTTTGTCTGACCTCTCTGCTAAGACCTGCCCATCTCGGTTGACCTTATATGGTATAGCTCACAGCTTCACTGAGGTACACAAGCCCTTTCCCATAACAAGGTAGCAATCCAGAGGGGGAACCACTTTTTTTTTGTGTGTGTGTGTCCATTTCCAACTCTCCTTGACCTCAGACTGTAAACACACCATGCACATTTTTATGCCCATAGTCATGCTGATCCACTTGGTTTCCATGGCAGATACTGGAGTGGGTTGCCAGTTCCTTCTCTAGTGGGCCACAGCATACAGATCCTAGGTGGTCTCCCATCGAAGTACTGACCAGGCCCAACCCAGCATGGCTTCAGGGTGGTGTGACTGGAATCAAACTCAGGTCACAGCAGTGAAAGCACCTAATCCTAACCACTGGACCACCAGGGAACCCTAACCACTCTTTTGAGAGCCCCTTTATAAGATTACTAAAGTGGTCATTACCAGTGAATGGAAACAAACACGAGAGGAAGAGTAAACACAGCTGGTTAGCACCAGTTTTACATGAAAAAACAGGGATAAAAAGCACAATTTTGTTACACGGCAGATTGAGAAAATTGTTTATTTATATATATATATATATATATATATATATATATATATATATATATATAAATAAATAAATAAACAAACAAACAAACAATCTAGTATGAGCCAGGAGTAACATTTTAGTAGCCACGGCTCCCTGGACTTGTCAAGCCCTATTATAGGATGTTGGCAGCAGAGAGGTTAGGAGCCAGAAGAATGTTAGAAGGAGCAGACTCCATGGCTCCTAGGTTAAAGGGCCAAAGTAGCCCAAAGCATTTGATTGAGTATGCTTTATACACTATAGATGTATTTTGAAAGGAAAATAAAATTATACTAATTGGAAGAAAACAGAAATGACAACATGTCTCACCTATATACAAGTTATTCATCTTTTATTTATGCAACATTTTGAGCCACAGCGGCCCTTTAACCAGCACTTTTGTTAACATTATGACAGCTAAGTGCTTTACAGAAGTACGATTGTGCAAAGTGCTGTGTAAGAGCCGGAAACTGGATTACACCCCACATTTGTATGGGCCTTATTAATTTAATGTGCGAGGGAAGCTGGGTATACAGAGGTTACTCTGCCATTACACAGCATTTATTGTGCCGACTTGGGTAATTCTTTACTAGTTTGTGTTAATCATTCAATAACCTGGACCCTGTAAAAGATTCAGGTCAGGGAAGCATAAAGCAATGAAGCCTGAACATATGGCTGGCTCCTAAAGATGGTTGTTAAATTATAAAAGTTCTGCTATTGTGGATTATATTAAAAGTACATCTAGGTGACACAATCACCGACTTAAATGGACTCTGTCAACCCCCAAATCAAGTTGTTTCTTCGATTTATTCTTAAAGAGCATGAAAAACTGACTATATGTTGTGTTATCCATTATTTTCTGAAGTGAACCAGTACTGGGACATTTCATGTTGTTGTTGCCACATTTATATTGCAAATGAGCGGCTCATGCATATAAATTTTCCGCTTTGATGCGCTAATTAAGATTACAGTCTGTTTTTGTAGTGGCCAAAATAAATACCCCCAATGTTATCTGTCAGTTGGACCCTTCTCCCAATCTTTTCAAGCACTCGGAGCCGCACATTAGCAGACTAATTGCTAAAATTAAAACTTTGTCTAAAAAAAAAAAATATATATATATATATATATATATATATATATATATATATATATATATATATATATATATATAATTTTATTTTTTGTGGTTGGATCCTTCTCCCTCTGAGGTAGCTGGTGGTTTGGCAAAAGAGGTACAAGGGTAATGGAGGATAAGGAATGAAAAATGGGGTGAGAAGGGTGGATAAGTGATGCAAAACACTTAGGAGCCATAACAAAATTTAAGAGCCTTGGCTGCTGGGAAATTCCCAGTATGTAAATACACGCATACACATAACATATAATTTTTAGGAGCCAGACAAGCTGTTTTCTATCAGCATGGAAGGAGGCCCTTTATACAGATTATATTTTTGAAAAATATCATATAAATATATATAGTAGTAGGTAAACTTTTTTTTTTTTGTCCACCATAAATTAAATGATTGTTGTGGTAAACTACCTCCCAACAAAATCTACTACATCAGCTAGGAACCGACCACACGCTGATGATAGGTGGTAACCTTATGTGGGTAGAATTCCTTGCTTGTGTATAATCCACCATGAGCTTCGCAAAAAAGCTGTGTAATACAGCGGGCATATGCTCAAAGGAACTCATGTTTAAATTGGTATTGGATTAGAAGAGCAAAGCCTTTGTGGGCACATTTGCCCAGGTTCCCAGAATGCAGTTGAATAACTGTATTTCTCAGGAATTCTGAGCAGGAAATAAGTTTATCTTATTTCAGATGTTCAAATGTGAACACAAATATAATATATATATATATATATATATATATATATATATATATATATATATATATATATATATATATAGATAGATAGATAGAAAGATTTCAGGCATACTGTCATCCAATGCTGTTCCCTGCACATAAAGTAGGATCACGAGATCTCACAGCTCCAATGTAGCCTTAATACTATGCACAAATGGAATAAGGTAAGCTGAGGACAGGCAGGATGACTGACAAACAACACAGAGAGAAGTGTGGACTCTGCAAAAACCTGAAGAGTAATAATTCATATAATTGGACTAAAACAGCTTCCATCACACCAGTTATTGTTGAAAGGCTATGACTCCTGTGTCCTTTCAGTTAAAGGACCACTTTAGATTGAATTTTACCCCAAATATATACATTTTTCGACGAATGTCTTATACAGGGAGTGGCCCTTTAAATATTTGCCAATTAGCATCATAGAGCGCTTATTCATACCCAAATCAGACATCCTATTATTTTACTTGCCACATCACGTGATTAATAAAAACAGCTTTTCCTACAACACATAGCGTTGTTCTCATTTCTAAGCCCATTACTCAAAAAAGGATCCATTGTTTGCAAATCACACAAAAACCTAAAGCATGTCTTATGGCAGGATGACAAACTTAGGAGCCAGCCAAACATCTTACCATCAAGGTTTTGGATTATATATAACAATATATGTATAATAGCGCAAAATGTTAGGAGCCAGCAGTAATAGTTTAGGAGCTGGCTCTGTCAAGCCCTGTTTTATGGGCTCAAAGAAAGAATATTTAACAATCAACATCAAACAAACAAAACCATAAATACTATATACGGAGAAAGAAAACTCATCCACTACCATAGTGTATTGATACTATATTTTTTTTACAGAACGATGGCAGTGAATACTTCAATATTTACTAATTCAACCTATTATCTTACTCAAAATTAACATTTTTGCTTTGCTACACTGACACAAGAATCCAATCCCACAAGGCTTTTGTTGTTTAACAAGAATATCACGACAAACAAGGTGGAAATACAATAATATTCAGCTCAACAAACTGCAGGGACAAAAATGGTGCTTCATGTAGGGAGATGTCACATTTATTATTACACTAGCAAATTGCCCGTCAAAAATGACAGGAATAAAATTGGCTGGCAATGCCACACAATGTGAGGCTTTTGCTCCTCTAAGCACCATTTGCGTAGCGCGCGCTGATTGCCGTTGGTTTGTTTTTCAAAGTCCTGCGTGCCTATTGTTGTTTGCGTAAGTGTTACGGTCTTCGCCGTTGTGCATCTCCTAAGTTCTACGTGCCTGGCCTTGCTGAGCCTCGTTTTCATCCGGTTTCAGAATTTTATGTTTTTTTGGCCGCCATTTTTTCCCTTGCTTAGCCGATTTTCGAGCGACGAAAAACGCAAAATATGTCTCCAATTTGTTTGCAACTTCACTCCCAGGCTTTCTGGCTGTCCCCCTGTGCGGTGTGTGTGTTATTTTTTTTAACTATTATTATTTTGGTGGTTTTTCGATGTTTTCGAATTACGCGTTTGAACCACCTGCGTACATTTCGACTTAACTACAGTGGCATGGGTTCCCTGGTGGTCCAGTGGTTAGGATTCAGTGTTTTAACCACTGCAACCTGAGTTTCGATTCCAAGACAGAGAAACAAGAGGTCACACCATCCTGAAGCTGAGCAGGAAGGGGCTTTGTCAGTAGTTGGAGGGGAAACCACCTAGGAATACCAGGTGACTTACTGGAGAAAGGAACTGGCAACCAACTCAAACACAGGACTGCCATAACTGGTTCACATAAATGACACACTTTTAATGACTATATCATGAGACTAATTATCTTTCCCGATGGGGACGTGTGCTGTGTCACTAATACTGGATCTTTTAGAGGCCAACTACAGTGGCCATATTGCTCCAAACAAGAATTCTTGCTATTGATTTTTTCTTCATATAAATGCCTTGGGACACCCGAGTCCCCGTGGCTTTGTGTGTTGTGACTCAGCACCAGGAAACCAATAAAGTGAAACATTTGTAAAAACAAACGCTACTAATATTACTGCTGTAACGATGATAATGACTGACCCATTATGTTCTATCCTGCAGGTTGCATTGCCTGCATCTACTAAACGGGTCACAGATAAGCCAAAAATACACCCACAATACTCCCCACCCTCTCAAATGGGAATACAGCAAGCTCCAATGAAAGCAAAAATCACTTCCCAAAAGGAACCGTAGGATGATGTAACAGTAAGAAATAGTCTTATAAAAACATTTAAAGGTACAGACATCACTTCATGCAGTTTTTAGAATTGCAAAGGTTTGTCTTCTTTTGCATGAAAACAAAAGATTGAAATGTCAGGTCCTGGTTGTAATTGATGAAACTCTTTGTAAAGAGGAGGGGGGTTTGGTTTTGGCAAAATCACACACACACACACAGGTGGCAGAGTGTGTGGTATGTTACTGTATACATTCACACAAAGCGGGTTGTGTGTGTTTAATTCACCAAAGAGGCCATGAAGGAGGACTTGTCACATTCACAGTAGGATGTGTTTCCTATTGTCACTTATACACTGTGTGTGTGGCCTGGTGCCACTCATACACATGAGTCTGTGAGTGTGGCCTGTTATCTCATATAAACAGGAGGCTGTGTGTGGCCCAGTGTCACATATACACAAAAAACCAGTGTGTAATAATAAAAACATTAGTGTGTAGATCGATAGCACATATACACATATGGTTGTATTTTTGAGGTGGGGTCTGTCGATACACAAAAAACTGTGAGTGTAGAGGGTTGTTATTCAATATAATACACTTTGAGTCACTTCTGGGGGAAAGGAGCTTTATATATTAAATATGAAATCATGTTGTGTTTGAGAGATAGGCGCTGTGTGCCTGGTCTATGATCCCATATACAGAGAAAGCTGCACACGCAGGTCATATTGATATATATATATATATACACAGGAAGTTCTGTGAGACGGGCCACTTCACTCTATGGGATGTGTTTTACCATCACGCATTATCGTTTTTATTTCTGTTTGCCAATTTACAACTAATCCGAATATTGCTGAGGAGATTTAAAAAGGTTGAACTTGGATTAAAAGTATTGTTTCAACCTTAAAGGGTCATTTAATTCAGCACCTAAAAATATGTTGAAATACTTTTTTTTTTTTTTTAAATAGGTGCCTTTTTTACAGAAAAAAAAAATCATAAATGAAGTGTCTGTTTACATGAGTCACTGGCAGTGCCCCCAGACTCACAGCAACAGCTCCATGCAGAGAGCATAATCAGAACAAGAGTTGACCCTTCCCAAATTCATCTGTGCAGATAAAAGACTGCAGGAATCAGCTAAAGCGTACTGTTGGGGGTTAACATGTCCTGCTGCTTCCTGAAGGTCAGTGAAAAATTATAAACAGTGTTCACAGCAGAGTGTCGGCAGATGTTGTGAGCATGTGAGCTGTTGCTAACACTTGCGGGCTCGCGAAGCGAGGGCCTCAGTTGCTGGCATGGAGCGCCAAAGGCGCTCCTTGCCAGCAACTGCGGCCCTCGCAAAAAACTACGAGACACGTCACAACGAATTACGACCTCGCAAAAATCGGCTGCAACCCGCGGACATCAAAAAATGAAAAACACAATAAATACACACAACATATACATAAAAAGCTTACCTACAGCAAGAGGGAGCATCCAGGACCTCGAAAAATGAAGTTACACCTCAATTTAACTCAAAATAAGAGTTTAGACACTAAAAAATTCTCTAAGCGAGAGAAAAAATGGTCGCCGAACAAAACGAAAACGAGGCTACAGGACTCTAAACATGCAAAACACCACAAGAAACACGCAAAACAGCTACGGATATTCCGCCACAGACAAATAACACACATTAGCCACCATTTTAGAACAATAACTTATACAATGCGGAAGTACACAGCTACGCTAACGGTTTTGTCTCGCGCACGCACACTATTACACTATACACATTCATCACGCTTACACAGCAGCTCCACACCACTAATGCTGCAGCAACATCAAAAGAGATTGCTAGCTCTTCAACACAATGCTTCCTGCATATATTACTTCAAAATAGGTAAAGTATATTAATTTATTAATGTATTATTTTTTTCATTATTATACACCAAACAGCATTAGCTCACTTACAATTTCATTGCCGTCAGTTATATAGTAACTAGAGTATTGCCCGTCAAAAAGTATGTAATTCTGTTCCTATATCTCGGTGTCCATCTCCATTTATCACATCCACTGCACTCTATGTGCCTGTCAATCCCTGTGTGTTTCTGCTATGATGTATACACTGTATGTTCCCGTATCTCCGTGTCTCTCCAGGTATTACACACACACTGTATGTTCCCTTATCTCGGTTGGTATCACATCCACACACACACTGTATGTTCCCTTATCTCTGTTGGTATCACATCCACACACACACTGTATGTTCCCATATCTCGGTTGGTATCACATCCACACACACACTGTATGTTCCCATATCTCGGTTGGTATCACATCCACACACACACTGTATGTTCCCATATCTCGGTTGGTATCACATCCACACACACACTGTATGTTCTCATATCTCGGTTGGTATCACATCCACACACACTGTATGTTCCCATATCTCGGTTGGTATCACATACACACACACACACACTGTATGTTCCCATATCTCGGTTGGTATCACATACACACACACACACACACTGTATGTTCCCATATCTCGGTTGGTATCACATCCACACACACTGTATGTTCCCTTATCTCGGTTGGTATCACATCCACACAAACTGTATGTTCCCTTATCTCGGTTGGTATCACATCCACACAAACTGTATGTTCCCATATCTCGGTTGGTATCACATCCACACACACACTGTATGTTCTCATATCTCGGTTGGTATCACATCCACACACACTGTATGTTCCCATAACTCGGTTGGTATCACATCCACACAAACTGTATGTTCCCTTATCTCGGTTGGTATCACATCCACACTGTATGTTCCCATAACTCGGTTGGTATCACATCCACACAAACTGTATGTTCCCTTATCTCGGTTGGTATCACATCCACACACACTGTATGTTCCCATAACTCGGTTGGTATCACATCCACACAAACTGTATGTTCCCTTATCTCGGTTGGTATCACATCCACACTGTATGTTCCCATAACTCGGTTGGTATCACATCCACACAAACTGTATGTTCCCTTATCTCGGTTGGTATCACATCCACACACACTGTATGTTCCCTGATCTCGGTTGGTATCACATCCACACACACTGTATATTCCCATATCTCGGTTGGTATCACATCCACACACACTGTATATTCCCATATCTCGGTTGGTATCACATCCGCACACACACACTGTATGTTCCCATATCTCGGTTGGTATCACATGCACACACACTGTATGTTCCCATATTTTTGTCTCCTGATATCATATATACACTCTGTATGTTGCCTTATTTTTGTGTCTCCTGATATCATATATACACTCTGTATGTTGCCTTATATCTGTGTCTCCTGATATCATATATATACTCTGTATGTTGTCTTATATCTGTGTCTCCCGATATCATATATACACTCTGTATGTTGTCTTATATCTGTGTCTCCTGATATCATATATACACTCTGTATGTTGTCTTATATCTGTGTCTCTTGATATCATATATACACTCTGTATGTTGCCTTATTTTTGTGTCTCCTGATATCATATATACACTCTGTATGTTGCCTTATATCTGTGTCTCCCGATATCATATATACACTCTGTATGTTGCCTTATATCTGTGTCTCCTGATATCATATATACACTCTGTATGTTGCCTTATATCTGTGTCTCCTGATATCATATATACACTCTGTATGTTGCCTTATATCTGTGTCTCCCGATATCATATATACACTCTGTATGTTGCCTTATATCTGTGTCTCCTGATATCATATATACACTCTGTATGTGGTCTTATTTCCGTGTCTCCTGATATCATATATACACTCTGTATGTTGTCTTATATCTGTGTCTCTTGATATCATATATATACTCTGTATGTTGTCTTATTTTTGTGTCTCCTGATATCATATATACACTCTGTATGTTGCCTTGTTTCTGTGTCTCCTGATATCATATATACACTCTGTATGTTGCCTTATTTCTGTGTCTCCTGATATCATATATACACTCTGTATGTTGCCTTGTTTCTGTGTCTCCTGATATCATATATACACTCTGTATGTTGTCTTATATCTGTGTCTCCTGATATCATATATACACTCTGTATGTTGCCTTGTTTCTGTGTCTCTTGATATCATCTATACACTCTGTATGTTGTCTTATATCTGTGTCTCTTGATATCATATATATACTCTGTATGTTGTCTTATATCTGTGTCTCCCGATATCATATATACACTCTGTATGTTGTCATATCTGTGTCTCCTGATATCATATATACACTCTGTATGTGGTCTTATTTTTGTGTCTCCCGATATCATATATACACTCTGTATGTTGCCTTGTTTCTGTGTCTCCTGATATCATATATACACTCTGTATGTTGTCATATCTGTGTCTCCTGATATCATATATACACTCTGTATGTTGTCATATCTGTGTCTCCTGATATCATATATACACTCTGTATGTTGTCTTATATCTGTGTCTCTTGATATCATATATACACTCTGTATGTTGTCATATCTGTGTCTCTTGATATCATATATACACTCTGTATGTTGTCTTATATCTGTGTCTCCTGATATCATATATACACTCTGTATGTTGCCTTATTTCTGTGTCTCCTGATATCATATATACACTCTGTATGTTGTCTTATATCTGTGTTTCCTGATATCATATATACACTCTGTATGTTGCCTTATTTTTGTGTCTCCTGATATCATATATACACTCTGTATGTTGTCATATCTGTGTCTCCTGATATCATATATACACTCTGTATGTTGCCATATTTTTGTGTCTCCTGATATCATATATACACTCTGTATGTTGTCTTATATCTGTGTCTCCCGATATCATATATACACTGTGTATGTTGTCATATCTGTGTCTCTTGATATCATATATACACTCTGTATGTGGCCTTGTTTCTGTGTCTCCTGATATCATATATACACTCTGTATGTTGTCTTATATCTGTGTCTCCTGATATCATATATACAATGTATGTTGCCTTATATCTGTGTCCCCTGATATTATATATACACTCTGTATGTTGCCTTATTTCTGTGTCTCTTGATATCATATATACACTCTGTATGTTGCCTTGTTTCTGTGTCTCCTGATATCATATATACACTCTGTATGTTGTCATATCTGTGTCTCCTGATATCATATATACACTCTGTATGTTGTCATATCTGTGTCTCCTGATATCATATATACACTCTGTATGTTGTCTTATATCTGTGTCTCTTGATATCATATATACACTCTGTATGTTGTCATATCTGTGTCTCTTGATATCATATATACACTCTGTATGTTGTCTTATTTCTGTGTCTCCTGATATCATATATACACTCTGTATGTTGTCTTATTTCTGTGTCTCCTGATATCATATATACACTCTGTATGTTGCCTTATTTCTGTGTCTCCTGATATCATATATACACTCTGTATGTTGCCTTATTTTTGTGTCTCCTGATATCATATATACACTCTGTATGTTGTCATATCTGTGTCTCCTGATATCATATATACACTCTGTATGTTCCCTTGTTTCTGTGTCTCCTGATATCATATATACACTCTGCATGTTGCCTTGTTTCTGTGTCTCCTGATATCATATATACACTCTGTATGTTGTCTTATTTCTGTGTCTCTTGATATCATAACACTCTGTCGCTGGTGTTTCCAGCTGTCTCTTTTTTTAGGCTTTGCTGTATTCAGCAGCTCTTTGGCCGCGGTGCATGCTGGGTGTTGTAGTCAGCTCTATCACTTATCTCGACCTCTCCATTACTAAATATCACAAATAACTCCTTATATTGGTCAGTGTCGGTCAGTGAGAAACATTGCTAATAGCACATGCTCACTTTACTAATATTACTCAATCCTGTGCGGCGGATACCACCAGTGTCTAAGCAGACAGACACATCACCCAAAATGCAGTGCGCGGCCGCCATCTTGCCCTGACATCTGAGGAGCGCTGTAGTTCGCGGTGTTATTTAGAACACATTTTATAAACAGTGCATTCGATATATAAGCTCGTTCTGCTCTGTATACATTATATACTTATCGGCCTTCATGCAGGACCGCTTGCACCAAAGATAAATTAACAAATAAAAAGACAAACTCGGCCATGTTTTGAGAGCATAACTACAACTCCCATCAGCCCTTGCGTCAGTACATCTATCTGCGCATGCGCACAGTAGCAGTTGTGACGCTTGATTTCCCCCAGAGCTACTTCAACCCCTCCCGCAGCCTCCGGTGCCCGCTCCCCGCTCTCACCCCGGGCTCTCTCGGTGGGGAACAGCTTCTGTGCCTTCTCCAGGAAGCGCAGCGCCTTTTCCGGGTTCTGGCTCTTGATGGCGCCCACGGCTATGGCGATGCAGCGCTCCGCCTCGTCCCGGTTGGATTCCATTGCGGAATCACTGCTGAGAGGAGCTAGTGGGCGGCGCCTTCCTTGCGCGTCATTGGCAGGCTGGCGCTGGTAGATTGCGTCACGCAATGCTCAGCCTGAGGAGAGACAATGGACCAATCACAGTGTTTATTTTATCTTTAGCAATAATGGAATTTATTACTATTTGAGGAACTATTTAATTATGTGCATTAAATATAGTACATGGGAAATGAGTCACACAGATGTCACTCTAATGACCCAAGTGTTTTTTAATTAAAATATTTTTTAAGTATTGTTATAAAATAATTTATTAATCTTTTTATTTATTATTATTACCAAATAACTTATGTGTTTTTACTAATGTTATTACTACAAAATTATCAATTATAATGTTTAACTATTGTTGCATTTGTTAAATTTGGGGAATTGTAGAACTGCACAGTTGCAATGTGAGTGAGCATGGGCACATTGAGAGGGCACACAGTGTGAGCGCATACAGAGGTCACAGAGAGAAAGGGGGTACAGGGAGAGAGAGTGCAGAGAAAGGGACAGAGGGAGAGGAAACAGAGAGAAAGATGGCACAGAGAGAGAGAGGGCACAGAGAGAGTGTGAGCGCATAGAGAGGTCACAGAGAGAAAGGGGGTACAGGGAGAGAGTGCAGTGAAAGGGACAGAGGGAGAGGAAACAGAGAGAAAGATGGCAGAGGGCACAGAGAGAGTGTGAGCGCATAGAGAGGTCACAGAGAGAAAGGGGGTACAGGGAGAGAGTGCAGTGAAAGGGACAGAGGGAGAGGAAACAGAGAGAAAGATGGCAGAGAGCACAGAGAGAGAGGGCAGAGAGAGAGAGAGAGTGTGAGCGCATAGGGGGTCACAGAAAGAAAGGGGACAACAGGGAGAGAGAGTGCAGCGAAAGGGACAGAGAGAGAGGAAACAAAGAGAAAGATGGCAGAGAGCACAGAGAGAGGAGAGCACAAAAAGAGAGAAAGCAGAGAGACAGAGGGAGTACAGAGAGAGGAGAGCACAAAAGGAGAGAAAGCACAGAGAGAGAGAAAGAGAGCACACAGAGAGAGACAGCACAGACAATTGAAGATAACATATGATACCATCATTTATGATGGGCAAATTACTAGTTACTAAATAATTTATTAACCTGTATATTTTATCTAATGTTATTACTATAAAATAATCTATTATAATTGTTTACTTTTGTTATTACAATATAATTTAGTATAAATTTTAAGTACTATTATCACATATAATAGTTGTCAAACTGTGATTTGTCGTGACGCTTGCGATCCTTTGCGAAGCAAGGCAAGCCGTTGAGGCATTGAAGCCTCCTGAGCTTGCAGGACTTAGGCGGCGCTCATTGCCCTGCTCACTTTGCGAAGCAAGGCGAACAGTTGAGGCATTGAAGCACACAGAACTTAGGCTGAAATGAGGAATTAAGCAGCCACGCAGAACTTAGGCTGCAATGCATCCAGCGGCCCCTTCACACATGCAAGCTTGGGGAGAAAAATACGACCTCAGAAAAATACGAATTTAACGGCCAACCCGAAAAACAAGAAAAAGAATTAAAAAAAAATAAAAACACATTCACACACAGCATAGGGGGCACAGCACAGGGGGGAGTCAGGAAGCATGGGTGTGAGGTTGCAAGTAATTTTGAGCCTTATTTGACGTGTTTTGTCACAAAAAAATCGGCTAAGCGAGAGAAAAAAAACAGCGGACGAAAAATGTAAAAAATTCTGAAACTGGCTTTACTTAGCCTCGTTTTCATCCTGACATGCAGGACTTAGAAAATACATGATTGCAAAGACAGTAACACTTACACCAACAAAATCCGACCTTGGAAAAATATGAATTTAATGGCTGAACTGCGGAAATCGAAATCACAAAAAAAAAAAACATAAAAACACACGCACTCACAGCATAGGGGGAGAGCCAGGAAGCATGGGAGTGAGGTTGCAAGCGATTTTGAGCCTTATTTGATGTGTTTCGTCACTCGAAAATCGGCCAAGCGAGAAAAAAAATGTCAGACAAAAAACTAAAAAATCCCCGAAACTGGATGAAAACGAGGCTGAGCAAAGCCAGGCATGCGGGACTTAGAAAATAAACGACTGCAAAAACAGTAACACTTACACAAACAAGGCCAAACACGCTGGACTTAAAAAAATAAAAAATAAAAACTGACTTCAAACAGGTGAATAAGGGGGAGAATATATTAGGTAAGATCATAACGAGGCTAGAGTACAAGAGATTACATTTTAGAGCGACATAAGAGATTCCAAATGTTACAATTTAAAACTACACTTGACACTTTCTATTAATTACATATTACCCCCTGAGTCATTGGGTCCATTGTATTGAGTGCAGTCACCTGGGTCTAAGCATACCTAGTCTTTTTGTGTGCAAGTTACTGCACTCAAGACAATGGACACAATGCCTCAGAGGTTAATCAGTCATTCATTGTAATAATCGCTCATTAACAAAGGATTAGAATTGGTTTGTGCGTACATCAGAAAGACTGACTGACAGCTTACAATGGCCAATTTCAATATTACTTTACTATAGGGATATGCATTTTCTTTAAAAATTATGTTAAATTGATAAATATATATAGTTCTATAGAATACCTTGGTTCCCTATAAAATTGTTACTGTAGCCCGCAAAAGTTACTGCTATTAAATTGATCTCTTTTAGATACCCGCAATGGATCTGCAGGTTACAGGGTGAAAATTCCTATGGTTGTCAAAATATTAACTCTGACCAAGCTAAGCCTTTGATATGTCAAGCCCGCAATCACTAAAATCGCTATTAAATTGCTACAATTCGCAATTGTTTTCACACCCGTAAATGGCAAATATAGCCAAACAAAAAAAATAAATATTTTTTTTATGTGTAATTTCCTTGTTATATCGACCCTAGCAATCAATGGGTTAATATATATCATTGAACTTGCATGGACTAGAATAGTAGATTTATTGTTTTTTTTTTTTAGATTGCAACATTTCTGGATTGTGGGCCCTATTGACTTCTAAACACTAATTGATTGTGGTGTAACCTCCATGTTTTACTGATGTCATGATGACGGTCTCAACTACTATTGGCTGTTTCTAAATTGGAAGTTACGGGCTTGCTTAATTGATCATGATCATGCCCTAAAATGCTGCTTACGGGTGCATGGTTTATGGTTTTGGCCTTTGGCCATGTAGTTGCGGGTTTGTTCAATTTAATCACTCTGTAACTGTTGCAATTTAATAGGGGCCCATGTTTGCAAACTCTGCTGTGTCATTACTTAAGAATGAATAAACTAAGAATGTGAGTAACGTTTATTATTAGCACAGTTCAGTATAATGGTTTACAGCAGCAAAAACAAGAGTTGGACCACAGGCACAACAATAGCATCTTTTAATTTGGTCATTGTAAATTCTGTACATATTTGACAAATGCTAAGTCTGTTAAAGATCATTAAATCAAAACTCATAAGATATGACAATTCTTTAATTGCAACACAAAAGGAGTTGTGCATTGCTGTATGTGGACCAAGAAGCCATGGTCAGAACCGAACATGGACAACAGAATGGTTCAAGATTGGAAAAGGAGTGCAACAGGGTTGTATATTGTCACCTTTTTTATATTATCACCTTAATTATATGCAGAGTACCTCATGCGTAAGGCCAGACTGGATAAAACCAAAGTCAGAATCAATATTGCTGGAAGAAAAATCAACAACCTTAGATACGCTGATGATACTACCTAGATGGCTGAAATTTAGGAGGAACTAAAAGACCTATTGATAAAGGGTAAAAGAAGAGAGTGCAAGAGAGTGGCCTGCTGCTCAACGTTAAAAAGACGATCATGTCAAACGGCAATCACACTTCGTTGCAAATAGACAGGGAAGAAGTGGAGGCAGTGACAGATTTTATTTCCCTGTTATCCAAGACCCCTGCAGATGGTGACTGTAGGCATGAAATTAAAACATGTTTGCTTCTGGGGAGGAAAGCTATGGCAAGCTTGGACAAGCTAGTAAAAAGTAAAGATATTAAACTATCAACAAAGGTCTGCATAATTCGAGCTATGGTATTGCCAGTAGTAACATACGGATGTAAGAGTTGGACCATAAAGAAATCTGAGCGTCGTAGAATTTGCACCTTTGAATTCTGGTGTTGGAGAAGACTGCTTGGAGTCTCTTGGACTGCAAAAAGATCCAATAAATCAGTACTTCAGGAAATCAAGACAAACTGTTCCCTAAAAGCTACGATCATGAGGCTTAAGCTCAAATATTTTGGCCATATCATGAGACGGCAGGATTCTTTAGAGAAAACACTGATGCTGGGAAAGATTGAAGGCACAAAAAGAAGGGGACGACAGAGGCAGATATGGATAGATGAAGTCACTGAAGCAATGAACATGAACTTGATGGAGCTCAGAAGGGCAGTTACTAAGAGATATACCTGCGTGCTGTGATCCATAGAGTAACGGAGAGTCGAACACGACTGAACAACTAAACAACAACATATAGTAGAATGTAAATGGATATTCTTATTGGAGACTCTCATGCCAGGAGGTCTGAATGAAGAAATAGACTTTACAATACTAAATTAGAGGCACATCGGAATTCTCCAATCTATACAGTGAACATTGTTGTGAAGTTATAGCATACTCCCTTTTATTGTTTAAAATCAAATCCCAGAATGAGTAAGTTGTGCTTATGTTTATTTCTATGTCTGGTACATAGATAGCTCATTATCTGTTCATAGTAATGGAGAGACATTATACCCCTTAGGGCCTAAATGTTTATTTTCTTCATTGTGAACAAACAAATAGTACATGTTATCATTCTGTCTATTTAAATTAATTTTTACATCTCCCTATAATGTCTGTAGTCTGAATATAATGCATCTAAATCATTATCTTTATTAAAATCCTCATAGAACCATATGGTAATCTCAGGACAATAGATTGTGGAACCAGTATGATTCATCCATCTTCCTCCGCCACCATACAATTTATACAGATCTTCCTACTTACGCTAAGAAGAGTAGATCCAGAGAATTATAGACCTGTAAGCCTCACATCTGTAGTGTGAAAGCTTTTAGAAGGATTAATAAGGGATAGTTTACAAAAATATTTCTGTTTGAACAAGATTACATGCAGGAGTCAACAAGGATTTCCGAGGTATATGTCATTTTAAACAAATCTAATTAGTTTCTATGAGGAGGTTAGCAGTAACATGAATGTAGTCTTTTCGGATCTTCCAAAGTCTTTGAATACAGTGCCACATGGAAGACTATTGTGCAAACTAAGGGATACAGCAATTGCAGTAAATATCTGCTCATGAACTGAGAGCTGGCTAAAAGGTTGTAAATGGAACGTACTCAGATTGGACTAATGTGATAAGTGGGGTTCCCCAGGGTTCAGTATTAGGTCCTCTCCTTATTAATATATTTATTAATGACTTAGAAGTTGGACTGGAAATTATCGTCTCCATTTTTGCTGATGACACTAAGTTGTGCAAGGTAATTCAATCAGAAAATTATGTACTTTCCCTCCAAACGGATTTGCATAAATTACATAAATGGGCTACCAAATGGCAGATGAGATTTAATATGAATAATAATGATAATAATAATGTGAAGTTATGCACTTGGGAAGGAAAAATTACCATGCAATTTATAATCTTAATGGAGCAAATCTAGGGGTATCAGATCTTGAAAGGGATTTGGGAGTGCTTGTGGACAACCATCTACGTGACAGTGCTCAATGCCACGCAGCATCTACAAAGGCAAATAAAATATTGTCATGGACCCCTTTTCCAGTTCCTGGATCTTAGTCCATTGAGCCACCATAAAAGACAGATTGCTTGGCTCCAGCCACTGGACTATGTGCATAAACACATACATTGTATTGTAATCTGTTTTGTCCCATTGTTTACCAGATAAAATGAATGTACTCTATTTGGGGTCTGGACCGCTAGACATGGAGACAGCATTGTGTGTATTTGGAGGTTGGTCTATTCACAGGTGTCAGACTATTAGACCCCATGTGGAGTCAATCTACTGTGTTTGTCTGCCACTCCCTGTCATTATTGTGTTGTATACACCTCCGCTGTACCTAACCTCTATAAATATTGTTGACTTTCCATAAATAAATCAATTCACTGCTGAAAGATATATAAATGGTATGTTCTCTTATTTGCTAATTAGGAGAGTGGTGGGATTAAACTTATTTTCTCTAGAAAAGAAATAAATGTCTAAGGGGATATGATTACCTTATATAAAGACATCTAGGGTCAATATATGGCTTTGTTGAGTGAACTTTCTGTGCCAAGAGGTTTTCAACTGGCAAGAGGACATCCTTTGAGGTTAGAAGTAAAAAGATTCAACCATAAAGAAAGGAAAGGGTTCTTCACAGTAAGGGTGAACTGTGGAATTCTCTACCAAAGGAGGTGGTGACAGCAGATTCGATAGATAACACTAAAAATGGATTGGATATATATTTTGAATAAAAAAGGCATTCAGGGTTATCCTGGATAACTAGAGAGTGAGTATTGATCCAGGGAAGAATCCAATTATCAGGAAGGAATTGTATTTTTTCCCCTTTTGAGACAACTGGTAATGTTTCAATAGTTTTTTTTTTCTGTTTGCCATCCTTGGGATCACTTATCGATTAACAATTAATCTGCATATTACAAACATCAGAGGAGATCTAAAAAGGTTGAACTTGATGGACTAAAAGTATGTTCAATTACTATGTAACTTTGTAATCCTGCTTTACTACAAAATGAACTGACACATTCTTGATTGGTTAATTGCTAAATTATACTTACCTGATCTTAAGGAATATGCTCAGTGCGCGGCAAAGGAACCTCAGTGAAACACGTCATGCATGACGTCACATCCTGTGACGTCACAACCTGTCTGCCGATGCACAGTGTATGTACTATGGTGCACGTCTAGGAAATAACTTGTTTTAGGATTCCCCTCCATGTTAGTTAGGAGAGTCTTTGTTAGGTATAATTGGCTATTTAATATGCTATGTGCTTAAATATAGCCCTATTCAATTTGCCAATTTAATAAGGCTATTGGTTTCTTACTATGTTAACTTTATGAGGACTTTAATTTGTATGATTAGTGATGATGATGGGAGGGAGGTCCAGGTAAAAGCTCTCCTGCCACTGGAGGACGTAAGATGCTGCATGTGTGTGCTGCCAAGAAGACTTCAAGGAAGCAAACATTTCTTGAACTCACTAGTGGGTTACTAGACACTCACAGCACTTTACCTGGGGCTCAGACTGGCCCTTTTATTACACTGGGCTGAGTTCTTTGCTACTCTCTCCTTTTTTTCTAGTACTAGCTCTCTCCCAAACTACATTAATCTCAGTAACTAAAATATTGTAATGGTGACCATAGCATTCTTAAAAAAAAGAGCATATTTTATACTTAAATTTACTTAGCTACTAAGAGGAACAGTTTTTTAGAAAGATTATTATAAAACTAGGTACAAACTTTCCAATGTTGTAGCTGCAATAAAATTATGTACACGATGTCCAGCATTGTAAGCTATGTACACATTTTCTTTCCATCAAGGGTCTTCACACCCTGCAGACACTGCTAAATTCTGGTTCATGCAAGATAAGACAGCAAATCTGACATATCCTAAAATAAATAAGAGAAGATTAAGGTCACTCAAAAATCATGGATAGTCTAATTAAATGTTTATTTCCACTTTAGATTCAATGGATGCTACACCACTTGGAAAAAAAGGGTATCACATATATAGTTGTGGATCTTGTGACTGTTCAGAACATTTTCGATTTTGGTAACGCAGTTACGACCTCGCAAAGCGAGGCGAGACATTGGCATCTTCACACCTGCGAGCCTTGCGAAGCTAGGTGAAGCAGCCGTGCAGCATTTAGGCTGCAATGAGCGCTGAAGGCGCTCATTGCAGCCAGCGGCACCATCACACATCCGATGTGCCTCTCAAAGTGAGACGAAGCAGCCGCGCAGCACTGTTGATGCACGTAACTAAAAAACACACCAAAACAAAATAAAACATAGAAAAAACTCACACACAGCACAGGGGGAGACACAAGAACTATGAGTGAGGTTGCAAGCGAATTACACCCATATTTGGTGTTTTTCGTCACTCCAAAATCGTCTTAACAAGGAAAAAAATGGCAGACGAAAAACGCAAATTTTCATCAACAGCATAAAAATGAGTCTCAGCAACGCCAGGCACGCAAAACTTACAAAATACACAACGCTTAAGACTAACACTTACGCGGACAACGCCAGGCACGCAGGACTGAGAAAATACACCACACCAAACACACTTGACACACCAACAATGCCAGGCACGCGGGACTTTGAAAATAAAACCAACGGCAGTCACTGTGCGCCACAGAAACATTCAGCACACACATGGAGAAAAAAACGCCAAAGGCACTTCTTGCCAAGCACGCAATGAGCGCAGAAGGCGCTCATTGCAGGGCTCACGAGCACCGCGAGTGGGAGAGGCTTGCAATGGGCTCCAAAAGCGCTTAGCGTGGGGTTTGCAATGAGCGCTGAAGGTGATCAGTGCAAAGTAGGAAACTTGAAGTCTATGGGGGGAGAGGCTCACAATGAGCGCCGAAGGTGCTCAGAGGACGAAAAGCCTCACATTGTGTGGCAAACAGCATTGCCAGACTTACAATTTTAAACCCGTCATTTTTGACGGGCAAGTTCCTAGTCACTAATTAGTTGTTGTACTGCGAGTTTGTGTGTAGAGCTCGCAAAGTTGCTAGTTTGCGCATATCGCATGCTGAGGCAGGCAATGGGCGCCGAAGGCGCTCATTGCGAGGCCCACATTGGGGGTAGAAGGGGGGAGATGTGGGAAAAGAACAAGGGAATAGAGTCTGGGGGTAAAGACACACAGGGGAGGGAGACACAGGGAAGGGAGAGGGGGGGGGGGGGGGGATGAGACACGGGGGGAATGAGACACTAGAGCCTTATCTGTAACCAAAGTCTATAAAAGGATATACTATCACTGGGCATGTATCTGCAAGCAAAGTGTGTTTGATCATCTAAAGCAATGCCCAACTTCACTCAGCTTTATAGCAAAGCCGAGGCTCACACACCTCTAGGAAAGCATAGAGTTTATGCTCACCAGTGACATCACAGCATTTTTGTATTTATCAATGTCAATTGAAAGTTACCTTCAAATACACTTTGAGAGGTTTGGACTTGCCTCCAATTCCATCTGTGGCCAGGACATTGTTTCCAAAAAAATGGATTCAGGTTTGAAATCCGGGTCCCCAGTTAGCTCAACGGTAATCTGTATCCTTGCCATTGGTTTATAGATCTAACAAGATGCATCATTTAAACAATTAAACACAAATTTCCTAGTCGGTTTGTGATGTGTCCATCTATAATTGCTTGTTCATTAATATAATGTGCAGTAGTATACTCCTCTTGATTTGTTGGATCAGGGAATTATGTCTGTTACAGGCCAGCTCTGGTATTTACAGCTGTAACTGACATATGAGATCACTGATGACATCATAAAACATCATCGTGCTGTGGCCTAGCAACAGGCATTAGGCAGCACTAGATGGATACAATTATGAGACATGCACCTCTAGAAAACACACTAGATATACTTTAGCCATTGCTCTAATTGGCTCTGACTTCTACGTTTACTTTGGTTGAGTGCATTCCTTACAAGGACTTGATCACATTTAATAGAAAAAATATAATTTGAAAACTTTTAGTCTAAATGTGTAATTAAATAATGAAAAATCATGTAGCTAGTTTTAATGATAAATACCTACGTTTTGACGTCTCTGCAGGACACTGGAGGGAACCATAATAAATTGGTGTAAGTTGTGAATGTGAGCAGGGCGTTTACTGGAAACTACTGGACAGGTGAGGGAGACATGGTCCCTATTGGATTGAGCAATTGTTGGTTACTGGAGCCCGCAATGTAGACCGTAAATTAATTTGCTATTCAATTGGCTTCTTTTAGCGAGCCACAAACGATCTACGGGTTACAGGATGAAAATCCCTGCGGTTGTCAAAATCGTAGCTTCGACCCATCTAAGCCTTTGATCTTTCAAGCCCGTAAATGTTGCAATCACTAATCGCTATTCAATTGCTACAATTCCCCAAAAGCCCGTAAATGGCAAATGTAGAAGAAAATCCTACGGGTAACAGATCGGACTCGCGAGGGTGTTAAACACCTGATCGTAGCACTGTAAATGCAAATAAAAAATCAATACTGCACTTTTAAAGATGGGAAAAGCGATGAAAGACATTAGAATTAATTGCACAACAGTCTCAAGTTTGCAAATCTGCAATCAAATTTTTTTTTTTTTTACGTTTCATTTCCGTGTTATATCAATCTCGGGAATCAAGGAGCTAATACATATCAGGTCACCCAAATGGACTAAAACAGTATCGCCATTCATTTTTATTATTTTGTACATTGCCGGATTGCGAATCTGATCGCATATTGAACATCAAAACACTAATTGATTGACGTTTAACCTCCATGTTTTACTGACGTAATGATGACGGTCTCACTTACTATTGGCTGTTTCTAAATCGGTAGTTACGGCCTTGCTTAATTGATCATGATCATGCTCTGAAATGCTACTTACGGGGGCATGGTTACGGTTTCGGCTTTTGGTCCGTAAATTGTGGGCTTGTTCAATTGAATTGCTCTGTAAGTGTAGCAAATTTCTAGCATGAGGGCGTACGGCTTGCAATTGAATAAGGCCCATTGTGTAGTCAATTTCAATCTTATTCAGTTATCAAACAAAGACTGGACATCTGCCTGTTCTCTCCTCCCCACACCTCCCTCCCCTGATATTTACAAGCACTTACCCTCATGATGGACACCTGGGTGGACAATAGCTACTATTGTTTAAAGTGTATCAGTGTATGTATATTATACACAGTGCAGTGTGTGTGTGTCTGTAGTATACACAAGGCAGAGTGTGTGTAATGCCCAGGGCACCACTGGCCTTTTGGAACCCTAGCCCATGTGATTGCCAACTCCAGGGGATTTACCAGGGCAGTATATGATTCTGTGGCCTCAGCAGACAGGAAATATAAAAATGTCTGTCACAACTTCCTGAACAATGGGACTTTGTGGCTATCACAATTTCATGGACTTCAGGATTGTGAGGATTAAGACTCTGTGGTTTTTGGTAACTGCAACATCATTTCTACCATTTATGTGTTGTATAAAATGTTGATATGTTGGGAACACTGGAGTGGGGACGACAGGCCAGGAATATCTTATCATTGAAATTGGGAATTGGCCACCATGTTAAGGAACATCTGCCATTTATATTTATAGCTTACACACTCAATAAACAACATTTTTTTTCTTAACTGCAGTGGTGCTTCCTTTAAGTTTATAACAAATCTAATGCAGATTATAACCTTTGAACCAAGGGCGCTATTTTCTTAGAAGCCCGCAAATGGCTCGAAATCGTAAATTTGACTGCAGGTATTTCTCTAAATGTATAGATGTATTCTATTGACTCCATTTTGCAATTACCTCCGTAAGATTAAACTCCTAAACCCTGCCTTTATAAGTAGGATTTTTAGGGCCGGGATCATATGATCTGACAATATTTAAGCAAGCCCGTAATTTACTTTTTAGACACAACCAACAGTAAGTGAGACCATCATCATGATGTCAGTAAAACATGGAAGTTAGACATAATCTGAAGCTAAGAATGAATTGGTGCCAATAAGTAATATTTGCAGATTGGGCTTACAATCAAGCAATTTATAAAGTGCATTTGATCATCTGTTCTAGTCTATGTGGGTTCCATGATATGTATTAACCCCTTGAGTCCTGGGATCAATATTACTCAGAAATACCATTTAAAAAAACAGTTTTTTTAACATATTGGTGAGTTTAAGACTGTTGTGCAATTAATTCTAGTGTCTTTCCATGCCTTCCTATGCTTTTAAAGTACAGCAGTGTGTGTTTATTTGCTGCTACGGCTCTAATAAGTGTTTGAAAAAGCCCTTGTGAGTCCTAGTTAGTACTCATAATATTTTTGACAGAAACTTGATATTGTGGGTTAGACTTTTTTTGCGAGCTAGAGCTATGGGTCTAATAGAATATAGATTTTGTGTAAGTTTAAATACTTAGCGCTCATAATATTCAAGCTGTGCTAACACCAATGGAGTTCTAAGACCAATTTTGGCAGCTCCTAGTGATTGTGGGCAGGGAACTCGTAATTGGATTGCAAGTAGCTTATAGAATATGTGGCAATATTTAGAGCGATTTTAAGTGTGTATAAATTTACGAATTTGGCAAAAGAATTGGGAACTAAGTTATCAAGCCTACTCCCAAATTGCAATTAATTTGAGTTATTTTGGTTGAGAATCGAGAATGGTATTACATGGCTGAGAGTTGCTGGAGTCAATTTCAGCCAGAGTGTTGTTATATATTGTACTTAAAGAAGTCTAGTGCAGCTTAAATATAAAGGGTGTCACTATTATACAGCCATATTAACTGGACAAATCAGGAATCTCACATAACTGGAGTGTATTTTGTAATTTAAAGAAATTCATGATCTAAGAAACGTACTTCAATCACATTTTAAATAACTCATCAACATAATTATGGAGAAATGTAATCATATATTAAATGTAAACATATAGGTGCACAAATATATTCATTATACATACACTTAGCTACATTAGCTAGTTAATGTAGGATCATGGATATTTATAACTAGCAATTTAAACACTGAACAGCTCATTAGTTAGTTAATGTGTATCATGGAAATCTATAACTACATTTATATTTATGGATATTTATAACTATTAATTGTATTACTTCAAACCCAGATATTAAAAGAATTTATAAAAATTGTATGTGAACCATTATGAGGTGGTATCTTACCCTTGCTAGGATACAACTCGCAAATCCACATTTGGGAGGCAGCTGCTTTAGAGGCTGTATTGACAACATGTACACGGGTCACATGTTATGGGATTGCCCTAAAATAACCTGCATTTGGACAAAAACCTATGCAATCGTGGAAAAATTGTGGGGTATACCGATTGCCCCAAAACCTGAGGAAGCTCTATTAGGCCTCCCCATTCAAGGTCTCACTAAATATGCCCAATTCCTTTAAAACCAAATCTTTCTGGCTTTCAGAAACATCATTACCAAGAATTGGAAAACAATTACACCTTTTAATGATGTTCTGAGGAAAATAAAGTATATACATTTGATGGGCGTGATATCCGCTGAACTAGATGGGAACTACAAAAATGTCTTGTTGGGACATCTGGAGCTTGAAAATTGTCTGTCAATTAGAAAAAAATAGGTAAACTTTTACGTTGGCTCTGTGTGCCGTGGAATACCTCTGAAATTCAGTGGTTCCACCTACCTCCAACCCCCCTCCCCCTTTTTTTTCTTCTTTTTTTCTTTTTTTATGTTTAAATAAAACATGTTTAACTGAAGATTATAAAGAGAAAGAAAATATGTAAAAAGAAAGGAAAATTTGAGAAATAGTAACATTGCAGGTTTTTTTTTATGTCAATGTTGAGCCTCGATTGTACCACTTATGCAATGTATCCCTGAATGTGTTATAAGCTCTTTTCCCATCCAAAAAATTATTTAAAAAAAATTGTGAATAATATATTAACACGTTAGCTTAAAAAAAAATAAAAGTAAGTAAATATTTTATATAAATTGACAAAAAAAAATATTTTAAGAAGTAAAAACATTATTAGTTAATGTTCATGAGAAATTAAACTACAGTATATACTTGAGTATAAGCCGACCCAAGTATAAGCCGAGGCACCCATTTTACCACAAACTACAGGGGAAAAATGAGTGACTCAAGTATAAGCCGAGGGTGGGAAATGTGCTGCCCCCTGTGTCCCTCTTGTGCTCTCTGTATCCCACTCTTGTATGCCCTTTTCTTGTGCCCCCCTCTCTCTTCCGTGTCTCTTCTCCCCTCTCCCTTCCCTGTGTCTCTTCCCCCCTCTCCCTTCCCTGTGTCACTTCCCCCCTCTCCCTTCCCTGTGTCTCTTCCCCCCTCCCTTATCACCCTCAACCCCCCTCCTCATTCTCAACCTCCCTCCTCAACCCCACTCCTCATCCTCAACCTCCCTCCTCATCCTCCCCCCTCTCTTTCCCCTGTGTCTCTTCTTCCCTCTCCCTCCCCTGTGTCTCTTCACCCTTCTTCCTCCCCTGTGTCTCTTCCCCCCCTCTCTTCCCTGTGTCTCTTCCCCCCCTCCCTTATCACCCTCCGCATTCTCAACCTCCCTCCTCAACCCCCTCCTCATTCTCATCCTCCCTCCTCAACCCCTCTCCTCAGTCTCAACCTCCCTCCTCACCCCCCCTCCTCATCCTCACCACCCCCTCCTCATCCTCAACCCCCCTCCTCATCCTCAACCCCCTCCTCAACCTCATCCCCTCTCCTCATCCTCAACCCCCTCCTCAACCTCAACCCCCCTCCTCATCCTCAACCTCCCTCCTCAACCTACCTCCCCATCCTTTCTCCTCATCCTCAACCTCCCTCCTTAACCCCCCTCCTTATCCTCAACCCCCCTCCTCATTCTAAACCCCCTCCTCAACCCCCTCCTCAACCTCCCTCCTCAACCTCAAACCCCCTCCTCATCCTCAACCCCCTCCTCATCCTCCATCCTCAACCCCCTCCTCATCCTCAACCCCCTCCTCATCCTTAACCCCCTCCTCAACCTCAACCCCCCTCGTCATCCTCATCTTCCCTCCTCGTCCTCCCTCCTCATCCTCAACCTCCCTCGTCAACCACCCTTCTCATTCTAAACTCCCCCCTCAACCCCCTCCTCGACTTCCCTCCTCAACCTCAACCCCCCTCTTAATCCTCAACCTCCCTCCTCATCCTCCCTCCTCATCCTCAACCTCTCTCCTAATCCTCAACCTCCCTCCTCAACCTCTCTCCTCATCCTCAACCTCCCTCCTCAACCCCCTCCTCATTCTAAACCCCCTCCTCAACCTCCCTCCTCAACCTCAACCCCCCCATCCTCAACCCCCTCCTCAACCCCCCTCCTCAACCCCCCTCCTCATCCTCAACCCCCCTCCTCATTCTCATCAATAGTTTTTATTGGTCACTTCAAACATTAAACAAACAATATATCAGTAAGACTTGACTCACAGGTCAGGAATTAACCTTCTACAACCATTTTTATAAACATATGTAACCTGACTCAGCAATCAACGTGACCTCTCCCCCCTCCTTTTCGTTTTCTGGTAATACAACACTAACCATAAATGGGTATAACTTATTTTTTTTTTCTCTGTAACTTTATATTTATCGACTCAGTAATCCATAGCTCGCAGGCTAGGCTTAATGGGGCCTATTACATTTAGCAATATGAACCTTAATCCCCAAATGCCCCTTCTAGTGTTCTTTGCATTTACCCTACCTGCGACATTCCATATAGCATTTAACTTAAATAAATCCTACCCACGCCAACTAAACTAACCAAATGTGAAATCCTAAAATAAAACAAAAAACAGAAAAACAATCTCTAATAGTTTTTTTTTGTCTTTATTTATACTCATACTCGGGTTTAAGCCTGGTTTTCTAAGCCTATAGCCCTTCCCTTCTTACTACCCTTGAAAAATGACCTTCCTATGTACAAGGTATCTATTCTTGATCCCAGAAACCTAATTCAACATATCAATACCCCATATCCTTTATTCATTCTTACACACCTAAACTTGAACAAAATTCAAAACTGTAGGGTCACCTGTATTTTCTCATACAATATAAAAAAAAAAGTATTATAATTTCTATTCGTTTTACCTTTCTGAACTTCATGGCTCCTTGCCGGTCTCTCCAGCGCCTCTCACGTTTCCTCCTCCTCCTAGTTTTTCCCTTTCTTTTTTTTTTTTCCCTTTTGTTTTCCTTCTCTCTGTCGCCTTACCCACCTGTGTTCCCACCTTGCTAGCCCACATATGCTAACCATGGCTCCCATATGTCTCTGTATTTCTGGACCGAATCTGCTAAAATATGTGCCATGTGCTCGTTTACTGCTAGATAGTTTATTTTGTTTTTTATAGCCTGAAGCTCAAGTGTATCCGTTTTCCAATGTTTAGCGATATGTGACTTGGTAGCCATGTACATGAATTGTAGTAGCCTATTTTGTGTTGGGGATAGCCGTGGGTCTGTCAACCGCAAGATCTGTCACAGCTGTCCATATCTGAGCAACTTTAGGGCATTCCCACCACATGTGTACGAATGAGCCAGGAGTCTGACAGCCCCTTGTACAATATATCCCCCCTGATTTGTTCCACTTCGCCATTCTTACAGGGGTTAGGTAAGTTCTGTGGAGGACCTTAATGGCAGTTTCTAGAAGTGTGTGGTTTAGTGAACCTTTATAAATATTTTTCCAAACTTTCTCCCATTTCTCTGTTTCCCAGTGTTCTCCTATGTCCCTCTCCCATTCCTCTATGTATTTATCCCCTACCCCTTCTGTAGGTGTATTATAAATTTCGTATATACCCCTTATGATTCCTTTAGTCAGGGGAACTTTTTGACATATTGCCGAAAGCCATGTTTTTTTAGGGGAGCCTTGCATTCTACCTATAGTATTGACCAAATGTCTGATTTTGCAGAAATTAAAATGTTGATCAATAGGGATATTATGATGATCTCTCAAGTATTCGTATGTTATTGGAATGTCCGTTCCTAGCCAAGCTCCTAGCCTATCTAGCCCCCTAGATTTCCACCACCATTTTGCCTCTGAGCTGATCCCTGTTGGAGATTGTGGATGCCCAAATACCGAGAGCATCGGGAATGGGTGTCTAAAAAGGTTTGTGTGTTTCAGGGCCCATTTCCATCCTTGTAACGTATTGGCAATAACCGAGTGCTTAATCTTTCCCGCACCCTCCAGCACCCCATCCAACCAGACCAGGGTGTCCCAGGTGTAAGGGTTTAGCCACTGGTCTTATAGCGTTTTCCATAGCGGTTGGTGAACCCCTGAATGAATTAAGGGAATAAACGATAATTGCGCTGCTCTATAGTATTTCTTCAGGTCTGGAAATGATAGTCCACCCCTATCCTTGTGCTTGTACATTATCTCCTTTTTGATCCTGGGGGGTTTGCCCTTCCATGTAAATTGGAATACTTTCCTTTGAAACCCTTTCAAGTCTACCTGATTGACGGGGATTGGCAGGGTCCTAAACAGATACAACAGCTTCGGTAGAATTGTCATCTTAAAGGAGTTAATCCTTCCCAGCCATGAAATAGGATAGCTAGACCATTTATGCATATCTTCACTAAGTCTTTTATAAAGCGGGGGATAGTTAGACCTATATAAGGAATTTGTATGCGGCGTGATTTTTATCCCTAGATACTGAATGTAGTCCTTGGCCCATTGGAATTTGAACTTGTCTGATATTAATTCTTTTGTGTGAGAATCCAGATTTATAGCCAATGCTTCTGTTTTCCCGACGTTAATGAGGAGCCCTGATTTGCGACCAAACTCTGAGAGGGTGTCCATCAAGGTAGTAATGGAATGTTCAGGTTCTGTTATTGTGAACAACATATCGTCTGCAAACAGGTTAAGTTTATAGTGTTGTTGCCCTATTACCAGACCCTTGATCCCTGAGTTCATCCTAATTGCCTGTGCTAATGGTTCAATTGCGATGGCAAAGAGTAAGGGGGACAGGGGACACCCCTGTCTCGTACCCCTTCCAATTTTGATGGCCTGATTCAGTGTGCCCGGGAGCTTCAGATGCGCTTCCGGGTTTCTATTATATGTATTAATTAAGTTTAGGAATCCTCCTGTAAAACCAAATTTCTTACAGACCTCCCCAAGGTATGGCCACTCCAAAGAATCAAAGGCCTTCTCAATGTCTAACGCCAATAGGCATGCCGGGATCTTGTTATTATTGGCATGGTGGATTAAATTAATTACTTTTCTAATGTTATCTCGAGCTTGTCTATGGGGGACAAACCCTACCTGGTCTTTGTGGATAATACGTGGAAGAAATTTTGAGACTCTGTCCGCCATAATCTTAGCCAAGAGTTTAATATCCCCGTTCAGCAATGAAATGGGCCTGTAGTTCTTAACCTCTGTGTTGTCCTTCCCTTCCTTAGGAAAAAGAGTTATTTCGGCCAGATTCATTTCAGGGGGAATTGACTGCCCCTCTAAGATATGGTTATACAACTTGGCTAATCTGGGTGCCAACTGATCCTTGAAGATCTTATAATACATGTTGGAGAACCCATCTGGACCCGGGGCTTTACCACTCTTCAATGCTTGTATTCCTTTCCTAACTTCTTCGAGTGAAATTTTGGTGTTTAGCGCTTCTACCTCAGTTTCCTCCAATCTTGGTAAATCGTACCTGTCTAGCCATTATCTTGTGCTACCTTCTGTTTCCTTACCGGCCGCCGAGTAGAGGTTCTGATAAAAGTGGAAAAACATTTCCTGTATCCTAGTGGGATTAGCCGTTCTTACACTCCCCCTACTTTTATACAATGAATTCTTGATTGCATATGTTTTGATCTTAACTTTCTCGCCAGCATCCTTTCAGGTTTATTTGCTTGGAGGAAGAATTTATGATGGGTTCTCCTAAGCAATTTTTCTTCCCTTTCTGAGTAAATCTTATCCAATTCTCTCACTCTTTCAATTTCCCGCCTAGTTTGCTTGTTAGGTTTTTGTTGGTTACCCTTTTCTAGGACGCCTAGCTCTTCCGTAAGTTTCTGTTCTCGAGCTTTCTGTTCTTTCCTAAACTTGGCCGCTTCCTTTATACACATGTCCTTGATGTATGCCTTATGCGCCACCCAGACCCAGCCAATCCCCATCTCCGGTGTTTCATTAGACTCAAAGAAAAATTCTAATTCTTGGGTTATTCTGTCCTTAACTGACGGAATCGTCAATACTCTTTCGTTCAGTCTCCACTTGTATGGAGGTTTAGTTGTGGGGCCAAGAAACCCCCCTCCTCATTCTAAACCCCCTCCTCAACCTCTCTCCTCAGCCCCCCTCCAAAACCTCTCTCCTCAGCCCCCTTCTCAACCTCAACTACCCTCCTCAACCCCCCATCCTCAACCCCCTCCTCAACCTCAACCCCCTCCTTAAACTCCCTCCTCAACCTCAAGCCTCCTCCTTATCCTCAACCTCCCTCCTCATCCTCCCTCCTCATCCTCAATCTCCCTCCTCATCCTCAACCCCCCTCCTCATTCTAAACCCCCTCCTCAACCTCTCTCCTCAGCCCCCTCCTCATCCTCAACCCCCTCCTCAACCTCCCTCCTCAACCTCAACCCTCCTCCTTAGCCTCAACCTCCCTCCTCATCCTCCCTCCTCATCCTCAATCTCCCTCCTCAACCCCCCTCCTCATCCTCAACCCCCCTCCTCATTCTAAACCCCCTCCTCAACCTCCCTCCTCAACCTCAACCCCCCTCCTCATCCTCAACCCCCTCCTCATCCTCAACCTCCCTCCTCATCCTCCCTCCTCATCCTCAATCTCCCTCCTCATCCCCCCTCCTCATCCTCAACCTCCTCCTCAACCTCAACCCCCCTCCTCATCCTCAACCTCCCTCCTCAACCTACCTCCCCATCCTTTCTCCTCATCCTCAACCTCCCTCCTTAACCCCCCTCCTTATCCTCAACTCCCCTCCTCATTCTAAACCCCCTCCTCAACCCCCTCCTCAACCTCCCTGCTCAACCTCAACCCCCCTCCTCATCCTCAACCTCCCTCCTCATCCTCCATCCTCATCCTCAACCCCCTCCTCATCCTCAACCCCCCTCCTCATCCTTAACCCCCTCCTCAACCTCAACCCCCCTCCTCATCCTCATCTTCCCTCCTCATCCTCCCTCCTCATCCTCAACCTCCCTCCTCAACCCCCCTTCTCATTCTAAACCCCCTCCTCGACTTCCCTCCTCAACCTCAACCCCCCTCCTAATCCTCAACCTCCCTCCTCATCCTCCCTCCTCATCCTCAACCTCTCTCCTCATCCTCAACCTCCCTCCTCAACCCCCTCCTCATTCTAAACCCCCTCCTCAACCTCCCTCCTCAACCTCAACCCCCCCATCCTCAACCCCCTCCTCAACTCCCCTCCTTAACCTCAACCCCCTCCTCATCCTCAACCCCCCTCCTCATTCTAAACCCCTCCTCAACCTCTCTCCTCAGCCCCCCTCCAAAACCTCTCTCCTCAGCCCCCTTCTCAACCTCAACCCCCCTCCTCAACCCCCCATCCTCAACCCCCTCCTCAACCTCAACCCCCTCCTCAACCTCCCTCCTCAACCTCAACCCTCCTCCTTAGCCTCAACCTCCCTCCTCAACCCCCCTCCTCATCCTCAACCCACCTCCTCATTCTAAACCCCCTCCTCAACCTCCCTCCTCAACCCCCTCCTCATCCTCAACCCCCCTCCTCATCCTCAACCTCCCTCCACATCCTACCTCCTTATCCTCCCTCCTCATCCTCAATCTCCCTCCTCAACCCCCCTCCTCATCCTAAACCTCCTCCTCAACCTCCCTCCTCAACCCCCCTCCTCATCCTCAACCCCCCTCCTCATCCTCAACCTCCCTCCTCATCCTCCCTCCTCATCCTCAACCTCCCTCCTCATCATCAACCTCCCTCCTCAACCCCCTCCTCATCCTCAACCCCCTTCCTCATTCTAAACCCCCTCCTCAACCTCAACCACCCCCCCATCCTCAATCCCCCTCCTCATTCTAAACCCCCTCCTCAACCCCCCCATCCTCAACCCCCCATCCTCATTCTCCATCGAGACACGGGCCGGGGAGGGGGGGGTTAGAGAGACACAGGGGGGGTTAGAGAGACATGGGTGGGTTAGAGAGACACAGGGGGGGGGAAGGGGGGAGAGTGACTCAAGTATAAGCCGAGAGGGCCCTTTTTAGCCTTAAAAAAAGGGCTGAAAAACTCGTCTTATACTCGAGTATATACGGTATATACTCAAAAGAAGCAATAATGAGCCATGGAATGACCATTTTCATGACCCATTAATGCAGATATTCAAAATGCTGTAAATGCATAATAACTCTTAAAATAAGACTTGCATCAAAGTTTGAGGATATTGAAACAAACTCGGCTGATTAGGTTAATGCCTTTTTACTACAAAAGCTATTCTTCTAAAGAAGATATACTTATTGCATCTATAACCAAAATATCAACAATTCCTCTTGAGGATAATTCAGATCGAAATGATGAACAAAATAACTTAAACGCTATTAAAGGCTATCTACATTTAAAGTGACATTGGAACCAACCTCGTTAAAAAAAAAACTTGAGAATAAATGTAAAATTGATAGCAACCCTCAAATTAGCAGATTTGATCTGGTGGGAAAACCCGCAAATTGTGTCAAGTCTACAGGTCTATCCACAGGGCACATTAAATTGCAGATGCAGTATCAAAAAATAATTAGGCAACATGCCACATGAAGGTAATAAATTAGACAATAAGTGACAAAATTGTCAGATGCAAAATCAAAATTACCTCAAGACAAACTTTTGTGTGATCAAGAACAAATTACAATATGCTTCACAATAAAGATTACAACAAAGATTCTTTTTATAAAGAACTCACATCATCAAAAGATTACAGATCTGCCTTAAACTTCAACAGAAAAAAATAGAAAAAAAACAACAAAGAAGAAGAGGAAAGCCTTTTTCAAACTCACTATTCCACAAAACAAATTCATACTCACGCACAAGATTTTCAAAAAGATTTTCCATTAGGCAGATCTTTAACTTTTAAAATTTCTTAGAAAATGTAAAACTATAACATCTTAGAAACAGACTTTAAAAAACAAAACAACTGTTGTTGTTGTTTAATCGTTCAGTTGCATCTGGCTTTCCGTGACCCTATGGACCACAGCATGCCAGGTACATCTCTCAGTCACTGCCCCTCCGAGCTCCATCACATTCATGTTCATTGCTTCAGTCACCTCATCTATCCATTTCTGTCTCCCCTTCTTTCTATGTCTTCAATCTTTCCCAGAATCAGAGTCTACTCTAGGGAATCCTGCCGTCTCATGATATGGCCAAAATATTTGAGTTTCAGCCTCATGATCATGCCTCCACTTCTTCCCCGTCTATTTGCCAGGAACTGAGATTTCATTTGCCATGATCTTCGTCTTTTTAACGTTGAGCAGCAGGCTAACTTTTGCACTCTCTTCTTTTACCCTAATCAATAGGTCCTTTAGTTCCTCCTCTCAGCCATCAAAGTAGTATCATCGGCGCATCTGAGGTTGTTATATCTTCCAGCAATATTGATTCTTCTTTGGATTCATCCAGCCCTGCCTTACACATGATGTACTCTGCATATAAGTTAAATAAATCAGTTTACAATATACAACCTTTTTGCACTCCTTTTCCGATCTTGAACCATTCTGTTGTCCCATGTTCAGTTCTTGGTCCACATACAGATTATTCAGGAAAAGGATGAGATGATCTGATATTCCCATCTCTTGGATTTTGCAAGGGCTTTTGATATAGTACCACATGGAAGACTATTGTGCAGACTAAGGGATACAGGAATTGCAGTAAATATCTGTTTATGGTTTGAGAGCTGGCTAAAAGACAGTAAGTAAAGGGTTGTTGTAAATAGAACATACTCAGATTGAACTAACTTGGTAAGTAGGGTTCCTCAAGGTTCAGTATTAGCTCCTCTCCTTTTTAACATATTTATTAATGACTTAGAAGTAGGGATGGAAAGTTTTGTCTCATGACACAAAGTTGTGCAAGGTAATTCAATCAGAAAATGATGTATTTTCCTTCCAAAGGGATTTGGATAAATTAGAGAAATGGGCAACTAAATGGCAGATGAGATTCAATATGAATAAATGTTAAGTTATGCATTTGCAGCCTTATTAAATTGCAATTTGGCCAATTGAATAGGGCTCTATATAAGCACATAGCATATTTTTTTACAAAAGTTTTTAGTTAGTGAAGACCTTCCTTTTGGATAGAAAGGTTCTCATCGCAAGGCATGCAGGACTTTAAAACAGCATAGACATGAGCACAGAAGGTGCTCATGTTGATGGCCGCGATAGCCGGCGAAAAACGTAGCACTTTGCTGCTGATCGCGAGGCACGCAGTTTCCTAATTTAACGTCCAGAATAGTTTCAAGCGCATAACTCGAAACTCACCCAAAACAGAAAACTCATTAAAAAAATAAAATTAAAATAATAACACACTCACACACAGCACAAAGGGAGAGCCAGGAAGCCTGGAAGTGAGGTTGCAAGTGAATTTGAGCCATATTTGGTGTTTTTTGACGATCTAAAATTGGCTTAGTAACGAAAATAATGGCGGCCGAAAAAACGTAAAAATTCTGAAACAGGTTCAAAACTAGGCCAAACAACCCGAGGAACACAGGACTTAGAAAATGCACGACGTCGAAGACAGTAACATATGAAAAAAACGCCAGGCACGAAGGACTTTGAAAATAAAACCAACTGCAGTCGGCGAGCACCACACAAACAGTCAGCAGACACAACAGAGGAGAAAGATACAGGGAAGGGACAAGGGGAAGATGGTGGAAAGAGACATATAGCATTCCCAATAACAAAAGTTGCAGGTTTCGAGGCCTGCAATGACCTACAGTAGACAGGAGGAGAGGTTTGCGATGAGCGCATGAAGGTGATCATTGCAAAGCACGAAAGTTGTGGGTTGACAAGGCCTGCAATGAGCGGCAAAGCCACTCATTGCTGGGCTCACGATGAGCACCGAAGGCGCTCATTGCAATGCTTGTACAGTAGACTGAGGGGGAGACTAGCAATGAGCGGCAAAGGCGCTCAGCGCAGGGCTCGTGATGAGCGCTGAAGGTACAGCATTCTCAGCCTTAAAATTTGATTCCCATCATTTTTGACAGACAAGTAGCTAGTAAAGTTATATTTACAGACAAGTGTTATTTTTTTTCCACATTATATTTCTGTCCATATGTTAACGAGGAAGGAAAGGGAATAAATGGGGTTGATCTTCTCACTCTAAATTTTTCTTAACTTTTCCCCATGCTGTCTCCATCTTCCTCTAACTCTTTCTTCTCTCTCTCCCCTCTTTTTTTCTATCCTTTCTTTCTCCAACCACACAGGTCGTTAATGTCCCAATTTCCCAATAACGGGTCAGTATAGAGTTCTTTACAATGGTACGTGCAGTCAAACAAATGCAATCACATCATTATTTATCCTACATTCTAGACAATAAATGACCTTTTTCCATTCTTTTCTCGCCCTTTTCTCCTTCTTTCCTCTTTTCTTCACCACTTCACCTTCCTTTTTACCTTCTCTCTCCCCTTTTCTCTTGTCTTTTTTAACCCAGTGGGTCTTTGTAGATGGCAATTATTTGAATGTCTAAGGTATCCTATCATTCTTGTCTAAAAGAGTAGATTAAACATTTGCCATGTACTATTCTTTTAATTGACAGAACTGGGTGTGGTAACTTGTCTTCCTTGAATGGTAATTCAGGACTTCCTCAAACAGGCCTTTGTAGGAGGGCTGAGAATCTTTACTTCCCTCCCACAATTGTTCATGGACAGGATGTGATGTAAATTACATCATCTCAACTAAGGATATATCCAGGCAGGAAACTGGTGCTGCTTCCTGTTTTTCTTCCTTGATGGTGAGGGTGAGGAGGTGATTTCAATGGTCTGACCGTGGGTAAGATCAAGCGTTTGGGGAAGGGAATTACTATATATATATATAGGTAGATAGATTTAAAAGGGGGTGTTGCTCCGTGGGTCTGGGCTGTTGTGTTTGTAATACATTTATAGTATTGTGTTATCTGCCTTTTAATAAATACCTTTTAATGTAGACGAACCTTGTGTAATATTAATTTGGTGATACACCACATTTGGCGACCACGAATTTTAGACTTCTACAAAGGTTATTTATGAGGTAATATCACATTAATAGATAGTCAGATTTATTTTTTGGGGGAAGAAAAATTACTTTGTCTAATTATCCTCTGCATGGGAAATCAAGTGCTGATTGTGTGTGGAGTCTAATTTGGGTCTCCATTTTATTATACAAGCTTGGGCACCAGGCCACAATTAGTTTGTTGTGTGTTTCAAATACCTGAGTTTGTTAATACTATTATTCATCAGGCCTTAATTTAGCAGGCCTAGTAGTTTTTCAGGCCTTTATTTTTATTTTATTGTAATAGACTACCAGCATAGGCCTATCTGAGTGAGTTGAATATCAGAGTACAGGCCTAGCCCTGCATTTGAATACAATATGGTAGGCTCCATGCGGCTTTTTGTTGTATTTGAATGCTGATTTCCTTTGTATCCTAGTTTGGGTCTCCATTTTATTATACAAGCTTGGGCACCAGGCCACAATTAGTTTGTTGTGTGTTTCAAATACCTGAGTTTGTTAATACTATTATTCATCAGGCCTCAATTTAGCAGGCCTAGTAGTTTTTCAGGCCTTTATTTTTATTTTATTGTAATAGACTACCAGCATAGGCCTATCTGAGTGAGTTGAATATCAGAGTACAGGCCTAGCCCTGCATTTGAATACAATATGGTAGGCTCCATGCGGCTTTTTGTTGTATTTGAATGCTGATTTCCTTTGTATCCTAGTTTGGGCCTACATTTTAATATACAAGTTTGGGTTTGTTTTGTTTTTGTTTTTTTTTTCTCTTCTTTCTTTTTCTTTCTCTAGTCCTGTATCATAGTACAGGCCTGGAGAAAAATAATAAATAAACCATTTTAAATATTATATATATATATATATATATATATATATATATATATATATTATTTCAGGCGTGCATTTTAATACACTATAGGCTTCCATACCTTATACATTTTGGGTGTCTTGCATATCCTCGTTCGGGTTTATCTCCTACCCTGCAGGCCTTGCTATTATATTTTAAGTTAATTAGCAAGTATTACCTTCACCATACTAAGGTAAGTATAATTTGCATTGTGGGTACTAATCTATTTTTCTACATATTACACCTGGCCTACTGAATAGTCATCAACTATTGTTGGCTACTCAGAAGCATACTACTTTAGTCGCAAATTGATTTGGATTCTTACTTGGGTAAGTAAAAGAGTAGAAATGTCTTTTCAAGGGGCCAAATACCGTATTTTTCGCCCTATAAGACGCACCGGCAGATAAGACGCACCTAGTTTTTAGAGGAGGAAAACAAGAAAAAAAAAATCTGAATCAAACACAAATACACTCAAACACAAATACACTTTACACACAGATACACACCTACATTACACACAAATATATATATATATATATATATATATATATATATAGATACACATACATACATATACATACACACATAAATATACATACACATACATACATATATACACACACATACACACACACACACACACATACATACACACACACATACATACATACACATACATATCCATATACTGCAGCATTTGGGAGCCATTGACCCTCCCTGACCCTCCTGATCCTCCCTGACCCTCCTGATCCTCCCTGACCGTCCTGATCCTCACCTTTATAGATACACATACATACATATACATACACACATAAATATACATACACACATAAATATACATACACATACATACATATATACACACACATACACACACATACACACACACACACATACATACACACACACACACACATACACATACATATCCATATACTGCAGCATTTGGGAGCCCTTGACCCTCCCTGACCCTCCTGATCCTCCCTGACCCCCCTGATCCCCCTGATCCTCACCTTCCTTCTGATCTCTGCCATCTTGATCTCACCCCAGCGCTTCCTACCAGCACTCCACGTGTACTGCAGCGTTGCGTGTGTGACGTCACTAGGACGCACCGGCCGACGCGATGCTGGTAGGAAGCGCTGGGGTGAAATCAAGAGGACAGAGGCAGTTTCAAAAGGTATATTCGCCGTATAAGACGCACCAACTTTCCTCCCCCAGTTTTGGGGAAGAAAAAGTGCGTCTTATACGGCGAAAAATACGGTACTTTCCCACAGAAGTGCGTGAGTACTTTAGGAAACATATTCAAAAACATGATGGTCCATATGAGCTTCCAGAGCCAGCAAACCCAGACAGTGGAAAAGAGAAGAGATTAATGGATGTTCTAAAACAAATTATAAATAACAAAAAGTATAGAACAAAGAAGAGAAAAAGTTTGGTCACACAAGCTGTTGTAGCCACAATAGGAGGCCTAATAGACTTAGTTGTAGAATTACGGCAGCATAATTTGGAAACAACAAATAAAATGGAGGAAGCAATGGACAAAAGGGATTGTTTAAAAATTGCAGCTTTGAGAACAACTACAATTGTGGGGGAACTAGAAAGGGAGTTAGGGGAAATAGAGGAACAGAGGGATGCTTATGGAATAAAAATAACAGAACTTCAAAACATAATAATGGACTATAAAAATAAAACAAAGTTAGAAGGGATAAAAGGAGTCAGAGACATTGCCAAAATATATCCAGATCTGGATATGTTCGTGGCACAAAATAAAGAACCAGTGCCGAAAATGAACCAAGATAGAAAAGATTTCTTATGTTATTCTGTTCCACAAGTAGATACCATACCACAAGCACCAGTTATTGTTTCAGAATTATTTAATGCAAGGCAAACACCTACAGGATTTTCTATGCAGACTCGACCGATGTCTATGGCAGATAAAGATAATTTCCAGAAATGGTGGGGAAGTATGCCAACTAACAACTTTAATACATTTACACATTGGTTTAAGAGGGGAGCAGATAGAGCTAAAAAAGGAGGTCTTAACTTAGAGGAATGGACAGAACTGTTAGAATACGCTATGGGTCCTTTGGCTAGTAGACTATTGGGATTTAATAACAGTGTGTCTGATCAGGCAGGAAGAGTTGCTGCAACTAATTTCTATCTACTTAGCATAGAGAAAGAAATAGCAAATATTACCATGAGGCCAATAGATGGTCCTAGAGAGGTAGCTCAAAGGATATTTTTTTTGGTATACTCTACGACAACCTCAACAGCCTCTAGTGCTGGGCTCACCAGAACATATAGCAAAAGTAATGGAAGCCCTTCCCCGGGAGTGTCAAGAATTTATCAGGCTTTTTGATCCAACACCAACAGACTTGGAAATGGTACTAACTAGAGCTGATACGTGGTGGATCAAGCATCCTTTCACAGAACAGGCCTGCTCTGTTTCAGCTGTAAGAACATTTAAGGTCGAGTCTGGTAGAGATATAGATGGTAATTGGAGAAACCAGACGTGGGATGTACCCCAGAACAAGAAGGATGATCAAAACTGGAGACCAAAACAGAACTTTGACAAAAGATGGAGAGATCCACCTAGGGACTATAGGAATAGGGATGGCAGCAACTGGAGGGCTAATCAGGAGGGAGAGAGAAACGGTAACATGGGCTATTGGGAACTCAGGAGACAGAAGGATAGGATAGAAGAGGAAAATCACATACTTAAAAACAAGGTAGCTGAGTCAGAGAAGAAATTGAAGGAAAGTGAGGCAAAGATGCAATATAGTGTTATAAAAGAGGGACGGAGTAGAAGTGAGTCACAATGACAAATCCCAACCCCTGCGCCTCAGCATCTCATTCACTCAGCTAATTTAACCATGGATGAGGCAGGTCGGCCTACCAGTTATACAGTCATCGCAGGGGTAGGGAAAAATATGTTGGTAGATACAGGAGCAGCAGTTACAATGACCAACAGGGTCAAAAATGGGGATTCTTCAGTAAGTAGTATGGGAGTTACTGGGAATCCACAGGAGGTTAGAGCAGGTCCAATTGATGTAGCAGTTGGAGAAAAAACAATACAAGTAGAAGCAATAGTGGGTTGGCCAGAGGAAATATTGGGAATAGAAGTTTAAAAAAAAGGAAATTTCATTGTAGATCTTGCCAATTTTTGTTTGTGGAAGACAGAAAAGGTGAATCAGGTAAGTACAGAGTTGACGAAAGGGGTTGTGCTCCCAATGGCATATATTGTCTCTCCGATAAAAAGTCTGGAAAAAAACAAACTGAAACTAGACGGACAACCAGAATGGCTGCAGAAGCTAATCCAAGACATACCTGTTTGGGCTACAGATAAATTAGACTGTGGAAGAATGAAAGGAATGGTCTTTTTGGAAGGAGGAGACCCACAATGGAAAAAGCAATATCCAGTCCCAAGAGAATCAGTGGCATCAATCACCAAGATGATAGAAATACTGGAGAAAAGTGGAATAATTAAATCTGGAAATGGGTATGCATGTAACTCACCATGTTGGCCTGTGAGAAAAGCTGTGTTAAAAGGGAATAGAGATGAAAAAGCAGCCTCATCATGGAGACTTACCATTGATTACAGGGCCGTGAACAAACTTGCAAAAAGAATGGCCCCTGTTGTTTTTGTTATGTATATGTTTCTAATGATGGAATCTAGTGTTCCCACAGAGCACGGCTGTATAAGAATGAAGATGCGTGTCAACAGAAGATTGTGGTGGATCCTTGTTCCAGGATGGATAAGTATAAGCTGTATCACAGTAGGAATGGGGAGACAGGCAATAAGGCCAGAAGATATCGCAAATAAGGGAGAGAGTTTGAAAAGATTGGAGTTACATTATGTTCAAGCAGATAGATTTATTTGGCCCAGGGAATTGGAAGTAAAAGAGGGTGGAGGGTTACAAGTAAACATTATTTTGCCACATAATAGTACCAGGGGATTAGCTCTTAGAGCTCCAATACAAGGGAGGTTTACAAATATTACAGTAGTAGTGAGTAACTTAACATTAGAAGAAGGTGGAGAATGGGACGCTGCAGTTATAGCTGCCCAGCCTGACCTAGAGGAATTCTGCAATTTTGATACTGGAAAGGGGTGTGTTCTAACAATAGATAAAGTATTTGTCTCTGTAAAGGAGCTGCAACGTTGTAAAGATCAGAAGAAGGTACCATGGCCAATAGGCGGATTGGTGGTGGTACCAACACATGAAACAGTTGTGCAAGGGGTTGGGTGGACTTACTACCCAATAATTCTAAATTTTAATGATTTTTCTATTCCTCCAAAGTGCCCGGAATCACAGCGGCAGTGGTTTAAGCAAAGTATACAAGAGACCATCATTGAGTGGACCGGAGCAGGGAGTCGAGAAAAACGGGACACACTTGCAGCCCTTTTAGGAGGAGTCGGAACTGGATTGGGAGTATGGAATTCAGCAGACATCATTGGAGTGTACAGCCGGATAAACTCCCTTACTGATGGCATGGGACATGCTATGAAAACAGGTGGAGTAGCTGACTCCCTTATAGTGAGTAGACTGACAGACAATGTTGATGACATACACACCATTGCCAACAACCTGCATCTAGTTGAGGAAAATATTGCTTCCATTGCTAACAGCATTAAGAATGAAATAGTGGGAACTGCCATTTTCTGTTCTATGATTGGAGGAAAGCTGTTGGCAGATTTAAAGGAAACTATTAAAGACATCCAGGAAAACAAGTGGGCAAGACAAATCAATGCAACAAGGATTATCACGTCATTGAAAAGAAAAGGAGTGGACATCACTGAGGACAATCTTAAATACAGCTTTATTGAAGGCCCAGATCAATGGATGCCACATGGACTACAATCTGGGACAATAGGACTAATCCTGGCAATTCCCCGTTGGGAGGGGCAGGCAGAGCAACTGAACTTTATACATAGCATTGGCACGTTAAGTGATGGAATCTACAAGCAACACTTCCCATCAAAAAGACTGGCCACTATTACAGGATTGGAGATGGATGAAAGCTGTTGCAGGAAATCTCAACACCGATGGCTGTGCAGTTGTGTTTGGGAGAAAGGAGCTGAGGAGGATGGCTGGGTGCAGTTGATAAAAGAAAACCTGGTGCAAGAGGTGATCCGCATAGGGGACATTGCATGCTTTATCGGCCACTCTGAATATAGGACAGTTGATGAAATATGTTTGGTGGAAGAAGGGTCTTGTATCATGGTATTTCCATCAAGAAACCTTACCACTGAAATGATCAATTTTACTGCAAATGCAGATTGGACAAATTTGACAATGAAGCTTTTTACCTTGGAACTTCAGTCAGAGACACATCCAGTCCTACGAACACTGTCGCTGGTACTCATGTTCATTCAAGTATTAACGACAATTATAATAATATACTTTTGTGTGGCAATGAAACTTGCAAGGAGGATATATAATAATGTGTCTTTTTCCTCTTCTTTCTCTCTCTCATACATTCTTCAATAAAGTTTTACATTGCACATACATAAACATTTATCACACACTCTCACCTAAATTCTATAAATTCTGTTTTTTTGTGTAATATGTGGATTGACAGCCATAGGAAAGTACAGGAGAACTTATGTTGCTGAGGGAACTATTCCGGAGGGACGGTGGGTTGAATTTCTCCTGTATATCAGGTTTTTGCTCCCACTAGGTTCTCCTGTACTAGAGGGATAACTAGAAAACTGAGCAACATAGAAGAAGAAAAAGTGAGGGAATGTGGTAACTTGTCTTCCTTGAATGGTAATTCAGGACTTCCTCAAACAGGCCTTTGTAGGAGGGCTGAGAATCTTTACTTCCCTCCCACAATTGCTCATGGACAGGATGTGATGTAAATTACATCATCTCAACTAAGGATATATCCAGGCAGGAAACTGGTGCTGCTTCCTGTTTTTCTTCCTTGATGGTGAGGGTGAGGAGGTGATTTCAATGGTCTGACCGTGGGTAAGATCAAGCGTTTGGGGAAGGGAATTACTATATATATATATAGGTAGATAGATTTAAAAGGGGGTGTTGCTCCGTGGGTCTGGGCTGTTGTGTTTGTAATACATTTATAGTATTGTGTTATCTGCCTTTTAATAAATACCTTTTAATGTAGACGAACCTTGTGTAATATTAATTTGGTGATACACCACACCACACTGGGCACTTCTGACAATGCGTCTCCGTTAAAGATACAGTGGATATAAAAAGTCTACACACCCCTGTTAAAATGTCAGGTTTCTGTGCTGTAAAAAATGAGACAAAGATAAATCATTTCAGAACTTTTTCCTCCTTTAATGTGACCTATAAACTGTACAACTCAATTGAAAAACAAACTGAAATCTTTTAGGTAGAGGGAAGAAAAAATATAAAAATAAAATAATATGGTTGAATAAGTATGCACACACTAAAACTAATACTTTGTTGAAGCACCTTTTGATTTTATTAGTCTTTTTGGGTATGAGTCTATCAGCATGGCACATTTTGACTTGGCAAGATTTCTTCACTCTTCTTTGAAAAAACACGCCAGATCTGTCAGATTGCGAGGGCATCTCCTGTGCACAGCCCTCTTCAGATCACCCCACAGATTTTCAATCGGATTCAGGTCTGGGCTCTGGCTGGGCCATTCCAAAACTTTAATCTTCTACTGGTGAAGTCATTACTTCGTTGATTTGGATGTATGCTTTGGGTCGTTGTCATGCTGAAAGATTAAGTACCTCTTCATGTTCAGCTTTCTAGCAGAAGTCTGAAGGTTTTGTGCCAATATTGACTGGTATTTGGAACTGTTTATAATTCCCTCTATGTTAACTAAGGCCCCAGTTCCAGCTGAAGAAAAACAGCCCCAAAGCCTGATGCTGCCACCACCATGCTTCACTGTGGGTATGGTGTTCTTTTGGTGATGTGCAGTGTTGTTTTTGCGCCAAACATATCTTTTGGAATTATGGCCAAAAAGTTCAACCTTGGTTTCATCAGACCATAACACCTTTTACCACATGCTTTTGGGAGACTTCAGATGTGTTTTTGCAAAATGTAGCCTGGCTTGGATGTTTTTCTTCGTAAGAAAAGGCTTTCGTCTTGCCACTCTACCCCATAGCCCAGACATATGAAGAATACGGGAGATTGTTGTCACATGTACCACACAGCCAGTACTTGCCAGATATTCCTGCAGCTCCTTTAATGTTGCTGTAGGCCTCTTGGTAGCCTCCCAGACCAGTTTTCTTCTCGTCTTTTCATCAATTTTGGAGGGAGCTCCAGTTCTTGGTAATGTCACTGTTGTGCCATATTTTCTCCACTTGATGATGTCTGTCTTCACTGTGTTCCATGGTATATCTAATGCCTTGGAAATTCTTTTGTACCCTTCTCCTCACTGATACCTTTTAACAATGAGATCCCTCTGATGCTTTGGAAGCTCTCTGTGGACCATGGCTTTTGCTGTGGGTTGCGACTAAGAACATTTCTGAAAAAGACCAACTATTTGGGGTTAATCAGAGGCACTTTAAATGATGGCAGGTGTATGCTGACTCCTATTAAACACAATTTGGAATGTGATTGCTTAATTCTGAACACAGCTACATCCCCAGTTATAAGAGGGTGTGCAGACTTATGCAACCACATTATTTCTATTTTTTATTTTTCTTCCCTCCCCCTAAAAGATTTCAGTTTGTTTTTCAATTGAGTTGTACAGTTTATAGGTCACATTAAAGGTGGAAAAAGTTCTGAAATTATTTATCTTTGTCTCATTTTTTTACAGCACAGAATGAGGGGTGTGTAGACTTTTTATATCCACTGTAAGTACTTAGGGCATCCGCCAAATTCTGTTCTTTAGGTGGAAAATGTAAGAGCCTTTAACAGTAGCAGGGGAGTTCTTCATCCACCCCCCCCCCCCCCCCCCCCGCCCCTTCAGAAAGAGGGTTTATCGATTATGGGAACATCCATTCAAACGTATCCATGCCCATGGTTTTTATTTTATTTACTTATTTTTTTCATGATCGTTTTGTTATTTGGTCTAAACTTTACTATTCTATTAACAGAGCAGTGTTGCAAGGAATACAGACTTATTTAATTTTTAGGTACACATGTTGTAGAACTGTCTTTGCCTTTATTAATAGTAAAGTTTTATCTGCCAGTAATTTTAGTTGCTTCTAATGGGCAAAGCTCACCAGTCCTTTCTAGACAAGGCTACCACCCTATCTGTCTGTAGTTAGCAGTGTAGGCTCATCCAGTCAGCTCCCGGCAGTGTAGCCGTTCCAGAGCTCTTTGTTTACCGTACAATGCTCCAAGCCTTGCTGATCCAGCCGTATTGATCTGGTCAGCGTGCCATCCAGACCACCACATGTAGCTACTCCAAAGCCGTAGGCTCAAACCAGGACAAGCTCGGATGAGCAAGTCACTACGCTCCCGGTTGTGGGGTCCAGTGGGATGCCCTCTCCACATCTGTTACAGCCTTAGACCCCCTTCGTCTGCACCGCTCTGCTGTAGATCCTCAGACCAAGTTCAAGACGCTCCAGCGCTGTTTACAATGGTTACGCGCTTCTCCATGTTTGCAACATGTGGGTTAGGGCTCCCATGCTAGGCATCCTCCCTAGCCACCTAGCCTGGGTGGAGTATCTGACCACCATAAAAAGGACATTTTAGAGCTATAAAAAGTACACAGAAGGGCAACAAAACTAATAAGGGGAATGGAAGGGCTATGTAGAAAGACTAACCAAATTAAACTTATTTGCTCTAGAGAAAATGCATCTAAGAGGAGATATGATTACCTTATATAAATATATCTAGGGTCAGTATAAGGCTTTGTCAAGTCAACTTTTTTGTGCCAAGAGGTTTTCATCTGATAGGAAGACATCTTTTGAGGTTAGAAGTAAAACGATTCCACCTTAAAGAAAGAAAAGCGTTCTTCACAGTAAGGGTCATTAAACTGGAATTCTCTACAAAAGGAGGTGGTGACAGTGGATTCAATAGATAACTTTAAAAAGGGATTGGATATATTTTTGAGTAAAAAGGGCATTCAGGGTTATCCTGGTTAATTAGAGAGGGTATATTGATCCATGGAGGAATCCCATCGCCTGTATCTGGGGTCAGGAAGGAATTTTATTTTTTCCCCTTTTGAGACACTTGGCAATGTTTCCATGTTTCTTTTGTTTTTGCCTTCCTCTGGATCAATCATCAATTAACAATTATTCTGCATATAACAAATATCAGATCTAAAAAGGTTGAACATGATGGACTAAGAGTCCACAAGTACTATATAACTATGAAAAAAGATATTAGATTTGCCTACAAAGAAGAAAAAGCAATAAAACAGTATTAATATATTGCTTTCTCTTATCCTTTAGATTGTAAGAGCCCGATTCAGTTGAGCAATTGTAAGCTACCGGAGCCCGTAAGCGAGGCCATAGGTTAATTTGCTATTCAATAGGCGTCCTTTTGCGGGTTCCAAACGGTTTATGGATTACGGGCTTGAAAACGTTGCGACGGCTAAACCTGGAACTTACAGCCTCCCGAAGCCTTTGATCTTTCACTTCCGCAAGAGTTACGATGGCTAAAATCGCAAATCGTTATTCAATTGCTCCAATTCCTCAAGGCCTCACATGGTTTCACACCCGTAAATGGCAAATGTAGGAGAAAATCCTACGAGTGCTAGAGAGGACCCGCAAGGGGGTTAAACCCTTGTCCGCAGCACTGTAAATGCAAATAAAAAATCAATGCTGCACTGTAAATAATGGGGAAAGTGACAAAAGACATTAGAATTAATTGCACAACAGTCTGTCTCAGGATCTCAAATCAGCAGTAAAAAAATAAATAAATTATGTTTAATTTCGGGTTATATCGATCTCAGAAATCAATGAGTTCATATATATCAGGCCACCCATATAGACTAGAACAGTATTGGCATTCATTTTTATCATTTTGTATTTTGAGGGGTGCGAGTCCCATCGCATATCAGACCCCCGAACCTAATTGATTGACATATAACCTCCATGTTTTACTGCTATAATAATGGCGGTCTCATTTTCTATTGGCTGTTATGGAAATGGGAGGTTACGGTGTTGCTTAATTGATAATATTCCCGCCCTGAACTGCTACGGACGAGTGAATGGTTTATGGAGTCAGCTTTCGGCCCATAACTTGCGGGCTCCTTATAATGAATAGCACTGGAATCGGAGATGAACGGGAGCCCGCAGCAAGCCCGCAGACATATGGCCTGTATCCCTCGAGATGCAGGCTTGCAATTGAATCGGACTGTAAGTTTACAAGTTTTCAATCTTGTTTGATGCTTTAGGGAAATCCCTGTGTGTGTTTGATTGAATGCTCAATAACAGGGCCCTCCATTCCTTTCCATTGCGTTAAATTTGTCTTTGACTTGTACCTAACCCATGTATAGCGCTATGGAATATGCTGGCACGTTACAAATAAAGGATAATAATAATGTTTTCCTTATGTTTTATTCAGTGCCCCATGGATTTTCACCAAAATGATGGCAGCAAAGAAAGAGCTGTCACTTAGTTCCATATTTTAATGTCTGGCTCATAGCAGCTAAGACAAAAAACAATTAAGAGAAAATATTCATTTCATAATTACAAACCTTCAAAAGCTAACATGGAAAGGTCAAACTTAACACTTAGGAAAAAAATACATTTTTTGATTCCAGATACAAAAAAAAACAAATTTCTACCAGGCAAGAAAATAGAAAAACAGAAATAAAATAATTACAAAATAGAAGAAACGTTGGTATAAGAAAAGTGATGTCAGTCCTTGGTCTAATTACTGCTTCAATTCTAGCTGAACCATGGCCAAAGTATGATATAAGACCTTTACAATAATTTACTCTATGACAATGGAATTGAAAAATGATTACATTGGATACCACATGCATAATAACACTAGCAGTTCTTCACTGGTGGACAGTACAAGACCACTAAAGAAAGAGTGGGCATTGGGAACAACTAAATTAGCTTGTCATTACAACAGACGCAAGCAGAAAAGGTTGGGGTGTCCATCAAATGGAAGAGAAATCCAGGGAAAATGGGATAGTTGGGATTTAAAACAGTCAACAAATATATTAGAGTTAAAGGCACTATGGAATACTTGAATACAGTAAAAGTCCAGACAGACAACACAATGGTAGTTGGTTTCATAAAATGTCAAGGAGTCACAAACAGTTTACATCTGGACACACTAACAAGCTTTTGTGCTTGAACAGAGAACAGCTTAAAACTTCAGCTATATATATTAAATGGAAAGGAAACTTCTTAGCAGACTTTCTACACTAATTCAAATCATTAACTCCCCCACATTAGGGTATTCAGCTCAGATATGTAAATCTTGCTTTGTTACCGCAACAGATATCTGTGCAGGGAGCAGCCAAACCAATCTTTATGGATGAGACGGCCCTAGGAGCCAATAGGAAATGTGAATAATAAAACAGGCTCAATACCAACATATTCTATTTTTTGTTACACATATGTTGATATCGGGGTGTTAAGTGTCAAATAATATGGAAATATCATCATTTTGTAGTGTTTTTGTGCTATACCGTCACTATAAATGCTTCTGGGAGCCTCAGCAAAGGTTTTCAGAGCATTTGCAAGTGGTCTTTGGTACACGTAAATCTTCTGTTTTTTCAATTATGGCACCACCCTGATTCGCGAGTGATCCGTAAAATCTTATATGGTTTGGTTGTCAGAGTGTCAGGGAATAACTCATAATTAATTGTCAGTGCAATACTCAATGGAGATTTATGCCTTGCTTTTTGTGTGTGTCGTGAAGTTCACTGGTAGCAGTGACCCATAGCAGTTTGCTCAGTGTATTAGGGATGGGAGATTAACATAGATAGGTATGGTTTACGCTGCAGTTACGGCACCCGTAAATGTTTTTTCAGGAATTGGCATAAGGCCCATGGTTATTGCCAGAAATAGATTTAATCGCATCAAGAAAGAACAAAGGTAAAAAATACACAATTGTGGGAAATAAACAGGTCTCGAAACTCTAAACCAAGCTTGGAAATGCAAACTGGCATATATTTTACCCACCCTTTCCTGTAATGTTATGGGTAATTTAAAAAAATATGGAAAGAGAAAATGAGATCATAGCTCCATATTTGCTGAGCAGAACACGATTTATGGAGTGTCTTCACACTTTATTGGGAAAAAGATTCTGCAAATTGAGCTACAAGAAAACATTGAAACTAGCTTAGTAAATACAAATATTACATTTCCTATTGAGTTGTTACAATAAAAGACTAATGTCGAACACAATAAAGATACAATTTTCAGAGTTAAAGTCAATGCCTAACTTACCTTTGGCCCAAATAACATGAACTAGAAGACTAATTAAAGTAATATCAAAACAAACAAAAGCAAGAAAGGTCCCACAAATGGGATCTAGTCCTGCCAGCACTGACTTGCCCACCCTATAAACCTTTAGAAAATTGTGACATTACATAATTAACCTTAAAGTCAGTCTTCTTGGTAGCTATAACATCTTCAAAGAGAAAGGTGAATTGCAAGAATTACAAAGATATTAAGCTTTTTAAACATATATAATGATAAACTAGTACTGAAAATATCATTAGGTTTGTTATCATAGAGCTCTGTATATTGTTTTACCTTTTTTGGAAACTTAGAATGTAACAAAAAAATACAAGTTATACTTTTTTAATGTAAAACTATGCATTGTATTACATAAAAAAATAAGAGACTTATAAACACCTTTGGCAAGCATTACAGACGGGATATTATGTCATCTGTCGTCATAGAAAAATATTATGGACGGCGCTTACTCTTCTTCCCACCAAAGTCAAGAAATATCTATCTGTCTGTCTGTCTATCTATCTGTCTGTCTATCTATCTATCTATCTATCTATCTATCTATCTATCTATCTATCTATCTGTCTGTCTGTCTGTCTGTCTGTCTGTCTGTCTGTCTGTCTGTCTATCTATCTATCTATCTCTGTCTGTCTATCTATCTATCTATCTATCTATCTATCTATCTGTCTGTCTGTCTGTCTGTCTGTCTGTCTGTCTGTCTGTCTATCTGTCTATCTATCTATCTATCTATCTATCTCTGTCTGTCTATCTATCTATCTATCTATCTATCTATCTATCTATCTATCTATCTCTGTCTGTCTATCTATCTATCTATCTATCTATCTATCTATCTAGTATGTATATCCCCTTCTGAATCGCTACCTTGTCGTGGTGAGGTCTTGTATACCTCAATGAAGCTGTGAACTATACCATATTGGGTCACCCAAGATGGGCAGATCATTGCAAAGAGGTCAGACAAGTCCATTGGAGAAGGAACTGGCAACCCACTTCAGTATCTTTGTGAAGAAATCTGAACAGCAAAAATATATGTATATATATATATTGTGCACATTTTGCCATGTAAATCTCGAGGGAAAATCCCTTCATATACTTTTGTGATGCATTTTAAGACCTTCAGGCAATGTACCAGAATGTGTCCAATAATTTGTCTATTATAATGTGGACACCTGTGTTTTAATTAACTATTTCCAGCTCTAAAATGTCCTTTTTGTGAACTGGTGCCCAAAATTGTCCTCCATATTCCAAATGAGGGCGTACTAGAGATTTGTATAGTGGCAGAATTATATTTGCTTCCCTGGCTTCTATACCCTTCCTAATACATGCTAATATTTTAACATTTTGTATAAAGATGTTTCAGAAGAAAGATTATAAAATAGTATTTAAAAGCCTGCAGATAAATATCACATATATAGTTGTCAGCAGTGCGGGTTGGCAAAAGTTGTTGCTAACGCTGCGGACCTCGCAAACCGAGGGCCGCAGTTGCTGGCAAGGAGCGCCAAAGGCGCTCCTTGCGCTGCTGATGAGCACCATAGGCGCTCATCCCTATGACCCCCTACGACTTTAGGCACGCAAATGCGGACCCTCGCAAAGCGAGGGTCCACATTTGCGGAGGTGGAGGCTCCCACGTCGGCTGCAATGAGCCGCAGACGGGGCTTACACAGCAAAATATTACGGACTCAGCATCCACAAATACAAGCCGCGGGACTTAGAAAAAAAAACATTACAAGTTTGCAAAAATACGACCTTAGCGCCCGACCCCCGTGCACATGAAAACATTAAAAACACAATAAATACACACAACAAACACATAAAAACCTTACCCACAGCAAAGTGAAGTTGCACCTCAATTTAAGTCCAAATTCCAGAGATTAGACACCCGAAAATCCCCTAAGCAAGAGAAAAAATGGCCGCCTAAACACGCAAAACACCACGAAACACATACAGATTTTCCCAAAAAGCCGTACAAGGTGCAAGACACACTATTAACAAGGACGCTACATCATACACAGACGCGTACCACACACATTAGCCGCCATTTTACAACACTAACTTACACAATGCGGAAGTACACCGCTACCCTAACGGATTTGCCTCGCGCACGCACACTATTTGCACTACACACTGCACACATTGCAGACACTTACACAGCAGCTCCACAGCACTCAAAACCTACATTGTATGCTGCAGCAACATCAAAACAGATTGTCAGCTCTTCAACACAATGCTTCCTGCATATATTACTTCAAAATAGGTAAAGTATATTCATTTATTATTATTTCATTAGCATACAAAAAAAACATATGCACAAAAAATAAATAAATCTCATAATACACATAAAAGCCATTAACTGCGCCACTCACAACGACCGCCAACGTTGCTCATAGCACACAAATAGTTGCAAGAAGCACAAAAAACACATCACCGCCGACCAAGCAATAACACCAAACAAAAATACAACAACCATCAGTCTCGCAATGAGCGCTGAAGGCACTCAGAGCGAGGTTCACAATGAGTCACGAAGGATCTCGGAACACCAACAAAATTCATGTCTCAACCAAACAGCATTACCTGCCTTACAATCTTATTGCCATCATTTTTTGACGGGCAAGTCGCTAGTATGATACATAATTAAATCATAAATCATGATTTGTCTGTGACTTAATAAAATGCATTCAGTTTTAAGATAATATGATAGTGATGACCTTTCCTTAGTTAATTAAAAAAAATTAAGAAGGAAAACATACACAATCTATTATTTTGCTGTTTGCATTCCTTTGGTGGTTGCATTCTCATTTGTGGACACAAGAGGTCAGCAAAGGATTGCTACATAATCACATTACATTTCCTTTTGAAATTACATTGATCCACACACAGGTCCTTATCTTTTGTTAATGAGAGATCAATACCATTAATTGCTGATATGCACTGGATCTATTGTCTACAGTGCAGTCATCTTCTCCTCCCTGGGTCTGAGCATTCCTAATCTTTTTCTTGTGCAAATGATGGCACTCAAGACAATGGACCCATAGTTTTTTAGGGTGTAAAGAGTGTAACAAGTGTTATAAGTGACTGGCATGGAATGATGCTGGTCCTTATAACAAGCCTATTCTAAACTCTCCCTACAGAAAGTGAGGTTCAAATGTATCCTCCTGCCGCATCAGGGCTCATCAGGACTAAGGTTATGTGGGTTGACTTGGGCTCATCAGGACTAAGGTTATGTGGGTTGACTTGGGCTCATCAGGACTAAGGTTATGTGTTTTTGACTTGGCCTTGTCAGGTCCAAGGTTATGTGGGTTGGACTTGGGCTCATCAGGACCAAGGTTATGTGGGTTGGACTTGGGCTCATCAGGACTAAGGTTATGTGGGTTGGACTTGGGCTCGTCAGGACTAAGGTTATGTGTGTTGGACTTGGGTTCATCAGGACCAAGGTTACGTGGGTTGGACTTGGGCTTATTAGGACTAAGGTTATGTGGGTTGGACTTGGGCTTTTAGGACTAAGGTTATGTGTGTTGGACTTGGGCTCGTCAGGACTAAGGTTACGACTTGGGCTTATTAGGACTATGGTTATGTGGGTTGGACTTGGGCTTATAGGACTAAGGTTATGTGTGTTGGACTTGGGCTCGTCAGGACTAAGGTTATGTGAGTTGGACTTGGGTTGGACTAAGGTTACGTGGGTTGAGATGGAGAAGAACTCATTTTTATATATATATACCAATAACAGGCTCCCTTGTGTCTCTTCATTGATAAACATGTTGTGATATTATAAAACGCTATTGATTGGCAGCAGAGTGGGTTTGGACTCCTGCCAAGCACGTTCCTACGGGATCACTAGAGGCTATCAGCTTCTTGGCTGCTCTCCAATTTTGTTTTACATTTATTGCTGAGACCTCCCATCGGAATGCTCTTACAAGATGCCGTTTTTATTGTTACTTAGCCTCTTTGAAGAGTCCTTTTTATCCCAGAAAAAAGACTAAGACTATTAATAATACTCTAAACTTAGAGACTAATGACTGGGAGACTGCCCTAAAGCTTGGATTCATGGCAGTAGGCCCCCACTCCATTACGCTATCTGACAGGAATTCCTTCACTTGGACCCTGCTCACCATAATTCCTGGCACTCTGAGTTTTCTTCTAAGAGATGTTATGTCGGTAGAAGAGAGGACAACCTAATATTCAGCACTACTAGTAATGCATGGGGTTTATTCAAGCAATCTGTTTTGTCACAGAGAGATCAACATCTGCCTCTAGCCCCCTCTGAGTCAAGATTTGGGGGCACTGGTGGCTGATATTAAACCCGTTCAGCAAGAGATGTTTTGCATTGTTGTCAATGAGAGATTTTTAGAAATGTGCTGTGATATTCATCCACATCCAACTTCTGCAGATGACAAAATGTGAGCATGATCTGATGAGGTGATTGAGCTTTTTTGAGGCTCTGGAAGATCGTCAGTATAGGGACAGGAGGCAGGACATTCGGCTTGGAGCTTTCCAAATTCTAGCAAACAAGAAGACATTCACCCATGATGATGACACTTATCCCACGGTCAAATCCCAAATATGTTGCACTCTGATCTCTATATACACTGGACACATACAGTACTTGGTTCTCCTAGCACTGATCCCTCCAGAGTCAAATACATAAGAGTCATGCTCCACTACTTCTTAGCTAAGGAGATGGTCATACAAGCAACCAATTGGATGTTTCCTTTGAGAAGCACTCTGTCTTGGAAGGAGGATCTATGGCAGGTGACTGAGTAGTTATGCTACAAAGGCTCACCCCATTGTTGTGATTATTCCAAAATGTCACACCTCTATGAGATACACTGTGAGAATTTCTCTCACATTTGGGAACTGTCCCTTCTGAGGTATCCTCCAGTGCCTAGCCATCACCTGACTGGAGCCAATATTCTGGTTTAGAGATCTCTTCCAGAGGGCTTCCCCTGTGTTCTTCCAGTGTGCTTATTTCCCCTTCACTCCCTCATCGTGTTGTCCTCCCTGTTACCTCCTTTCACCATTGAAACTTCTTTTGGCTTCCTCTTTTTTTCTTGGCCCCATTCTCTTTTTCCTCATTTCCCACCTTCTGGACTCTAGTTTCAAAACTGTGAATGTGTATTATTGGAGTTCTCATGAGCTCCTTTGTGACTTTAATACTTCAGTCTACTCCTGATGCAGTTCTCAGACATTTTGGAGCCTGGGAATGACTAACTATACTTTTGGTTGTCCGATCCTCTCCTTCCCATTAGTGGCCTGCTTTATCTTGTTTGGCAACCTTCATATTAGTGGCCTGCTTTGTCTGGTTTAGTAACCTTTCCCTTGTACCCATCTTCCCCTTTACCCTCCCCACTTTTTCTAATTAAAATGTTTGCATTTGAACTACCAAGCATCTGATATTCCTGGGTCATAGCTGTGTCTTCATGGAGGGTGATAGAGACTTGTTGAGTCCAATCCCTTCATTATTTTCACTGGCAATGGTCATGTAGTCTCTATTTGTACAGCAATCACGTTATATCTAGACCAATAGTTCTCAACCTGGAGCCAGGGACAGGCTGTTCCCTAACCAAAACTTTCAAGGACCACCTCTGAGATCCAAATTATCATTAAAGGGACATGGAAGGTCTCTGGATTTCAATAGCAGTATAATATACCTAAGTATCTATTTACTTTTATGTACTTTTAAAAAAATAATTAAGCGCTTAAAAGTTTTGTTTTTTACAGAATGATTTACCTGTTTGGGTCCGCCTTCTGTAGCTCATGCAGCTCAAGGAGCCTGATTGGTTACTAGGAGACTTTGCAACCCCTGTACTTAAAAGTACACTGTCTTCATGAGCTTCAGAGGGGAGAAACCAGTTTAGAACTATTTGTAAGCTGCTAGGTAGAAAAACCATAGTACTTCTTAATAAAATAAAGTACACAAAGTAAAGAGATACATAAGTATATTATATTCATTGTGAAATTCAGAAACCTACCATATCCCTTTAATAGGTCACTCTTCAATAATCTATTAGCAGGTCAGGAATATATTTATTCAGTAGTTTTTCATATCCTATTCATGCCCATTCAAAACCCACCATTCATTTTCCTTTCTCTTGGAGGACGGGCAGATAAGGTTCCAAGGACCAACTGTTGAGAAACACTGTTCTAGAGCAGTGGGTCTCAAAAGCCGATCCTAGTACCAGTCCAGGTCCCCCTGACCTTATTTGCCAGTTCCCAGGCATGTAGAGAGCCTAACACATTTCAGAAAACCATCACCATTAGTATAGTTGTAGATAGATTACATAGAAACTATAATCAAGTAAATTGTATTCTGTTCAAACCAGTGAACTAGATGAAAAATCAGACACATGACGTATCACACTATTAAACATATTTTGGATCTCACAGCTGGTCCTTGTGAGCATTGGATGGTGACCAGCTGGTCCCCAGACCAGAAACGTTTGAGAACCACTGCTCTAGAGGGCATGAGAGAGGGGAATGTCTTGTTTCTAAAGAGACGTCTCATGCCTCACTTCACATTGTAGAGTTTGGGGACTTATTGAGAGCACCAGAGTGTGTGCCAATGGCCACCTCCTACTCATTGTCTTAAAATTTCACCAAAAAATGGAGGAAAAAAGTACAGACTCTTCAAAGTCACTGGAACTTTGCAAAACTTAATTGGTCATTTTGCTGTGTGAGGTGCGATTGATGCTTCTGTGGAGTTTACATCTGGCTCAGTCTCACAGGCGGCTTTACCTGTTAAAAAAACATTTGATTGAAATATATCTAGGATGCACAGCTGCTCGAAACATAGCTCCCTCATTAATTTCTTTATATGTGCATCTCGTTAACAGAACCCCATTCATCTTATTACACCCAACAACACTAACTGGGCTCCACGACATAGAAAAACAGACATTATTGCAAAAAAACTTTATACTAAAAAGGAAATAAATTGGCTTTAATTTTTAATTTTAAGTTAAATATGTTAAAGGTCCACTGATGTGTTATATTTATAGTATTCGCTTTGGAAGAACTTGATTCCATAATGCACAAAATGTTATAACATTGTTTAAAAACTGATTACAGACATTAATTTCTAACTACTGTATTATATTTTGCTTTGTATGATGACTGTGGATTCAGATAAGACATGGGACATGGTACACACCAGTTTTTTTCATGTATTTAAAATAGTTTATAAACATTACAAACTTTGTTTACTTGAACAATTTGAGCAAAATCTGTTGAAACTTAATTGAAACTAAAAAGAAACGCACAACATACAATTTGTACGTGTTTGGGTCTGCCCACTGAAGCCCATGCAGCTCATGAATACACGGGCTATGAAGTTCAGTGTTTCAAATAGGCCAATCAGTGACCTCTCTCAAGTAGCATAAATTGTCAAATTGGCTTTAAGAATGTAGAAATTCAATTTTCAATTACAGCGTACAGTACACACTCTAAAAATAGTGAAGAAGAAACCTGTGTGTAGTATACACAAGCTCCTCCACTAAATGGACTCTGTATTAAAATATAACTTTTAATCAAAGAAACTTTAAAATGTTTACATTGATATAGACTGTAACCGTTTGCCCCCTAGATGATGGTGCCAAGTAAAGTAGTGTAAAGAGTTCTTGACAGGAGTGAAGGAGTTAAACTTCTAAAGAACTCCTAATTGTTGCAGGTGCAACTTCACTTTAAAGCCTGGAAAGCAGACATGGGGGAGTTGCTGATTAGGCTCTGGCTTGAGTGCCGTGAGGAGTCTGTGTGGAGCTGCAGTCTATGGGAGAAGCTGTGAGGTGAGACAGTCAGGAAGACTGGATCCTGAGAGCTGAGCTGATATAAGCTCTGAAGCAAGACAGCCAGGAAGACTGCTTATAATACAGATTAAAGTACATAGAGACACTGGCAAGTAAGCTGGATTGCCTGGAGCATACAGCCAGCAGCTTAAGAAGAGACAGTGAGTGTTTCTGTGTGACCTGAGAAAAGAACGAGACAGAGCTCCTGAACAGGAACTACTAGGACTTACAGCGCAGCACAGGAAGTTGCCAGTAAGAGGAACAGTCTGTGTGACTGCAACAACACAGAAAGAGACTGAACTTTCAAGGTACCACCCCTCTGTGTGAACAGTTATTGTTTTAACTGCAGGCCGAGAAGCGGGCTCAGGGCTAGTCAGGGTGTTCCTGAAAACTAGCAAGCCCGTTTCTGTAGATGTTTCTTTTATGCTGAAGTTAAGCTATTGTTTGTTTTTGAAAGCCTTTATTAAAGCAAAGATAAAAGTACATCGGACTCAGTGGTTTATGGGAAAATCACAGGAGCAACAAGTAGTCAAAGGCCGGCCCTGTCACAAGACCAACAATTGGGCAATATAATTTACCAAAACTTATGGTGCGGACCAATGTGTGCGACTTCATAGGTGCGAAACGACCTCAGGTCCACTATATAAGTGATAAGATGTACACTATGGCACTAAGCCCTTTACTACAAACATTATAATCACTATAAGGAGGGTTGAAATGCTGATTCCACTGCGGCAAGCTAGTAGAGAGGGCCATACTGGGACAACTGTAGATGGAATCAATTGTGCCACACTAAAAATTGACACATATTAGTGCAGCTGAGACCTCTATACATAAAATAACAGATAAACAAGCGTGTGATATAATGAACAGTTCCCAAAATAGAATACTAACTCTTAAATCAACTGAAATGGGGCGAATTTATCTAGAAAGGAAGAAAAGTGAATGCTTCTTCTCTTTCTTGCCAGAGCCTGCCCCTAAATCTGAAACGCTGTCCTGTTTTGAGAGAGTCTGAACACTGAAACTCAACACTTCAATCACATATTTAGTTGTGAGCATGCGGGTCGTTGCTAACGCTGTGGGCTCGCATAGTTACTGGTGCTCCTTGCGCTGGTGATGAGCGTTATAGGCGCTGATCCCTAAGACCCCCTATGACTTTCGGCCCGCAAATGCGGACTCTCGCGAAGCGAGGGGCCGAATTTGCGGAGGTGGTGGCTCCCACATCAGCTGTAATGAGCCGCAGGTGGGACTTACACAGGAAAATTTACGAACTTACCATCCAAAAATACTAGCCGCGGGACTTAGAAAATAAACCATTACAAGCTCGCAAAAATACGACCTTAACGCTGGAACCGCGCGCACATAAAAACATTAAAAACACAACAAATACATAAAAAGCTTACCTACAGCATGGGGGGGGGGCACCCAGGACCTCTGCAAGTGAAGTTACACCTCAATTTACGTCCAAATTCAAGAGTTTACACAAAAGAAAATCCCCTAAACGAGAGAAAAAATGTCCGCGAAGAAAACGAGGCTACAGGACCCTAAACACCACCAAGCATATACGGATTTTCCAAAAAGCCGAACGAGGTTTAAGATACACCATTAGCAAGGACGTTACATCATACACAGCCGCCTACCACATACACATTAGCCGCCATTTTCCAACACTAACTTACACAATGCGGAAGCACACAGCTACCCTAACAGCTTCCCCTCGCGCACCCAGGCTATTTACACTACACACTGCACACATTGCTGACACACCTCAGCTCCACAACAGTGCAAACCTACATTTATATGCTGCAGGAACAGCAAAACAGATTGTCAGCTTGACACATGATTGGAAACTCGCAAACTTACAATCTAAAGGGTTTGGGTGCGATACAAGAGGGTGATAAATGCAAGATGGCAGTGTGAAAGCAATTGGTTCAATTAAGTGGAGGTGTTTGTGTGTTGTACTGTAGATTGTGGCTGTAAGTGTTATTAAGCTGTGGAGTGTGCAATTGTGCATATTAAAGGCTGAAGGTAATAAGCTTGTTTAAATATATGCATTGTAAGTGATTATTTTAAGGTTTTGAGGCAGGCAGATAATTTAGTGGAGAGAGGCAAGGAGTTCCAAAGAGTAGGGGCAGCACAAGAAAAGTCTTGAAGGCGGGAGTGAGAGGAGGTGATAAGAGAGGAGGAAAGAAGAAGGTCATTAGCAGAACTAAGAGTGTGGTTGGGGGAGTATTTTAAAACAAGAGCAGAGATATAAGGGGTGCACTGTTGTTGAGGCTATAGGAAGCCAGTGACGTGGTTGACAGAGAGGAGCTGCAGACACTGAGCATTTAGTATGGAAGATGAGTCTAGCAGAGGCGTCCATTATGGATTGGAGGGGACGAGAGATGGGGAGGCCAGCAAGGAGTGAATTACAGTAGCCAAGTCGAGATATGAGAGATGAGAGAGTGCATTAGAATTTTAGTTGTGTTTAGTGTAAGATAGTGACATATTTTGGAGATGTTTTTTTAGGTGAAACTGACAATATTTTGTTATTGATTGTATGTGAGGAATAAAAGAGAGGGCGGGATCCAGTAGAACCCCAAGACAACGGGCCTGGGAGGTGGGAGTGATGATAATATTGTCAACAGTGAAAGATATTTGAGGAGTGAAAGCTGTAGCAGATTGTGGAAAGATAAGGAGTTCAGTCTTAGACATGTTGAGTTTGAGTTGACGGGCAGACATCTAGGAGTATATGGTAGAGAGGCAGTTGGCAACTTGACCTAGAAGAAAGAGGGGTAAATCTGGTGCTGAGGTAAATCTCCATAGAAATGATACTGAAATCCAAAATATTTTATCAGGGTACCAAGGAAGTATGCATAGATGGAGAAGAGGAGGGGGCCTAGGACTGAATCTTGGGGTATGCCAACAGACAGAGGCCAGTGCAAAGAAGAGATGCCACAGGAGACACTAAATGTACAATCTTCTAGGTAGGATGTGAACCATGAGAGAGCTGTGTAACAGATGCCAAGAAAGCAGAGAGTTTGGATTAGAAGAGGGTGGTCAACTGTATCAAAGGCAGCAGAGCGGTCCAGAAGAATTAGAATAGAGAAGTGACCCTTTGATTTGGCATTTAGCAAGTCATTGGTTACTCTTGTGAGTGCTGTCTCTGGAGAGTGTTGGGGCCGGGAGCCAGACTGGAAGGGATCAAGAAGGGAATAAGAGGAAATAAATTGGAAAAGGCAATTGTAGACGAGCTGCTCAAGCATTTTTGAAACCAGGGTAAGTAGAGAGATAGGGCGATAGTTAGAAGCAGAAGCTGGATCAGATGAGGGTTTCTTAAGAATGGGTGTAATTATGGCGTGTTTTAAAAGAGGATGAAACTTGTCAGTGTTTAGGTAAAGGTAGAATCGATGTGTGAGAGCTGGGATAAGTGTGGTAGAGAGGCGAGGGATTAGCTGCGATGGAATAGGATCATGTGGACAAGTTTTAAGGTGAGAGGTTGATAGTAAAATAGATAGATACATTATCCTCAGTTACAGGATCAAAGGAGTCCATGGTGGAGGAGGGATTGGGGAAGGGTAAAGGCTGGGTGTTGTCCATTTGGTGGGCCATGCTGGGAGTTTGTATAAGATGTTTTCAATTTTATTTTTTAATGTGGCAGGCAAAGTCTTTAGCTGTGAGACAGGAAGGGGCATCTGTCTTCATAAGCTACAGAGGGGAGAAATCAATTATTTGTAATATTTTGGGTAGAAAAAAACAGAGTTTATAAGCACTTCTTAATAAAATAAAGTACACAATAGTAAAAAGATACATAAGTATATGATATTCATAGTGAAAACCATGTTTCTTTAATACTAATTATCTAAACTTAAAATCACTATTTGTAATGCAAAATATAACTTCAAGTTATAAAACACACAGCATTAAATATTTAATAGAAATTTGGGAAGCTAATGCCCCTATAGTGAACAAAGCCGACGTGTCCTTTCCTTCACATGTATTAATAGACAAATCCTTTATTCTACAGAATCCTTTGCAGTCCCTGTTCAGATTAATCCGTCAGATTTCTCGGTGAGACAAGAAGCCGTTGCCGGTCTCTCTCCATTTGTTTTTGAAACCATATGATAATCTAAAACGTAAGACGCCTCCATCTCTGCCAAGATTAATATTTTACGCTTTATAAAGCCTTAAACTAATCTAGTGCCTGCAGAATTCTGTATTTGATGGAAGATAAAAGTGCCAGGATCTAGATAATAATTCTCACTTCCATTCGCTGAGACAGAAGGGCGCAATGTTCCGTGTATCAGAGTATGATCCATGCTTATAAATAAATTCATTTAAGAAGCATGCTTAGCAGAGCTTAGTGTTATTGCCTTATGGTTTATTTAAGTTTTTTTTTTCATTTTTTGCCTTTTACATGCATTGCCAAAATCAACTTTATACATTATTCATGAGCTTCAACATAGTCAGTAGCGCAGTAAAATCAGGGCTGGGGGTACAACTGAAAAGTCCTAAAAGGACCACTCTCATTTGGGAAAAATTACACATGTTTGTGAAGTATGTAATGCGTTAATAACATCAGCAATTATATAAAAGATGAGCATAACATTATTTTTAGCTATAGCAGACTCTACTTGTGCCCCAAAGGTTTCCATTTTTGATGTTTTTGTCATGGAAGCGGACTGGAAGGGTTATCCTACTATGAGCTGCATTTCCATTTTATCCTATTGCTAAAACACCACTGTAGATTAGTAAAAGCTTAACTTTTGTGAAGTATACAATAGATTAACAACATTAGCAGCTATGTAAGCTGTGAGCATTAAAGCATTTTCAAAGAAAATCTTAATTTTAGGAGGCTCTGCTAGTGCTTAGAAGCTGCCATGATGATGATACTTCATTTTCAAGGCACAAATGTTGGTTACAAAGCATGGCAAGCAAGACTGAGTCTATGGGAAGGAAGGAGAAGGTTTCCTGTGCTGAAATGATATCTGAATTCACCAATGAATCAACAAATCTCTCTCCCTCCCCCCTTCTTCTTCTCTTGAATAGATAATAAACATTAGGAGAACACTCCCACACAGTCTCAAAGGCAGCTGCAAGTGTAGAAAACACAACCATGGCATCCTTCTGGCACATGCAAAGTCTTCTGAAATAAAGAATTTGCCTAAAAATGCTTTTAGCCCACAGCTTATGATACTGGTAATATTTCTTCACAAGCATATGATGTTTTCCCAAACTACTGTGTTTGAAGCTCAAATGTTTTAGACCTTACATTTGAACTGCACTATTGCAGCCATTAGCAGTTCTGCTTCTATTAGATGTCCAAGGGTGAAAGTGTCTCAAGTTGGCTGCCATGATAAGAGCCTTTTCAATGGCCATTGTTGGCAAACAGACGCATCTGTAGGACTTTTTTTTAGGACAGCCTACTATGCACAACTGCACCTACCCCGTGGCCACCTGTTAGGGGTGGAGAGAAGCATGTTGCAATAATAGTGTTCAAATGTACGTTTAAAAGCTATATATATATTTTTTCTTTCAATTATTTATTTTATTACTAATCCATTACTAAATAAACAAATTAACTCCTATTTGAGCACTATGGTAGTACTGTGCGCTATTATACTACCATTATGTATTTGTAGCATATCCTTAATACATTTATGTTCACATTTGAATGTCTAAAAATAAGGTAAAGAATGTAATTCCTGCTCAGACTACCCAGAAATTCGGCTATTGCAATGCACTCTGGGAAAGAGCAATAACTGTATTTCTGGGAATTCTGAGCAGGAAATAAATTTGTTTAACTAATATTTCGACATTTAACTGTGAACACAAATGTACTATTTATATACTGTACTCTGTACGGTGGAGGGCTTCTATCGCTCTTTTGCCCACCATTAACTAGATGATGCTATAGTAATTAGCATATACTGGGAATTCTTGCAATACAGACTATGTCCAGCAGAGGGCAGGAAACTCTTTCTTATCAAATTTATGTGAGATATAAATGGGATTGGTTCACCAGAGGAGGATATTAGGAAGCTGACCCCAGGGCTTGGCATGTACACATGTTGTGATAAGCTCTGAGCTATAAGCAAAGTTTTCTTTACTTCCTGCCTCAATTCCCAGCTGTTTCTGGTGATTTTTAAAAACTGGAACCTCATCCTGAAAACTCGATTACGAAACTGGAATTTTTTACATCAACATCTGTGATATGAACTTTACGTGGGAATTCATAGACTAAAGAAATTATATAGGTTTGTTCAATATAGTTAGGAATAGTCCAGCTTTCATAACTTTTAAGGAGTATAGATCAGTATAAACAATATTAAAATGTTATGTTTTTACACATTTTCCCACTGTGTATAGGAGCTCCTCTCATGTTTTACAAACTGTGACAAAGTGTGAATCTGCCTCAATACTGTACAAGTTTGGCTGCAGATAAATGTGTAAATGTGCTCCACACTCTGCCACCGTTTGGAAAACATAAGAGGAGCTCTAGTGTAAACCTGAGTGCAAAACAGTTTCTTTTAGTGTAATTTTTTAACATTAACTTTTTAATCACAATACTATATTTACGATGTAAAAGGTATTAAAAACGGAACCATTAATATGTAATACCTATAGATCCAGAGTAAAATAAATACGATTTTTATGCATAAAAATGTATTTAAGAACATCTCACACTTTGTATCAAGATGCATTGGAAAAACAACATTAGTGTAGAATTTGTCCATAATCCATTTAAACAACACTGATTTATCTTCATAGATTATGAAGACCAGATAATGCCTTGTTATTGTTTTATGTGTGCTCTCTCTCGCTCTGTCCTGTGTCTCTCGCTCTGTCCTGTCTTTCTCTCCCTTTCTCATGTGTCTCCCTCTCCCTCTGTCTTGTGTGTGTCTATCTCTCCCTCTCTATCTTTTCTCTCTCTTCCTCTCTTTTTCTGTCCTGTGTCCCTATCACTACCTCTCTGGCTTGTGTCTCTCTCTCGCTGTGCACTCTCCATGCACTCTCTCTCGCTCTCTGTGTGCTCTCTCGCTCTGTCCTGACTCTCTTTTGCTCTTTCCTGTCTCTCTCCAGTTTCTCTCTCCTGTCTCTCTCTCTGTCCTGAGTGTGTCTCTCTCCTGTCTCTCTCTCTGTGCACGCTCTCTCTTTTTGTGCTCTGTGCACTCTCTCTCTCTGTGCCACTCTCTGTACCTCTCCCTCTCTGTCGCTCTCTTACTGTGAGCTCTCTTTCTGTGCACTCTCTCTGTGCGCTCTTTGTGCGTTCTCTCGCTTTCTGTGTGCGCTCTCGCTCTGTACCTCTCTCTGTACCCCTCTCACTCTGTCTTTCTCCCTCTCTCCCTCACGTTGCTGTCTGTCTCGCTGTGCTGTCTCTAAACTGCATAACGGCTGCCGGATTTACTGTTAATTTATCCAGAGGAAGGCAAACAGATGAAAACCCCAGTGAAAGTTTGCCAATTGTCTCAAAAGGCAAAAAAAATAAATAATTCCTTCCTGACCCAAGTTACTGGCAATTGGATTCCTCCCTGGATCAATACTCCCTCTCTAATTATCCAAGATACCCTGAATGCCCTTTTTATTTAAAAATATATCCAATCCCTTTAAGTTATCTATCGAATCCGCTGTCACCACCTCCTTTGGTAGATAATTCCACAGATTAACCACCCTTACTGTGAAGAACCCTTTTCTTTCTTTAAGGTGAAATTGTTTTACTTCTAACCTCAAAAGATGTCCCCTTGTCAGTTGAAAACCTCTTGGTAATCATATCCCCTCTTATACGCCTTTTTTCTTGAGAATATACATTTAATTTGGTTAGTCTTTCTTCATAACTTAGCCCCTCCATTCCCCTTATTAGTTTCGTTGCCCCTTCTCTGTACTTTTTCCAGCTCTAAAATGTCCTTTTTATGAAGTGGTGTTCAAAATTGTACTCCATATTCCAAATGAGGGTGTACTAGAGATTTGTATAGTGTCAGAATTATATTTGCTTCCCTGGCTTCTATACTCTTCCTAATACATGCTAATATTTTACTTGCCTTTGCAGCTGCTGCTTGGCTTTGAGCACTGTTACCTAGATGGTTGTCCACAAGTACTCACAAATCCCTTTCAATATCTGATACACCAAGATTTGCTTCATTAAGATTATAAACAACTGTCAACAACTATTATAGTGGATAAATATACGTCCACTATAATAGTTGTTGACAGTTGTTTATAATCTTAATGGAGCAAATCTATTTATTTTCTCAGTAGACATGTATCCATTGCACTTTACTCAATATTCTGCAATAGAGTACAGCAGCTTATATTTATTATTAATTAAGCTTCAAACTTCAAATCACAGACTCTTGTTCTTGTATTTCTCTTTTTCTCAAAGAACATAATTAAATCCCTTGAGATATTTGTAGGTTTAGATCATATATCCCACGTCCATTCTGTTCTCTAATCTTTACATATTCAGGTCATGACGTCTTTCTTTGAAAGTGTTGACTTTTATACCATGCACCATTTTTGTGGCTTTTATTTAAATTGCTTCCAATTTGTTAATATCCTTTTGGAGATACTGTCTCCAGAACTGGACATACTATTTTAGATGAGGTCTAACTAGAAATCTATAGGGTTGACATTAGTACATCTCTTATTCTGTCGCTAATTCATCTACCAATACGTCCAACCACCCTACTAGCTTTTCCTACTGGCTTTGTTGCATTGCTACTTTTAAATCTTACAATATACTCAGTGCAGGTTTTCCAGCATTTCTTGTTTATTCTATTGTAATTAAATGGACACTAATGCATTTTCTCTTCATATGTAATCAAGAACCACATCTAGAAAAGTGGGACCAATGCATTAAACAAAAAGAAGATTTCAAGATATTATAAATTCTATCTACATTTGCCTAACAAATATTTCAGGTTCAAATGTCAGTTCTCCATAAGAGTGAGTTAGACGACGACCATAGAGGCGTCTATACAACATGGGTGTGTGTAACAATAAAACACCTTATCCAAGCTTTAAGTCACTCACAGCGACTAAAAACCTTTAACTGTTACCCTAATTTCAATAATACAGCATAATGGTGCCACCACAAAGACATTGTAATCTATGGGTACTTTTGGTTATAAACATTATACACTAGCGACTTGCCCGTCAAAAAATGACGGCAATGAGATGTGTATGTTAGGAAAGTTGTTTAGTTATTAATATATATATGTGACAGTTGTATTGTGATGGTAAAAGATGTTTAGTTTTGTAAAATGTTCTCTTGGTGAACAATAATTTGTAAAGCATTTTGTATTAACATTTGAATGTAATAATAGTGGAACTTGAAATTAATCATTATTGCAAACTTTAGGCAATGTTTTTTTAACATGCAATTTGCATGTGAAGAATTGTTAACTTCAATATACATGAAAATTCGGAGGAAAGCAAACAGTAAAAACCCTTGTTGAAACGTACATAATTTGAACCTGAACTTTGTAATATATGTAAGTAAGAAACTTGAAAGTATGTTTTTTTAAACTTTAACTTTATTATTTGTGTAACTTTTGAACTTGACAAAACATTTGTATAACTTTGAACATTATAAACAGTAACATAGTGAATACATTTTTTAACATAATTTTGTATTAAAAGTATTAACATTTAAATGTAAAAACATTTTAACTTTAAAGTAATCAATATTTTAAACTTAAGGCAATGTTTTTTTAACATGCAATTTCTATCCGAATAATTGTTAACTTGAATATACATTGAATGCAGAGGAAGGCAAACAGTGAAAACTCTCTTTAAAATTTACCCAATGAAATAAATTCCTTCCTGACCACATGAACTGTCAATAAACATTAATACAGGGAGTAATCTTAACATAACAGACAATATTAACATTGTGTCTTAAAACGTGGTTGAGCTGTTTCATGAACTTCGTAATATGTTGAAGTAAAGACCGTTAAAATATTGTTTTCCCAACTTGTAACATTATAAACAGTAACATAGTTAATTAACATTTTAACATAATTATCACATATGTAGTTGCAAGGCAAGTGTTTTGTGAGGTGAATCATCCATAAAGAGTCTTTCCATAAATTATGACTGAAATTGTGGTATGCTTATTTAGGCTTCTTTCTAAGGCTTATAGGTTTTGAAACATGAAATAAGAATATTAATTTACTTTGCTATGTGTTTGTGTGAGTTTTTGTACAATCCTATTTGGTGCGCACCTCTTGTGGTATGCTTATTTAGGCTATTTTCTAAGGCTTATAGGTTGTTAAACATTAAATAAGAATATTAATTTACTTTGCTATGTGTTTGTGTGAGTTTTTGTACAATCCTATTTGGTGCGCACCACTTGTGGTATGCTTATTTAGGCTTTTTTCTAAGGCTTATAGGTTGTTAAAGATTAAATAAGAATATTAATTTACTTTGCTATGTGTTTGTGTGAGTTTTCCTACAATCCTTTTTGGTGCGCACCACTTTTGTTATGCTTATTTAGGCTTTTTTCTAATGCTTATAGGTTGTTAAACATTGAATAAGAAAGTTAATTTAGTTTGCTATGTGTTTGTCTGAGTTTGTTACAATCCTGTTTTGTGTGTACCACTTTGTGTGTTGCATACTTTGGCCCTCATTCAATTGCAGTTTGGCCAATTCAATAGGGTCCTCATTCAATTAGAAGTTTGTCAATTGAATAGGGCTCTATATAAGCACATAACATATTTTTTTGACAGAAGTTTTTAGTTATTGAAAACCTTGGTTTTGGATAGAAGTTCAGTAACTAAAAAGTTTGTTTAAATTTTTTTGTATGTGCTTATATAGAGCCCTATTCAATTGGGCAACTCGGAATTGAATGAGGCTTTAGGGGTCTAAATAAGTACATAACATATTTTTTTTAAAGAAGTTTTTAGTTCGTAAACATCTATCAAAAATCCAAGTTTTCACTAACTAAAAACTTCTTTAAAAAAAAAAATGCTATGTGCTTATTTAGACCGCTATTCAATTGGTCAAATAGCAATTGAATGAGGGCCTTTGGTTGCTGCATTTGTTATATTGTCGGGGCCTCATTCAATTGCGTTTTGGGCAATCGAATAGGGCTCAATATGACCACAGAGCATATTTTTTTACAGAAGTTTTTAGTTAGTGAACTTGTATCCAAAAGCAAGGTCTTCACTAACTAAAAAGTTCAGTAAAAAAATATGCTCTGTGCTTATATAGAGCCCTATTGAAATGGGCCAATCACATTTAAATGAGGCCCTCGGCCATTAAAGATATATAGGTCCTCATTGAATTGCAATTTTGCCAATTGAATAGGGCTCTATATAAGCACATAACCTATTTTTTGACCGAAGTTTTTAGTTAGTGAAGACCTTGATTTTGGATAGAAGTTCAGTAACTAAAAAGTTCTGTATAAAAAATATGTTATGTGCTTATATAGAGCCCTATTCAATTGGCCAACTCGCAATTGAATGAGGCTCATAGTTGGTTTCTTTTTTTATACTTAATACTTTACCTTGATTGAAGTGTCGAATGACAGAGGGTCCCCTCCTGCCAATCTTAATCCGCCGGTCTTCTTGTAGTGTCAGTTTGAAAAAGAAAGGGAAATAGTTAATTGTATATTTCTTATTTTTGATTTAGCAAAGCATGGCCTTTTCAGCATCTAATGTATTTTTATATCTTACCTCTTCTTCTTTGTTGGTGTTCTTTAAAAGGGATTGTGCTTCACAATGCACGGTGCAAATTGTTGAGTGACGCTGTTGATGCAGAGTCTGTTTGAATATTAAAAGAAGTAGAAAGATTGAGTTTTAGGTAATATATTGAATTGCACTAAATTAATGTCATTTAAATATACTTCTGTAATTATTTTCACATTATTTTTTTGGGTGGGCTACACACATATGTCACATACATGAAGCACATTTTCAAAGTTCAATGTAATTTTTTTGTGTGCGTGTGACATATCACTATACATGAATCATATTTTATTTGTTAAATGAACCTTATTTTTTGTTTTTGCCAACACACATAAATGTGTGTGTGACATGTGACTATAGATGATACACATATATGTGCGTGTCACATATCAGTATACATGACTCATATTTTAATATTACAATTTTTATTTTCTAATGTCATTTAAATGTAGTTGTTTAATTAGTTTGTTTTAAGATCATTTTGTGGCAGGGGCAATCCACATAAATGTGCGTGTCACATGTCACTATACATGATACACATATATGTGCGTGTCACATGTCACTATACATAAACCCCTTTTTGATATTTAATTATTTTTTTTGTTTTGTTAAATGAACCTTATTTTTTTTGTGGGCCTACACACATAAATGTGTGGGTGACATGTGACTATACATGATAGAAATAAATGTGCGTGTGACATGTGACTATACATGATATAAATAAATGTGTGTGTGACATGTGACTATACATGATAGACATAAATGTGCGTGTGACATGTGACTATACATGATAGACATAAATTTGCGTGTGACATGTCAGTACATAAATCACATATTTTTTTTTTTTGTGGTGTCTGTATAATAAAATGTAATATATTATAGCTTACCTCTCAGTTGTCATTTGCACAATGTATAGTAGTAAAATAGGAAACAATTCTCTTCTGAAGTAAGAGCAGCAGTTAACTCTGAAGTTACTCTTTTCATCACCTGAGTAGAAATGTAGACATTTCTTGAAAGTAGGCAGTATTTATAACCTTGTAAAAATTTCTGGAAAGTAGGCAGTATTTTTTTAAACTTTCAAGTGCCTCAGAACGTTATAACGCAATACGCATGCGCTATTTGCGTTCCAGCTTACAATTTGCGTTCCATCCGCCATTTTGTGCGTAGTAGTGTTCAAAATAGTGGTTAACTGTGACTGTGGTACGTTCCGCATAGTATGTGTTTCATTTTTCCGAGTTACTGCAGTGTAATTACGTCTCAAGCCTCGTTTTCGTTTTGTTTGGCGGCCATTTTTTCTCTCGCTTAGACGATTTTCGGCCGTTTAAACTAATTTTTTTAACTTAAGTGGACGTGTAAATGAACTTTTGGAGGTTCCGGATGCCTTCCCTTGCTGTAAGTAAGCTTTTTATGTGTTCGTTGTGTTTATTTCTTGTGTTTGTGATGTTTTGATGCGCAGCGTTTGTAATGGGTCTTTCGCGGCCGTATTTTTTTCCGATGCGGCCGTATTTTGTTGCGATGTTGGCGTATTTTTTTGCGATATACGCAGTTAGCTTTAACGTGTACGACGCAGTGTATTTGTTTCGAAGTCGTGCGTATGTGTGTTATTGTTTCTAAGTCGTGCGTATGTGAGTTAAGAGCGTGTGAAGGGGCTTTTTTTACTGTTTTTTTGTTAAGTCTTGCTTGTGTGTGTCTGGGTGTAAGCGGGTGTGAGGGGCCTTTGAGTTTTTTTTTGTTAAAAAGTCGTGTATGTGTATGTGTGTGAACAACACAGCCGAAGTTGGGATGCTCCCACCACCGCAAGGATCCTCATTTGCGGGGACGTTGTTGGGTTTTTGTTGGCTGGGAGGTTGGGTTTATTTTGTTTAAACAGTCGTGTGTGTGTGTGTGTGTGTTAACACAGCCGACATTGAGCCTCCACCTCCGCAAATGCGGACCCTCGCTTCGCGAGGATCCGCATTTGCGGGGCCGTTGGGATGCTCCCACCACCGCAAATGTGGGCCCTCGCTTCGCGAGGACCCGCATTTGCGGGGAACTGCGTCCCTCGCTTCGCGAGGGACGCAGTTCTTGCGGGCTCGCTATGCGAGCCCGCAAGTGTGAGCAACGGCCCGTACGCTCACAACTATAAATGTGATAACCCCAATTCAGTCATAAGTGAAAACTTAAACTCTTTAACACTATAATATATCTCTAACTACCACATTGTAAATCCTGTATTTCAGTTTTATTTACCAGAGGGAAATTAAGATGGTCTGGTCATGTCTCAGCATCCCACCGGTGTCACTGATTCCCAAAGCAAGACTGCTCCTTTGTGTAAGATTTTAAGAGTTTTTTTTTGGTTGTAGACTTTAGCATACTAGAGCTGCCAGATCATCATAAATCATGCAAAAGAGAGTCTGAGTATCTTAGTGCATGAATGCTAACAGACAATATCTAACATGCCTTATTCATGAAGAACAGAGGATTGGGTTGTGTAACTCCTTAACTACTTATCTGCACATTTTTGACATAGTTACATATGAATTGAGGTTGAAAAAAATACCAAGTTCAACCTTTTTAGATCTCCTCTGAACTTTGTAATATGCGGATTCATTGTTAATTAATTTTTAATTGATCCAGAGGAAGGCAAATGCACTGCTGGAACAGATGATCCAGGGTCTATACCTCTGTGACAGGTGTAAGCATGTTGCCTCTCTGTAAGCTCAAATTGGAGATCTGGAGAGGAGAATTGCAGCACATAGTGATATTGCTCCACTGGAAAGGGGGTTGGTGCTCACTAAGCACAGTTTAGCTGGGCCTAACATGGAGGGTGGAGCTGGGGCTAGTGAGGATGTCCAGGGAGGTAGCTGGGTTACAGTTAGAAGGGGAATCAGGGGGAACAGGAGGAGGCAGGCCAGTTCTGAGTTGGCTAACACCAACAGATTTGCCAGATTGAGTGAAACTGTTGGGGATGTCCATTCAGGAATGGCAATGCCAGATAGAGCTGTTCCCTCTAACAGTCGGGAGAACAGCTCTACTGGAGGAGTGCGAGGGCAGTATAGGCCGAGCAACAGACAGGTTTTGGTTGTAGGGGACTCTATTATTAGGAAGGTAGACAGGGTGATTTGTCACTCAGATCCCAGCAATCGAACAGTTTGCTGTCTCCTGGGTGCTCGGGTTTGGCATGTTGTGGATCGGGTGGGTAAATTATTGGGAGGGGCTGGTAATGAACCGGCGGTATTGGTACACATTGGTACCAATGACAAAGTTAGTAGAAGATGGAGTGTCCTAAAGAATGATTTTAGAGAACTAGGGAATAAGCTTAAAGCAAGGACCTCCAAGGTAGTATTTTCTGAGATACTACCAGTGCCACATGCTAGCCCAGGGAGGCAGAAGGAGCTTAGGGAGGTTAATGCGTGGCTAAAAAAGTGGTGCAGTGCAGAGGATTTGGGGTTTTTAGAGCACTGGGCTGACTTCTCACTTGGGTACAATCTCTACAGTAGGGATGGATTGCACCTTAATGATGAGGGCGCTTTTGTGCTAGGGGATAGGATGGTAGAACGGCTGGGGGAGTTTTTAAACTTGTAGGTGGGGGAGGGACTATATAGAAGTATTGGGGTAAAAAGGGTAGAGAGGGAAAGGGATGAATTAGTTACCCATGGGGGAGGAGAAGGGGGAGGGTTACAATAGACAATAGGCATGTATTAATAGGGGCCTCAAATACAGTGGCAAGCACTTCACGGCAGAGCCATAGCAACATAAAGTGTATGCTTGCTAATGCAAGAAGTTTGCCGGGGAAAATGGATGAGCTAGAAATATTAGCAGTACAAGAAAAATGGGGCTTATTAGGCATTATTGAAACATGGTGGGATGAATCTCATGACTGGACTGTTAATCTGGATGGTTATAATCTATTTAGGAAAGATAGGGGAAATGGTAAAAGAGGAGGAGGGATCTGTCGGTATGTTAAGCCTGAATTTAAGCCTATAGTCAGAGAAGATATGTATGCTGGAACTGACGGCAACATTGAATCCTTGTGGGTTGAGCTAAATAGTGGAGGAGCTAATTCTAAACACATATTGGTGGGAGTATGCTATAAACCCCCAAATATATTTGAAAGTGAGGAAATACAATTATTGTTACAGATTGGAAATGCAGCTAAGCATGGGCAAGTTCTAATAATGGGAGACTTTAATTACCCTGAAATAAACTGGATAAATGAGACCAGCAGCTCAGCTAAGGGGAGCAGGTTCTTGAGTACACTCTGGAATCATTATCTGGCCCAGGTAATACAAGAACCTACTAGAAATGGGGCCATCTTGGATTTAGTCATCACAAGTAATATTGATATAATATCAAATGTTAAAATATGGGAACCCTTGGGGAACAGTGATCACAACACAGTCTCATTTGAGATTGAATACAAAAAACAGAGTTGTAAGGGGCCAACAAAAACTCTAAATTTTAAAAGGGCTAACTTTAATGGGCTAAGGGCAGCAATACTACATATAGACTGGGACAAAGAACTTACAGGGAAAAATACTGAAAATAAATGGACAACATTCAAGTCCTTACTAAATAAACATACTCATCGGCATGTACCATGTGGAAATAAAATGAATAGGAGTAAATCACATCCCATGCGGCTTAACAATGACTTAAAGATCATGATGAGGAAAAAGAAACATGCATTTAAATTATACAAGGAGGAGGGAACAGAGGCAGCTTTATGTGACTATAAGGAAATCAACAAGGCTTGCAAAAGGGCTATTAGACTGGCTGAAATAGAAAGACTAACCCTAAAATATTTTTTAAATATATTAATGGAAAGAAGGCGAGGAAGGAAGCTATAGGAACATTACAATGTGACACAGGCCATCTGATAATTAGTGACCAGGAAAAGGCAGATGAGCTAAATAGGTTCTTGACGTCGGTATAACCAAGGGAGGTACCAGTGTTTTGGACACTGCAACATATTGAGGCTACACTACCATCACTAAATAATTGGTTAACGCAGGAAGAAATCCGAAAGAGATTGCAGAAAATAAATGTTAATAAAGCCTTAGGTCCTGATGGAATACATCCAAGGGTACTGAGGGAGCTGGGTTCTGTAATAGCCAAACCATTATATCTAATCTTTCAAGACTCACTCACTACAGGGTCTCTACCAGATGACTGGAGAAAAGCAGAGGCGATATCTATATTTAAGAAGGGAGCAAGAGCAAATCTGGGGAATTATATTGAAAGGGATTTGGGAGTACTAGTGGACAACCACCTAGGTAGCAGTGCTCAATGCCAAATAGCAGCTGCAAAGGCAAGTAAGATATTAGCATGTATTAAGAAGGGTATAGAAGCAAGGGAAGCAAATATAATTCTCCCACTATACAAATCCCTAGTACGCCCTCATTTGGAATATGGAGTACAATTTTGGGCACCACTTCATAAAAAGGACATTTTTGAGCTGGAAAAAGTACAGAGAAGGGCAACAAAACTAATAAGGGGAACGGAGGGGCTAAGTTATGAAGAAAGACTAACAGAATTAAACTTATTTTCGCTAGAAAAAAGGCGTCTACGAGGAGATATGATTACCTTATTTAAATACATCCAGGGTCAATATAAGGCTTTGTCAAGTGAACTTTTTGTAGCAAGAGATTTTCAACTGAAAAGAGGACATCCTTTGAGGTTAGAGGAAAAAAGTTTTTTTCTTAAACAAAGAAAAGGGTTCTTCACAGTTAGGGTGGTTAAACTGTGGAATTCTCTACCAAAGGAGGTGGGGACAGCAAATAGATAGATAACTTCAAAAATGGGTTAGATATATTTTTGAATAAATAGGGCATTCAAGGTTATCCTAGATAACTAGCGAAGGAATATTGATCCAGGGAGAAATTTGATCGCCAGTATCTGGGGTCAGGAAGGAATTTTGCTTTTTTCCCCTTATGAGACAATTGGCAAAGTTTCAATGTTTTTTTTTCTGTTTGCCTTCCTCTGGATCAATTAACAATTAATAACAAATAGTACACATATTAAAAAGATCAAGAGAGATCTAAAAAGGTTGAACTTGATGGACTAACTCTTTATTCATCCTCAAATACAATACTATTATTAATTAATTAACAACTAATTAATTAATTAATAACTAATCTGCATATTGCAGATCAGAGTGATCTTAAAAGGTTGAACTTGATGGACTGAAAGTCTTTTTTCAACCTCAATTACTATGTAACTATGTAAATAGAAAAAAATCCATTTAAACATTGCCACTTGTTTCAAAACGGGAAAAAAGTTGAAATTATTTCCTGACCTCAGATACTGGCAATCTGATTCCTCCCTGGATCAATACTCCTTCTTTAGTTATCCAGGATAATTCTTAATTCCCTTTTTATTCAAAAATGTATCCAATCACATAAAGCAAAAGGAGGTTTGTTATGTTCCGATTTTAAGCTATATTTCAAAGCAGCACAAACCTCCTTCATCCCTCAGGCTCATTCCATTACACATCAACCTTTATGGATTTTTATTGAAAATTTTTAAATGCACCACTATTCTTGGGACACTATTTTATAGCTCCCCAACCCTTACAAGACACTAGGGACCTGTCCAAACCCTTTTATAAAGCTCGTGGGTGAGCTTGGCTTATGAAAATCTGCGATAAAGCCCCTCTCACGAAAGTCGTTGTTAGTCTTTTATGACTCAATTAATGTTGACTTACAACAATCTAAACTCAATTATGTATGCAACTGGGAGAGAGACTTAGGGACCTATTAAATTAGATTTACAGTACGTGTTAACACGTTCCTATCAAATGTCATCTTAGTGCTATTTGCGAGAAACGATTCGTGATTACGTTACTCGCCGCCGCCATTGCGTGCGAACACACAAAAACGGTGGAGAATAAGCTCTGAGGAGAGCAACGTATTAACACGCGCACATAAATCCCTGGCGTGCAAGCTATTACCTCACAAATGGAGCGAGGATCCCTACGGGCACAAAAAAGCACCCGCACAGGCTACTAATGCCCATACGTGTCCTCGGAGTAGCCCCGACTCCGGCCTCAAAAGCTCCCCCTGCTCCCCAAATACATCCCCATGCTGCAGGGGTCCCTATCGAGATCCACGCAGCCCCCCCATATTAACCCTTGCTGTGGGGGTCCTGATTAAGACCCCTGCTGCATTTACAATTTCAAATTTCCCTACGATAAATAAAAAAATTAACCCCTGCCGCAGGGGTATTATAAGTACCCCCCGGGCACCTAAAATGAACCCCATCACTCGAGGCTCTATACAGAGTTCCATGAGCCCCTAATTAACCCCATCAATCATGGGGGTCTATACAGACCACCATAAGCCTCTATTTAACCATATCACTTACGGAAATCTATACAGACCCCCATATGCTTCTATTTAACACCATCACTTATGGGGGTCTATACCGACCCCCATAAGCCTCTATTTAACCCCATCAGTACAATATGGGTCTATGATGATAAATCCATGTAAAGACTGCTTATATTAAAGTTAGGACTGTCCTTAGTTTTTTATATGTATCACTAGAGGGAGTAGCTGATTTTCCATAGAGCTCCATGACCCGACTGTAGCAGTGCTCTGACACACCCTAAAAATAATTAGTCAGGAGGTGGTTATGTGTTCCAAAAGCAGTTCGTAGAGAGCATAAAAAATGTTTTAATCCACGCAGCTCTTGTTTTTATGCAAACAAAACTTGTGCAATAATTAAACCCCCTCCTATCCTTTTACACATTTTGTTAGCAGCACTGATAGATGGCACTCTGTAGCTCAGCCACTGTTGAACGGCCTACCAGCACAGATAGGAGCCACTCTAGCTCAGGGACTGGTGAGTGGTATAGCGGCATTGATAGGAGGCACTCTAGCTCAGGCACTGGTGGGTGGTATAGCAGCACTGATAAAAGGCACTGGTGGACAGTATAGCAGCACAAATAGGAGGCACTTGGTGACTCGGACTCTGGTAAACAGTATATCGGCACTAATAGGAGGCACTCTGTACCTCAGCCACTGGTGGATGGTATAGCGACACAGATAGGAGGCACTCTAGCTCATGCACTGTTGGACAGCCTACCAGCACAGATAGGAGGCACACTAGCTCAGGCACTGTTGGATGATATAGCGGCATAGATAGGTCGGCACTCTGCAGCTCAGCCACTGGTGGATGGTATAGTGGCACAGATAGGAGGCACTCTAGCTCAGCCACTGGTGGATGGTATAGTGGCACAGATAGGAGGCACTCTAGCTCAGGCACTGTTGGACGGCCTACCAGCACAGATAGGAGGCATTCTAGCTCAGGCAATTTTGGATGATATAGCAGCACAGATAGGAGGCACTCTAGCTCAGGCACTGTTGGATGATATAGCAGCATTGATAGGAGGCACTCTGCAGCTCAGCCACTTGTGGATGGTATCGTGGCACAGGTAGGAGGCACTCTAGCTCAGGCACTGGCAGATGATATAACGATACTGATAGGATGCACTCTGTAAATTACCCACTGGAGTATGGTACTGAGGCACTGATAGCAGGCACCTCATGCAGCACTGATCAAAAGCACTCAGTAACTCAAGCACTGCTGATGTTATGAGGCAGGTGGGTAGAAAAACAGGCTCATGTTAGCATTCTGTAAGTAAGGCAAGGATCTCTGGGGAAGTAGGATGTGAGCCCTAGATAGAAACAGTAGAACAGACAAGCACAAAGTGAACTGGGGCCGTTTAAAAAGACCGAAGAAGTTGAAACATACCAGGTGCAGGTTGTGAAAATCGTCTCTTTAAATCTTGTGAATTAAGTAGCACAATAACCTGGGCAAACTGCTAGAGACAGCACACAGTCTTGCTGCAGAGCAGGTAAGGGGTCATGGGGAGGTGTTTATTGAATATAATATGTTTTTTTTCTACCTTGCATATGGCTAAATATTGATTAAGAATAAGGATTATAAAAAATAAAAAGGTAATTTTGGGGTGGCAGGGTCCATTTAAGCTGTTGCAGACTGACACACATCCTCTTTACTGTAGAATCAATATAAAAGGCTGAGTAAGTGAGTCGAGATCAATAACCTCCTCACTGACTGCTTCACATTTAATTAAAACCACTGGTGCAGACACTGTGCAACATCCAAAGAGATTTCTCCAAAAAAAAGTGTCTTGTCAGAATTTATTTTTTAACAGGTTTTGATCTTTTTATACATTTGACAGCAATGCTGTAAGATTGATTCTTTAATGCATTCAGAATAAGTTACATGTTCTGTGCTGGAGGGAACCTCTATGACAATACTATATAGCACCTTATAGGCTGACCCAGCAATAAACCCTGTATTACTAACATATATAATAAGATATAATAAATAATACAAACAATAAAACTTCAGTTAACTGATAACTAAAAAATATGTCGTATGTGAGGAAAACAAATGTAATGTCACCACAAAAATGCAGTTTCAAACTTTTAACTTCAACATCACGTCCTGAGAGCTGGGTTAGTAGGATGTGTTTTTTTGTCTATCACTGGAAGCAGGGGTAGTAGATGAGGTCACTGGGAGACACTACATTTATTAAAAAATATATAGTTTTATATATATAGTGCCTTGCAAAAGTATTCACCCCTTTGCATTTTTTCAGGTTTTGTTGCCTCACAACCTGGAATTAACATGGATTGTTTGAGGATTTGCATCATTTAATTTACAGAACATGCCCACAACTTTGAAGATCTTTTTTTTTTATTGTGAAGCAAACAACAAATAGGACAAAATAAGAGAAAAAGTCAATGTGCATAACTATTCATCCCCCTAAAGTCAATACTTTGTAGAGCCACCATTTGCTGCAATTACAGCACTAAGTCGCTTTGGATAAGTCTCTATGAGATTGCCACATCTTACCACTGGGATTTTTGCCCATTCATCCTTGCAAGTTTGATGTGAACAGCAATCTTTAAGTCTGACCACAGATTTTCTATTGGATTGTGGTCTGGGCTTTGACTAGGCCATTCCAAAGCATTTACATGTTTCCCCTTAAACCACTCAAGTGTTGCTTTAGCAGTGTGTTTTGGGTCATTGTCCTGCTGGAAGGTGAACCTCCATCCTAGCCTCAAATCACGCACAGAGTGGTACAGGTTTTGCTCAAGAATATCCTTGTATTTAGCACCATCCATCTTTCCCTCAACTCTGACCAGTTTCCTAGCCCCGGCTGCTGAAAAACATCTCCACAGAATGATGCTGCCACCACCATGTTTCACTGTGGGGATGGTGTTCTTTGGGTGATGTGTTGGGTTTGCGCCAGACATAGCGTTTTCTTTGATGGCCAAAATGTTCAATTGTTGTGCCATGTTCTTTCCATGTGGTTATGATAGATTTGATGGTGCTCCTGGGGATCATCAAAGATTTGGATATTTTTTTTTATAACCTAACCCTGACGTGTACTTCTCAACAACATTGTCCCTTATTTGTTTGGAGAGTTCCTTGGTCTTCATGGCAGTGTTTGGTTAGTGGTGCCTCTTGCTTAGATGTTGCAGCCTCGGGGGCCTTTCAAAAAAGGTGTGTATATGTAATGACAGATCATGTGACACTTAGATTGCACACAGGTGGACATAATTTCACTGATTATGTGACTTCTGCAGGTAATTGGTTGCACCAGAGCTTTTTATGGGCTTCATAACAAAGGCGGTGAATACATACGCACATGCCAATTTTCTGTTTTCTATTTCTAAAAAATAGTTCTATGTATATATTTTTCTCATTTCACTTCACCAACTTAGACTATTGTGTTCTGATCCATCACATAAAGTTCAGATTAACAAAGTATTAAACTGAAGGCTGTAATGTAACAAAATAGGTAAAAAGTCAAGGGGATGAATACTTTTGCAATATTGTGAATGGTGTGTCACTAGAAAGCAGTAGAGAGCACTTCAAGACTTCTCCCCAGCAGTGAAATGGTTAGGAAGCACCTTAAGAAGCTAGGGTGTGGCTGCAATCAAGGCCTGCTGCTACCTCCAGTTGGAGGATTGTTTGGAAGTGTGAAGCCTGTGAAAAGGCAGAGGAAACCTGAGACAGCTCTGTGTGGTGAGAGAGAGGTCAGTGAGACCTGGAAAGCCAGTCTGGCTGCCCGGAAGTGTACAGCCAGTGCAGTTGAGAGACATTGAGAAGAGTGTCCAGCGTGACCGGAGAGGTCAAAGGGACACAGCTCCTCTGCAGATGGATTGCAGACCCTGAAGAGAGTGAACTCTAAAACAGGCAGGTGTGCAGGCCATTATTTTGGACTGTATTATGCATTACAGTAGAGCAGTGAGGGAACTGCAGATAAAAGTGTAGGTAGTGCTTCAAAGAGAAGCTAGGATTTATTTTCTGTTTTGATTATTATTTTCTGTTATGCTGACAAATAAACCGCAAAATCTGTTAAACCAAACAAAAAGCTCCAGAGTACTCCATTGTGGTGCTGGAAAACAAGGCACGGATCCTGAGCGTGACAGTGAATCTGTCACAATATATATATATTTATTTATTCATATGGTAGTTGTGTGTGCTTTATGCTGTTTGGAGGAACTGTACTTGAACAGGCATCATGATACCAGTATGTAAAAAAAAAAAAAAAATCCCCTTATTACCTTTTATATGCAATTATGGTGTTTTGTAATCTACGGTTTTGGTTTCTGCTAATGAACTTCCTGAGTTGGAAGGAACGCGCATGGTAAACAAGAAACAGGACCAGCCATAACCTAGAGAGTTTACTGCAGTCACATAGTTTCCCATAGTTTCTATTTTCATTGGAGTGTGTTAGATGGTAGTTTGGTATTAACTTTCTATTAATAAGCTCCCTTGAGAGCCAGCTACAGATGTCTGTTTTATTTTGCAAGTCAGTCCTGTATTTATTTAAACAAACATTTCTCTAAACCGAAAACACAGCCTTTAAAGGCCCAGTGTCGATCGATAAAAACGTTATAAGTGTGTGTTGTAACAAATTAACAATGTCATGGCATAAAATCATTTTTTTCGAAAATCTTTATTTTAGTAACCTGCTCGTGCCTGAAAGATGCCATGTGTGTGTCTTCCACATTTTCTGCTGGCTTGGAGACTGAGTGAGAGTATTTTCTGAATTTGTATTATCTAAAGTAGAAGGGGGCAGACGAGAAATTTGTTGATTCATTTGTGGATTCAGATAAGATTTTAACACAGGACACCTTCCACTTCCCTCCCATGTGCTCAGTAGAGGCGGCTGGCAAGTAGATTTGCTTGCCTTGCTCTCCAAGTGCCCCTTGTGCCTTGGAAAGGAAGCATCATGGACAGTGCTGTATCTTCCTTTTTAGAGCCCCTAGGCAGTGAGGTGAAGGAGTCCCCGCCAGTGTGTGTGTGTGCAAGTTATGCACCCACCCATTATTCCTTTTTCTGTGTGTGTTTATCGCTCTCTTGCTTTGTGAGCAAATCACAGACATTTCCCCAAAACAGGCATTTTAACAACAAAGCTACCCATACAGACTCTGAGCTATTACTTGTTTATCAAATGCCCTTGATGGTGGGCCATATTATTTATATTTTTCTTTGGGAGGGCAGTGAGCGCATGTCACACAAACACACATCACGATCACTTGTATAGCAAATAAAAACTGAGTTATTATGAGAGTTAAAAAGGCAAAGCACAATGAAAACTGAAATTGTTTTAAAAAAATGTAGTCTAACTAAGAGCATAAGTAATCAGGAAAAAAGTAATACAGGTAGTATTTTAATTAGATAAAATACATGTTGATGCCTCTGCTGGGCCCTGGGGGAGTCCTTGATTTAACATTTCTCCAGGTGCCACTGGGTTTCCTACATATAAATGTCATCATATTCAGTCAGGATCACTTTTCCTCATACAATCTAAACATATTAGGCCAGGGCCTTTTAATGTTATATCAGCATTCACTAGAGCTCACTATAATTATAATACAAATATATACATAATTAGAAAGGGTCCCCTACATTGAAATAAGTATACACATATTCAGCCATGGTTCTTTGAAATCAAATAATTATGCACACATTTACATATTTAGGTCCCCTCTAATACTATATATGTACACATATTCAGCAAGGGTCTCCTATATCCATATAAATGTATAAATATACAGCAAGGGTCACCTGGAATCATCATAGTAATAGAGAATATAAATATTTAGTCAGTGTCTCATACAAACAAACACTTATTCAGCCAAGGTCTCCTATAGACATATACAGGACATAAGCCAGGGACCATTATAATATAAATATTCAACCGCAATGGTCTTTTCTTATATTAATGTATGCATATTTAGGGAGGTTCACCTATAATCATATGAATGTATACATATTCAGATATTTTCACCTATAATAATAAACACATACATACTTAATCAGGGTCATATATAATCATAATTCCTCCATGGTCTCCTATTACTTTATTATGTTCTAAATATATATTCAGGAAGGGCTTCCTAAATCAGATACATTTATTTACCCACTGTCAACCATATTAATAATATAAACACATATACTGTATATGTTAGACCAACTTTACATATAAGCATACAAATGTATGCATATTCAGCTAGGGCACCGGTACTAAAGTTCGATCCTGGAGGGCCACACACATGCCTAGATTTGGTGATATCCCTGTTCCGCACAGGTGAGTCCATCACTTCTTCAGTTATCCTGATAGACTCACCTGTACACAGAAAGGAAATCTTGAAATCCAGACATGTGTGTGGCCCTCCAGTACCGAATTTGAGTACCCCTGAGCTAGATTCACCAATAATTATAATAAAAATACATAAATATTTAACCAGTATCAACTATAACTAAGCAAATGTGCACATACTCAGCAAGGGTCACCTATAATTAGCATAACTATATATAAATGTACAATCAGGGTCTCAAAAGCCAGGAACACCTATAATCATATGAATAGGCATTCAGTCAGAATATCTATAATAATATATATATATAATATATATATATATATAATATATTATATATAATATATATAATAATAATACTACTGAAAAGCTACTTTCTACCAATATTTCCTTACAAAAAAACATTTTAGTGAAAAAAATATTATATAAACTTACTAATGCTGCTCTGTACACTCAGCAAGAAACACTTGGGATGAAGGAGTAAGGGAACAGTCATCACTCTAATTCAAGTGGCCAGTCTGTGAACTGCATTATTTCAAGCCCAAAAAAGTATTTTTTATGGTTTTTAAGCCAAAAAATAGGCGCCCCTCACAGCGAAGCACCCCTAGGCGGCTTCCTTGTTTGTCTAATGGCCATGATCATAGCAGCTTACATGCACTAGCAAAGTCTGCTAAAATTAACATTTTCTCTGACCCTCATTTATATCCATAATTTACACTGCTGCTAATGTTGCTATATTATTGCATCAAATCCAATCTGAATAGGCTATTGCTATATACCCAAGGTAGGAATTAAAGAAAGAAAAACAATCAAAATATAATATATAAGATGTACACTGTATAGAAAATAAAAAAAAGAATTAAGATTGGAATATTTTTTTGCTGCCACTTTAGAATAAATGTATCCAAGAATGGCAGCAGCTAGTGGAACAAGCACTCTAGATAAATATCAAAGCATAAAAAAAAAACATAAAATGCGGTGTCTAATAAAATATTCTCACAAGCTATTTGCTATAAACAAAAAGGAAACATGAGTATTAATAACAATTATTGTATTTCTAAATTAATATTAAAAAATGACTATATATGCAATAGTTAATAAATAAAACAAATCAATACATTGATATAATATAATTCAAACTAAACACTTGTGAATAGCTGTCTCAAACAAGTATAACTTTTGTTGCGTAGGATAAACTTGTGGATATACCCTGCAAAATAACACAATATAAAATATATTTTCAGTAGAGCAGTAAAGATAAGGTAAATAAAACCGGATGGGATTTATTGAAATTATTACCTTCAAGCCTTTCAAATGCTGCAAAGCATTTCGCCAAAGCTTTGTCAGGCTAACATAAGTTATCAACTAAAGTGGGCTTTAAATATCCCTCTGTAAATGAACAGCAAAGCCACCCTGAGGGTGTGTAGGAAGAGGTGTCAGAGCACTGGAAGTGGGAGGTAAGCTGACATTGCCCCAGGCAACCAGAAGCTGGCATTGCACCACCCTAACAACCCATCAGGCAAGCAGGTGTGCTAGTTTACAAATCGGACACCGTGGATATATAAATACAATATAAATACTTCCTGAAAACAAATATTAATGTATAAGTGTAATATGATACACAACATGCTTAGTATAATGCTCATCGCATGTCAAATTGATACTCACAAGTGACCAATAAGTAAACCAAAATGTACATAGAGAGTTACCACTAATGGGTTTGCAGATATCTTTAGCAATTAATCCTTTAATCACCATTATTTGTATATCATTGATGCTTTTACTCACTATTATTCTGCCATTTATTTGTTTTGTCGATACTTGTTCAAGAGGTTTGAGTCCATGTCTTTTTTACTGATTTGTAGTAAGTTGTTGTCTCTCTCTTTTTAATCAGAAAATCTGATGATATCTCCCCGATTATCCCTGCAAGATTTCTAAACATTAAAACCATGTATTGATAGTCTAATTCCAATTACAGTTTCATCCATTAACTGAAAGGAATATGTATTGTGACAAGTCAATAATCTCCTCTGGGTTTGTGCTTGTGTTTCATGCACTTTGATGGAGGAACACAATACAAGAGGCTGTATATACTTTACAAAAAATGTATCCAGTAATACAAAAATAAACAAAAAAAATCTATGAAAATAAGATGAACTGCCTTAACCAATAAACAGTTTCCTCACTAATTAGCTAAACCTGGATGGAGCAAAACGAACAGACCAATAGTTTGTAAATTCACTGGTCTGTATATTTCTTCAGATTTTCAAGTCTTCTCTCTGCTCAAAGCTGTCATAAGCAGCAAGCTGCTGACTCACGGAGTCGGTCTTTCTCCAGGTCAGACAAAACTGCGTACAACCAATCCATAAGCAAAGCCACCCATACTCCAGGAGCAGCCTTAAATAAGGGCTACCCAGGTGCATCTAATTAACTGAGCAGAGAGGATAACTCCTTTAGTCCTCCTGAGGGAACAGAGCTTTATAAGGTCTGTGAATCACATGCACGCCTTGTATGACTCTATCAGAGTATGTATAACTTTTCAGCATTGCTTTTCATCAAGAATTCCCTCTGTGTTTTTAAAACAGTAATTACATATATAGAGTCATTTTTGCAAGTTTTCATTTAAGAAAATTATTGTTTTTAATACTTATGGTATTCCTTTTGTTTACAGCAAATAGCTTGTAAGAACATCTTCTTATTCAGTATATTAGTTAATTACATGCTTCATAAATGTGAAGTTTTTAATAATTAACAATGGTCATTTAAATATTGATCTGTTTCTTACAGCTGCTTTCTCAGGAGGTTGTGTCCTTGTAAACTAATACGTTTTCCATTAGTTGTGTTAAAAAAAACTGATAGTTTTAGATGCAACCTTCTTTTACATTCACATCTCCTCCAACTTGATTCACCTGGAACCACATAATGCATAATTATATGTAATAGGTAATAACTAGAGACTGCATTATTTTTTTCCTGAAAACACACTGCCCAATGGACCTTTAAAATGTATGAATTGTCTAAGCTTGCTAAGAAAAAGTTTAAAGGGCCAGTGTAAGAGCAAGATAAAGGACTGTGAGTATCTAATCCATCTTTTTTAAATTCAAGAAATGTGTTTTTATAAAGTCAATAATATAGCCATCTATAAATTACATAGTGCCTCATTCAAATGCTACTTTTCTGAGATCCAGGCCCGCAAGTGGAGATAGCAAATTACTTAGCTATTCAATTGCCTCCTACTTGCGGGCTCTGATTGAGTTACTTGCTGCACGCTACTATCCATTACTATTCTGAAAACCGCAAGTTACTTCCCTCAAAGCCTTTGATCTTTCACGGCCACAAGAGTTGCGGTTGCAAAAATCGCTATTCAATTGCTGCAAACTAACCTTCTGTCAAGCCCGTAAATGGCTAAATTTGAACCACAGATTACTGGTACCAAAGAGGTCTCACAAAGGTCTTACTTAAAAATCGTAGCATTTGAAATGCAAATATAAAATAAATCCAGCACTGTAAATGATAGGGAACACAATGGGTGACATTAGAATTAACAGCACAACATTCACAAGCTTACACATCGCCAAAATATAATACTTTATTTCATGTTTATTTTCGGTCCAAAGCCCTACGGGCTTCAACCTCCAAGCCTGTAGTACGTTGAACACAAATGGAGGTTGGATTCCAAAGTCCTACGGGCTTGAATAACGAGTTACAGGTGTGGAGGTCATTCAAGCCCGTAGGACTTTGCACGGAAATTAAACATGAAATAAAGTATTACATTTTGGCGATGTGCGGGCTTGTGAATGTTGTGCTTTTAATTCATTGTGTTCCCCATCATTTACAGTGCTGTATTGATTTTATATTTGAACCACGAGTTACGGGCTTGTTCAAGCCCGCAAATGCTACTGCCGAGATCATGGTTTCCGATTCTCGCGAAGGGGGACTAACTTGCGGGCCCGGACAATTGAATAGCAAGGTAAAAGTAGAGCTAGTTTAACACGCACCTCAAAAGTAGCAAATCAGGTATTTACTCGCAGGTAACGGCCAAGAATTTAATGAGGCCCTTAAGTGTTTAAATGAATGTTACTTACTTGAGGTGCTGGGTCTCTCTCTATACCTCTCCGCTTAATCACTCATTGTCTGAACCATTTAGGTCACTGGGTAGTTATTTAATTACAATTGACAATTATCTTTTTTTTTATTTTTTACTTTTATTAAGTTTTATTTTATTTTAGATATATATACATAAATGATATGGCCTATAATATAATATATATAGTAAATAAATAGTACATTTGTGTACACATTTAAATGTCTAAAACACATTAAAAATGTATTTCCTGCTTAGAATTCAGAGAAGTACAGTTATTACACTGCATTCTGGGATCCTGGGCAGGGACATGCAAATGGGATCACAAAGGTTTCGCTCATTATTCCAATATAATTTCAAACATGGCTCATTTTAGGCATATTCCTGCTGTATTACACAGCTTTAAGCAAAGATCAGGATGGATTATGTACAAGCCAGGAAACAGCTGTTTTGAGATTACTGCCTCTCATCAGTGTGGAGTCGGTTCCTAGCCTGTGTGGTAGATTTTGTGGGTAGGTAGTTTACCACAACAATCAATTAATTTATGGTGGGCTAAAGAGCGATAGAAGCCTCCACCGTACAGTAGTACAGTAAATAAATAAATAGTACATCTTTGTTCACATTTGAACATCTAAAATAAGTTAAAAACGTATCTGCTGCTCAGAATTCCAAGAAATACAGTTATTGCACTGCATTCTGTGAATCAGGGACATGCAAATATATAAAAGTTTATAACAACAATAGGAGTATTTGGCATAATAAAAATAAAATATATGTATACATTTATAATAAACATATAAAAAAATGTTTGGAGAATCCCGAAAACTATGAAAACATTTACCTCCTTGGTCATAATTTATGAAATAGTTATTAGAGGTTATTATAGGTCTATGTAGATGTCTTAATAGAGTTTCTGTTAAGGAAATAGTTTTAAAACCCCAATAAGATTCAAAATAATCAATTACTCTATTTCTTCTAAATGCAATTTTCTATTGATTTTAAATTGATGCTATTAGAATAAATAATTGAAAGAATACATTTGTTTTTAAATTGTGTTAAAGGACATATTGATAATAAAGATATACAAAAATATTGAATCTGTAGATAATGAAATATGTTGTTATTGGGCAATCAATTAATTTTTTTTTTTATAACAAAAATGATAAATTCTTAAAAAATCCATTAGTTTTCCCATCATTGAAATAATTTTTGCCTTTACCTAGAATAACATTAGAATTTTGGATAACTAGGGATAAGAGTGATTGTTCTTTAGAAAGGTTCCAAATAAATCTATATGTAGACATAAGGATAAGCAATGCTCAGTGTAGGGATAAACATTTTTATAAAGTTTTCCCAATTTAGATATTGTATATCAAGATGCAAGATAAGATAATTTTCTTTTTGGATCCAACATGATTGATATTCATTAGTACGCCATAAAGTTAATTGTGATTATTGTGCATTTGTATAATAATTGTATAAATAAGGAGTAGAAAGACCACCCATAGTTTTATGTTTATACATTAGTTTTTTTTAAATTATAGAATGTTTATTGTTACTGTCACGACCGCCAGCTTTGGGGGGACCACGCTCAGCCCAAATCTCTATCTCTCTACGGTCGCAACTTTTTGTTCAGATCACAGCATCATTACTGCAGAGACAGGCACCTCAGACCCCTATTCTTAGGATCTAAGAATCACACACCATGTACCTTGGATTAGTACAAAGCAGACTCTGACACCACCTGTGTTTAGTGTGTCCAAAGTCAGACTGGCCACTTCTTTATTGTTTCAGAGATATATATAAACACAGAAAAATTACACAAAACACCAGACATTCCCCAAGTTCTAGCCCATCCTCCTAGGCAAATAGATTGCTATCCCCCCTCACCCACATGATTTCCAGATGTATAGAGGCATCTGGCTTTCTTCTAATTACACCTTTTGTTTCTCTTCTTACAGAGCCATAAAACTAGTTCCCCCTTTCATGAATAAAGCCAGAGCCTTCACACGTGGCCGATTGCAGGGCCATAAAGATTCTATAGAAGATTAATCATGGGTCACATAAGTGGCTGCAGTATTTGTTTAGATAATTCTAGCATCCTATGGTCTACTTCTATCACAGATGCATTTTTTACAGTGCAGATAACATGATCTAGTAACTAAAAAAATAATTATTGTAGTCCATACTACACACAAAAACAATCAAGTCAGTCCTCACAAGTTTCAGGTCCGTTGTAATAGTTCTTGACATTAACACCCAGCGTGCCAGCATTCCAAATAGCAGAGTTACTTGTGGGTTGCAAGGGGTCCCATCATGGCCCCAAATCGTTCATGACAGCTACATATACGTCAAATAAATTAAACTTATAAATAATATCTAATATCTGGATTAATTACTAATTGAAAAATAAAAAATAAAAATACTTGATTAATAATTAACAATTAACAACTAATTAATTAGTAACTAATCCTCATATTGCAGATCAGAGGAGATCTTAAAAGGTTGAACTTGATGGACTGAAAGTCTTTTTTCAACCTTAATTATGTAACTATGTAACTATGATTTATTAGAATACGAAGACATCTAAAATAATATAATACTTGAAGTAAAGCTTGTTGGGGCTTCCTAATCAGTAGTTGGCAGCTTGGAACTGTAACGAAACCCATCACTGTTTTACCCTGTTTTATGGTTATGGTTAAAATATGATCACATTGCTGTAATGTAGATATGTTGTTTTATGTTCTACAGAATATATTGGCTCAGAATATTACAGCTACTAGGCTAATCGATAATCCTATTACAGAGACTCCTCATAAGATAAGGAAGTCTATTGTATAAAGTGTTTTCATTATGAGACATAAGAACAAAGAGAAGTATAATCTGATCAATGTCTGATTGTATCAAAGTAGCCAGGTAGCCTCAGGGAGGTGTGACCACACCTATTGTCTCTCTATGTGTATTGTGTGGCCAAATATGGGGGATGTGTATTGTCTGTGGAAACAGATGTGTATATATATTTCTGCATAACAAAATAAAGACAGTATTCTTTGACTCCCAATTGAGTGTCGTCCAATATGGGAGGTTGGGGCTGGTGAGACTGCAGTGCTTCTTGGATATTTTACCGTATACCAACGGAGATACTGGACTTCGTGTTCCAACTCCGTTACAGGAACACACAGGCCCCAGTCAGAATTCTGGGGACCCGTACTGGAAGTAACACAAACAAAATCATTCTCAGTACTAATTCCGTCTATTGCCATGCCATATCATAGGTTATATACTTGCTAAAGAAGGCGGATATTAGAGGCGATTTTCACAGTTCACGTTAGTCGTTGCAAGGGCAGATAATCAGGTGTTTTCTGTTTCTTAGAACAACTAGAAATGTTTTGTGTTTTAGTAAGGTCGCAGGACGTTCCAAGGACAGGAATGTGATATTATGGTTAGGCTATATCTCGTGAATATGTCAGCAAAATATGTTAACCCCTTCAACAGCAGAATATATTAACCCCTTCAAAGCTGTCATATTAATGGAATGGAAATTACTCAACCAAAAAACATGGTATTTGGACTAAATACTAAATAATATTGTTTTCATAATCATTTGGAAATTAACTTTATAGATATTATTAGATTTTGACTGAATATTTATACCTACAAAACCTTAATTTATCTTCTTTCCATTGAAAGTTGAACTTGAACTTTAATTGTTTTTTGTTCAGACAATTGACATTTCTATATTATTCTTACATTTTTGTCATTTAAAGAATTACATTGCAACGGTTATTTTGTATCAATGTTTTTCAATGTTATCCTCTTCAGTGTAATTGTAATATAAAATGACAATTAGCTTACTTCTAAGAAGCTCCAGAGTAACATATTATATTCTAGAACTATTGGAACCATTCTCTTTCTTCCTGTTTTCTCTCATGAAAGAGAACAGAAAGACAGAGGGAGGTTCCAGTAGGTGTTACTCTGGGGACTTCTTAAAAATAAGTGAAGATTAGATGTTATATGACAATTACATTGAAGAGGACAAAAGTCACCTTGTTAAAACATTTATATAAAATAAAAAAGATGCTCAAGATTTCCTTTAAAATGAGTTCCTTTTTATTCTTTTGATTTTTTTTAACTACTGAAAGGAATTCAGAGGACATGCCTTTGCATTTTTAATTAACATTCAAACTGGATGGTAAAGGGAACTCCTGGCTCTAAAGAAAACACACAATGTGTAATGCTACAAATGACATAGAACTCTGAAATGTGCAAAACAAATGTTTTATTACTCAATTTGAATGCAAATACATTGTTATAAACAGTGTTAAAGAGTCAGCTTTTTTGATTACACACAGGATTATTTGTATGACACCCGTGTGTAAATATTTCAAAGGTATATTTAGGTTTCGTGGAATATTACGTTTCTCAAATCCTTAGGGAAAACCCATCCTTGATATATGCAGCACATTTCATAAAACATTTTATTTTTTATTAATATCAAAAAATCCCTCAAATAATTATGTTGATGCCCCCAGGGGTGTTTACACAGGCACCTGATCTCCCAAATCAGATTGGAGGATTTGGGGACCAAATTTTAACCCATTACTCACCTGCTGTGTCTTCCTCAGCCAATAGGAGAGCACTGATGTCAGCGCCCAAGTAACTTCTTGGATGTGACCTGCCTGGCTGCATCCTGTGTCTGCTGTGCAGCTGCCCTATCAACACCAAAGAGCAGCACAGAGAGAGATGAGAGATCTGCAGCAGTCACCAGAAAGAGTGAGGAGTGTGGAGTGAGTGAGGAGTGTGAGTGAGGAGTGAATAAGCGAGTAGTGGTGAGTGAGTGAAAAGTGAGTGAGGAGTGGTGAGTGTGTGAGGGATGTGGATTGAGTGTGTGAGTGAGAGGTGGTGAATAGAGTGAGTGAGGGTGGAGTGTGTGAGGAGTGAGTAGTAGTGAGAATAGAGTGTGTGAGGAGTGTGGAGTGAGTGAGAGGTGGGTGAGTGGGTGTGGAAGGTAGATGAGTGAGTGATGTGAGAGGTGAGTGAGCAGAGACTATTTTAGTATTTGCAGCCTTTAGTAATAAGTACAGTTACATCCCAAGTGACACTGTTTGCACAGTGTCTCTGAAACAGCAGGAGGATGAAGCAGAAGTAGTACTGACAGAAAGCTGCCCTTACAACCTCAGTTCTTGTACTGAGCATGTCAGAAGCCAGTGAGGGGGCGAATGATACAATGTATTAGCCTAATTCTGATTGTGCACAGCTAAATATGAATTTAATGCTAATTTAGCTGGCATTTTAAAGGGGTGTACACCATCAAATACAACTGCCAAAAAAACATATGAATTTTTGCTAACTTCAAGGTAAGCTAATTAATGTTTATTTTGGGATTTTGTGCAATTTTTTTTCATACACTACTAATTCTCCTCTATACACTGCATTCAAAATCCAGAAACTTAGATATGCCTTTAACTGATGGTCAGAGAGACTTCCTACAATTTTCAAAAGATGCTTTTAACAAGGGACTGAAAGTATGTGTTCCACTGCAGTGCTCATAAATTCAGTGTAGCATTTAAAACTTATATTTGAAATATAGTGTTTTGGGGAGGGTTAGTATACTTAATAGGGAGGTCATGGTAAGGAACTCAAATAGAGCAGCAAGTTCTTCACACCTGAAGAAAGCATGTGTATGCTTGCTAATGCAAGAAGCTTGCCAAGGAAAATGGCGAGTTAGAATTTAGTAAATGAGAAATGGGATTTGATAGGCATTGGGATCATGGAATGAACTGTTAATTTGGTGCATTATGGGTGACCCAGAGGCTTTCCAAGGATTATGACATGTTGTTTAGTATGGGGCAGAAACAGGGTCAGAATTAATATAATGTTTGTCACAACTTCCTGGACATTGGGGCTTTGTGGGCATATAATTGTTTGCCATGGCTACTTAGTGGAAATGTAATTATTGTTATTACTGTACTATTATAAAAATGGTTGATGTACTGTATTCAATAGAGTGTGGGTTACAGATCAAAATCAGGTGATGTCAGGATTGACTAGTTTAAAGGGACATATACCAAGTCAGACTCTCTGTTTATGTGCCTACTGTGACTAATTACCCACTCTAGAGTAATAGAGAGCTCCTAAGAGAATATAAGTGATTAATCTAACAGCCATCCAGGCTTCTGGCCTGGATGATGGTAATGAATATCTATGACTTCATCTAGGTAAAACAGATACTGCACTATGGTGATTGTTCAATGATTTATTTGTCTCTATTACCTAAGACAGGGGCTCCATCCTGATTGGCTACTGCAATACACAAATATACTGTACTGCTACCGATAAAGTGTGCTCTGTTTGGTTATACATAAACACTGTGTGTATGACATTCTAGAGGAAAGGCTTTTTATTATTTTTGCATCCTGAAACTCGTTTGGGTCCTAATGAAAGGGACTTTGGGCTGATCCTGTAATCCTGATCTCCATGACTGGTGGTGGGGATCTGTATTGGCATACTAGGTGCTGACATAACTGAAAATCACACAATCCAGAGGGGTTGCTATCGCTGAAAGCACAAGGTTTTGGGGTGAACATGGTCCTCCCCCTAATGGGTTGTGACAATAACCTAGTCAGAACAAAGAAATCAGAGAACGAACAATACCCAAGTAGGTTTGTTCTCTAGGTCTGGTTACCTACTCAGAGAGCAACCTCTTAACGTATTCAGGAAAGACTGGGGCAATGGTAAAAGAGGAGGAGGGATTTGTCTGTATGATAAGCCTGATTTAAAGCCTATAGTCAGAGAAAAAAATATAGTATAACTAGTGATAATGCTGAATCCTTGTTGGCTGAAATAAATCCTAAAAAATATTGGTAGGAGTACGATATAAACCCCCAAATTCTAAGTGAAAGTGCGGAATTGCAATTATTGCTAAAGATTGGAAATGCAGCTAAGCATGGGCAAGTTCTAATAATGGGAGATTTTAATTACCCTGAAATAAACTGGATGAACGACACCAGCAGGTAAGCTAAGGGGAGCAGGTTCTTGAGTACACCCAGAGATCATTATCTGGCCCAGGTTACACAAGATTTGAATAGCAATGCGTATCTTGGATTTAGTCATCACAAATAATATTGATAACGTATCAAATGTTGAAATAGGGCAACCTTTGGGAAACCGTGATCACAACACAGTCTCATTTGAGAAGTTATAAAGGCCCACAAAAACTCTTATGTTTCAAAAAGGCAACGTTTAATGGTTTAACTGAACAAATACAACGTATAGACTGGGAAAAAGTATTGACTGGTAAAAAATACTGAATATAAATGGAAAATCTTTAAAGTAGTAAAAAGCATGCATTTAAAGTTTACAAGAAAGAGGGAACAAAGGCATATGTTCTTGTATATAATATTATAACAAATCTTGCAAAAAGCTATCAGTTTGGCTAAATAGAAAACTAAACTTTAATTGCACATTGGAATACATTAATGTCAAGAAGTACAGGAAAGAAAATATAGGAACAGTACAATTGGAAACAGAGTGACTGATAAATAGTGACCAGGAACAGGCAGATGAGCTAAAACATTTTTTTCTTCTGTCTACAAGGGAGGTACCAGGGGTTGGGACACTGCAACAATATGGGGCTACACTACCTGCACCAAAAACTGGTAAAGTCCAGAAGAAATCCAAAATAGGCTGAAGAATATAAATGTTAATAAAGCATCAGGTCCCGATGGAATACATAGAAGGGTACGGAGGAAACTGGGTTTTGTAATAGCCAACCCATTATATCTAATTTTTCAAGACTCACTCAACACAGGGTGGCTACCAGATGACTGGAGAAAAGCAGATGTGATACCTATATTTAAGAAGGGGGCCAGAGCAAACCCGGGAATTATAGAACTGTAAGCCTCACTTCTGTATTGGGAATGATTAATAAGGGATAGTATAAACAAATATGGCTATTTGCCCAATATTTAACACTGATTTATGAAGGATAGGTAATGTCAAACAAATCTAATTAGTTTCTATGATTAGGTTAGTAGGAACTTGGATCAAGGCAACTCAGTGGACTTTTTGGATTTTGCAAAGGCTTTTGATACAGTGCCACATGGAAGACTATTGTGCAAACTAAGGGATACAAGAAATGCAGGAAATATCTGCTCATGGATTGAGAGCTGGCTAAAAGACAGGAATCAAAGGGTTGTTGTAAATGAAACATACTCAGATTGGACTAATGTGGCAAGAGGGAGTTCCTCAGGGTTCAGTATTAGGTCCTCTCCTTTTTAATATACTTATTAATGACTTTGAAGTGGGACTGGAAAGTAGTGTCTCCATTTTTGCTGATGACACGAAGTTGTGCAAGGTAATTACATCAGAAAATGATGTACTTTCCCTCCAAAGGGATTTGCATAAATTAGAGGAATGGGCAACTAAATGGCAGATGAGATTTAATATGAATAAATGTAAAGTTATGCATTTAGGAAGGAAAAATAGCCATGCAATTTATAATCTTAATAGAGCAAATGTAGGAGTATCTTACTTGTTGCCTATTCAATGCAAAGCTTTCATATCAAAGTGTGAGCAGTTTAATGTATCTTTACTCACAGAAACGGACTTGTCCTCTGAAAATTTTAAGCTGAATCTAATAGATGATGCAGTACGTTGGACGCTGTCTGATGACGTCAATACCCAGCATCTAGGCAGCGTTCCACATGGACCTAAGACCATAGCTTAATGCCCCTATCCTTCAACTAACTGCTGAATACGCCAAATAGTTAAATGGTGTAGCTTCTAATTGAATTTAGGAGGGATATTGCTAATGGGAGGAATTTGAACTGGAAATCATTCTCTATTGAGACAACTTTATATACAGCATTTCAATAATATTTCTACCAATGTTTATAGTAGTACTGGTAAAGACCTTTGTAACCATGTATGTTGCTAATTACGAGCAACTCCTCAGCACCGTACCAATTTGCACTTTATATAGCATATTAGTGCAATATTTCACTGCAGCACTTTTTGCACTTGGCACCTTCACCTTTGCACCAGTCACTTTTTACTGGTACATATAGATTTTTATTTAGGTGTTCATAATATTTGCTGATTATTTTTTAAATCAATAGAGATTTTTTTTATTATATTCCAATAGTAGGTCTGACTGTCTCTTTATTTTTATTAACAAAGATTTTAAAATTATTTAATAAAAGCTATATTTTAAATGTTTTTGCCCATTCAATTAAGATCAGAACAGGGTGTGCCCCAATTTAAATGAGATCTGTTCTATCCTCCCCTTTTTCATTTGAATCGAATATAAACTAATATTTCTTCTCTACATCCATCCTGGATTATTTTGCTTATGCCTCCTATGCTTTTCTATTATGAGTAGGGATTGCAGGAGTACGAGGAACAGGCAAAATCCGGAAAAACCACGCCTCATGTGATTAACATTTTTAATCAACTTAATCACCAAAAAATAATAATCTCAGGATTAATACCCAGCCCTTTTATGCTGAGAGAGGAATAGAAAGGGAGGGAGAGAGAGAAAGTAGGAAAGAGAGAGAGAGAGAGAGGTAGGGGAGAGTGAGAGAGAGAGTAAGAGAGAGAGAGAAAGAGGGGGAGGGAGGGAGAAAGAGGGAGGTTGAAATAAAGAGATTGATGGAGAGGAAGGGAGGAAGATAGATGGATATGGAGAGAGAGAGATAGAATGATTTACAGACTTCACTGCATTTGGTCATTTCTCAGAGCGTGGGTACACTTTGGGTAACCCATAACAAATGTGCTGCCCTAGATAATGTAGGCCCAGGCAGAAGTTCATCCCAGCTCCCATGGGTGATGGGAGTAGTGGGACCACCTGGCAAAAGACATTCAAAGTCTTCATTGTCTGTGCACCTAATCTCTCTCACACTTCAGAGAGATTGAGTCTTTTTATCCTTCAGTTTGCATTTTCGTCTTTCGCACAATGGCATCCTGGGATAGTAGCGCTACCGTTACTGCAGGCTAACAAGGTAGAGATGATGAGAGATGAACCTGTGAAGCTGGAATGATCAAACACTACAAAGCTGTGAACATCAAATAAGACAGAAGAGATAAAACCCTCCCCCGGCTGCTGATGCTGCAGAATCCAGCCTGGATGATTATTTGCTGTCTATATAGAAGGTAATGTTTATTTCATTTAAAGGGCCACTTGAAACACATGGCTCTGCTCTGTCTTCAACTCTCTAGTCAATCTTAGGGACCTGGCTCATTTAGACATATCCAGGGCTACCTCCTATCCATAATGCCACCCAAACTTGCAGAGGTTCCAAATATGCTATAATTTAAACTACAGGTAATAACAAAAGCATTATCAATTGAATGTTATTAAGAAATACATTTTCCTACAGTAAACAAATAACCAGGTTTGCCATGCGAGTTTTAATGCAAGATAACAGAGTAAATACACTGATAGCCTATGGTTGTAGCCTTAGATAACATACTACATGAGAAAGAATAGGGAGAAGGAGGGTCTAGGTCTACAAAGTGAGAAACTTTTATTCTGGGGGCTTACATTTTATATGGCAATTACATTGATGAGGATATAATTAATTAAGTTATCTAACTAAAATATGTATATATAAAAAAGAAACAAAAATAAATTGCTAAGAGTCCATGTAAAACTTCAGTGATTCTAAACCAGACAAGTCCTCGGGGGCAGATCTAGGCTGTATTTTCAGGATAGTGATCCAGCCACTACCTGTACTCAAAGAAAATATTCTGAAAAGGTAGCCTCGATCAGGTCCTTAAGGACCTATGCTGGACAAGCCGGTTGTAAATAGTCCACTGATCTGAGAAAACACCAAGTGGCCCATGCCAGGAAATTAGAAGGACCACTGCAGAATGAAGAAAAAAAATGTGTGAAATCTAAGGGCATAATTAAGCAGAAACAAGTCATACAGCTAGTTTTTAATTAGAAAAAAATAATAATTTTGATGCCTCTGCTGGGTCCTGGTGGCATCCATGATACATAGGTGAAAGTTGTTTGTAGGTGAGAGGTGTTAATATTTCTAAAGAGAACTTACCTGGTACAATGAGCAGGGATTCACACTGCCGTTAAAATGATATTTTATGCCATTTATACACTGGAGCCTTTGTGTCTACAAACCGATATTATAAAAATGATTATAAACCCAAACACAAAGAATGTTTGAACAAAATATGTTTATTGCTTATGTACAATAGCAAAACGCTCAAGTATAACATAATGTGTACCCATAATCCTTTTATATTCACACCCACTCAAATATACTTTAATTCATTTTAATAGAGCAAACTAAACAAATGATGGCCGTGCCATGTGCAAAGTGTTAAATGTATGCTTTTACAGAAAACAGTTGATGGATATATATATATATATATATATATATATATATATTATTTTCAGTTTTTTAGGTGTTTTGGGCAATGTCTAACAATATAGTCCTGTAAACGTTGGTAAATTCTGACCTGAAGCCTCCAGCGTAAAACAAAACCCCACACATACATATATTTTCCAGGCCATTCTAAGAACTTCTTCTATGGGTGAGTATTATAGGGACACTATCACCCCAACAACAACTTTGAATTCATGTTAAAGAGCATTGCAAATAATGTATACATTGTATAGCAGTTGTTCTCTACATTAATTAATGTCAGAGATGTTCAGCATTGTTAGTATGGCTCCTTTAAGCTAATGTGTGTTTGAAATGGATCTACCTGTATGATAACACAAGGGGACATTGTTTTGCAAGAACAGAGATAGCCAAGCAGTCTGTGAAACTAATTAAAACATCAAAGCAATTAATTAGTATTCAGGAGATGCTCATTTGTATAATACAGCACAAACCATGCTGAATATCTCAGGAATGGTTTACTGTAGAAAAAATATTTATAGTACAATGAATAAACCATGTTATAATGCTCTATAAGAATACTTTTTGGGTGCCTTTTAAATATCAATTGTACCTAAAATTGGCATCAATACCAGTTAGCAGTGCTCAGATATTCACGTTACTTTAGAAAGGAACAAGTATTATCATTTTCATACAACAGCAGTTAAGGTGGTTTTAGGGCCTGGATAAGGGCAACATAAATAGCCCATAATGTCAGGGTACTGGAAGATAATAATACACTGTTATTAAGCATTACATTTGATGTAATACTGGCAGATGCAACAGGACATCATTTCAGGAACTCTTCCATGGCCGTTATTGGCAGCCTTACATTATTTTCCTGTAAGGCTCATGAAAATCTGTTGGTGTGGTGAGGGTTAGCTAGGGTGAGAAAGAGCAGCCTTATAATGTGATATATGCATTTAGACTTTATTATTTTTAAATCGCATGGTCTTAAAATTATTAAAACAATCTCCAATTATATAAAAATCTCATTTAATTCCTGACGCATTAAACAGCTGAAGCTTTATCCTCAGCCAGTGGCTGTTTAAAACTTTTCAGAATTTTCTATTCAAGACATGCTTTTTAATAATTTTATGATTTAACCTTTATAGCCGAGAGCAAAAGCATGAGAAAAGTAACAATCTGCCTCGGAAACACAATATTTAATGCATTTTCTTTCGGCAATCATTCTTTTACAAAGCAAAATTGTGTGGTGGGTAATGACATATGTCTGGTGTTCGGGATTGGCACACAGGTTTCTATTTGGTCGATACCTCCTACACTACATGTGTGCGGTTGTTAAGGTTTTGGCATGGCGAAGTCCCAGGCGGTTTCCTGTGCGCATTTCCACATGGCACGCATAAGTCGTGTAAATCCCATGTCTTTGGGCTTCTCCAGTCCTCTCATCAGACGCTGCTTCATGATGGCGATGAACTCCTTGTTACTGAGCTCTCCGTTCCCTGTCAGAGAACATTAGAGAAAGGTCATTATAGGAAGAAGAAGATGGACAGCTCCGGCCAAGCAATGCTCAATATTTCTTCACACGGCTTGATAACTGAGCTCTGTGATTTATAGCCGGTGATAAAACTGAAATGCTATAAGAAACCACAACCTATGGTTGTGCCGCTGTATAACTAAAGGGATATGGAAGGTTGATGTACTTTGTTGTATTAAGAAGTGCTTACAAGCTCTGTTTTCACTGCCTAAAAGGAAACAAATAGCCCCTGTTTGGGTTTGCCCACTGCAGCTCACGAAGGCACAGACTCTGCAGTACTGTGTCTCATACTAACTAATCAGCGTCCAGCTTTTCAGTGCTAGGACACTACACTGCCCCACAGAGTGTGTCTGCATACACTGCAGAGGGCAGACCCATACAGGATTTTACACATACTATTTGTTTGATTTTAGGCCGTAAAAATAGAGATTATAAGTACTTCTTAATAAAATAAAGAACATAAAAATAAATAGATATACAGGTATATTATATAAAAATCTAGGAACATTCCATATTCATGTAACACTTGCTCAGCCCAAGAGGCCTACAACATATTTTAGAATCCTAGATCAGCAAAATACCTAATCTTACTAAAGAGACACAGAAAATTATTATTAAAAACATAATTTAATAGGACAGGCCAATACAGAAAACGTTTTTAACTTCGTAAAAAAATAAATAAGTTGAAAACACTGTATTTTAGAGAAAAAAAAACATGTCTCTGCATTATGTAACAAAAATAACATTATCATCTATGTTAGCCATGACCATAAAACCATCTTTAGAGAAAATTAAGATTTTTGAAGACTCCATATATAGAAAGTTTCCAACTTGTCTGACTTAAGCACTGAAGGCTTTTTTTTATTTACTGAACAGGAGAGGGAGTGGTATATATTACATAATTGGATATTTTGTTATTTGACACCTCCAACCTTCAACTGCACATGCTCAGAAGCAGAAAGTTTGCAAATATAAATGCAAGTGCTGTGTATACAAAAATGTTAAACCTTTTCAAATGTGCAACCAATCATGGATGGCCAGGGAGCAGCAGAGGCATACTCATATTGTATTGCTCATTAAAAACTAGCTTTAGGCATTTTTCCTGCCTAATTACATTCTTAAAGTTATCCTTTAAATGAACAGTGAAATTCTATATTTTTCTACTAAAATCAATATTGGACAAAATGTTTTAAGAAATATAATAATTAAAACAACATCAAATTAGGACCAATTCTAAGAAATTATATATAGCCTTAATCAAAAGTTTGCATACTTGTATTGTGTAAGCTATTATCAGACCACAGTACAATGAAAAAAATATAAGTAATGAATTGAAGCCGACAGATCTGTTTGCTACCAATATCAATTTACTTTTCTTGTAATAAAAGCCAGAGCACAAGCTGAACTGAGGGAGTAATTATCTGTCCCACGGTGGTTATAAAGCTCAGGAATGTGAGAATTTATATGAAAGGAAAATAAGATGTAGCAGATAATGGATTGTCTTACAACACAAAACTCTGGAAAGATTTAATAAACCTCACGAGGGAAGTGTTTTTCACAAAAACAGACTAAAAGGGGACTCAGAGGCAAAATACTAACGGAAATTAGGTAGATAAGTGGCACACACTTCCAGAGGAAATGGTAGGAACAAAAACAGTAAGGAATTCAAGCATGCCTGGGATATTCACACGGTTGTCCTGAGACTTAAAGAGACACTGACTTTATCTCTGTCACTCAAAAAAACAGGAAATGAAAACCAAGTAAATACACATTTTTATAAGACAAAGTTGCTTTTCCAGCAGCCCTCCTGCAGAGTTGTTTGTGTCTGAGGGTTCTGAAAGGATCACAAATCACAAGCTCCCTGTAAATGCTCATGCACGTTGTCTGCTGCCACAACAGAGCAAACAATCAGCTTTTTCCATTAGGTTTATTTAGAAACATTACATCAAAGAAAAACAAAAAACGGAAATGTACTATTTCATTGAACCTACTATATAAACATATAGAGGGATCTTTGTAATCTATTGTCCTTTCAGGACCTTCCAGCTCTCTCTCTCTCTCATATACACACAATATATCAGCTAGTGCTGCTGAGCTACAGATAACCCCCAAAGTATATAAACACTGGTGGTGCAGTGTTTAGGACCTGGCGCTTCTACCGCTGTAGACCTGGGTTTAATTCCAAGTCAGGGAATCAAGAGATCACACCACTCTGAAGCCAAGCAGGGTTGGGACTGGTCAGTACTGGGATGGGAGACCACTGGAGAAGGAACTGGCAATCCAACCCAATATCTTTGCCATGAATACCGAGTGGATCAGCATGACCATGGACATAAAGATGTTCTGTGTGTTACGTTCCATGAGGGCACAGAGAGTCGGAAACCGCTGAACAACGCAAAAAACAAACAAAATGTAAACACTGAGGGTTTAAAGGCTAATACTACACCATTATAAGACAAGTATAAACCATATAAAAAAGGATCTATTCAAAATTATTTTACATCGTCTCCTTTTGATTTTGACTGTACGTGATGATGAAGAGCAGCATCCATGAGTCCAGAGTTAATTAAAACATTTTAAGTTACATAGAATGGAAATACCTCAAGGTTACCACTGTTTTTTTTTTTTTTTAACTGCCTTCAAAATCTGATTTTAGTTCCTGACACTGTGACATTTTATCCAGATTATTTGTACCAAACAGCTCGACAGTCTTAATTAGTTAATTACTTGCAGTAAATAAGAACATGGATGAAATGTAATTAGCGTCATTAAACTGTCATTTAATCAAACGCAGCCACAGTGCAGACTGTGTTTGGACAATTTGCTTGTTAGTTTTGAAAGATCAGTGAAAGCAAACTGGGAAGCCTGAATTATATGCTATGATTCAGCACCATGGACAGTTTTTTTTCCTTTCCCCCCCCAATTTTTGGTTCTTTTAATTATTATTATTAATCCATGTAGTAAATTATTAGGTTTGTGCACTTACCTAGACTTTTCACAAACCTGAGCTATTATTTACAATTATCTACTTTACTATGCCCCTTCTGGATTGGTACCTTGTCACGGTGAAGGGGCTTGTGTACTTAAATGAAGCTGCAACCTATACGATGCAGGGTCACCCAGGATGGGCAGCTTATTGCAGAGAGGTCAGGCAAATCACGGCCCACTGGAGAAAGAACTGGCAACCCACTCTAGTATCTTAACCAAGATAACCTTATGGACAATCTCTACCAGAGACATAACGATATGAGCCTCTCAGGTCAGAAGGTGCCTACCACATTACTGGAGAAGAGCAGAGGGCGACTACGAGTAGCACCAGATCTTATAAAGTATGCAGTCCAAAGTAAAGAGGACACTGTCAGGAGGGGGAAAGGAAAGTCCACGGAGGCAAAGAATATTTCAACATTGGAGCCTAGAACAATAGCACTATGAACTAAGGACAAACTGGATGTCGTTCAAAAAATGACGGCAATATATTTTTAAGGCAGGTAGTGCTGTTTGGTACACAAAGTAAGTATTTTGGTTTGTGAGTACCTTCGGTGCTCATAGCGAGCCTCGCGCTGAGCGCCTTTGGCGTGCCTCTTGGTTGTTGTATGTTTGGTTATGAGAGCTCCTTTTGCGCTCATTGCAAGTTTGGCGCTGACGGGCTTTTGGCTCGCATTGTGAGCCTCTCCCCTGGTGTAGTTGTGGTCCTGTAAACACCGTTGGCGCTCCTTGTGAGGGGCGCGCTGAGCGCCTTTAGCGTTTATTGTCATTGTTTATTTTTTTTATTTTTTATGTCTATGTATTTTGTAATGTTAATTAATTATTTTTTTAAGTTATAAAGTAATATACTTTACCTATTTGTAATTAATATATGCAGTAAGCAATATGCTGAAGAGCTAACAATCTGTTTTGATGTTCCTGCAGCATACAATGTAGGTTTGCACTGTTGGTAAACTGAGGTGTAAGTGTCAGCAATGTGTGCAGTGTAAATAGGCTGCGTGCGCGAGGGTAAACCGCTTGTTTAGCTGTGTACTTCCACATTTTGTAATGGTAATGTTATTAGGTTTCAGTGATTGTTGTAAAATGGCTGTGATTGTTTATGTGTTAGGCAGGTATTGAGCATTTAGCGTCCTACCTAATAGTGCATTTATTACGTTGTACGGGTCTGTGTATAAGGCGTATGTACTTGGCGGTGTTCTTCGGCGGCCATTTTTTCCCTTGCTTAGGGGATTTTCGAGTGGCGAAAATGTTTAAATTATATTTAAATTGGCGTGTAACCTCATTCCCAGACGTCCTGGCTGTCCCCCTGTGCTGTGTGTGTATTTTTTTAATTTATTTTAGTTTGTATTTGTTGCGTTTTTCGTGGTTTTTGCTGTGCTTGTTGCGGCCATTAATTTCGCATTTTTTGCAGCTTGTATTTTTTCCCCCCTCAGTGGTGGTTTTCCTTTCTAAGTGTTACGGCCCACAGTTTTTATAGCCGATTTTTTCAAAGTGCTACGGGTCTTGCACTTTGATTTGTGTATTTGAGTTTTGTGTTGATGTGTAGTTCCGCTGGTTGTAGGTATGATGAGCAAGGCGTGCGGAGTCGTACGGATAAGCGCCGACAGCTTCGCCTGGTCTGCGGTTGCAGTGTCTCGCTTTGCGAGCCCGCAGTTTTAACGTTGCGTTACCAACGGATTTTGGAAAGGTAGCGTTGCTGAGAACTATATGCTCGGTTACAACCAATAAATGACAGAATGATTTCTATTAAAATTCAAGGCAAGCCATTTAATATCACAGTGATTCAAGTCTATGCTCCAGCCATGGATGCTGAAGAGGCTGAAGTTGTCCAATTCCACAAGGATATTCATCGATAGAACATGAAGAAAAGATGTTACTCTCATCCTAGGAGATTGGAAGTTAAATGGAATGAAGTGCAGGTGCAAAATGAAGCAGGTTAGAAATGAGTAGAATTCTGTCAAGATAATTTTCTGGTCAGAGTAAACACCCTCTTACAACAGCCCCAGAGACAACTCTACACATGGACAATATAGAAATCAGATTGACTATATATTTTGTAGCCAAAGATGGAGGAAATCTATACAGTCAGCAAAACAAGATCTGTAGATGACTGCAGATCCGATCATGAGCTTCGTATGGCAAAGTTCAGAATAAAAAACTGAACAAAAGAGGGAAAAACAACAGACTAATCAAATATGAAATAATTAATACCCTCAGTGACTATGCAGTGGAGATAAATAATAGATTTAAGGGTAGATAGAATGCCGGAAGAAAATTGGACAGAAATTTGGCACATTGTCCTGAAAACAGCAGTAAAGAATATCACCAAAATAAAGAAAACCAAAAAGGCAAACTGTCCGTCTGATGAGGCTATGAAAATTAGCCCAAAAAAGAATGAAGGCAAAAGTTAGTGGTGACAGGAATAGATTTATCCAATTGAATGCAGATTTCCAGAGGATAGCAGGAAGAGACAAGGAGATCACTATTATAGTTGTCAGTGTGGGGAACGCTTACGATGTTGGTCACACTTTGCGGCCCATAGGGCCGCAACTGCGAGCCTCGCAAATAGAGGCGAGCCATCGATCACGCTCAACGATGCAATGAGCGGCAAAGGCTCTCATTGCACTGCGAGCCTTGCAAATCGAGGCGAGCAGTTGAGGCACGCGGGTCTTGGGCTGCAGGGCTTAAGGTCCCGTACAACTTAGGACCAAAACATGCACTGTGCGGCTCGCAAAAATCCCCAATTTAACGCCCGAACCACGTAACTGGAAAGACCTGAAAAAAAAACAAGACACACTGACACACAGCACAGCGGGAGAGCCAGGGAGCCTGTGAGTGAGGCTGCAAGTTATTTTGAGGTGTTTTTCTAAGCGAGAAAAAAAATGGCCGCCGGAAAAACTCAACACGACGAAAACGAGGCCGAAGGACGTAAAACAAGCCAGAACGACGCTAAACTAGACCAAAGGACGTGTAAAGTGCTCAGAGGGCCCATAGCCTCCCATTGTGTGGCAAACACCATTGCCAGCCTTATTATTTTACTCCCGGCATTTTTGACAGGCAATTTCCTAGTATTCTTAATGAGCAGTGTAGAGAGATAGAAGAAGATAATAGAATGGGAAAGTCAAGAGATCTCTTCAAGAAATCTGGGGATCTCAAGGAAACTTTTCTAGCAAAGTGGATGTGATAAAAAGGCAAATATAGTAGGGACTTAATCGAAGCAGATCAGATAAAGAAGAGGTGGCAGGAATATCTATACAGGAAGGATCTTAGCAGCATCGATAGCGTCAGTTTTTTGTTCAATGTGCTGGAAAACGATATCTTGGAGAGTTAGGTGAGATGGGCCCTAAGATGTCTTGCTAATAACAAGGCAGCAGGAGTTGATGGAATCCGACAAGATGATGCTGTGAAAGTGTTGCTTGTCTTATGCCAACAAATTTGGAACACTCAACAGTGGCCAGTGGAACTGGAAAAGGTCAGTTTACACCCCAAACCCCAAAAAAGGCAGTGCCAAAGAGTGCTCCAGTTATCAAACATGCCAGCAAACTAATGCTTAAGATCTCGCAAGCTCGGCTCCAACAAAATATAGGCTGAAAACTATACTATGGACCAAAAATAAATATTGCTGGAAGAAATATCAACAGGCTCAGATATGCGGTTGATACTACTCTGATAGCTGAAAGAGGGACTAAAAAAGAGAGTGCAAATGCTGGCCTGCTGCTCAGTGTTAAAAAGATGAAGCTCAAGCAAACAACAATTCTAGCAAAGAGATGGGGAAGAAATGAGGGAATATTTTATTTTACTGGGCTCTAAGATCCCTGCAAATGGTGTTTGCAGCCATGAAATTAAAAGATATTTGCTTCTGGGGAGGAAATATTTTACACTATCAACAAAGGTCTGCATAGTTAGAACTATGGTATTCTCAGTGGTAACATACGGATGTGAGAGCTGCATCATAAAGAAGGGCTGAGCGCAGAATCATTGACACCTTTGAATTGTGGTGTTGGAGAAACCGGCTTCGAGTCCCTTGCATTGCAAGGGTATCCAATCAATACTACAGGACATCATGTCAAACTGGGACTGTTTTATAGTGTTTCAATGTACAGAAAATGTCTGTGTTATTCAATCAAGAAGAGTGATTAAGGAGACAGATTTTTGAGCTGTATTCCTTGTTCACCAAAGATCAGTTACCAAGTATTACTGCCCTCCTAACGCAAGAGATCACAGTTCCTTAATCTTGATGATACTGGGATCTACTGGCAGCTCCAGCCAGCTGGTCTAAGTGGGAAGTCTTGGAGCCTAACTCACAGAATGTCTGTTTTTTTCTTAGGATTCTAACTATTGAAGAAGCCGTGAATGTCTGATAAGAGCATTATATTATACTAGCGACTTGCCCGTCAAAAAATTGTAAGGCACTTATCGGATGCCTCTCCCCTTGTACTTCTGCTCCTCTGAGCACCCTCGGCGCTCATTGTGAGCCCCTCTCTGGATGCCTTTGGCGCTTATAGCGATCCTCTCCCCTGCTTATTTTTTTTTATACAGATATATTTTTTAATGATAATTCATTAATTAACTAATAAATTAATATACTTTACCTATTTGTAATTAATATATCCAGCAATCAACATCCTGAAGAGCTAACAATCTGTTTTTATTTTCCTGCAGCTTACAATGTACATTTGGACTGTTGCTGACCTGAGGTGTAAGTGTGAGCAATGTGTCAAGTGTGAAGTAAATAGGCTGCATGCGTGAGGGCAAACCGTTTATTTAGTTGTGTAAACTGCCATTTTAGAATGGTAATGTTATTAGTTGTAAGTTAGTGTTGTAAAATGTCGGCGATTGTCTATGTGTTACGCGGGTGTGGATAATTTCCCGTCCTTCCCAATAGTGTATTTTGTACCTCGTACGTTCCTGGGTAAAACTCTTATGTGCTTGTCGTTGTTTTGCATGGTCAGGTGTCGTGTAGCCTCGTTTTCATTTTTTTCTGCTGCCAATTTTTTTTCCGCTTAGACTATTTTCAAGTGCCAAAAATGCTTAAATTGGACTTAAATTTGTGTGCAACCTCACTCCCAGACGTCCTGGCTGTCCCCCCGTGCACTGTGTGAGTTTTTTTTAATGTTGTTTTGTTATTTTGCTGTGTTTTTATTGTTTTTCGATGTACGCGTTTTGGCGGCTAAGCTTGTATTTTTTTTTTTTCAAAGTCCCGATTTCCATTCGTATTTTTTTTTTTCTAAGGTTCGCAGCTCTTATTTTTTGTTTTGTTTTCTAAGTCCCGCTTTCCTTTCGTATTTTTGCGACCTCGTATTTTATTTTTTTTGAAAGTCCTGCCTTTCTGTTTTTTTGTTACCAAGAATGAGGCGCTGTAGAGCCTCCACCTCCACAAATGTGGACACTCGCTTCATGAGGTCCGCATTTGTGGACTGCAATGAGCCTTTGGGGTTTATTGCAGTTTATGTCCCCCTCCGCAAATGCGGCCCCTCGCTTCACATTTGCGGCCTGGAATGAGCCTTTGGCTCATTGCAGCTGATGTTGGAGCCTCCACCTCCGCAAATGCGGCCCTTGCTTCGTGAGGGATGCAGTTTTGCGAGTTTGCAAGCATGACGACTCACAGTTTGACAACTATAATATGGGATACAGTAACGTTTTTTTAAATACCTTTTTTTACCAGACATTTTACTTCAAAATATGCATCTCTCTTGCTTAAATCAAACCCAGTGCATTTAGTTTAAAAGAAGAGAGTTGGAACGCTGAAAAACTCATTATCCTAAATTAAAGTTTTTTCCCATAAAAATGTTTTTCCCCTGAACTATTCTTATTTCTTGTTATCCTTTACTTATTATGTTCAGTTGTTTCTTCTTTTTTTTTCTTCTTCTGGTGTAAATTACCGGTAATAATTTTGTAACATCTAAACTGTATTGCTTTCTAACTTGACATAGTGAGTTGCATCTCACAAAAGCTTATTGCTCTAAATAAATTGCTTGTCCAAAATGAAACTTTCACTGGTATACTGCAATATTCTTATATTTCATGTCTTGAAATGATAGAAGATACAATACAAATATGTATTGATTGTCTGGCTTGTGACAAATTACACAAACAGAGGTGCTGCATAGAGTGTATTAGATATGAAGCTAGTGTTGTTCCTTGTGGGTCTTACAAATAAGGGTTTGCAAAAAGTTCAGTGCAATTACTGGAGAGATTCTCAGTCTGAGGAGCACAACATCTCTGCTCCGAACAGCTTGCTGATACATAATGATACTATTATTGTCTGAGCATGACATGCCAATGGCTCATTAGAAATATATGTCAAAGGCAATACAGCAGCTGGTATACGTCACATTAGAAGTTAATGCATTCACATACACTTAGGGCTTGCCAAGTCCACACAGTCATTACACAGTGGCCAGTGATGAGCATGTCATGGAGTTGAATAAATGTGAATCAATTGTGAACTGAGAGATCCAAAAGACTAAAGCAGATTGTTTCATGTATTTAACTGAACATGTCTGTAGATCTCATTGGCTGACAGAGGGAAGCCCCCAAAGGATTTACAAAAATATGAATACATTTAGCATTTTGATACTTTCACTTCAAAAAAGAAATCCTGCTGTGGCACATTATAAATACTATCTTTCTGGTGCAACAAAGACAAACATTATTTCTATGTCCCTTTAAAGAAAAATGCCACTTTACTAAACATAGCTCTTTAAAACATATTTTCTTCTATTAATTATGGTCTATTGTTTTTAAAAACTTCACCAAGGTCCGGATATGTTTCTAAAAATGATGTCAAGGTTCAGAATCCATCTTTTTTTGGATAAACACATATTTATATAATATAACTAGCGAACTGCTCGTCAAAAAATTACGGTCATAAAATTGTAAGACAGATAATGCTGTTTGCCACACAATGTAAGGATTTTGGTCCTCTGAGTATCTTTGGCGCTCATTTTGAGTATTGTCTTGACTGCCGTCACCTGCACAAAAAAGACTAGGCATGCTAAATGTGTAGGTAACATCAGTCAAGACAATGGATCCAATGCCTAAGGGCCTCATCAGTAATTAATACCAATAATCCCTCAATAACAAAATATAGGAATCTCTGTTTGTGGGGGGATTAGAGGGATTGTCTGACCTCTCAAACAGCAAATTTCATTGTTAGCTTACTGTAGGATCATATATATTGCTGTCGTAATTGTGAGTTTGTCTGTCACGCTATGTTAAAAGTTACTGGCTTTTGATGGGGGCTGCAATGCTAGGCCCGAAAGTTACGGGTTTGACAGGGGCCGCATTGAGAGCCAAAGGCTCTCATCGCGAGGCTCGCAACAATTTGAATGAGGCTCGACATGAGCACCAAAAGGTGCAAAGTCACGCAAACTTTGAAGAAAAATTACAGCTTTAACGGCCGTCATTTTTTTCAAGCTCGTAACTCGGAAGCCGTTGGAAGACCGCCAAAAGACGCCAATTAATTAAAAAATTTACTTACAAACTCACACACACAGCACAGAGGGAGAGGCAGGGTGCCTGTAAGTGAGGTTGCAAGCTCATTTGATGTCTAATTGGCATTTTTGGGAGGTATGAAAGTCTCATAGGGCTTAGGCGCTCATCACGAGGCCCACAAGACTTTGAAAAAGATGCAATCGGCGCTCATTGCGAGGCACACAAGACTTGAAGAGGGAGGAGAAAGACACAGAAGAGGGAGAAGGCAGAAAGGTGCAAAGAGACCGGGGTGAGAGGGGGGAAAAGAGACACAGGGGAGGGAAATAAGGGGGGGAAAAACAAAGGGCAGGGACAGGGGGCAAAGACACAGTGAGAGAGGGCAGACACATGGAAGGGAGAGGGGGGAACAGACACGGGTCAGAGATGGGAGAGGTTAGCAATGAGCACCAGAGGTGCTCATTGCGGATCTCGCAATGAGCTCTGAAGGCGCTCAACGCAAGGCACGAAAGTGACGGGTTGGATGACACCTGCAATAAGCACTCTTGTTCGCGAGGCTCGTAAAGAAGAGGGGAAAGGGAAAGGCTCTCAATGAGCGCTGAAGGTGCTCATTGTGAGCATGACAGTGGTGGGTTAGTCGAGGAATGCAATGAGCACCGAAGGCGCTCACAGCGAGGCCCTTAAAGTAGACAGTGGGCGAGGCTCGCAATGAGCGCCAAAGGCGCTCATCGCAAGGCCCACAAGTTAAAGGGGGGGAAAGCCTTGCAGTGTGTGGCAAATAGCACTGCGAGCCTTCAAATGTTATTGCCGTAGGTTTTGACAGGCAATTCCCTAGTAATACATATTTCTGATAACGTACTAGTTACTACCTATAGTTTTAAGCTTGCATATATTTCAATCAAAACAATAATAACTTGATTTTTAATACCGTTGACAATGCAGGTAACTAAACAAACAGTTGTGGCAGCTATTCCAACTGTACTTGCATATAATAGATAAATATTATAATTGGGGTTTCTTTATTTGCCCATAGTAAAATCTAGCTCTATAAAAAAAATTATAAAATAATTTTAAATGCATGAAAAAAATTACTCCATATTTTTATTACCCATTTTTTTCTAAAATGATAAATTCTTGAGATAATCAGCTCTTGAATACTTATTAGGTGTTTTGATGTGTAATAGAGTTTGCTTGTTTCTGTGGTAGCAAACAACATACTCCAATGTAATCGTATAGTTAAATCCCCCCTCCCTAAACTTATCAAGCATTCTGAAATGCAAATTAGCACATGGAGCCCTGCATTGGCATGAACAATGCTGAATATCTCAGGATATACTATAGAGAACAAAGTAAAGGGCATGTTCAATTATGTTTAAAAATAAACCAACTTCTTTTTGGGGTTATTGTGTTTCCTTCTGGAATTTATATGATGGAACCTTAAACCTGTATGGCAAAATGCCTCATGCTCTGGAGTGAAGTACAGTAATAAGTATAATAATAAGTTAAAAATGTTGTTCAAAGATTTAAAAAAAAAAATATATGAATGATCTGAAAACTTCAAGTAAAGCTTTGATGGTGTCTTGGGAGAAACAATACGTTTTCCACATACTCACCGTCACAGTCGAAGAGAGCAAAAACGACATCGCACACGTGGTCGGACAGCTCCACTTTAGCCACTGTCCTGGCAACTTGCTGCATGGTAACTATGAACAAAGAACAAGGGGCACAAGTCGTAAATAAGTAGTCCCTGCAGACAGCGAGCCTTTATTAAAGCAATTAAATGTGAAAATGCACGTCTGGCTGTGCTCCAGCTAATTTCGCTCTACAGATATGGACTATGGTTTTTAGTTTATATTTCTATTTAAAAAAATAATCAAATAAAAGACACAAGTCCCTTATGAGATGACTGCAGATGAATCTTAAAGTGACAAAGTGAATGTTCTAATATGGTATTATTTAAAACGATAGCTAATAAGTACTTTATCACAGCTAACAGCTCAAAATAGCAATTATTTAAATAACATTTAGTTGATAAATTACTTTTTGCAAATTATCAAAAACAACATCTGCTCAAGTTATGATAGGGCTTACACATCTTGTTGACAGGTTGATGTGTTCTTCAGAAGGGTTATGAGGATTTCAGGAGGCATTTGGGGTCATGAGGCTGGGATGTGGGGTTTCCTGGGAGCCATTTTAGGGTCCTGATGTACAGTAAAAACATTGAGACCACAAAGGGGTCCATGGGTGAATTAGCAGGGTAGCTACTAGTGTGGATGATGCAAACACTTTGTGGCCTTCAAACTTGGGGCTTGGACCTCAAAAGGATAGTAGACTGAAAGTAATTTTATCATCATAATGAAAATATTGGGCCATGTCAATCGTAAGAAATATTCCCAACTTTATAAGATATAAGTGTGGATGTTCTATAAGGGTTCTCAAAGCTTCACCCATTGGTACATCTGGCCAAAAGAATTTAAAGAAGTAAATAGCTAAGTTTCCTCCCTCTATGCTATATCAAGTACGTTGAAATCCATGGTGCAAACTCCTTACAAGCAGCACATCACAATACTGTTGGCACATCAAGCTTCTACAAGGGTCAGCCAAATCAGCAAGGGAGGAAGTGACTGATAATTTTGTCATGTACGTGTTTTGCTTCATAAGAAACCAGGTAGCAGAACCTCCTGTTAAATAGTACATTGATATTTATCAAGGCCACCTTCTTAAGGGGTACCATTTTTGCATTATCAGACTTTCACTAAAACTCTTAAAAAGTTTGGCAATAGTCGTGGAGAAGACTATCAAGTAGTACAGATGGCCATACTGGTCATGGAGAAAGTCTCAATGCTTTTAGTAGGTATGGCATTTGATGGGGAAGAACAGGATAAAAGTAGTCCAAACACTAAAGATGCCTTCTTCAAATGTCGCACATTGAAACACTAAATGTTGGGGATGGAAAGCTCTGTATCTTATATGATATGTTTTTAGTTGGTCCTTTAACAAAACATACTGGCCCTCAATAGGCTTTGGGAAAAAAGGGGGATGAAAAAAGAGGCATGATGAAAGGAAGAGGAATGTTGAGCTAAGACACCTTAAACATTTCACTGCTACTGGTGCCAAGGAAGCCTATGTGCTCTGAGGATAGTGGCAAGTGTGAAGTTTAAAGGGACACAGAAGAGGTTCCAAGTATGGTGAGATAGTAAAATAACAATAAAAACATGAATATTTGCAATTGGAAGTTATTAAAAAACACGTTCTTTAATAATAAAAACATCTCTGAGTTTACCAAATCTTTGCTGCCACTCCGCTCGAGAGATCCTCCCAGAAGGCTGGTTTTCTCACCAATATCTAATTACATCTTAATACATTGTTGATTAATTGCACTCTAATTAATAATTTACATTTGCAACCCTATTTCTCAGGTGCCAGTCAGTGAAGTCTGCCTCTATTGTCACCACAAGTAGCATTTAATCAACAAATGAGGGTAATTAGATAATGAAAACAAGACCACTCTGGTGGGAGAATATCTTTAGCTGTGCGACAGCCAAAAGTTAGAAAATTCAAAGCAGTTTTTTTATATACAAATTTTCATTTTTATTTTAAATAACTTCAAAATGGAAACATTTATTGTCTTATTGGTACTTTACTATCCTACTATAATTGGGACCTCTGCTGTGGCATTTTAACTGGGTTGGTACATTTGTCAAACAGTAACACACATTATTATTATTACTAGTAACTTACCCGTCGGAAAGGACGGTATCATATGTTATCCTCAATTGTCTGTGCCGTCTCTCTCTCCTGTGTGTGTCTCTCTCTCTCCCTTTCTCTCTCCCTAAGGCCTGTGCCTGTATTTCTCTCTCTGCTGTCTCTCTCTCTCCCTATGTCCTGTGTCTATATTTCTTTCCGGTCTCTCTCCCTATGCCCTGTGTCTCTCTCTCTCTCTCCCTATGTCCTGTGTCTGTCTCTCTCTCTCTCTCTCCCTATGTCCTGTGTCTATATTTCTTTCCGGTCTCTCTCCCTATGCCCTGTGTCTCTCTCTCTCCCTATGTCCTGTGTCTGTCTCTCTCTCCCTCCCTATGTCCTGTGTCTGTCTCTCTCTCTCTCCCTATGTCCTGTGTCTGTCTCTCTCTCTCTCCCTATGTCCTGTGTCTGTCTCTCTCTCTCTCCCTATGTCCTGTGTCTGTCTCTCTCTCTCTCCCTATGTCCTGTGTCTGTCTCTCTCTCTCTCCCTATGTCCTGTGTCTGTCTCTCTCTCTCTCCCTATGTCCTGTGTCTGTCTCTCTCTCTCTCCCTATGTCCTGTGTCTGTCTCTCTCTCTCTCCCTATGTCCTGTGTCTGTCTCTCTCTCTTTCCCATATGTCCTGTGTCTGTCTCTCTCTCTTTCCCATATGTCCTGTGTCTGTCTCTCTCTCTTTCCCATATGTCCTGTGTCTGTCTCTCTCTCTTTCCCATATGTCCTGTGTCTGTCTCTCTCTTTTTCCCTATGTCCTGTGTCTGTCTCTCTCTTTTTCCCTATGTCCTGTGTCTGTCTCTCTCTCTTTCCCTATGTCCTGTGTCTGTCTCTCTCTCTTTCCCTATGTCCTGTGTCTGTCTCTCTCTCTTTCCCTATGTCCTGTGTCTGTCTCTCTCTCTTTCCCTATGTCCTGTGTCTGTCTCTCTCTCTTTCCCTATGTCCTGTGTCTGTCTCTCTCTCTTTCCCTATGTCCTGTGTCTGTCTCTCTCTTTCCCTATGTCCGGTGTCTGTCTCTCTCTTTCCCTATGTCATGTGTCTGTCTCTCTCTTTCCCTATGTCCTGTGTCTGTCTCTCTCTTTCCCTATGTCCTGTGTCTGTCTCTCTTTCCCTATGTCCTAAGTCTCTTTCTCCTATCTCTCTCTCTCCCTATGCCCTGTGTCTGTCTCTCTCTCCTGTCTCTCTTCCCATGTTTTGTGCCTGTCTCTCTCTCTCCCTATGTCCTAAGTCTCTTTCTCCTATCTGTCTCTCTCCCTATGTCCTGTGTCTGTCTCTCTCGCCCTATGCCCTGTGTCTGTCTCTTTCGCCCTATGCCCTGTGTCTGTCTGTCTCCCTCCCTATGTCCTGTGTCTGTCTGTCTCTCTCCCTCCCTACGTCCTGTGTCTGTCTGTCTCTCTCTCTCCCCCCATGTCCTTTGTCGGTCTCTCTCTCTCCCTATGTCCTAAGTTTCTTTCTCCTATCTGTCTCTCTCCCTATGTCCTGTGTCTGTCTGTCTCTCTCTCCTGTCTCTCTTCCCATGTCCTGTGTCTGACTCTCTTTCTCCTGTCTCTCTCTCCCTATGTCCTAAGTCTCTTTCTCCTATCTGTCTCTCTCCCTATGTCATGTGTGTCTCTTTGTCTCCTGTCTAACTGGCTTGCTGTTACGATTTACTGTATTCAAACTGTAAGTATCATCTGCTTATAATATGGAGTAGTGATTATCTCAGTCGTGTTGCATATGATTTCAGAACGTTCTCGAAAGATCAGGATGAGTAAATGACATTAGGTAACAATGACTGTTAGTTATATATCTCCATCACTTGATCACTCTGTATCTTAACTGATAGCTTTGAGTCTCTCACATTATATTTACTTTGACAGCACTGAAATAATATAATGTTATCATCGCAATGAGCCAAAGGTCTCAGGCAGCAGATTGGATGGTTTGTGCCAATGTCGGATATATTAAATATCATAATCTAATCCATCATGATACATCTTGCACATCATTACAAGCCGGCACAAAACACTTCTTTCTTCTTAAACTTGAAATGTTTCACAGCTTGTATAGTGTTTAATTGGAGGCCCAGGAGCTGAATAAATTGATTTCAATTTACAATTACCATGTTGAGCTTATGCCTGTCATAGTAATGTAGCTTGGATGTACCTACCAGCCAGCAAAATCTGCATACAGGTGTATGCGCTGTGTACAGAATGGCATATCATTTATGTTGGAGCCCAGAAATTCTGGTCTGTTTGTGGTCTTGAGTTTCAAACCCTTGATCCAGCCCATAGTTTACAGGTAATGGGACTGGGTCACTTTCCCGTATGCTATATATAAATTATTTTGTTATTCTTCATAACCTGACCGTTTTCTTAAAAGGCGAAGGTGCACCTAAGCTGTCCACCTAAGATGTGCGCTGCTGATGAACACCAAAACATGAATGTATTTACTACAGCTTAGAACTGCAGCTGTAGCTTAACTTGCTTGCAAAGTAGTTCCTGAACTTTTTGATCCAATCACATCACAGAACTCTAAGTGTCAGTGACAGAAATTGAACACAGTTTTCTTCTAATGGTGGCTCCCACTTTCTACAAACATGGGGCAGTAACTTGACAACTAGGCTAGTTCCACGGCTTTTGGTTAATCTTCTTCTGTAAGCATCAAGTAAATGGCTGTATCCCCTTTTTTGCTCAAGAAATGGTCCTCTTCTCATCTTGTTAATTAACCATTGTTTGGAAAACCAGGCAAAAAAAAAAAACATCAACATCGCTACGGACATCAGTGATTCGCAGATGACAGGGACCACCTCGTGTACATGGATCCTGTGGACAACAAACAAGCCCCGCCCCCCACCCTTCTGTGTCTAATACCCTTAACTTGCTTAGATTGTAAGCTCTTATGAAAGCACCTACACCTTCTGTACCAATATATAACTTAAGTCCGTCTTAGGTACTGTACTTGGTGCTATGGAATATGTTGGCGCTTTATAAATAAAGGATAATAAAAAATAATGGATAAACCCACAAACAACCTCCATACACTTTACTCCCTGCGGATTTATCGGTGTCTCTCCTACAGATATAAGGCGAAAACCCTCAAACCGCAACAAAAAAGCAAGCTTGACATGACCCTGACATTTGGAGAAAACAAGGTTTACTTTAATGAAAGTTAGAGATCAATACCCTGACACTTCCCTGACATCGCACTCCTTCTGGTGCTAAAGGCGAAAATAATCCTTCAAAACCTTCACTACTGGAGCTCCAGGGCCTCGATAAAGTAAAATATCCATCTGGCTGATTTACACAAAACAAGCCAGAGCAGAAAAAGTATTTACAGTATCCCTGCAGGTCAAGAAAAACAGCACATGTTTGTGAAGTATGTAACCGGCTCAGCAGCTGTGCAAGCCAGGAATATAAAAATATTTTTTGAGGTTAAGATGCAAATTCTGTTTAGATGTAACGGTACCATTTTGATTGTAGTCAGCTTGAAGCTGCGGTGGTGTTCATCAGTGGAGGAAGCGTGATATTAAAATGTAATAGTTTAGAATTTGACACCTACCCCCGTTCCTGGTTGCAACAGTGACTGCAAGCTTTGCTAATTTTATAATTGTAAAAGCACTCATTAAAGATATACAGTGATTGCTCAAGAAAGACAATTCAATATGTGATTTTGGTAAGACTTAATTTGTATTAATACAAATATTCAAGGGAACCCTATTTAGTGTGTTGGTGAATTAAGACTTTATAGAGTTTATAAACTCATTTAGGATATCTTATATCTCTTCCAAGTAGCATGCTTAGGACATCACATTGGTTGATGACATGCTTCAAAAGGTTTGTGAATATTGTCATCCAACCAAAAGAAGTTGGGAAACAAAACAGCTTGCATCACACCTTAAAGGAACTTAATTTAATCAATTCTGTTTGTTTGACAATTAATTTTATCCTCTTCAGTTTTATTCTAATATAAAATGTATACTTTATTTACTTCTAAGAATTCCTCGGAGTAACAGATTATCAGCTACACTTTCTTCCTGTTCTCACTCATGTAGGGTGCCAAGTTTCAGAGCTGGGACCTATGACTACGCCCACAGAGGACTTAGAGCACAGTTGGCACCCTACATGAGAGAGAACAGAAAGAAATGGGGAGGTTCCAGAAGATTAGGGGCTTCTTAGAAGTAAAGTGTTAACGTTTTATGAAAATGACATTGATGAGGATAAAATTAATTAAGTCAACTAGTTAAAAGATTTATACAAAAAGAAAACACCTAAAGAGTTCCTTTTAAAGAGAAACAACTGGCTGCCGGATTGTTAGAAAATGTAATGCAGTTTTCTTAGTCAAATGTTACATGTAAATTTGCATTTTTCCTTTTTTTTTGCTCTTTTTTATTATGTGTATTATCAGTGTATCAGCTTGTATCATTAGTGGTATAGTATGATAAAATCCCTGGCCTAGGCTGAATGGGCATTTTATCAACAGTTTTGTGAATGGCTAACCTCTGTTTTAGAATACCTATATTGAAAACCTATTCAAAATGCAATTTTAGTGCAAAATGATAATGACCACCTCGAATAATTGAAAAATAATTTTATCATGCATTGCCACCAATAATAAAGACTCTTAAAAAGATGAGAGAATTCAAGAAGAGGGAAAGGAGCAATGTTTCATGTAAGATTAGAATGAATAAAATAACATTTTTAAACCTACAGAGAATATAAAGCCGTTTAATTTAAGATATATTTAAAGGACTAACCTAGATCAGTAAAAAGTTAACATTTGTAAAGTATTTTATAAACTATCAAAATTTTTTAGAGAAAATATTTTGAAGACTCTTGTGTACAGAAGTTGCATCTTGCCTGTTTGCAACACTTCCTGTTGGCTTGATGTTTGAAAGGTGTGCTTATCTTATCGATTTAGAAAGGGGTGGAGGAGGGATTTGTTATCATTTGAATGTTTAGTATTTGACACCTACTCTTTTCCCCATGCAAAGAATCTGAAAGTTGCAAAGATAACTACAAATCGTTCTCCTGATGTAGATTATCCTCCTAAACTTACAAGAAGTATCATGGATGCCTCCATGGACCAGTGCAGGCATTAGTTTTTCTAAATAAAATACACTTTATAGCATTTATCCTAACAATGCCCTGAAAATGAAATATTTTTGTTTTATCACATGGTGATACTTTAACATGTGGCATTAAACAAATCAAGAGTAATAATGTATTCATCAAATGCCTAACATTAGTTCACACATGACATGGAAAGGTTAGTTGTATTAGGTTGATTGCCAATTAACAATATGTATCAGCTATAAACGTGCCCTGAAATTCTCATATGTGTTTTCAAAGCAATCTAAGGCAACTAACAATAGTCCAAAAGAGGCCAAATAGTCAGTTCCTTAATTGCAGTTGTGCCAGTGACAAAAACGGCAAAGTTATTTAATGTATAAAATGGACCAGTCTCAAAAATAATGGCAGCATGTGGCAATTGCAGATAAAAATGGTCATAAGTCGCTTCACAAAACATTTCTTTTTCTCAGAACATAGAATGGGTGAGCACAAACAGGGTAATTACAAATTGCCACAAAATGATGGGCTCCTCAAATTACCACAGAACTAAAGGCTTCGCAGAGCTGGAATTTATGGCACGGCTGCCATTTGTAAACCACTTGGATCGAAGGTGAATGCTCAGACACAACATAACTGGGTGTAAGGGGGACAAAACATGGACCCCAGGGCAATGGAGAAGAGCAACGTGGTGTGAGGAGTCATCTTTCATCATATTTCTATATAGGGACTGTCTTCCTATTTGGAGAAAGCCAATGGATGCCCTCAAGTCATAGAATTCCAAGAAGGACTAAAGCTGTTCTGAAGGCAAAGGGCGGCCCTATTATAGATATTTATATTAATATCAAATATAATTATTTATATTAATGTAAAATGTTATATAAATTATTTATATTATAAAAAAAATATACTTTTATCAACATAAAATATAATTATTATATTATAAATTCCATTACCTTATCCACCCCCTATATATTGCCAGATATTAAGCTTTTCTTGCACATGTCTCTTAAATACAGACATGAACACTGCAAATAGAGACATTTAAAAAGCTTTGATACTGATTTTGTTCTTGTTCAATGTTTATTTACGACAGAACAAAAATAAACTACCAAGAGGAATTTAAGACATAAATAATGTATACTGGAAGAAAACAGGGAAGAGGTTCAGATGGCTATGCACAGAATATGCTGCATATACTTTGGAGATTATGCAAAAGGCATATGAAGTATTAATATGCAGAATTTTAAATGCAGATAATTTGATGCTGTCTCCAGGATCTTAAGGTAAACTGAATCAGCACCTAGTTAAAGGATGCATTATTATATTAATAATTCATTTATATTTTCAGGCAGGTTGGTAATGAGAAGTGTACATTTATAGAGAACGGTGGCAGTTTGTGATGGATATAAATCCACTGACCCGTTTATAATAGGCACAGTGATTTCAAAAAATATTTGGCATCTTTCACTTTTATAAGCAAGTATTCTTTAGACAGAAGCTGCAAGAAGCAGGCTCAGGAAAAAGCAGAAGACTGCAATAAACAGGAAAGACCACTGTAAACTAATTAACATTCCATTAGACTTAATGAATGCACTGGCAGGGGTATTTGTCAAACCTCCAATGTACAGATACAAAATGCCTGTGTATTGAAAGTCTCCACCAAGCTCAGGATGTATATCACTGAAAACTAAAATGGCAGATTTAAAAGCAGCATAGTTGCATATAAACTCATAGATTGGGGGCTGTATCCTTTAAAGATCTATTTAGAGTTTTCCAGATGAGTGTAGGAAGAAACTGCACCAGTTGATATAACTGTTATAGGGAAAAAGGGTCTTTGATTTACTCACGCAATTAGTGAGGGATATACATGCATAGAAAAGGGGGAAATGGGTGCGTGCACAACTTGCGCACTAATTCACACCTTTCCCCTCACAGTAGCAGGCACCTTGAATGAAGAAATGCAAGCACTTCTCTCCAGAAATATAAATGTGACACACACACTTTTCAAAGTATCATGAATGCATTTTTCTGCCTAATTATGCTTGTAGATATTATACATTGGTCCTTTTAGGTGGTATTTGCCCTGTTTTATTGCTCCACTAAAAGAGACCAGCACCTAAATCCCCATCTGTAAGTCACAGATGTGCGAATGTGAAGGGCATTTAGCTGAGCCTCCAGCACTAATACTGCTGAGCTCGGGGACATCAGCTCTCCCTCTTGCCAGCTCTTTTCATCCTGGACAGGTGCAGGGTTTGGACCAACAGGCATTATTGACCGGCCTGACATTTCAATGAGACCCAGCACTGACAGATCCGCACAGTCTGCTGCCAAACCTCCTTCCCAACACACCTATGCAAATTAGTTTGGACTACTCTGCACATCATTCCTGGATGCCAGCTGTAGCCTACAGTAGCCAGATATGCCAGAGAGTATAATGTCCTTCTAGTGATGCTGTCACTGCCTCAAATCACCCGGCTTCCTCTATTCTCTATAACATAAAACACGCACCTGGCAAGCAAACTGCAGCAGGAACATGTGCAGAATGGACTCATTACCACATTAATGTTAGGTTTAGTTATCCTGCGCCCAGTAAGAGCAGCCGTGGTACAGTATACGGACGCTGAAGTTACAATATGCATTTCTAAAGAGCTATACTAGATCATGGATAAAAGTGCATTATACAACTTAAATAATTAAAACAACCTTGACATGCAATGCACAAAATGCAATTATGGGCATTACTGTCTGTTAAATATCCTCCAGCTCAGTGGCTGTCAATCTTTTTGATATGGATACCTTCCAAAAGCTCAGGCGATTGCTTCCGAGATCCTGAACATTTTAACAGTATTGTGCAAATAGAGTACATTTGATAAGCTGCTAAATAATCAATCTATAACAGAATAATGATAATGAAGCTTTGTTCCTGAGGACTGGCAGATAAGGTCTCAGCATCGGCTGTTGAAAACCGAAGATAACCGCTGGTACAGAAGACAACCGCTGGTACAGAAGACAACCGCTGGTACAGAAGATAACCGCTGGTACAGAAGATAACAGCTGGTACAGAAGATAACCGCTGGTACAGAAGATAACCGCTGGTACTGAAGATAAAAGCTGGTACAGAAGATAACCGCTGGTACAGAAGATAACCGCTGGTACAGAAAATACCAGTTGGTACAGAAGATAACCGCTGGTACAGAAGATAACAGCTGGAACAGAAGATAACCGCAGGTACAGAAGATAACAGCAGGTACAGAAGATAACCGCTGGTACAGAAGATAACCGCTGGTACAGAAGATAACCGCTGGTACAGAAGATACCAGTTGGTACAGAAGATAACCGCTGGTACAGAAGATAACAGCTGGAACAGAAGATAACCGCAGGTACAGAAGTTAACCGCTGGTACAGAAGATAACCGCTGGTACAGAAGATAACCGCTGGTACAGAAGATAACAGCTGGTACAGAAGATAACCGCTGGTACAGAAGATAACCGCTGGTACAGAAGATAACCGCTGGTACAGAAGATAACAGCTGGAACAGAAGATAACCACTGGTACAGAAGATAACCGCTGGTACAGAAGATAAAAGCTGGTACAGAAGATACCAGTTGGTACAGAAGATAACCGCTGGTACAGAAGATAACCGCTGGTACAGAAGATAACCGCTGGTACAGAAGATAAACCATATTGTTTGTTGATCTGGCTTGTAAAGAGAAGAGGGTTTCACAGACTGAAACTAATTGAGTTCGTGGTTTAAGAATAAGTCACTTATACATGTCTGTAGATAAAGGGATACTGTAAGATTGTTTTTTTTTTTTGTTAAAATATATTCAAGGCTTCTATCACTTTTGCCCACCATAAATCAAATGATTGTTGTGGTAAACTACCTCCCCACAAAATGTACTGCCAGGAACAGGTCCCACACTGATGAGATGCAGTGCTGTAAGTGGGTAGGTTTCCAGGCTTGTGCATAATGCATAGACAGAGCAAACCTGGTTCTGGTCAGTAAGAGCTACCAACCACGCCTCTCCCTGCTGCCTCCTGATTGGTCAAGAGTGGAGGACCATAATAATAAGATACTAATATAAAAGTATAATATATACAAGATATTATAAATCACATAAAAATACGTTGGTGCCAAAAAAAAAACAAGACATTATTTTAATTTAGTAGAACATGGAGTATATTCCATATGAAAAGCAAGGCCTAATCTTTGAAATACTGTGAAGGAAATAAAGTAGTTTAATTAGGTATTTTTTATGAATGTATTTTGTATATACGATTTCCATCACAGTGTTAAAACATGAACTTTGTCAGACTGCCTGTCTTTAAAAAAGATAAAAACATATTATATTACTTGGTCTTTTTCTCGTCCTTTATGAGGTAATATAAAAGATAAACTATTTAATTGCCAAACAATATTTTAATTAACCAGCTTTGGAGAACATAGTTTTATTTGTTATCGTTTAATTGTTTTTATTATCAGCTTATTTACTGCATTGTTTTATTCTTTTGTTTTCCCGGTGTAATTCTATAATCCTGTCTAATACGTCTGACCAGACTGGGTGCTAAATCATTATCTTCTTTATAAAACCAGCAAAGGACAAAAGGCCAAATAATATAAAATGTTGATAATATCATCAGTAAAATTTAGTCTGTCTCGTAAAATAATATATATACATATCAAACAATGTTTTTTCTAATTAGTGAAGAAAATCGGACAGATAAGGGAGAGAGAGAGAGAAAGTGAGAGATAGATAGATCGATAGATAGATCGATAGATAGATAGAAAGATCTACCAATGGTGCAGTGCAGTGTAATTTATTTGCATTTATTATTTTTTTCTGTAGGGCCCTACCCACCCCAGCAGCCAACCTTGCACGGCCACCTGGCCCGCCCTGGGAGCTTTTTTCCATGCTTCACCGTGCTTTTAAAGTACAGCATTGTGTGTTTAATTGCTGTTACAGCTATAATAAGTGTTTGAAAAAGCCTTTGCGAGTCCTATTTAGTACATGTAAGGTTTTGTTTTATTACAAACTAAACGGAAAAATTTAAATCCATTATCAATTCTAAATTTTTCTTCAGATTTCTTTTAAATGGCCACTGTATTAAAGTAAAAACAGGCAAAATGTTTATAGAATACAATAGTACAAACTCTCCTGACGAATATAATATGTGGCAGGAGAGTTAAGATATACAGGAAGCTTCTAGACGTACAATTAAAAGTGTTGTAGCTAAAATTACTAGAGCTTTTAAGAGGACTAATGGAAAACTCATTAGAATACAAGGACATATCCTCCTGAGAAAATAGCAGCAGAATCCACTTGCAGTAAAGAACAATTATATATGAAAACATTTTGCCCAAGTTTAACCTTCAAAAGAGCATACAGGGTGAAATTTGGGCCAGTAGTTCTTCAAAGGATGCGTTTTAAGTAATAACATTATGGCCAAGCAGATAATTTGCTGCATTTTTAAAGGTATTTGGATGTCATTGGTGCATACTAACAAACTGTATTAAGGTCATTTTAATTTGTGAGCTTGTTCGGCAGTAAGTAAATGTCACTCTGATAATTTAATACACAAGTCTCATCTCCACGGCACAAGGCTGCAGGTACCGCAGAGCTATCTCTTCTGCTTAATTAGATGTTAGCGAAGTTATAGTGCGTGCAAACAATGGGGTAAACACGTCTGGGTCATTCATGAGGTCATGATGTACAGTTAGAGGTCGCAAATGCCCAGTGACTCTGAAAGTTTCTTCTTGAATATTCAAATTAAAGGCAGTCTTTTGGCATAATGTTTTAGTTTTATATAAATGTTTTCACAGGGTTACTTAATCTTAGAACGCTTAGCAGCAGTGGACGATGAGTAGTGACATGAAAATACCACATTTTGACCCTCATTTGCATGTCACTACCCACAATCCTTAGCTGCTGAGGGAGAACCGTTTACATAGTAATTAAGGTTGAAAAAGACTTTTAGTCCATCAATCTTTTTAGATCTTCTCTGATCCTTGGTAATATGTGGATTAATTGTTAACGGATCCGGAAGAAGGCAAACAGAAATAAAATCCCATTGAAACATTACCAATTGTCATTTATATAAGGTAAACATATCCCCTCTTAGATGTTTTTTTTTTTTTCGGAAAAAAAAAATGTATAAATTTGGTTGGTTTTTATTCATATCTTAGCCCCTCCATTTCCCTTATTAGTTTTGTTGCCCTTCTCTGTACTTTTTCCAGATAAGTCAAAATTGTCCTCCATATTCCAAATGAGGGCGTACTAGGGATTTGTATCGTAGAAGAATTATATTTGTTTCCCTTGTTCTATATCCTTCTTTTTGAGAAGCTCTGTGGAAAAATGTTTTTATGCCTTCCTTCCTTACTATACAGTGGAGGGGATTACAGTCATCTTTCTCCACAACATAGCATACTTAGCATTGGGTCTAATTGGATTAATACAACCTTGTATACTCTGTTATAGTAGCAATGGTATTAAAAAGAGCTTGGTTTGTACATCTCTAGTTATAGCTTCCTCTTCTGAATATATACCTTGCTGTGGTGAAGAGGTGAAGGGGTTTGTGTACCTCAATGAAGCTGTGAGCTATACCATGTAGGGTCACCCAGGATGGGCAGGTCATAGCAGAGAGGTCAGACAATGTGTGGTCCACTGGAGACGGAATTGGCAACACTCCAGTATCTTGGTCATGAAAACCTTATGGATTAGCACAACCAGGACCAAGATGTGCCTGGCGTCCTGTGGTCCACAGGGTCACAGAGTCAGACACGACTGAACAACAAAAAGTTATAGCTTACACCAAAAGTGTTTTTTCCTTTGATATACTGGTTCCCATATTTCTGTAGATGTTCCTGCTGGATCCACAGACAAAAAAAAAAAGTCTTACGGAGAATCCTTTAACAGGTGTATTTTATGTCACTGGCTTTTATTTTACAGCCTTATATTCTTCTGTTTGAATGGAGCGGTGATACTGCAGTATTTTCAGCTCTATATTAACAGTGCATTGTCAGCCAAGATGAGATTTCCCTCTTTCCCCTAGAGTGTCCCAGGGAAGGCTGAGTGCCAGAGCATCTACGTTCATTGCAGTGACTTCATAATTTATACCTTGAAGTTTAAGATAAAAAAATATTCCTTTGGATGTAGGCCAGGGCTTTGCAAGTCGCAGTGGGGACCTGTGTATAGAGGTTTCTCAGGGTGTCTTAGCCCAGTGAGTCTGATCTGCAAATGTAATGGACCTGCAGCCACATTAAATTGGAAGCTCGTATCTGCAACATGCTGCGAGTTACAGGCTTGAGAGGTAAACCATTTTTCGCACGTTGGATGTGCGGCCGTGATCGGGATCAATTAGTCTAACACGTAGTTATCAGTTAGGATGGCGCCAATGGCAAAAGAGATCATCAGTATTACGTCACTGAAAAATGGAGGTGGGATTTTCAAAGCCTTACAGGGTTCAATTACGGGTTACGATCTGACCCACATTTCAGATGTAATGCAATATTGATAAAGCCGTAAATATGATATTCTAGTAAATGCGAGTTACAGTACATGTATTAACACATTGATTGCCGGGATCGATACAACGGAAATATTATACATGAAATAAAGTATTTTTCTGGGCCGATTTGCGAGCTCTCAATTCTAACACCTAACATCACTTTCCCTTTTATTAGTACAGTAGTGTGTTGGAATTGGACTTTACCCCTCTTGCGGGTCCTCTCCAGCACTCGTTGGGCTTTGGGCTGCATTTGATAGTTACGAGTTTGAAAGCCAATGATTTTGATGCAATTTAATAGCGCAATTGAAATGTAGCGGTTACAGGCTTGAAAAAACAAAGGATTTGCAGCCGCGAAGTTCCATGTTCCGTAGGCTTTTTTCGGCCTTGCTGCGTCTTAACCTGCAAGTCGTCTGTGGGTGGCTTTAAGAGACCAATTTAATAGCTTGAAGTCTTGCGAGCTACGATTCTTAAAATCGTAGCAGTTTAATGTGTCTGCTGGTGCTCTTTGGAAGATTGTGTAATAAGTGGCCAGGGTTCAATCGGGTAAAGAGCAAAAAATTAAAGGGCCAATGTAATCATTAAGTGGCTATTGTAGTTCACAAATGTCTAGCAAGCAGGTGAAGGCATGGCCAGACATCAATGGCTTCCGGGTGACAGAAGAAGGTGGAAACAAACCCAGCCCACCAGACAGGTAATGTTCATTTTAAAGGCATTTTATTTACAGATGGCTTTGTTGTTGACTTAATAAACACAACTTTCTTGAGCTAACAAATGGGGATCTAGACTTTCCCAGCCCTTTATCTGGCACTTACACTGGCCCATTAAATATAATTTTAATTGTATTGGAGATTATTCTATGCAAATGTCATGTTAGTGCCATCTCCCCTAACCAATGTATCCCACTTGCGCCAATATATTTTTATGCATCACATGATTACCTACTTTTGAATATATCTTCTCATTACTTGGTGGATTTATGAATTATTCTGCTTAGTTCACCCCCAGCTCCTTTGCCAGGTGACTTCTATTTCCTCCATCCCACATTTCCCAGGAGAGCCTATCTTTGAAGCATGACCTTTTGTTCCTGTGTATCTCCAGCCCTGAAAACATCCACTGCTTCCACTTTATTTGTGTCTCGGATGTATCTTGAATCCTTTATAATTCAGTAGATAAGGTCTAATTTATGTGCTGCTCCACTTGCAAAGCTGATTATTAGGTACTGCGTTGTTGCCTCTATTATGGATTACCATGTTATCTTAAGAGACAAGCTGTCAAGCTTATAACAAAGCACAGTTTTATCAACGTAGTAGAGGTTTTGTTACAGGCCACTGTATAATAAAAAAAAATGTTTGAAAACTTTGAATCGGACATAAATAAGCAGGGGATATATGTCACTTTTTATTTAGAAACAAAAATGTGTTCATACCTCTGCTTTGCATCTATTGGTGCAAGCTTTCCTGCCTCTAAGATTGTGGTGGTGGTGGTGGGGGGCTTGGCATCAATATAATATACATACTTTGGGTAAGTACTATGTTCTCCCCACATTTACACAGTAAAGGGATATAAAAAACTCTGGTGCAGTAAACCAAAGATGTCAAACAGTGCCTTAAACCAAGCATGCAAATGGCAGATCCTATTGGTCAGGTTGCACTTACTAGACATCAAATTCTATGTTTCCATGCATAGAGATAAATCTCCACGATGCAGCCGTTTCAGAAGTAATATTTTGTAGGGAACTTTATATTTGTATAACTTTTCACCTCTCTTTGAGCATTTAAGGTTGCCAAGATACTCATGTTATTTATGGGGACGATAAAGACTCATGTGGGAGAGAGCAAACAGAGAGATGCTAAACAGATGGATAAATGATCATTGTACTAGTGTCACTGCATAAAATGGGATATTTATACTACTTTCTGTTATCACTGTGGAAATGGGTGTTTAACGTGATCATTTTTTCTCTACTGTCAGTATTTTATAGTTTTGAATCGATGCCTAGGAGCAGAAAGGGAAATGCGGTGTTCCCTCTTCAGTAGAGGTGTTAATAAAATACACAATGAGCTCTCTGCAGTGTGTTTGTGGGTATTCGGAGGCTCTGGAGATCTATTGCACAGCTTGGAGTTATGGTATAAAGAAAAAAACTCACAAAAGAACAAAGAAAAAAATAGCACAAAAATATACATAATAAATACAAGAACCTAAAAAGGAGGAGATAAAAAAAAGGAGAGCTAGTCCACAAAATGGCAAGACCTTTGAAGGAGATGTCAAGATGAAAGATCAAGTGCCCACATGAGAAACCCAAGAACTATGAATGGAGGAACCATAAAAACAAATTCAAGACATTCCTTTCAATATTACAACGATCCAATATCACAGATGCTGAAGAAGCGAATGTTGACCAGTTCTTTGAGCGCCTACAATTTCTACTGAACAAAGAAACAAAATACAGTATATGTTAATTTTCATTTTAGGAGATTGAAACACTAATGACAATTGGAATAAATGGGCAAGTATGGACTAGTAAAAGAAGCGGGGCCTAGACTAGTAGAATTCTGCCAAGAAAACACACTGTTTATAACAAACACCATTTGCAACAACCTAAGACACGACTTTACACATGGACAACTCAGATGGCCGGCACTGAAATCAGACTGACTATATACTTTGCATCTGAAAGTAAAGGAGCTCTATACAGTCAGCAGACAACAAGACCTGGAGCGGACTGTGGCTAAGATCATGAGCTACTTTATAATCAAATTATAGAAAACAGGGAATGCCATCAGGTCAACCAGATACAAATTCAGCAATATTTCTTATGAATAAGGGATTACATCTGGTAGATTACAGTCAGAGAACAACAAGAAGAGATAAGGAATCATTTTTAATGAGCAATGCAAATAAATGGAATAGGCTAACTGAATGGGAAAGACAAGAGATCTCCTCAAGGAAATTTAAGGGATTAATAGAAATGTTCATGCAAAAATGGGTATGATCAAAGAAAAGGATGGCAGGGATCTAACAGAAAAAGATGATATTAAGAAGGGGTGGCAAGAATATAGGGAAGAACTGTATATTAGCATTGATAATTATAATGATTTGTTCACTGATGTAGAGTCAGACCGTGACGCGACCTTTGAGCGTCAGTCAAAAGCATGCCAACAAATGCACGCCCCAAGAGCTGTGTGCACGACAATTGCAGGGCTTAGGGGTGTTAGGGTTAGGCTTAGAGGTTAAAGGGTTAGGGGTCTTAGTGTTAGGGTTAGAAGGGTTCAGGGCGTTAGGGTACAGACTCAATAGAATGTTGCACGCTTTTAACAGCGTGCATTTATCGCCCATTTTTTAACAGCGCGCCGATGTAGGCGTGCAAAGTTCGGGGTGCCGATTCAGACACATCTTGGAGAGCAAAGTTAAATGGGCCCTAAAAAGCATTGCTTATAACAAGACTGCAGGAAGTGATGGCATGAATTGCTTAAAACCTTGCGAGATGATGCTGTCAAAGTGCTGCACACAATATGCCAGCAAATATAGAAATCACAGCAGTGGCAACTGGATCAGAAAAGGTCAATTTATATTTCAGATCCAAAAAGGCAAATGCCAAAGAATACTCAAATTACTGAACAGTTGCACTGATTTCACATGCCAGCAATGTAATTCTCAATATCCTGCAAGCAAAGCTTCAGAAGTTTATAAAACGAGAAATGCCAGATGTACAAGCTGGATTCAGAGAGGCATAGGCACCAAGGTTCAAATTGCCAACATTTGCTGGATAATGAAGCAAGAGCGTTCCAGAAAAACATTTACTTCTGCATCATTGACTACTCTAAAGCCTTTGACTATGTGTATCACAACAAACTGTGGCAAGTTCTTAAAGAAATAGGAATACCAGGTTACCCTATTTGTCTCCAGAGGAATTTGTAGAAGAACCTAGCAGCAACAGTTTGATACAATATAGAACTGCTAACTGGTTCAAGATTGGGAAAGAGTACGGTGCTATATATCACATATTATAATTGTCAAACTGCGATTTGTCGTCACTCTTACGAGCATCGCAAAGCGAGTCATTGAGGCATTGAAGACTTACAAGCTCTCAGGACTTAGTCAATGAGCGCTAAAGGCGCTCATTGCCCTGCGAGCCTCGCAAAGCGAGGCGAGCAGTTGAGGCATTGAAGCATGTGGACTTAGGCCAAAATGAGCAATTAAGAAGCACAGCACTGTGGCCCCATCCGTCATGCGAGCTCGGGGAAAAAAATACGACCTCTGAAAAATACGAACTGCGGAAATCCGAAACCATGAAAAACAAGAAAAATAATAATAATAATAAAAAAAAAAAACTCTCACACACAGCACAGGGGGAGAGCCAGTAAGCATGGTAGTGAGGTTGCAAGCAATTTTGAGCCTTATTTGACGTGTATCGACACTCGAAAATCGACTAAGCAAGAAAAAAAAATGGCGGACGAAAATCTTAAAGAAACCTGAAACTGGATGAAAATGAAAATACACAACGGCAAAGACAGTAACACTTACACGAACAACGCCAGGCACCCGGGATTTAGAAAATACACAATGGCAAAGACACCAACACTTGCACCAACAACGCGGGAATTTGAAACTAAAACAGTCATCACTCCCCGCTCAAACATTCAGCAGAGACACAGAAGAGAAACACACAGGGAACGCACAGGGGGAGATGCTGGATAGAGACACATGGCATTCCCAAGCACAAAACTTGCAGGTTAATGAACCCTGCACTGAGAGGCCCGTATAGTTAGGCGGGAGGAAAGGTTCGCAATGAGCTCCGAAGGTGCTCAGAGAAGCAAAAGCCTCACATTGTGTAGCAAACAGCATTGCCTGGCTTACAATTTTATGTCCGTAATTTTTTGATGGGCAATTTGCTAGTTATATATATTTAATGTAAAATCTGAATACATCATGCAAAATGCTGGGCTAGATGAATCAAAAGCTGGATTTTAAATCTCCTGGAGTAAAATTAACAACATCAGATATGTGGATGATATCACTCTGATGCCTAAAAGTGAGAAGGAGTTGAGAAGCCTACTGAGGAAGATGAAATAAGAAAGTGTAAAAGGTGGTTTACGGCTTAATATCAGAAAGACTAAGATTATGTTACCACTGCCTAATAATCTTTTGCTGGTGACTGCAGCAAGGAAATAAAAAAAGGTTTATTTCTTGAGGGAAAAGCTATGAAAAATCAGGACAGAATTTGACCATAAGGAAGCCTGGGCGCAGGAGGATAGACGCTTTTGAATTGTGGTGTTGGAAGAAGCTATCGCGAGTTCCTTGGATTACAAGAAGATCAAACCAATCCACAATAAAGTTAAAACGTATATACTTTGGAGGCATATTGAGAAGACATGATTCAACAGAGAATACTGTGAGTTAGGAAATATGGAGTGCAAAGGGAGGAGGGGCATGACAGAGGAGAACACGGATGTATGGATGTATGCTAGTACAGAAACAAGGCACTTGCAAGAGCAAAGAGGCACAAACAGAACTAGTGTACTAAGGTCCAGGAGGTCACAAAGAGTCAGAATTGACTGAACAGTAGTCTAGTCTACTATTCAATTTGTGGTTAAATCTTTCTATAATGATCTATAAAAAGTTACGTATTCACATTTCCTTCCATTATTTCATATTCAAAAGCACATTCTGTCCAATTTAATTTCAATGTATTATTATTACTATTATTAGAACTACTTATAATGCAGAAATTTCTCTGTATGATTTATCAGCCATAAACAGCACATTTTGGATTAAAATCATATTTTAGACAATACAAAACTGTTTTGTATGAATAACACGTGGTCTATAGAGTATACAAATTACATTACAAGTGTAACAGGGGGAAGTCTGGTAAATTATTTAAGAACAAGAAGTAAATGTATAGGATCGTGGGGTTTTACTCTTTTATAATAATATAATATTTATACTAATATAATATATGAATGCAGACAATGGTTTCCTTGCTAGCACTCTTTATATTTGGCTCTCAAAATAGTCCACCTGTTCTTGAAATAAAGTCTTTTACCATTAGTTTGAATTTGGAACTCATGATAATGAGGAAAATTCAGCTTGTCGTATTTAATTCACTGGCAAAGCACTGTACATTCAGAAAATTGTTTTGCACCGTGTGCACAGAATACAGAACACGCCTTTATTCGAACGGTACAATAAATATTGTACAACTTAATGTGGAAGTGTATTTCACACTTACTAAATTCCCTCCAATTCCAAATAAAATATGTTCACAAATTAATTAAAGGCTATATAAAAATCCTTCCCTTTTCATATGAACATGTGTAGAACAATTCAGAGAATCAGCTTGGACCAAATCACCAGTCTCCCTTTCAATGTAATGACAAATTTATAAAAGAAACTCATTTCATTGTGTTTCATCAGGTAAAACGGCTTTTGGCTACCAAATAAATCTGACAGTTTTAATGCCATAGCTGCTTTATTGTCAAGCAATAAAAAATAAAAAAAAAGACAAAACATTCAGGATTATCAAGATTATAATAGTTAAACATATATACATAGGTTGCTGGGTCTCAATCTTTTAAAGGACCACAGCTAGTTTTTTGTTAGAAAAATAATTTTAACAATCATTTTTAGATGCCTATGCTGCACCCTGGGGCATCCATCATACTTTGGTGAAGGGTGTGTGTGTGTAGGAGAGGAGTGTTTCCATTTCTCCCAGTTCATTGATACAAGCTGTCTTCTCTCATCCCCACCCCTTCATTCATTGATATTTCATCTGTGACATGACCATTTCAAGTGCCATTAGAATTTGTAACTTAATTGAAGTCCGTAATTTGCTTAATGTACAATGGGTTTCACCCTAATGGTGCACTGAAGCACTTAAGACCCAACAGCCAAAGAGTATGCAGAGTGCTGATCAAAAGAAGGAATACATAACACAACTCAACAGGGCAAAAGCTAGCCAAGATACTCCCTTACCTTTGTCCAGGGATGCTCCCGCCATGTGGTAAAAGCTTAGTGCAGTGTCTACATCATTAATGTTCTTCAAGAAAGTAAAGAAATTCTCCACCTCTTCAAATGTCAGGCCCTGGAACACATAAATTAGATTTCAAGATAAATGTGGGACCTTTTACAGACAAGATGGGTCTCTTATACATAGGCCTACTGACCTTCTAAGAAACAGTAAGCACTTTAAACATCCTACCTAAGTGCCATTTTTTTTTTTAAGCGGTAGAACACTTTTTCTTTATGTGATGTTTTCAGATGTTTGCTAAAGCATTATAATCATTTAAGTTATGGTGGGCAAAAAAGTCATTTACTGTACAGTAAATAAATAGTACATTTGTGTTTACATTTGAAAATCTAAAATAAGTAAAAAAAATGTAATTCTGAGAAATACATTTATTGTACTGCATTCTGGGAACCTGGACAGGGACATGCAAATGTGCTCACAAAGGCTTCTCTCTTTGATCCAATACCATTTTAAACATGGCTCCTTTTAAGCATATGCCTGCTGTATTATAAAGCTTTAAGCAAAACTCAGGATGAATTACGCACAAGCATTATAAAACATATAGAACTCGATTGACCCTTTCATCCAGTCAGCATCATAAATGAATAGTAAAACAACAGACAGGTAGATTAACTACAATGGGATTCATTGGCCTTCATCTTAACAGGGACTTAAGAGCAAATTTTGTTGCAGTACAGACATTCATAAGGCTCACTGCACCTCTCTTTTCTGCAACTTATCAGGACAGAGGAGGAGAGAACAACTCCAGAATGTAAATTTTCCACACATTATATTTAATGTAAATTTTCTATGCTACATATTTTTCTCAAACAACAAACATGATCTTTTAAATGCATGCCAGGCATTTTTGGACTAAAGTTGCCATTTAAATGCATATAATAAATTATAAATTATACAGTATAGGTAAAATAATAGATTTAATACAGATAGGCAGACAGACACACAAAAGTAATGCTAGTGAAGCATGTCTGTAAATGACATCTGCTAGTAAAAAAAAAACATGTAGCATTGGGAACTAACATTGGGCTGCAATCTACTAAATCTATTGAATTTCTGTCAAAATAGAATGGTTGGTGCTGGTAGAATACATATTAGGTATGTATAGCCACCTTGAGAGACTGGAGGACGGCGTAGGCAATACATATCCAATAATTTAGTGCTAGCTAAAAGGAACATATCTTGGCAGATGCCCATATATTCCTATTCTGCTAGGGTAGAAACAGAACCAGTTTGCATAACACATTTGTAGTTTTGTCTTTATTAATTTTTTAGGTGTTTTAAAGATATTTGATGCAGTAAAATTTATTTTAATATTTTCAAGAGGGCTTAGCTAATGCGTCACAGACTAGCTGTATTGCTTCAAACAAAATGTAAGTTATCTAAATAATCATAATATAGTTTATAAAGTGTACATAACGCTCCAGGGGAACGCGCACGCACTTTACAAATTATTTGTACGGATTTCCGTACATGCGCACCGTGTAGCGGCAGCCGCCCATTCACAAAGAGCGGCACCAGCCGTGCATGCGCAAAGCATGGCGCCAGCTGTGCATCCAACAGAAGGGGGGAAAGAGCCACAGGGAAGTGAGATGGGGAAAGAGACAAAGCTCCGTAATACGCAAGTGTGCAGCATTAGCCGCGCCCCCGCCGGTAGCCGCGCCTGCGCACTGCCCGCGGTAGTCGTCCATGCGCACTGCACTCCTTTAGCCGCGCATGCGCATTGCCCAGCGGTAGCCGCGCATTGCCCGACGGAGCGCACGCACAAAGTGCGCCGTTACCCACTTCCTGGGAGAGAAGGGAGGAAGAGACACACAGGAGAGGGAAGAGACACACAGGGGAGGAAGGGGGGGGGGGGGCACCGGGGAGTGAGAGGAGGGGAAAGAGACACAGGGGAGTGAGGGGAGGGGGAAAGAAACACAGGGGAGGGGGAAAGAAACACAGGGGAGGGGAGGTGGGGAAGAGACACTGGAGGGAAAGAGATACAGGGGGAGGGGAGAGTAGGGGAAAAGACACAGGGGAGGGGGAAAGACACAGAGGAGGGAGGAGGAGGGGGTGGAATAGACACAGGGGAGTGAGAGGAGGGGGAAGAGACACAAGGGAGGAAGAGGAGAGTGGAAGATACACAGGGGAGGGTGGAAAGACACAGGGGAGGGGACAGACACGGAAGGGTTAGAGACACAGGAGGGAAAGAGACACGGGAGGGAGAGGGGGTTAGAGACACGGACGGGAGAGGGGGGTTGAAATTACAGGGGGGAAAATGAGACACAAGGGAGGAAGCAGGCTGGGGGAGAGACTTGCAATGAGCGCCAAAGGCGCTCATTGCAAAGCCCGTGATGAGGCCAGTAAAGTAGAGGGTGGGAGAGGTAGAGGGGGGAGAGGCTCCCATTGTGTGGCAAACAGCATTGCCAGGCTTCACTTTTTATTGCTGTCATTTTTGACGAGCAAGTTACTAGTCTCATAAATGAAGAGATGCAGGCAATACAGGAAACTATCATAGTTTATACCAGAGAAAAAAAAATAAACAATATTCCAATGTTCGATTTGAATGTTTTAATCCATCAGAGAAAAGTGGCCAGGTGCAGAGTTTCCAACTGATGGGAGATGCCTAATTCCTGAGAACAAAAGACCTGTTTAATTCACACAGAACTTTTTGGTAAACAGTGTTTCCACAAATGAGGCTCAAAATGTAACACCCTTTTGCTTCAGACCCACTAACATGTGAATCCATTTAAGACTATGGGCTCTGCCCTCACCCATGAATTAGGGTACAATTCCAGATGCCACTCACAGGCTGCAGTTTCGTCCTTATAATGGGACGTCAGGTTGGGGGTAGGCATACACATCCAACCATTACCATGGTAATTGATCTGCCAGTGGGTCAGCACTACAGCCTATTATGTTATGAGGTTGTTATCTGGTGAATATAATCAACAGGATGAGATTAAAAATCTGATCACATCAGTGGTACAGAGTTTTCTTAGTAAGCAAGGGACAGCCTATTATTTAAGGATGGGGTTTACTGATTGGCAAGCCTGTGTGCCAGAAAATTGTATAAAATGTGCCAATTAATAAAGGTATGACACTTATTTTTATATGCCATTGAGAAAGACTGTAAAGCCGAAACGCGTCTGACTTTGAAGCAGGTTTGTAACTTTTAGCTGTATTGTGTCCTTGTCTTTGTGGATACGCTGCAGGTTTTATTATTATTTTTACCAGTGACTATTCATTTGTGGCCTATATATCTCATTAGTGGTGGTTGGAGTGTGGTGTGGTGTGGTGGTGGTGGGGGGTCAATAAGCCCTGTCCCATATTCCATCATACACCCTACCTGCATGAGACTGAAGTGAATCACAATATAAGCCCTGTATTAATATACAGAAAGGAATCCACATTGGGAGTGCTACTATAAACACAGCACTCCATTGAGGAAGACAACGGACCAATATTGAAGATCCGGGTATGAAAGACATCTGTTTTCCACTTGGGTATTTTTTGTATTAAATGTGAGTGCAATTTATGTTGTCTTTTATTTTAATAAACTGTTATTAACATACTACACCATATAGTATCTTTGGCGCTTCTCTACCCCCACCCTTTCTTCTCGTTTTTAATAAAGGTATGACAGTGGTATCTGTACTTACATAGAAAAAGTGTAAGTGTCATTCTATGGATTAATCCTAATTCTAAGGGATTGTATGGTGTTCCTGATATTGTGGTCTGCTGAAGCAAGTTCCTGGGAGTGGTTCCTGTGTATGGTCCATCTTCTGCTATTAGAGGTGTACAAGGACCGCACAATTCTGCTGGATAGGTTTGAACTAGGTTCTTACCAAGTCCAAGTGAAGTAGCATATCGTGACACAGGACAATTAATAATCAACTTGAACACTCTATATATACACACAAAGAGCATACGTAGCAATGGCTATTATTTAATGGATAAGAAATTCAAAAACGTAAGATATCACTTCTGAAAGTTCTTCCACAATAATGCTCCAATAATTCCACCCACATTACGATAAACTTATATTCAGCTAAAAATATAAATAAAATTCCATATGGTTCTGAATGTATTGCATTCAATGGAAGACCTTCCAGACCTCCAGTTTGCTTCCTCACTGCTATCTTGTGGAGGAACTGCTTTTTAGCCAATCAGAATTGAAATGTCTTTTCTCCCTGTCTGTTCGTTTAAGGTAGTTTAACATAGCAAACCACTGTACTACAGTACAATGCAGGATGGATGGATAGGTAGAAAAATCCTGGAATCCTAAGTGTGCATGTTTTTTTGAAATACCTCGGCATTCATGAACACAGATTTATCTTTTCTGCTGATTTAAACACATTTATATTTTGTGAATAAGATCCATGTGTATAAAATAGATATGTTTATGTGGCTATGTATTCCCTGCTTCATCAGAAACTTGATGTAAAATTCACTCTGTACTTTCTGGCATGGATAATTGGCCCCCTGCTCATAGCGTACAAACATTTTATTCTGTTCAACAAATTTAATTTACTTTATTATCTGCAGTTGTTGTGTAGGACACAGCCACAAAGATATAGAGCAAGGTGAATAACACATGATCTTGTAAGGCAATGCTGGGGAAGCATTCTGGAAAATGAGAGGCTAGGGCAACCTCCAGCAGTGTCATCACTTCTATTTTGAACATGATAGAAAGGTCTAACTGGCAGAGCTGTTACACACAGCCAGCTCCATCAAAAATGGCACTTCACAATGCCATGCTGGCAAGAAATATTATTAAAACAGTACAGTACTACTTTACATCTTAAGTAATGTTCTTCACTGAACAGGAATATCCAAATTAGTTTTATTACATGTTTTTGATATGTTATGCAACATAGGTAAAACCTAGATATTATGTAGTCAAATCTAACAATTTAAGAGCTTAGAATGATCATTAGTTTTGTGATGTAATTACTTGTTTCTGTAGGATAGGAATAAAAAAAAATACCTGCACTGGTTTAATGAAAGAGATACGCTCACACAATCCAGCTGGGCTCTGCTGTGTGAGCAGGCACAGAGAGAAGCTGTCTAATTATATACAGTGCTCCTACAGAGGGGTCCCTGTCTGAGTGACATCTGATTTCTGACAGCAAAGGGAGATCATGTCATAAAAAGGCTTGTGTAGAATGAAGTATTTGTGGCTGCAACAAAGGATGGACGCTTTCAGGAGTGTGTGCTAGTTATGTGTAAAATAAGAATGGGCCAATATGAATCACCTACAGTTTAAAAGGAACACGGCAAAGCTCCCAGTTACTGCAGAAACTAAAAATACACCTATAAATCTATGTAATTGTAATCGGTTGTTCAACATTGTGAGTGGAAGTATTGCATAATTGAGCTGAAAATCTAGGTATTTTAAATAGAAGTTACCTCAACAGATCATCCCTCTCGTCTACTAATTTTTTTGAAGGTGATTAACTCTCACAGTGGGGTTATCAGCAAAAAGAGCATGCCCAATTGGATAAATCAGCATGATCACAGAGACTTGTTAAAGCTTCTTCTTAATCTTATTTATATTAACCAGGCATGCAAAGCCTTCTCGCAAATGAGAGTAACCATTCGAGGAAGGCTTCCTGAGAGCCTGGGGTCCTAAAATTTGTACTGCTGGCTCCTCAATATTTTTCCAAAGTATAATATATATCTCGGCCTGGCTCCTAAGTTTTAAGATATTTTGTCCACCCTAATGCATAAACTAAGATATACAGGAATTGCAGTAAATATTTGCTCATGGATTGAGAGCTGGCTAAAAGACAGGAAGCAAAGGGTTGCTGTAAATGGAACATGCTCCGATTGGACTAATGTGGTAAGTGGGGTTCCTCAGGGTTCAGTATTAGGTCCATTCCTTTTTAACATATTTATTAATGACTTAGAGGTAAGATTGGAGTGTGGTGTCTCCATTTTAGCTGATGACACAAAGTTGTGCAAGGTAATTAAATCAGATAGTGATGTGCTTTCCCTCCAAAGGGATTTACATAAAATTGAGGAATGGGCATCTAAATGGCAGATGAGATTTAATCCGAATAAATGTAAAGTACTGCATCTGGGAAGGAAAAATAGCCATGCAATTTATAATATTAATGGAGCAAATCTAGGTGTATCAGATATTGAAAGGGATTTGGGAGTGCTTGTGGACAACCACCTAGGTAACAGTGCTCAAAGCCAAGCAGCAGCTGCAAAGGCAAATAAAATATTAGCATGTATTAAGAAGGGTATAGAAGCCAGGGAAGCAAATATAATTCTGCCACTATACAAATCTCTAGTACGCCCTCATTTGGAATATGGAGTACAATTTTGGGCACCACTTCATAAAAAGGACATTTTAGAGCTGGAAAAGGTACAGAGGAGGGCAACAAAACTAATAAGGGGAATGGAGGGGTTAGGTTATGAAGAAAGACTAACCAAATGAAACTTATTTTCTCTAGAAAAAAGGCGTCTAAGAGGAGATATGATTACCTTATATAAATACACCCAGGGTCAGTATAAAGTTTTTTCAATGGAGCTTTTTGCGCCAAGAGGTTTTCAACTGACAAGAGGACATCCCTTGAGGTTAGAAGTAAAAAGATTCCACCTTAAAGAAAGAAAAGGGTTCTTCACAGTAAGGGTGGTTAATCTGTGGAATTCTCTACCAGAGGAGGTGGTGACAGTGGATTCGATAGATAGCTTTAAAAGGGGACTGGATTTATTTTTGATTAAAAAGGTAATTCAGGGTTATCATGGATAATTGGAGGGGCAGTATAGATGCAGGGAGAGGTCCGGTCGCCGGTGTCTGGGATCGGGAGGGAATTGTTTTTTTTTTTTTTATACAACTAATTAATAGTTAATCCGCATATTGCAGATGGGAGGAGATTTTTAAAAGGCTGAACTTGACAGACTGAAAGTCTTTTTTCAACTTTAAATACTATGTAACTATGTAACTATGTAATAATAAAAATGTAGTTATTTTTAAGTAAGTAGGTATACAATACCAATGTTTAAATCACAGTTTCATCAGGACAACTTGAAGCCTCCTTAGTGTTATTTAAACGTTAATATTGTATGATTTCCTTTTACAAATAGATTATGGTTGAAGCTGTTCTACTTAAAAACAAAGTTAGAGGTGCTCAATCAAAGAACAAACTAATAGGCTAGTTCTATGTACATGATAACCCACTCAGAGAGCAGCAATTCTACCCTGAAAAGGAGAAACAGCAAACCCCAGACGTATGTGTCGGCCTTCATAGGGCCTTGTCAGTGAGGTGTAGCTGAACTCCCTAAGGCACAGTGAGCAAGGGGTCCACGTCTGGAGTCCCCCATCACCCTTAAGGAGACTAATTCCTACGGGTCATTTGCATGAACAAAATAAATAAAGTTAGAGTTGCTCAATCAGAGAATGAACTAACCTTAATAGGATAGTTCTATGGACATGATGACCCAGTCTGAGAGCAACCTCTTTTAGCTCACTTGTGCCTTCACAGGGAGAAATATCCTGTAGTATATATCAGTCTGGTCCAACTCACTAGAGTGACCCAGCCCTGAAATACCAGGCATATCTACCCTGAACAGGAGAAACAACAAACCCCAGACCTACGTTTTGGCCTTCATTGGGCCTTGCTAGTAAGGTGTAGCTGAACTCCCCAAAGCACAGCTGTTTTACTTAGATGCATTTAAATGGATCTTCACAAGTTTTGCTGCAGCAAATGATATATTCTGAGCAGCCAATCTCTTGTAATGTGTTTGAATCCAGTAAAAAAAAACCGCTCATGTCTACTTCTTTGCATTATCTCTGAAGTTTCTTTTATTTCAATAGTAAGGCTAAGGAAGTGCTGTTTTTTTGTTAATGTTATTATAATAAATTCATTCTCAATGCAAAAAAACAATCCCAAAAAACGTCTCTAATATATAAAACAAGCTCTGAGACGACAGTGCCTGAATTTTAACTTTCTTTTTGGTGGACATATTTTATTATAGGTTTTTGGTTGTAAGTGTCAATTATTGGACCACTGAAGTGCCAATTTTAGAAAGTTTAAAAATACAAATACAGTATTGCACTGAATATTTATGTAATGGCAGCAGACATTTTTCCTTTTTCCAAAACAGAATTTAGCCAGGTGAGAGGAATGGGAGGAACTGTGGATTTAGAGAACATCTCTATTACATTGGGTTGAAAGTCTGAGATTTGCAACTTGACCTTAGGATGAAATAGCAGAACAAACCTCAGTAGAAGTAGAGTCAGCTACAGTAAATAAAAGATATTCTCAGAGAATGTTTTATGCTCCTGGTTTACAAAACTGATTAGTTTGAGGAAAAACTTAAAATTTGTAAAGTATGCAGCAACTACAGTGGTGCTTCAACTCTTTCACAATCATATCTCAGGAATTAAATGTAACCATTGTTTCTGTTCTGATAAGCAACCTTCACTTGTTTGCCTTCGTATGAAAGGAGGAGATGGTATTTTAACTTTGAAAAGACGTGGAACATACCAAGCTGATGCACACCATTCACCATCTAGGACTTAATGTAGTGCAGTAAGATTGTGCTAGTTGCCTTTGGCTATTAGAAGGGTTAAGTTATAAGAGCAAATTGAATCCAATGTTTTATTGCAACTTCTTGTTTTAACAGCAGCCTTCAGCTCTTAAAATGTTCCAAAGGACAGCAGCACCCTCTCACATAAAAAGGATTAACGTTGTACATAAATAGTAGAAGAAACAAACTTGTCTGACCCCGGGCTACAGAGCCGGGTAAGAAATGCATGTTTTTTTCTATAACTGCTGTAGTAAATTGGGAGCTTGCACGGCTGAAGTGCCAATTCATGCATTTTATAAATTTATTTCAAAGGAATAGCAACTTGGCCAAAGACTGATGCTTCTGTCAATTATACCCCCTTCGGGCAGTGATACCACATTCCTGTCCTTTGCAATAGGGGGGACATCATCCAACAGACAAGACATTAAAGGGATATTAAAAGTTCTCAGTTTTCAATATTAAAATAAACTACCTAAGTGTTCAATTATCTAAACATCATTTTATTAACAAGTGTTTAAAAGTTCTGTTTTAACTCGTTGAAATATTCCAAACAGTCCCAACAAAGGTCTGCCCGCAGCAGCTCATTCACACCGTGTTTATATTGGTACTAGATGTACTAGCCAATCACCGAATATGTTTCAATAGCATGTTTTCACATACTGCTAAGAAACATTCTGTGATTGGCTAGTACATCTAGTACTACAGAGACACTGTGCATGAGTTACAGGGGGCGGACATTTGTTGGGACTATTTGTAAGGATTCAGTGAGTAAAAACAGATCTTTTAAGCACTTGTTAATAAAATGATGTTTATATATGCAAATAAACACTTTTGTAATTTATTTTATTACAAAAAATGGGGATCTCTTCATGTCCCTTTGAACTGGTGATATCTAGATTATTTTTTAAAGTACATCAGTACTGGACATAGATCATGTATACTTTATAAAATAAACATGTCTTGAGATTTACAACATTTCCACTTATTTTCAACTAGTTTTTCAATGGACAAAATGATTTATTTCTCGGGTGTTAGGTGTTGCCCCCAATATTGATCGCACTGTGCGACTAGTAAACATATTGCATATATATCAAAAATTAGGACATAAAAACATCAAGTTCAATAAATATGCAGTTTTGAATAAAATTTAGAAATTGGGTATAGCAAGGGCATAAAAAAGGCATTTTCTGAGAAATACAAGCTCCACTAGTATACAGAGGCGGACATGATCGCTATTCTTTATGTTCAGTGCATGAGGGGCAGGTATAGACCAGAAAAAAAAAACAGATAGGAGATTATAGGAGAAATGGAGGAGGGTATCAAATGCTGAACTAATTTATTAATGGGACCACAAAACCTATGCTCTCTACTGCTGAATAGAAAGAAGAAGAAGTTCAACATGGATGTCCTAAACACAGGCAAAACATGCCTTCTTTCTAAAAATGATTTTATGCTCATGGTTTATATGGCTGGTAATATTATTCGATTTGGTTGGGTATTCTCCATTATGAATATTTGGGCTATAATTATGTTATCTAACTAAAAAAAAGCCTTTATTATAGGAGTTTGCTAAACATGTTCCTGTATATCAGTGGTTCACAGTATTTTGTATCTGGGGACCGGCTGGTTACCTTCTAGTGCTCCTAGGAACCGGCTGGTTAAATACCATTGTTGGGGGAGAACACCTTTGAAATCGAGAACATTTCTTACTGGGTGATTTGAATAAAGAACATTTTAACAACACATAATATCCTCAATAACCTATCGATAATAAATAATTTTATATTTAAAGTGTTAGCTTCTCTCACCTCTCTTTACCACTGAGGGACCGGCTGCGGAGAACCACTACTCTGTATTGCTAACTTGATTAGGAGTGGCATCAAGATGTGTGTGTTAAAATGGTCTCTGAAACCAAGCTAACAACATTAGCAGCTATGTAAGCCGTGAGCTGCGACCTGGGTTCGATTCCACTCAGGGAGCAGAGCAGTGTTGGGCCTGGTCAGAGACCACCTTGGAATATCAGGATCTGTATACTATGGCCCACTGGAGAAGGAACCGACATACCACTCCAGTACCTGTGCCATGAATACCAAATGGATCAGCATGACCATTGACGTGTATAAACAGATGCCATGGTGTGTTACGGTCCATGAGGTCATGGACAGTCGGATAGCAGGCAAATAAATAAATAAGAGACATGTGCATGAAAAATTGTTAGAGAAAACCATCATTTTTAAAGTCTCTGTTTATGTATGGAAGATTTTGTCTCCTAGGGGTGAGAAAAGCGTGAAGAGGGAGAGGAGATGGAGGTTTGTGATTTAACTGGATACTTAAATTGGAAAGCAACTTCCTTACCATGCACATGTCCAGAAGGAGCCTGCTTGCAACAATAACTGCAAGCCTTGCTTTTCCACAAATGTAAAACACACACATACATTCATTCACTTTGTGATACTTTCAAGTATCAAAGATGCCTTCAGATACCAGCAGTCATCCATTTTTTTCAATTAAATAAAGTTTTATGACTTTTCCATACTTAAATTATGCTCTTAGCCAGGTGCAAACGTTTCAACCATACATATTTGCTTCAGTGTACAGTGATCCTTTAACCTTAAATCCCTGACCGTCTGACTTCAAATCTACTGCTTTCCGTAGTGCTGATTTAAGAACATTACAAATGTTCTGCTATGGATAAAGTTATATTGATTTTTCCTCAATGCAAGCTGGCACTGCTGTGAGTTTGCCTGCTCCCCTTTAACCCATTTCAAGAGCATCATAAGCCCAAATGAAAATGGAAAAATACATAGTTGATAGAACTGTCAACACATCCTTGTTAACGTAAGTGAGAAGTATTTGGTTGGTCAGGATCCCTTTAATATATTTGCATTCAGAGAATCACTGTTTTGCATTTCCTGCCAATGCCAGCTTTGTGCGTTTTTATACAATTTTAATTTGCATTTTTTTCATGCCAATATTATCTTTAACAATGTGTGTGCTGCAATATGAACATACCCTGGGAATCCTACTCCTCTCCCCCCCCCTAATGCACTGAGCAGACTTCTCCTCTAGGTAACCTTGACTTGCTGGAAGACTTATAATGCAGAAAATGAATTGGAAACTGTAAAAATCCCATATTGTGAGCCAGCTACTGCCACGCATGAGAAAAGATCTAAAGCAGGCGGTAATCTGCCATGGGTGGATTATACAGGTTTAATAGCTCTGCTTGAAGGGCCTTTTGTGTATATATGTATGTATATATATATATATATATATATATATATATATATAGGGAGTTATGGTTAGGGGCTTAGTTTTAGGGGGTTAGGCTAAGATGGTTAGGAGGTTAGGGCAACAAAGGGGTGTAGGGGGTTAGGGTTGGCAAGAGGTGTAGGGGGTTAGGGTTGGCAAAGGGTGTAGGGGGTTAGGGTTGGCAAAGGGTGTAGGGGGTTAGGTTTAGGCCTGCTAACTGCTGTAGGGGTTTAGGATTAGGGTTAGGGCCGGCTGCTTTAGGGGGTTAGGGTTAGGCTTGGCAAGTGGTGTAGGGGGTTAGGGTTGGCAAGGGGTGTAGGGGGGTAGGTTTAGGCCTGCTAACTGCTGTAGGGGGTTAGGCCCGGCAAGGGGTGTAGGGGGTTAGGGGCTTACAGAGTATATTGGGAAGCGAAAACTCCCATCAACAGGAGGCTTTCGGTGCCGCGCGTGCGCTAGCATAAAACAGGAAAGGATATATATATATATACTATAATATATAGTATTCTGTATCTCA